>CM067853.1:3332453-4532453 GCA_034638295.1 Phortica okadai | reverse complement strand
AGAATTATAGAAAAGTACTTTGCGAAAATAATCGACAGTAGGACGAAAACGTATTGACCACCGATTAGTTTTTTGCTAATAACTCTTGCATCCTTCGACCGACTTCTTCGACTGAGAGCTCGATGGAAAGCTTATCAATTCCTCTTTCAGATGGCATTAACATATTTTACTAAAAGTCATAAGAAATAAAACTTTTTTGATCAAAACTAAAATATCCTCGAAATCATTGAAGAAGAAGTACCTAATCAGACGAAAATATGTCTTATCTAATAAGACCATTTAAATTTTTTAATTGCATAAATGGGCGGCATTTTATTCAGAATTAATAGTTTTTTACATGGAAAAAAAATTCGTTTAATTTTTTCCCATTAAATACTACAATTATAGAAAAGTACCTTGCGAAAATAATCGACAGTAAGACGACAACGTATCAACCACCGATTAGTTTTTTGCTAATAACTCTTGCATCCTTCGACCGACTTCTTCGACTAAGAGCTCGATGGAAAGCTTATCAATTCCTCTTTCAGATAGCATTAACATATTTTCTTAAAAGTCATAAGAAATAAAATTTTTTTGATCAAAACTAAAATATCATCGAAATCATTGAAGAAGAAGTACCTTATCAGACGAAAATATGCCTTATCCAATAGGAGACATTTAAATTTTTTTAATTTAATTAATAGTTTTATAACATATTTTACGAAAAGTCATAAGAAATAAAATTTTTTTGATCAAAACTAAAATATCCTCGAAATCATTGAAGTAGAAGTACCTTATTAGACGAAAATATGCCTTATACAATAGGAGACATTTAAATTTTTTTAATTGCATAAATGGGCGGCATTTTATTCAGAATTAATAGTTTTTTACATGGACAAAAATTTCGTTTAATTTTTTCCCATTAAATACTAGAATTATAGAAAAGTACTTTGCGAAACGAATCGGCAGTAGGACGGAATCGTTTTGACAACCGATTAGTTTTTTGCTAATAACGTTTGCATCCTTCGACCGACTTCTTCCACTAAGAGCTCGATGGAAAGCTTATCTGTTCCTATTTCAGATGTCATTAACATATTTTACGAAAAGTCGTAAGAAATAAAATTTTGTTTGATCAAAACTAAAATATCCTCGAAATCATTGAAGAAGAAGTACCTTATCAGACGAAAAGATGCTTTATCTAATAAGAGACATTAAAATTTTTTTAATTGCATAAATGGGCGGCATTTTATTCAGAATTAATAGTGTTTTACATGGACAAAAAATTCGTTTAATTTCTTCCCATTAAGTACTAGAATTATAGAAATGTACTTTGCGAAAAGAATCGGCAGTAGGACGAAAACGTGTTGACCACCGATTAGTTTTTGCTAATTACTCTTGCATCCTTCGACCGACTTCTTCGACTAAGAGCTCGATGGAAAGCTTATCTGTTCCTCTTTCAGATGGCGTTAACATATTTTACGAAAAGTCGTAAGAAATACAATTTTTTTGATCAAAACTAAAATATCCTCCAAATCATTGAAGAAGAAGAAAATATGCTTTATCTAATAAAAGACATTTAAATTTTTTTTAATTGCATAAATGGGCGGCATTTTATTCAGAATTAATAGTGTTTTACATGGACAAAAAATTCGCTTAAATTTTTCCCATTAAGTACTAGAATTATAGAAATGTACTTTGCGAAAAGAATCGGCAGTAGGACGGAAACGTGTTGACCACCGATTAGTTTTTGCTAATTACTATTGCATCCTTCAACCGACTTCTTCGACTAAGAGCTCGATGGAAAGCTTATCTGTTCCTCTTTCAGATGGCATTAACATATTTTACGAAAAGTCGAAAGAAATAAAACTTTTTTGAGTAAAACTAAAATATCCTCGAAATCATTGAAGAAGAATTACCTAATCAGACGAAAATATGTCTTATCTAATAAGACCATTTAAATTTGTTAATTCCATAAATGGGCGGCATTTTATTTAGAATTAATAGTTTTTTACATGGACAAAAAATTCATTTAATTTTTTCCCATTAAATACTACAATTATAGAAAAGTACCTTGCGAAAATAATCGACAGTAGGACGAAAACGTATCGACCACCGATTAGTTTTTTGCTAATAACTCTTGCGTCCTTTGACCGACTTCTTCGACTAAGAGCTCGATGGAAAGCTTATCAATTCCTCTTTCAGATAGCATTAACATATATTACGAAAAGTCATAAGAAATTAAACTTTTTTGATCAAAACTAAAATATCCTCGAAATCATTGAAGAAGAATAACCTTATCAGACGAAAATATGCCGTATCTAAAAAGAGACATTTAAATTTTTTTAATTGCATGAATGGGTGGCATTTTATTCAGAATTAATAGTTTTTTACATGGACAAAAAACTCGTTTAATTTTTTCCCAGTATATATTAGAATTATAGAAAAGTACTTTGCGAAAAGAATTGGCAGTAGGACGGAATCGTGTTGACCACCAATTAGTTTTTTGCTAATAACTCTTGCATCCATCAACCGACTTCTTCGACTTAGAGCTCGATGGAAAGCTTATCTGTTCCTCTTTCAGATGGCATTAACATATTTTACTAAAAGTCATAAGAAATACAATCTTTTTGATCAAAACTAAAATATCCTCGATATCATTGAAGAAGAAGTACCTAATCAGACGAAAATATGCCTTATCTAATAAGACCATTTAAATTTTTTAATTGCATAAATGGGCGGCATTTTGTTCAGAATTAATAGTTTTTTACAAGGACAAAAAATTCGTTTAATTTTTTCCCATTAAATACTACAATTATAGAAAAGTACCTTACGAAAATAATCGACAGTAGGACGAAAACGTATTGACCACCGATTAGTTTTTTGCTAATTACTCTTGCATCCTTCGACCGACTTCTTCGACTAAGAGCTCGATGGAAAGCTTATCTGTTCCTTTTTCAGATGGCATTAACATATTTTACGAAAAGTCGAAGGAAATAAAATTTTTTTGAGTAAAACTAAAATATCCTCGAAATCATTGAAGAAGAATTACCTAATAAGACGAAAATATGTCTTATCTAATAAGACCATTTAAATTTTTGAATTGCATAAATGGGCGGCATTTTATTCAGAATTAATAGTCTTTTACATGGACAAAAATTTCATTTCATTTTTTCCCATTAAATACTACAATTATAGAAAAATACCTTGCGAAAATAATCGACAGTAGGACGAAAACGTGTTGACCACCGATTAGTTTTTGCTAATTACTCTTGCATCCTTCGACCGACTTCTTCGACTAAGAGCTCGATGGAAAGCTTATCTGTTCCTCTTTCAGAGGGCATTGTCATATTTTACGAAAAGTCGTAAGAAATAAAATTTTTTTGATCAAAACTAAAATATCCTCGAAATCAATGAAGAAGAAGTAACTTTTCAGACGAAAATATGCGTTATCTAATAAGATACATTTAAATTTTTTTAATTGCATAAATGGGCGGCATTTTATTCAGAATTAATAGTTTTTTACATGGTCAAAATATTCGTTTAATTTTTTCCCATTAAATACTAGAATTATAGAAACGTACTTTGCGGAAAGAATCGGCAGTAGGATGGAAACGTGTTGACCACCGATTAGTTTTGTGCTAATAACACTTGCGTCTTTCGACCGACTTCTTCGTCTAATAGCTCGATGGAAAGCTTAACTGTTCTTTTTTCAGATGGCATTAACATATTTTACGAAAAGTCATAAGAAATAAAACTTTTTTGATCAAAACTAAAATATCCTCAAAATCATTGAAGAAGAAGAACCTTATCAGACGAAAATATGCCGTATCTTAAAAGAGACATATAAATTTTTATACCCTGTACACACACTGTGTATCAGGGTATATTAAGTTTGTTTGAGACGGTTTGTATGTAACGCATAGAAGGAGGGGAGGGGGACCCTTTAAAGTATATATATTCTTAATCAGGATGACAAGACGAATTGATATAGCCCTGTCTGTCCGTCCGTCCGTCCGTCCGTCCGTCCTCACTAATGGTTCTTGAAAACTATAAGAGCTAGAGACTTGAAATTTGGTGGATCGACTCGTGAGGTCAAACGCTAGATCAAGTTTGAAGGATTTTTTGCCACGCCCACTCCTTCCCGCCCATCGAGCACCACCCATTTTTTCAAAAGGCTGTAGCTCGAAAACCTGATGAGTTAGAAACATGAAAATGAGTATGTAGACTCAGTATGTATAGCTCTACAAAACTGCATACCACATTTTTTCCCCCTCCCCTTCGTTTCCCCTCAAAAAGTTTTTTTTCTGAAAATTGCTGTATCTCCTAAACTATAATAGATACAATGCTGAAATTTTGTATGCAAACTCAGTAAACATACCTTTTTAAAACTGCATACCACAAACTTTCATTTTTAACGCTGTGTGACAACGCAAAGACAAACAAGTTGAAATTTGGCATAAATTACGCTTTGAACACTGCTTTATCCTATTTGTAACAAAAACCGTACTTAACACTGCGAAAACTATTAAAGCTAGAGACTTGAAATTTGGAAGATAGTCTCGTGTGGTCGAACACTAGATGAAGTTTGAAGGAATTTTCGCCACGCCCATTCCTTCCCACCCATCGAGCACAACAAAAGGTCATTTTTTTCTTAAAATTGCTGTATCTCCTAAAGTATAAAGAATACAATGTTGAAATTTTGTATGCAAACTCAGATAACATACCTTTTTAAAACTGTATACAACAAACTACCACTTTCCTCGCAAAGACCAACACAGTAAAATTTTGCAGCAATGCTTTTTAAGAAAACCCGTACTAAAGCGCCATCTAATGGCAACATTGCACTGTGAGCCCTGCCTCACTATTAGCAAATACACAAACCATATCGTGGTACACTGCTTTTGCTGTCGGCGAATGTTTAACGTGTTATCAACATAGGTGTGTGTACAGGGTATTATATAGTTGAGAATACTCAACTATACCGCCCTTACTGGTTTTAATTGCATAAATGGGTGGCATTTTATTCAGAATTAAAAGTTTTTTACATGGACAAAAAACTCGTTTAATTTTTTCCCATTATATATTAGAATTATAGAAAACTACTTTGCGAAAAGAATTAGCAGTAGGACGGAATCGTGTTGACCACCAATTAGTTTTTTGCTAATAACTATTGCATCCTTCAACCGACTTCTTCGACTAAGAGCTCAATGGAAAGCTTATCTGTTCCTCTTTCAGATGGCATTAACATATTTTACTAAAAGTCATAAGAAATAAAATTTTTTTGATCAAAACTAAAATATCCTCGAAATCATTGAAGAAGAAGTACCTAATCAGACGAAAATATGCCTTATCTAATAAGACCATTTAAATTTTTTAATTGCATAAATGGGCGGCATTTTATTCAGAATTAATAGTTTTTTACATGGAGAAAAAATTCGTTTAATTTTTTCCCATTAAATACTACAATTATAGAAAAGTACCTTGCGAAAATAATCGACAGTAGGACGAAAACGTATTGACCACCGATTAGTTTTTTGCATTTTATTCAGAATTAATAGTTTTTTACATGGACAAAAAATTCGTTTAATTTTTTCCCATTAAATACTAGAATTATAGAAAAGTACTTTGCGAAAATAATCGACAGTAGGACGAAAACGTATTGACCACCGATTAGTTTTTTGCTAATAACTCTTGCATCCTTCGACCGACTTCTTCGACTGAGAGCTCGATGGAAAGCTTATCAATTCCTCTTTCAGATAGCATTAACATATTTTACTAAAAGTCATAAGAAATAAAACTTTTTTGATCAAAACTAAAATATCCTCGAAATCATTGAAGAAGAAGTACCTAATCAGACGAAAATATGTCTTATCTAATAAGACCATTTAAATTTTTTAATTGCATAAATGGGCGGCATTTTATTCAGAATTAATAGTTTTTTACATGGAAAAAAAATTCGTTTAATTTTTTCCCATTAAATACTACAATTATAGAAAAGTACCTTGCGAAAATAATCGACAGTAAGACGACAACGTATCAACCACCGATTAGTTTTTTGCTAATAACTCTTGCATCCTTCGACCGACTTCTTCGACTAAGAGCTCGATGGAAAGCTTATCAATTCCTCTTTCAGATAGCATTAACATATTTTCTTAAAAGTCATAAGAAATAAAATTTTTTTGATCAAAACTAAAATATCATCGAAATCATTGAAGAAGAAGTACCTTATCAGACGAAAATATGCCTTATCCAATAGGAGACATTTAAATTTTTTTAATTTAATTAATAGTTTTATAACATATTTTACGAAAAGTCATAAGAAATAAAATTTTTTTGATCAAAACTAAAATATCCTCGAAATCATTGAAGTAGAAGTACCTTATTAGACGAAAATATGCCTTATACAATAGGAGACATTTAAATTTTTTTAATTGCATAAATGGGCGGCATTTTATTCAGAATTAATAGTTTTTTACATGGACAAAAATTTCGTTTAATTTTTTCCCATTAAATACTAGAATTATAGAAAAGTACTTTGCGAAACGAATCGGCAGTAGGACGGAATCGTTTTGACAACCGATTAGTTTTTTGCTAATAACGTTTGCATCCTTCGACCGACTTCTTCCACTAAGAGCTCGATGGAAAGCTTATCTGTTCCTATTTCAGATGTCATTAACATATTTTACGAAAAGTCGTAAGAAATAAAATTTTGTTTGATCAAAACTAAAATATCCTCGAAATCATTGAAGAAGAAGTACCTTATCAGACGAAAAGATGCTTTATCTAATAAGAGACATTAAAATTTTTTTTAATTGCATAAATGGGCGGCATTTTATTCAGAATTAATAGTGTTTTACATGGACAAAAAATTCGTTTAATTTCTTCCCATTAAGTACTAGAATTATAGAAATGTACTTTGCGAAAAGAATCGGCAGTAGGACGAAAACGTGTTGACCACCGATTAGTTTTTGCTAATTACTCTTGCATCCTTCGACCGACTTCTTCGACTAAGAACTCGATGGAAAGCTTATCTGTTCCTCTTTCAGATGGCGTTAACATATTTTACGAAAAGTCGTAAGAAATACAATTTTTTTGATCAAAACTAAAATATCCTCCAAATCATTGAAGAAGAAGAAAATATGCTTTATCTAATAAAAGACATTTAAATTTTTTTTAATTGCATAAATGGGCGGCATTTTATTCAGAATTAATAGTGTTTTACATGGACAAAAAATTCGTTTAAATTTTTCCCATTAAGTACTAGAATTATAGAAATGTACTTTGCGAAAAGAATCGGCAGTAGGACGGAAACGTGTTGACCACCGATTAGTTTTTGCTAATTACTATTGCATCCTTCAACCGACTTCTTCGACTAAGAGCTCGATGGAAAGCTTATCTGTTCCTCTTTCAGATGGCATTAACATATTTTACGAAAAGTCGAAAGAAATAAAACTTTTTTGAGTAAAACTAAAATATCATCGAAATCATTGAAGAAGAATTACCTAATCAGACGAAAATATGTCTTATCTAATAAGACCATTTAAATTTGTTAATTCCATAAATGGGCGGCATTTTATTTAGAATTAATAGTTTTTTACATGGACAAAAAATTCATTTAATTTTTTCCCATTAAATACTACAATTATAGAAAAGTACCTTGCGAAAATAATCGACAGTAGGACGAAAACGTATCGACCACCGATTAGTTTTTTGCTAATAACTCTTGCGTCCTTTGACCGACTTCTTCGACTAAGAGCTCGATGGAAAGCTTATCAATTCCTCTTTCAGATAGCATTAACATATATTACGAAAAGTCATAAGAAATTAAACTTTTTTGATCAAAACTAAAATATCCTCGAAATCATTGAAGAAGAAGAACCTTATCAGACGAAAATATGCCGTATCTAAAAAGAGACATTTAAATTTTTTTAATTGCATGAATGGGTGGCATTTTATTCAGAATTAATAGTTTTTTACATGGACAAAAAACTCGTTTAATTTTTTCCCAGTATATATTAGAATTATAGAAAAGTACTTTGCGAAAAGAATTGGCAGTAGGACGGAATCGTGTTGACCACCAATTAGTTTTTTGCTAATAACTCTTGCATCCATCAACCGACTTCTTCGACTTAGAGCTCGATGGAAAGCTTATCTGTTCCTCTTTCAGATGGCATTAACATATTTTACTAAATGTCATAAGAAATACAATTTTTTTGATCAAAACTAAAATATCCTCGAAATCATTGAAGAAGAAGTACCTAATCAGACGAAAATATGCCTTATCTAATAAGACCATTTAAATTTTTTAATTGCATAAATGGGCGGCATTTTGTTCAGAATTAATAGTTTTTTACAAGGACAAAAAATTCGTTTAATTTTTTCCCATTAAATACTACAATTATAGAAAAGTACCTTACGAAAATAATCGACAGTAGGACGAAAACGTATTGACCACCGATTAGTTTTTTGCTAATTACTCTTGCATCCTTCGACCGACTTTTTCGACTAAGAGCTCGATGGAAAGCTTATCTGTTCCTTTTTCAGATGGCATTAACATATTTTACGAAAAGTCGAAGGAAATAAAATTTTTTTGAGTAAAACTAAAATATCCTCGAAATCATTGAAGAAGAATTACCTAGTAAGACGAAAATATGTCTTATCTAATAAGACCATTTAAATTTTTGAATTGCATAAATGGGCGGCATTTTATTCAGAATTAATAGTCTTTTACATGGACAAAAATTTCATTTCATTTTTTCCCATTAAATACTACAATTATAGAAAAATACCTAGCGAAAATAATCGACAGTAGGACGAAAACGTGTTGACCACCGATTAGTTTTTGCTAATTACTCTTGCATCCTTCGACCGACTTCTTCGACTAAGAGCTCGATGGAAAGCTTATCTATTCCTTTTTCAGATGGCATTAACATATTTTACGAAAAGTCATAAGAAATAAAACTTTTTTGATCAAACCTAAAATATCCTCGAAATCATTGAAGAAGAAGTACCTTATCAGACGAAAATATGCCTTATCTAATAAGAGACATTTAAATTTTTTTAATTGCATAAATGGGCGGCATTTTATTCGGAATTAATAGTTTTTTACATGGACAAAAATTTCATTTCATTTTTTCCCATTAAATACTACAATTATAGAAAAGTACCTTGCGAAAATAATCGACAGTAGGACGAAAACGTATTGACCACCGATTAGTTTTTTGCTAATTACTCTTGCATCCTTCGACCGACTTCTTCGACTAAGAGCTCGATGGAAAGCTTATCTGTTCCTTTTTCAGATGGCATTAACATATTTTACGAAAAGTCGAAGGAAATAAAATTTTTTTGAGTAAAACTAAAATATCCTCGAAATCATTGAAAAAGAATTACCTAATTAGACGAAAATATGTCTTATCTAATAAGACCATTTAAATTTTTGAATTGCATAAATGGGCGGCATTTTATTCAGAATTAATAGTTTTTTACATGGACAAAAATTTCATTTCATTTTTTCCCATTAAATACTACAATTATAGAAAAATACCTTGCGAAAATAATCGACAGTAGGACGAAAACGTGTTGACCACCGATTAGTTTTTGCTAATTACTCTTGCATCCTTTGACCGACTTCTTCGACTAAGAGCTCGATGGAAAGCTTATCTGTTCCTCTTTCAGATGGCAATAACAGATTTTACGAAAAATCGTAAGAAATAAAATTTTTTTGATCAACACTAAAATATCCTCCAAATCATTGAAGAAGAAGAAAATATGCTTTATCTAATAAGAGACATTTAAATTTTTTGAATTGCATAAATGGGCGGCATTTTATTCAGAATTAATAGTGTTTTACATGGACAAAAAATTTGTTTAATTTTTTCCCATTAAATACTAGAATTATAGAAATGTACCTTGCGAAAAGAATCGGCAGTAGGACGGAAACGTGTTGACCACCGATTAGTTTTTGCTAATTACTCTTGCATCCTTCGACCGACTTCTTCGACTAAGAGCTCGATGGAAAGCTTATCTGTTCCTTTTTCAGATGGCATTAACATATTTTACGAAAAGTCGAAAGAAATAAAATTTTTTTGAGTAAAACTAAAATATCCTCGAAATCATTGAAGAAGAATTACCTAATAAGACGAAAATATGTCTTATCTAATAAAACCATTTAAATTTTTTAATTGCATAAATTGGCGGCATTTTATTCAGAATTAATAGTTTTTTACATGGACAAAAAATTCATTTCATTTTTTCCCATTAAATACTACAATTATAGAAAAGTACCTTGCGAAAATAATCGACAGTAGGACAAAAACGTATTGACCACCGATTAGTTTTTTGCTAATAACTCTTGCATCCTTTGACCGACTTCTTCGACTAAGAGCTCGATGGAAAGCTTATCTGTTCCTTTTTCAGATGGCATTAACATATTTTACGAAAAGTCGAAAGAAATAAAATATTTTTGAGTAAAACTAAAATATCCTCCAAATCATTGAAGAAGAAGAAAATATGCTTTATCTAATAAGAGACATTTAAATTTTTTGAATTGCATAAATGGGCGGCATTTTATTCAGAATTAATAGTGTTTTACATGGACAAAAAATTTGTTTAATTTTTTCCCATTAAATACTAGAATTATAGAAATGTACCTTGCGAAAAGAATCGGCAGTAGGACGGAAACGTGTTGACCACCGATTAGTTTTTGCTAATTACTCTTGCATCCTTCGACCGACTTCTTCGACTAAGAGCTCGATGGAAAGCTTATCTGTTCCTTTTACAGATGGCATTAACATATTTTACGAAAAGTCGAAAGAAATAAAATTTTTTTGAGTAAAACTAAAATATCCTCGAAATCATTGAAGAAGAATTACCTAATAAGACGAAAAGAATTGGTTGTAGGACGGAATCGTGTTGACCACCAATTAGTTTTTTGCTAATAACTCTTGCATCCATCAACCGACTTCTTCGACTAAGAGCTCGATGGAAAGCTTATCTGTTCCTCTTTCAGATGGCATTAACATATTTTACTAAAAGTCATAAGAAATAAAATTTTTTTGATCAAAACTAAAATATCCTCGAAATCATTGAAGAAGAAGTACCTAATAAGACGAAAATATGTCTTATCTAATAAGACCATTTAAATTTTTTAATTGCATAAATGGGCGGCATTTTATTCAGAATTAATAGTTTTTTACATGGACAAAAAATTCATTTCATTTTTTCCCATTAAATACTACAATTATAGAAAAGTACCTTGCGAAAATAATCGACAGTAGGACGGAAACGTGTTGACCACCGATTAGTTTTTGCTAATTTCTCTTGCATCCTTCGACCGACTTCTTCGACTAAGAGCTCGATGGAAAGCTTATCTGTTCCTTTTTCAGATGGCATTAACATATTTTACGAAAAGTCATAAGAAATAAAACTTTTTTGATCAAAACTAAAATATCCTCGAAATCATTGAAGAAGAAGTACCTTATCAGACGAAAATATGCCTTATCTAATAAGAGACATTTAAATTTTTTGAATTGCATAAATGGGCGGCATTTTATTCAGAATTAATAGTGTTTTACATGGACAAAAAATTTGTTTAATTTTTTCCCATTAAATACTAGAATTATAGAAATGTACCTTGCGAAAAGAATCGGCAGTAGGACGGAAACGTGTTGACCACCGATTAGTTTTTGCTAATTACTCTTGCATCCTTCGACCGACTTCTTCGACTAAGAGCTCGATGGAAAGCTTATCTGTTCCTTATTCAGATGGCATTAACATATTTTACGAAAAGTCGAAAGAAATAAAATTTTTTTGAGTAAAACTAAAATATCCTCGAAATCATTGAAGAAGAATTACCTAATAAGACGAAAAGAATTGGCTGTAGGACGGAATCGTGTTGACCACCAATTAGTTTTTTGCTAATAACTCTTGCATCCATCAACCGACTTCTTCGACTAAGAGCTCGATGGAAAGCTTATCTGTTCCTCTTTCAGATGGCATTAACATATTTTACTAAAAGTCATAAGAAATAAAATTTTTTTGATCAAAACTAAAATATTCTCGAAATCATTGAAGAAGAAGTAACTAATCAGACGAAAATATGCCTTATCTAATAAGACCATTTAAATTATTTTAATTGCGTAAATGGGCGGCATTTTATTCGGAATTAATAGTGTTTTACATGGACAAAAAATTTGTTTAATTTTTTCCCATTAAATACTACAATTATAGAAAAGTACTTTGCGAAAATAATCGACAGTAGGACGAAAACGTATTGACCACCGATTAGTTTTTTGCTAATTACTCTTGCATCCTTCGACCGACTTCTTCGACTAAGAGCTCGATGGAAAGCTTATCTGTTCCTCTTTCAGATGGCATTAACATATTTTACGAAAAGTCGTAAGAAATAAAATTTTTTTGATCAAAACTAAAATATCCTCCAAATCATTGAAGAAGAAGAAAATATGCTTTATCTAATAAGAGACATTTAAATTTTTTGAATTGCATAAATGGGGGGCATTTTATTCAGAATTAATAGTGTTTTACATGGACAAAAAATTTGTTTAATTTTTTCCCATTAAATACTAGAATTATAGAAATGTACCTTGCGAAAAGAATCGGCAGTAGGACGGAAACGTGTTGACCACCGATTAGTTTTTGCTAATTACTCTTCGCATCCTTCGACCGACTTCTTCGACTAAGAGCTCGATGGAAAGCTTATCTGTTCCTTTTTCAGATGGCATTAACATATTTTACGAAAAGTCGAAAGAAATAAAATTTTTTTGAGTAAAACTAAAATATCCTCGAAATCATTGAAGAAGAATTACCTAATAAGACGAAAAGAATTGGCAGTAGGACGGAATCGTGTTGACCACCAATTAGTTTTTTGCTAATAACTCTTGCATCCATCAACCGACTTCTTCGACTAAGAGCTCGACGGAAAGCTTATCTGTTCCTCTTTCAGATGGCATTAACATATTTTACTAAAAGTCATAAGAAATAAAATTTTTTTGATCAAAACTAAAATATCCTCGAAATCATTGAAGAAGAAGTACCTAATCAGACGAAAATATGCCTTATCTAATAAGACCATTTAAATTTTTTAATTGCATAAATGGGCGGCATTTTATTCAGAATTAATAGTTTTTTACATGGACAAAAAATTCACTTCATTTTTTCCCATTAAATACTACAATTATAGAAAAGTACCTTGCGAAAATAATCGACAGTAGGACAAAAACGTATTGACCACCGATTAGTTTTTTGCTAATAACTCTTGCATCCTTTGACCAACTTTTTCGACTAAGAGCTCGATGGAAAGCTTATCTGTTCCTTTTTCAGATGGCATTAACATATTTTACGAAAAGTCGAAAGAAAAAAAATTTTTTTGAGTAAAACTAAAATATCCTCGAAATCATTGAAGAAGAATTACCTAATAAGTCGAAAATATGTCTTATCTAATAAGACCATTTAAATTTTTTAATTGCATAAATGGGCGGCATTTTATTCAGAATTAATAGTTTTTTACATGGACAAAAAATTCATTTCATTTTTTCCCATTAAATACTACAATTATAGAAAAGTACCTTGCGAAAATAATCGACAGTAGGACAAAAACGTATTGACCACCGATTAGTTTTTTGCTAATAACTCTTGCATCCTTTGACCGACTTCTTCGACTAAGAGCTCGATGGAAAGCTTATCTGTTCCTTTTTCAGATGGCATTAACATATTTTACGAAAAGTCGAAAGAAATAAAATTTTTTTGAGTAAAACTAAAATATCCTCTAAATCATTGAAGAAGAATTACCTAATAAGACGAAAATATGTCTTATCTAATAAGACCATTTAAATTTTTTAATTGCATAAATGGGCGGCATTTTATTCAGAATTAATAGTTTTTTACATGGACAAAAAATTCATTTCATTTTTTCCCATTAAATACTACAATTATAGAAAAGTACCTTGCGAAAATAATCGACAGTAGGACGGAAACGTGTTGACCACCGATTAGTTTTTGCTAATTACTCTTGCATCCTTCGACCGACTTCCTTTTTCAGTTGGCATTAACATATTTTACGAAAAGTCATAAGAAATAAAACTTTTTTGATCAAAACTAAAATATCCTCGAAATCATTGAAGAAGAAGTACCTTATCAGACGAAAATATGCCTTATCTAATAAGAGACATTAAAATTATTTTAATTGCATAAATGGGCGGCATTTTATTCGGAATTAATAGTTTCTTACATGGACAAAAAATTCGCTTAATTTTTTCCCATTATATATTAGAATTATAGAAGAGTACTTTACGAAAAGAATTGGCAGTAGGACGGAATCGTGTTGACCACCGATTAGTTTTTTGCTAATAACTCTTGCATCCTTCGACCGACTTCTTCGACTAAGAGCTCGATGGAAAGATTATCTGTTCCTATTTCAGATGTCATTAACATATTTTACGAAAAGCCGTAAGAAGTAAAATTTTTTTGATCAAAACTAAAATAGCCTCGAAATCATTGAAGAAGAAGTACCTTTTCAGACGAAAATATGCCTTATCTAATAAAAGACATTTAAATTTTTTTAATTAAAATTTAAAAAAATTTAAAACTCTTGCATCCTTCGACCGACTTCTTCGACTAATAGCTCGATGGAAAGCTTATCTGTTCCTCTTTCAGATGGCATTAACATATTTTACGAAAAGTCATAAGAAATAAAACTTTTTTGATCAAAACTAAAATATACTCGAAATCATTGAAGAACCAGTACATTATCAGACAAATATATGCCGTATCTAATAAGATACATTTAAATTTTTTTAAGTGCATAAATGGATGGCATTTTATTCAGAATTAATAGTTTTTCACATGCACAAAAAATTCGTTTAATTTTTTCCCATTAAATACTAGAATTATAGAAAAGTACTTTGCGAAAAGAATCGGCAGTAGGACGGAAACGTGTTGACCACCGATTAGTTTTTTGCTAATATTTCTTGTATCCTTTGATCCACTTCTTCGACTAAGAGCTCGATGGAAATCTTATCTGTTCTGATGGCATTAACATATTTTACGAAAAGTCATAAGAAATAAAAGTTTTTTGAAGAAAACTAAAATATCCTCGAAATCATTGCTAATTACTCTTGCATCCTTCGACCGACTTCTTCGACTAAGAGCTCGATGGAATGCTTATCTGTTCCTCTTTCAGATGGCATTAACATATTTTACTAAAAGTCGTAAGAAATAAAATTTTTTTGATAAAAACTAAAATATCGTCGAAATCATTGAAGAAGAAGTACCTTATCAGACGAAAATATGCCTTATCTAATGAGATACATTTAAATTTATTAATTGCATAAATGGGCGGCATTTTATTCAGAATTAATAGTTTTTTACATGCACAAAAAATTCGTTTAATTTTTTCCCATTAAATACTAGAATTATAGAAAAGTACTTTGCGAAAAGAATCGGCAGTAGGACGGAATCGTGTTGACCACCAATTAGTTTTTTGGTAATAACTCTTGCATCCTTCAACCGACTTCTTCGACTAAGAGCTCGATGGAAAGCTTATCTGTTCCTCTTTCAGATGGCATTAACATATTTTACGAAAAGTCGTAAGAAATAGAATTTTTTTGATCAAAACTTAAATATCCTCGAAATCATTGAAGAAGAAGTACCTTATCAGACGGAAATATGCTTTATCTAATAGGAAACATTTAAATTTTTTTTAATTGCATAAATGGGCGGCATTTTATTCAGAATTAATAGTGTTTTACATAAACAAAAAATTCGTTTAATTTTTTCCCATTAAATACTAGACTTATAGAAAAGTACTTTGTGAAAATAATCGGCAGTATGACGAAAACGTATTGACCACCGATTAGTTTTTTGCTAACAACTCCTGCATTCTTCGACCGACTTCTTTGACTAAGAGCTCAATGGAAAGCTTATCTGTTCCTCTTTCAGATGGCATTAACATATTTTACGAAAAGTCGTAAGAAATAAAATTTTTTTGATCAAAACTAAAATATCCTCGAAATCATTGAAGAAGAACTACCTTATCAGTCGAAAATATGCCTTATCTAATGAGAGACATTTAAATTTATTAATTGCATAAATGGGCGGCATTTTATTCAGAATTAATAGTTTTTTACATGGACAAAAAATTCGTTTAATTTTTTCCCATTAAATACTAGAATCATAGAAAAGTACTTTGCGAAAAGAATCGGTAGTAGGACGGAATCGTGTTGACCACCGATTAGTTTTTTGACCCACTTCTTCAACTAAGAGCTCGATGGAAAGCTTATCTGTTCTTCTTTCAGATGGCATTAACATATTTTACGAAAAGTCATAAGAAATAAAAGTTTTTTGAAGAAAACTAAAATATCCTCGAAATCATTGCTAATTACTTTTGCATCCTTCGACCGACTTCTTCGACTAAGAGCTCGATGGAAAGCTTATCTGTTTCTCATTCAGATGGCATTAACAAATTTTACGAAAAGTCGTAAGAAATAAAATTTTTTTGATAAAAACTAAAATATCGTCGAAATCATTGAAGAAGAAGTACCTTATCGACGAAAATATGCCTTATCTAATGAGAGACATTTAAATTTATTAATTGCATAAATGGGCGGCATTTTATTCAGAATTAATAGTGTTTTACATGGACAAAAAATTCGTTTAATTTTTTCCCATTAAATATCAGAATTATGGAAAAGTACTTTGCAAAAAGAATTGTCAGAAGGACGGACTCGTGTTGACCACCGATTAGTTTTTTGCTAATAACTCTTGCATCCTTCGACCGACTTCTTCGACTAATAGCTCGATGGAAAGCTTATCTTTTCCTCTTTCAGATGGCATTAACACATTTTACGAAAAGTCGTAAGAAATAAAATTTTTTGGATAAAAACTAAAATATCCTCGAAATCATTGAAGAAGAAGTACGTTATCAGACGAAAATATGCCTTATCTAATAAGAGACATTTAAATTTTTTTAATTGAAGATATGGGTGGCATTTTATTCAGAATTAATAGTTTTTCACATGAACAAAAAATTCGTTAAATTTTTTCCCATTAAATACTAGAATTATAGAAAAGTACTTTGCGAAAAGAATCGGCAGTAGGACGGAAACGTGTTGACCACCGATTAGTTTTTTGACCCACTTCTTCAACGAAGAGCTCGATGGAAAGCTTATCTGTTCCTCTTTCAGATGGCATTAACATATTTTACGAAAAGTCATAAGAAATAAAAGTTTTTTGAAGAAAACTAAAATATCCTCGAAATCATTGCTAATAACTTTTGCATCCTTCGACAGACTTCTTCGATTAAGAGCTCGATGGAAAGCTTATCTGTTCCTCTTTCAGATGGCATTAACAAATTTTACGAAAAGTCGTAAGAAATAAAATTTTTTTGATAAAAACTAAAATATCGTCGAAATCATTGAAGAAGAAGTACCTTATCAGACGAAAATATGCCTTATCTAATGAGAGACATTTAAATTTATTAATTGCATAAATGGGCGGCATTTTATTCAGAATTAATAGTTTTTTACATGGACAAAAAATTCGTTTAATTTTTTCCCATTAAATACTAGAATCATAGAAAAGTACTTTGCGAAAAGAATCGGCAGTAGGACGAAATCGTGTTGACCACCGATTAGTTTTTTGCTTATAACTCTTGCATCCTTCGACCGACTTCTTTGACTAAGAGCTCAATGGAAAGCTTACCTCTTCCTCTTTAAGATGGCATTAAGACATTTTACGAAAAGTCGTATGGAATAAAATTTTTTTGATCAAAACTAAAATATCCTCGAAATCATTGAAGAAGAAGTACCTTATAAGACGAAAATATGCCTTATCTAATAAGAGACATTTAAATTTTTTTAATTGCGTTAATGGGCGGCACTTTATTCAGAATTAATGGTTTTTTACATGAACAAAAAATTCGTTTAATTTTTTCCCATTAAATACTAGAATCATAGAAAAGTACTTTGCGAAAAGAATCGGCAGTAGGACGAAATCGTGTTGACCACCGATTAGTTTTTTGCTTATAACTCTTGCATCCTTCGACCGACTTCTTTGACTAAGAGCTCAATGGAAAGCTTATCTGTTCCTCTTTCAGATGGCATTAAGACATTTTACGAAAAGTCGTATGGAATAAAATTTTTTTGATCAAAACTAAAATATCCTCGAAATCATTGAAGAAGAAGTACCTTATAAGACGAAAATATGCCTTATCTAATAAGAGACATTTAAATTTTTTTAATTGCGTTAATGGGCGGCACTTTATTCAGAATTAATGGTTTTTTACATGAACAAAAAATTCGTTTAATTTTTTCCCATTAAATACTAGAATCATAGAAAAGTACTTTGCGAAAAGAATCGGCAGTAGGACGAAATCGTGTTGACCACCGATTAGTTTTTTGCTTATAACTCTTGCATCCTTCGACCGACTTCTTTGACTAAGAGCTCAATGGAAAGCTTACCTCTTCCTCTTTAAGATGGCATTAACATATTTTACGAAAGGCCGTAAGAAATACAATTTTTTTTGATCAAAACTAAAATATCCTCGAAATCATTGAAGAAGAAGTACCTTTTCAGACGAAAATATGCCTTATCTAATAAAAGACATTTAAATTTTTTTAATTAAAATTTAAATTTTTTTAAGTGCATAAATGGATGGCATTTTATTCAGAATTAATAGTTTTTTACATGGACAAAAAATTCGTTTAAATTTTTCCCATTAAATACTAGAATTATAGAAAAGTAATTTGCGAAAAGAATCGGCAGTAGGACGGAAACGTGTTGCAAACCGACTAGTTTTTTGCTAATAACTCCTGCATCCTTCGACCGACTTCTTCGACTAAGAGCTCAATGGAAAGCTTATCTGTTCCTCTTTCAGATGGCATTAACATATTTTACGAAAAGTCGTAAGAAATAAAATTTTTTTGATCAAAACTAAAATATCCTCGAAATCATTGAAGAAGAACTACCTTATCAGTCGAAAATATGCCTTATCTAATAAGAGACATTTAAATTTTTTTAATTGCGTTAATGGGCGGCACATTATTCAGAATTTATGGTTTTTTACATGGACAAAAAATTCGTTTAATTTTTTCCCATTAAATACTAGAATCATAGAAAAGTACTTTGCGAAAAGAATCGGTGGTAGGACGGAATCGTGTTGACCACCGATTAGTTTTTTGACCCACTTTTTCAACTAAGAGCTCGATGGAAAGCTTATCTGTTCTTCTTTCAGATGCCATTAACATATTTTACGAAAAGTCATAAGAAATAAAAGTTTTTTGAAGAAAACTAAAATATCCTCGAAATCATTGCTAATTACTCTTGCATCCTTCGACCGACTTCTTCGACTAAGAGCTCAATGGAAAGCTTATCTGTTCCTCTTTCAGATGGCATTTACATATTTTACGAAAAGTCGTAAGAAATAAAATTTTTTTGATAAAAACTAAAATATCCTCGAAATCATTGAAGAAGAAGTACCTTATCAGACGAAAATATGCCTTATCTAAAGAGAGACATTTAAATTTATTAATTGCATAAATGGGCGGCATTTTATTCAGAATTAATAGTGTTTTACATGGACAAAAAATTCGTTTAATTTTTTCCCATTAAATAGTAAAATTGTAGAAAAGTACTTTGCGAAAAGAATCGGCAGTAGGACGGAATCGTGTTGACCATCGATTAGTTTTTTGCTAATAACTCTTGCATACTTCGACCGACTTCTTCGACTAAAAGCTCGATGGAAAGCTTATCTGGTCCTCTTCCAGATGGCATTAAAATATTTTACGAAAAGTCGTAAGAAATAAAATTTTTTTTATCAAAACTAAAATATCCTCGAAATCATTGAAGAAGTACCTTATCAGACGAAAATATGCCTTATCCTATAAGAGACATTTAAATTTTTTTAATTGCATAAATGGGCGGCATTTTATTCAGAATTAAAAGTTTTTAACATGGACAAAAAATTCGTTTAATTTTTTCCCATTATATATTAGAATTATAGAAGAGTACTTTACGAAAAGAATTGGCAGTAGAACGGAATCGTGTTGACCACCGATTAGTTTTTTGCTAATAACTCTTGCATCCTTCGACCGACTTCTTCGACTAAGAGCTCGATGGAAAGCTTATCTGTTCCTATTTCAGATGTCATTAACATATTTTACGAAAAGTCATAAGAAATAAAACTTTTTTGATCAAAACTAAAATATCCTCGAAATCATTGAAGAAGAAGTACCTTTTCAGACGAAAATATGCCTTATCTAATAAGAGACATTTAAATTTTTTTAATTGCATAAATGGGCGACATTTTATTCGGAATTAATAGTTTCTTACATGGACAAAAAATTCGTTTAATTTTTTCCCATTATATATTAGAATTATAGAAGAGTACCTTGCGAAAAGAATCGGCAGTAGGACGGAAACGTGTTGACCACCGATTAGTTTTTGCTAATTACTCTTGCATCCTTCGACCGACTTCTTCGACTAAGAGCTCGATTGAAAGCTTATCTGTTCCTCTTTCAGATGGCATTAACATATTTTACGAAAAGTCGTAAGAAATGAAATTTTTTTGATAAAAACTAAAATATCGTCGAAATCATTGAAGAAGAACTACCTTATCAGACGAAAATATGCCTTATCTAATGAGAGACATTTAAATTTATTAATTGCATAAATGGGCGACATTTTATTCGGAATTAATAGTTTCTTACATGGACAAAAAATTCGTTTAATTTTTTCCCATTATATATTAGAATTATAGAAGAGTACTTTACGAAAAGAATCGGCAGTAGGACGGAATCGTGTTGACCACCAATTAGTTTTTTGCTAATAACTCTTGCATCCTTCAACCGACTTCTTCGACTAAGAGCTCGATGGAAAGCTTATCTGTTCCTCTTTCAGATGGCATTAACATATTTTACGAAAAGTCGTAAGAAATAGAATAGGAAACATTTAAATTTTTTTAATTAAAATTTAAATTTTTTTAAGTGCATAAATGGATGGCATTTTATTCAGAATTAATAGTTTGTTACATGGACAAAAAATTCGTTTAAATTTTTCCCATTAAATACTAGAATTATAGAAAAGTAATTTGCGAAAAGAATCGGCAGTAGGACGGAAACGTGTTGCAAACCGACTAGTTTTTTGCTAATAACTCCTGCATCCTTCGACCGACTTCTTCGACTAAGAGCTCAATGGAAAGCTTATCTGTTCCTCTTTCAGATGGCATTAACATATTTTACGAAAAGTCGTAAGAAATAAAATTTTTTTGATCAAAACTAAAATATCCTCGAAATCATTGAAGAAGAACTACCTTATCAGTCGAAAATATGCCTTATCTAATGAGAGACATTTAAATTTATTAATTGCATAAATGGCATTTTATTCAGAATTGATAGTTTTTTACATGGACAAAAAATTCGTTTAATTTTTTCCCATTAAATACTAGAATCATAGAAAAGTACTTTGCGAAAAGAATCGGCAGTAGGACGGAATCGTGTTGACCACCGATTAGTTTTTTGCTAATAACTCTTGCATCCTTCGACCGACTTCTTCGACTAATAGCTCGATGGAAAGCTTATCTTTTCCTCTTTCAGATGGCATTAACACATTTTACAAAAAGTCGTAAGAAATAAAATTTTTTGGATCAAAACTAAAATATCCTCGAAATCATTGAAGAAGAAGTACGTTATCAGACGAAAATATGCCTTATCTAATAAGAGACATTTAAATTTTTTTAATTGAAGATATGGGTGGCATTTTATTCAGAATTAATAGTATTTCACATGAACAAAAAATTCGTTTAATTTTTTCCCATTAAATACTAGAATTATAGAAAAGTACTTTGCGAAAAGAATCGGCAGTAGGACGGAAACGTGTTGACCACCGATTAGTTTTTTGACCCACTTCTTCAACGAAGAGCTCGATGGAAAGCTTATCTGTTCCTCTTTCAGATGGCATTAACATATTTTACGAAAAGTCATAAGAAATAAAAGTTTTTTGAAAAAAACTAAAATATCCTCGAAATCATTGCTAATAACTTTTGCATCCTTCGACCGACTTCTTCGATTAAGAGCTCGATGGAAAGCTTATCTGTTCCTCTTTCAGATGGCATTAACAAAATTTACGAGAAGTCGTAAGAAATAAAATTTTTTTGATAAAAACTAAAATATCGTCGAAATCATTGAAGAAGAAGTACCTTATAAGACGAAAATATGCCTTATCTAATAAGAGACATTTCAATTTTTTTAATTGCGTTAATGGGCGGCACTTTATTCAGAATTAATGGTTTTTTACATGAACAAAAAATTCGTTTAATTTTTTCCCATTAAATACTAGAATCATAGAAAAGTACTTTGCGAAAAGAATCGGCAGTAGGACGGAATCGTGTTGACCACCGATTAGTTTTTTGCTAATAACTCTTGCATCCTTCGACCGACTTCTTTGACTAAGAGCTCAATGGAAAGCTTATCTGTTCCTCTTTCAGATGGCATTAACATATTTTACGGAAAGTCGTAAGAAATAAAATTTTTTTGATCAAAACTAAAATATCCTCGAAATCATTGAAGAAGAAGTACCTTATAAGACGAAAATATGCTTTATCTAATAAGAGACATTTAAATTTTTTTAATTGCGTTAATGGGCGGCACTTTATTCAGAATTAATGGTTTTTTACATGAACAAAAAATTCGTTTAATTTTTTCCCATTAAATACTAGAATCATAGAAAAGTACTTTGCGAAAAGAATCGGCAGTAGGACGGAATCGTGTTGACCACCGATTAGTTTTTTGCTGATTACTCCTGTATCCTTCAACCGACTTCTTCGACTAAGAGCTCGATGGAAAGCTTATCTGATCCTCTTTCAGATGGCATTAACATATTTTACGAAAAGTCGTAAGAAATAAAATTTTCTCCAAATCATTGAGAAAGAAGTACCTTATCAGACGAAAATATGCCTTATCTAATAAGAGACATTAAAATTTTTTTAATAGCATAAATGGGCGGCATTTTATTCAGAATTAATAGTTTTTACATGGACAAAAAATTCGTTTAATTTTTTCCCATTAAATACTAGAATTATAGAAAAGTACTTTGCGAAAAGAATCGGCAGTAGGACGGAATCCTTTTGACCACCGATTAGTTTTTTGCTAATAACTCTTGCATTCTTCGACCGACTTCTTCGACTAAGAGCTCGATGGAAAGCTTATCTGTTCCTCTTTCAGATGGCATTAACATATTTTACGAAAAATCATAACAAATAAAATTTATTTGATCAGAACTAAAATATCCTCGAAATCATTGAAGACGATGTATTTTATCAGACGAAAATATGCCTTGCCTAATAAGAGACATTTAAATTTTTTTAATTGCATAAATGGGCGGCATTTTATTCACAATTAATATTTTTTTACATGGACAAAAAATTCGTTTAATTTTTTCCCATTAAATACTAGAATTATAGAAAAGTACTTTGCGTAAAGAATCACCAGTAGGACGGAATCGTGTTGACCACCGATTAGTTTTTTGCTAATTACTCTTGCATCCTTCAACCGACTTCTTCGACTGTGAGCTCGATGGAAAGCTTATCTGTTCCTCTTTCAGATGGCATTAACATATTTTACGAAAAGTCTTAAGAAACAAAATTTTCTCGAAATCATTGAGAAAGAAGTACCTTTTCAGACGAAAATATGCCTTATCTAATAAGAGACATTTAAATTTTTTGAATTGCATAAATGGGCGGCATTTTATTCAGAATTAATAGTTTTTTACATGGACAAAAAATTCGTTTAATTTATTCCCATTAAATACTAGAATTATAGAAAAGTACTTTGCGAAAAGTATCGGCAGTAGGACGGTATCGTGTTGACCACCGATTAGTTTTTTGCTAATAACTCTTGCATCGTTCGACCGACTTCTTCGACTAAGAGTTCGATGGAAAGCTTATCTATTCCTCTTTCAGATGGCATTAAGACTTTTTACGAAAAGTCGTAAGGAATAAAATTTTTTTGATCAAAACTAAAATATCCTCGAAATCATTGAAGAAGAAGTACCTTATCAGACAAAAATATGCCTTATCTAATAAGAGACATTTAAATTTTTTTAATTGCATAAATGGGTGGCATTTTATTCAGAATTAATAGTTTTTTACATGGACAAAAAATTCGTTTAATTTATTCCCATTAAATATTAGAATTATAGAAAAGTACTTTGCGAAACGAGTTGCCAGTAGGACGGAATCGTGTTGACCACCGATTAGTTTTTTGCTAATAACTCTTGCATCGTTCGACCGACTTCTTCGACTAAGAGCTCGATGGAAAGCTTATCTGTTCCTATTTCAGATGTCATTAACATATTTTACGAAAAGTCGTAAGATATCAAATTTTTTTGATCAAAACTAAAATATCCTCGAAATTATTGAAGGAAAAGTACCTTATCAGAAGAAAATATGCCTTATCTACTCAGAGACATTTAAAATTATTTTATTGCATAAATGGGCGGCATTTTATTCAGAATTAATATTTTTTTACATGGACAAAACATTCGTTTAATTTTTTCCCATTAAATACTAGAATTATAGAAAAGTACTTTGCGAAAAGAATCGGCAGTAGGACGGAATCGTGTTGACCACCGATTAGTTTTTTGCTTATTACTCCTGTATCCTTCAACCGGCTTCTTCGACTAAGAGCTCGATGGAAAGCTTATCTGATCCTCTTTCAGATGGCATTAACATATTTTACGAAAAGTCGTAAGAAATAAAATTTTCTCCAAATCATTGAGAAAGAAGTACCTTATCAGACGAAAATATGCCTTATCTAATAAGAGACATTAAAATTTTTTTAATAGCATAAATGGGCGGCATTTTATTCAGAATTAATAGTTTTTTACATGGACAAAAAATTCGTTTAATTTTTTCCCATTAAATACTAGAATTATAGAAAAGTACTTTGCGTAAAGAATCACCAGTAGGACGGAATCGTGTTGACCACCGATTAGTTTTTTGCTAATAACTCTTGGATCCTTCGACCGACTTCTTCGACTAAGAGCTCGATGGAAAGCTTATCTGTTCCTCTTTCAGATGGCATTAACATATTTTACGAAAAATCATAACAAATAAAATTTATTTGATCAAAACTAAAATATCCTCGAAATCATTGAAGACGAAAATATGCCTTGTCTAATAAGAGACATTTAAATTTTTTTAATTGCATAAATGGGCGGCATTTTATTCAGAATTAATAGTTTTTTACATGGACAAAAAATTCGTTTAATTTTTTCCCATTAAAAACTAGAATTATAGAAAAGTACTTTGCGTAAAGAATCACCAGTAGGACGGAATCGTGTTGACCACCCATTAGTTTTTTGATAATTACTCTTGCATCCTTCAACCGACTTCTTCGACTTTGAGCTCGATGGAAAGCTTATCTGTTCCTCTTTCAGATGGCATTAACATATTTTACGAAAAGTCTTAAGAAACAAAATTTTCTCGAAATCATTGAAGACGAAAATATGCCTTGTCTAATAAGAGACATTTAAATTTTTTTAATTGCATAAATGGGCGGCATTTTATTCACAATTAATATTTTTTTACATGGACAAAAAATTCGTTTAATTTTTTCCCATTATATATTAGAATTATAGAAAAGTACTTTGCGAAAAGAATTGGCAGTAGGACGGAATCGTGTTGACCACCGATTAGTTTTTTGCTAATAACTCTCGACAGACTTCTTCGACTAATAGTTCGATGGAAAGCTTATCTATTCCTCTTTCAGATGGCATTAAGACATTTTACGAAAAGTCGTAAGGAATAAAATTTTTTTGATCAAAACTAAAATATCCTCGAAATCATTGAAAAAGAAGTACCTTATAAGACGAAAATATGCGTTATCTAATAAGAGACATTTAAATTTTTTTAATTGCTTAAATGGGTGGCATTTTATTCAGAATTAATAGTTTTTTACATGGACAAAACATTCGTTTAATTTTTTCCCATTAAATACTAGAATTATAGAAAAGTACTTTGCGAAAAGAATCGGCAGTAGGACGGTATCGTGTTGACCACCGATTCGTTTTTTGCTAATAACTCTTGCATCCTTCGACCGGCTTCTTCGACTAAGAGGTCGATGGAAAGCTTATCTGTTCCTCTTTCTGATGGCATTAACATATTTTACGAAAAGTCGGAAGAAATAAAATTTTGTTTGATCAAAACTAAAATATCCTCGAAATCATTGAAGAAGAAGTACCTTATCAGACGATAATATGCCTTATCTAATAAGAGACATTTAAATTTTTTTAATTGCATAAATGGGTGGCATTTTATTCAGAATTAATAGTTTTTTACATGGACAAAAAATTCGTTTAATTTTTTTCCATTATATATTAGAATTATAGAAAAGTACTTTGCGAAAAGAATTGGCAGTAGGACGGAATCGTGTTGACCACCGATTAGTTTTTTGCTAATAACTCTTGCATCCTTCGACCGACTTCTTCGACTAAGAGCTCGATGGAAAGCTTATCTGTTCCTCTTTCAGATGGCATTAACATATTTTACGAAAAATCATAAGAAATAATATTTATTTGATCAAAACTAAAATATCCTCGAAATCATTGAAGAAGAAGTAACTTATCAGACGAAAATATGCCTTGTCTAATCACTCAGATCTGAGTGAGATTTCAAGTGTGTCGGACGTGCTTTTATTTTCTCCGCTATTTATTGAATTTCAATTTAATTTTAAACTTTTTAACTAAGAGAATCGTTACAATAATATTGATATTGCGCATAACAGTGAAGTGCTTTGTTAGTTGTGCATAATTAGCTTCGTTATTTATTAATTTATTGAATTTTTTGATTGGCGTCAGAAGTTCAAAATTTTATTGTTTGTTGTTGCTGAGTGCTACTCTTATTCTCTTTAGTTACTATCTTTTGATTTTGGAAAGGTAAGCATTGCCCGTTGCACTCTCACTTGTTGTTGTACCTACACATTTGCCCTTTGATTTGATTTTATTTCTACGGAGCGAAATCTATTTTTAGACTTCAACATCTTTTTTCCCCACTGAGGTGTTGTTGCTTAACTTGCTTCAGTGCACAAGGGCGTTTGTTGTTATTTGTTCTTATTCGCGCTTATTTGTCTCTTTACATTACTTTCTTTGTTGCAGCTTTAAACCCTGTTTACACATTAATAATTTTGATAGGGTGTTTACACTGCATTTGTTTTCGCATATTTATACCCTGCACATACAGTGTGTCAGGGTATATTAAGTTTGTTTGAACGAAATGTATGTAACGCACAGAAAGAAGGGAGGGGGACCCCATAAAGTATATATATTCTTGATCAGGACGACAAGAGAAATTGATTGAGCCATGTCCGTCCGTCTGTCCGTCCGTCCGTCCGTCCGTCCGTCTGTCCGTCCGTCCGTCTGTATTCACCAATGGATCTCGGAAACTGTAAGAGCTAGAGACTTGAAATTTGGTGGGTAGACTCGTGATGCTTGGCAGCAGATCAAGTTTATTTTTTTTTTGTGCCACGCCCACTCCTTCCCGCCCATCCAGCCCTACCCACTTTTTTAAATCGCTATAACTCTAACATCCAAAGAGATAGAAACATGAAAGTCGGTATGTAGACTCAGTATGAGTGGCTCTAGAAAACTGCATACCACAAAATCCCCCCCTCATTTTCAGTTCCCCTCCCCCAGTAATTTTCTCTAAATTGCTATATCTCCAAAATCAACAAAGGTATGAACCTGAAATTTTGTATACAAGATCAGTGATAATACATCTTAAAAACTGCATACCACAAATTTCCCCTCTCTTTGATGGCTACCCCTCAGAGACCCACAAACTTAAATTTTTCGTAAAATCCACATTTTTTGACCGATTTTCTTTGTATTTTGAACACTATTTGAAAAGGCGACGTCAGATCAATATGTTTTTGTAGATTGAGGGTGTTTCACTGCCTACCATGTGTGCAGGGTATTATATTGTCGAGTATACTCGACTATACCGCCCTTACTGGTTATACCCTGTACACATACTGTGTATCAGGGTATATTGTGTTTGTTTGAGCGAAATGTATGTAACGCACAGAAGGAGGGCAGGGGGACCCTATAAAGTATATATATTCTTGATCAGGACGACAAGAGAAATTGATTAAGCCATGTCCGTCCGTCTGTCCGTCCGTCCGTCTGTCCGTCCGTATTCACCAATGGTTCTCAGAAACTATAATAGCTAGAGACTTGAAATTTGGTGGGTAGACTCGTGATGCTCGGCAGCAGATCAAGTTTGAACGGTTTTGTGCCACGCCCACTCCTTCCCGCCCATCCAGCACCACCCACTTTTTTAAAATGCTATAACTCGAACATTCAAAGAGATAGAAAAATGAAAGTCGGTATGTAGTCTCAGTATAAGTAGCTCTACAAAACTGCATACCACAATTTTTCCCCCACCTCTTCATTTCCCCTCGCCCGGTTCTTTTCTTAAATTTGCTGTATCTCCAAAACTAACAAAGGTATGAACCTGAAATTTTGTATACAAGCTCAGTGATAATACATCTTAAAAACTGCATACCACAAATATCCCCTCTCTTTAATGGCTACCCCTCAGGGGCCAACAAACTTAAATTTTTCGTAAAATCCATATTTTTTGACCGATTTTCTTGATATTTTGAACACTATTTGAATAGGCGACGTCAGATCAATATGTTTTTGTAGATTGAGGGTGTGGCAACGCCTACCATGTGTGCAGGGTATTATATTGTCGAGTATACTCGACTATAGCGCCCTTACTGGTTTTATTTTAGTTTTGTTCGTATTTTTTACTCACAATTTAACATGAGCTGTTGTAACAAGTCGTGCAAAGAAAAAAGCTCGTTCGATTGCGATCAAAAACGTGCCATACATTGCTGGCTTTGCGAGAACATTTGCCATTTTACATGTGCTGGTATCACCGGCCGGGACTATGACCGACTTTATGATATGTCTAGGCCTGCCTGTGGTGGCTATAAGTGGTCTTGCCCGGTCTGCTTTAAACGGCAAACTGATTTTGCGGCAATGTACCGGCGGGTACGTGACAAATTCCTGAAACTTAGCAAATTGTCGAAGGAACTTGCGTCGGAGTTCGAGTCGAGTTCTAACATACTTGGAAACTTCGATTTTGAACCTCCACTTGTTTCTTTGTCGCCCTCTCCATTTGCCCATCTTTCTCTTCCCCAGCTGGCGCTCCCTGTACCACTGGCCCCTATAAGCTCTGTTATCTCCTCCCTGAACCTGTTCACGATCCTAGTACCTCTGCGCCATCGGAACCGGTTGCAATTGGAGAAGTTAGTCAACCTAAAGTTACCAAGCGAACTAGGGCTGCTTCTTCTCCAGGTTCCAATGGTGCTCAATCTAAACGTAAGAAACCTAAAGCTAAAACCGCCTCCCACCCAGAGTCGTCCCCGGCTCCACTCCTTTCACCTCCTTCATCTTCCAATATCGTTCCGCCGAATTTAACTGGTGGTCCAGCAGCGCCATCTTCTGCGAGCTCTGTTGAGACGCAGCCACCTCTTGAACTCCTTTCTGTTATTGCCCCACGCAAACAGGTCTTCATATCCCGTCTATCCTCGGATACCACCTGTGAAGCTATAGCCCGATATATAGCAGCTAAGACTGATGTCGAGGTTCAAATTCGAAAATTCAATTTCTCTCAACCGAGAGAAATCTCATCATTCAAAATTAGTGTACCAAATGATGCATTTGCTTTATTGTGTAGTCCATCATTTTGGCCGGCTAACATGGTGGTCCATGAATTTAAACCCAAAACAAGGCCCCGTCCTGTGACACCAGTTCTTAGTTCTTCCTTGTCTGTTTCAAACACGGCTTCAAAAAACTAGGCTTGTCTTCTGAGCACCTCACTTTTGTCTATCAAAATGTAAGAGGTCTCCTATCTAAGCTCAGTAACTTGTATAGGGATAGTTTTTTTTTGATTTTGATTTAATTGCCTTTTCGGAAACGTGGCTCAATGCCACGATTCTGAACAACGAAATCTTTTGCAGTAAATTCATTTCCTATAGACGTGACCGTCCTGCTCGCCGTGGTGAGTTCTTATTGCTGTGAACTCATCCATCAATTCTGAACGGATACAAATTGATTTGGTTGATGATATTGAATTTATTGGAGTTAAGATCAGTGTAGCTCAACTTAACGTCTTCGATACATGCTACAATCTACCCTATATTTCTTGGTCATACTTCAATGATTCCAATTTTCTAATTCCGTCTGGACAACATGAGTTTCTAGATATTCTATTAGATATTCCTCTGTTTCAGATAAACTGGGTCGTCAATTCAATTAACAGATCCCTTGATCTGGTTCTAACCAATGACACTAACAGTGTAACTGTGTCAAGATGTAACCCTTTGTCTCTGCCTGAACACTCCTTTCATCCTACGCTAGAAGTCACCCTCGGTCTAATTTCTTCTTCAGCTGCTTTGTCAAATGCTCCTCGTCAGCGTCGACTTTGTTTCCGGAAAACGGATTTCGATCTTCTAAATTCCTTAATTGCTCAAACCGATTGGTCCAATTTGTATCGATGTGATGACATAATACTGACTACAAAGTTTTTTTATGAGACTCTAAATGGCATTTTCAATACTTGTGTCCCAATTCTTCCGTCACCTAAGCTGACTGCAAGACCACCATGGTTTTCCCGCCAATTGTCTAACCTAAAAAATGTCAAATCTAGACTTTATAAGAAATTTAGATTATCTGGTTCGCTGTCTGATTTTTCTAGGTATTCTGTTGCTCGGTCCCAATTTGTTACTCTCAACAGCATCTGTTATAAAAACTACCTTAACAGATGCAAAAGTAAATTTTTTCGAGACCCTAAGTCATTTTATAGCTTTGTCAATTCTAAGCGTAGATCTGGGTCTTACCCACCTTCGTTCTGTCTTGACCTAAAGCTGGCAGATGATGACCAGGATATTGCAAATTTGTTCGCTGAATTTTTTCAGACGACCTATTCAACTACTTGTTTTTCCGGAACCTCATATCCATATCCAATTAACACTGTCAATGTTTATTGTTCCCCGGAACTCAATGAAGATCATATTCTTAAAAATTTAATCGCGGTGAAGGATTCGTATTCCCCCGGTCCTGACAACGTTCCTGGTTGTGTGCTCAAAAGGTGCGCGAAGTCGTTGTGTAAACCTTTACTTAAGCTTTTCAATCTTTCGCTTCATAACGCTTCGTTCCCTCCTGTTTGGAAGGAATGTTTTATAATTCCTCTCCACAAAAAAGGCATCAGGTCGGATATTACAAACTATAGGGGCATCGCTAAATTATCTGCAATTCCCAAATTATTCGAGAAAATTATTATTGGCAGCATACAGCATTTTTGCAAGTCCATGATGTCACCCTCTCAACATGGATTCATAAAAATGAGGTCAGCGAATACTAATCTCCTTGAATTTACAAGTTTTGTGAACAGTGGTTTTGCACAGCAGTCTCAGACCGATGTCATTTATACTGATTTTAGTAAGGCTTTTGATTCGGTTAATCATGAGTTGCTTTTATTGAAATTAGATCATTTAGGCTTCCCATCGAATCTTCTAAATTGGATCAAATCCTATTTAATTAATAGATCTCAAAGAGTGTTGTTTAGATCATCTTTGTCTGACCTAGTTTGAGTAACTTCTGGTGTTCCCCAGGGTAGTCATCTTGGCCCACTTTTGTTTAATCTTTTTATTAATGATCTCCCTTCATCTATAACAAACTCTAAGGTACTTATGTATGCCGATGATGTAAAACTATGTCTTTCTTACAAGGAACCAACTTGCCATGGTTTATTGCAGGCTGATCTGAACGCTCTGCACTCTTGGTGCTCATATAATTTGCTAAAGCTTAATTGTTCTAAATGCAAATTTATGACTTATCATCGTAGAAAACCTCATTTGTTTACTTACTCGATTGATAACATTCAATTAGAACGTGTCTCTATTTTTAACGATCTAGAGGTTTTCTTCGATCCAAAACTCTGCTTCGTCCAACAAGTCTCAACTGTCGTTAATAAGGCAAAAGGTGTTTTTGGATTTATTAAACGCTGGTCTAAAGAATTCAACGACCCTTTTATCACAAAACTTCTTTTTACGTCACTTGTGCGTCCTATTCTTGAATATTGTTGTTGCGTATGGTCTCCTCAATACAAAAAACATCAAGATCGCATTGAGTCAGTTCAGAAACAATTTCTCCTTTTTGCACTTCGTGGCCTGAATTGGAATCCTAATACCAGATTACCATCATACCATGACAGGCTCCTTCTCATTGACCTTCCGTCTCTAGCAAATCGCAGGATTGTTTTAGGAGCTGTTTTTCTCCATAAATTGGTTATTGGTTTAGTTGATTCCTCAGACCTACTCAGTCGGATTAGTTTTAGCGTCCCGCGGCGCACATCTAGAAACTTTGTGCCTATATTCTTGCACAGATGTACAACTAACTTTGCTCTTCATGATCCGTTTCGCGTATTATGCCTTAATTTTAATAATATATACCACGTCCTGTCACCTGAAATCTCTCTCATGACAATTAATGCAACCATTCTACGTTACCTACGCGAAGCTGATCGCTTACAGCGGCTTGGATAATAGTTTTTTGGATGGACCGGCGGCGCTTTTTGCACTTTAAGTCTCTGACCACACATGGCTGTGAGTTGGGGCATAGCTGGCACAGCGCAAATAAATTTCCTCCACCGGGTCAGAGACTTCTTAGAATTTATTTAAACATTATTTTTGTTGTATTTTTCAACGTAGTTTTAATATTATTTTTTGTTTTTCTTACTATTACCTCGTTTATGCGACAGCTAAAGCGCTTTAACTCAATGCGCACTTACTAAAAACGCAGTGTTTATGCGAGAACCTTAAAGCGCATTAGCTTAATGCGCTTTAAAGGCTGTCATGATGAACAGCTGATCAAAACAAAACAAAACAGTGTTGGCATAAGAATACAATTGAATAATGTTTTTTTACAAGAATAACTTTATATGTAATAATCATATATACTGAATAAAATATGAATTAGTTTTTAGAAATGTTTAAAAAAATTTGTCGCAATATAATAGAAAAACAGAGCTAAAAAAAATTTTACAATAAAAATAATTATATTAATTTATCAATATGGCATCACTGACCACTGGTACACATTCGGTTCCAGCTGATTTTTAATGCGCATTAACGAATGTCGCGTTTACGCGATACTCTCAAAGCGGTTTAACTCCGTTAAGTCGCTTTTAAAAAGCGTTCTACGCTAATGCGCATTAAGGCGTTTATGCATGCGTTTTTAGTTAGTGCGCATTGAGTTAAAGCGCTTTAAGGCTCTCGCATAAACGAGGTATATATTTCATAATTTTAATGATTATTAAATTGTATTATTGAATTGTATTATAAATTATAATTACTTAATATGACAGTCAATTGTTATAAATAAATAAATAAAAATAAAAATAAAAAATAATAAGAGGCATTAAAATTTTTTTAATTGCATAAATGGGCGGCATTTTATTCAGAATTAATAGTTTTTTACATGGACAAAAAAATCAGCAGTAGGACGGAATCGTGTTGACCACCGATTAGTTTTTTGCTAATTACTCTTGCATCCTTCGACCGACTTCTTCGACTTGGAGCTCGATGGAAAGCTTATCTGTTCCTCTTTCAGATGGCATTAACATATTTTACGAAAAGTCGTAAGAAATAAAATTTTTTTGATCAACACTAAAATATCCTCCAAATCATTGAAGAAGAAGAAAATATGCTTTATCTAATAAGAGACATTTAAATTTTTTGAATTGCATAAATGGGGGGCATTTTATTCAGAATTAATAGTGTTTTACATGGACAAAAAATTTGTTTAATTTTTTCCCATTAAATACTAGAATTATAGAAATGTACCTTGCGAAAAGAATCGGCAGTAGGACGGAAACGTGTTGACCACCGATTAGTTTTTGCTAATTACTCTTCGCATCCTTCGACCGACTTCTTCGACTAAGAGCTCGATGGAAAGCTTATCTGTTCCTCTTTCAGATGGCATTAACATATTTTACTAAAAGTCATAAGAAATAAAATTTTTTTGATCAAAACTAAAATATCCTCGAAATCATTGAAGAAGAAGTACCTAATCAGACGAAAATATGCCTTATCTAATAAGACCATTTAAATTATTTTAATTGCATAAATGGGCGGCATTTTATTCGGAATAAATAGTGTTTTACATGGACAAAAAATTTGTTTAATTTTTTCCCATTAAATACTACAATTATAGAAAAGTACCTTGCGAAAATAATCGACAGTAGGACGAAAACGTATTGACCTCCGATTAGTTTTTTGCTAATTACTCTTGCATCCTTCGACCGACTTCTTCGACTAAGAGCTCGATGGAAAGCTTATCTGTTCCTCTTTCAGATGGCATTAACATATTTTACTAAAAGTCATAAGAAATAAAATTTTTTTGATCAAAACTAAAATATCCTCGAAATCATTGAAGAAGAAGTACCTAATCAGACGAAAATATGCCTTATCTAATAAGACCATTTAAATTATTTTAATTGCATAAATGGGCGGCATTTTATTCGGAATTAATAGTGTTTTACATGGACAAAAAATTTGTTTAATTTTTTCCCATTAAATACTACAATTATAGAAAAGTACCTTGCGAAAATAATCGACAGTAGGACGAAAACGTATTGACCACCGATTAGTTTTTTGCTAATTACTCTTGCATCCTTCGACCGACTTCTTCGACTAAGAGCTCGATGGAAAGCTTATCTGTTCCTCTTTCAGATGGCATTAACATATTTTACTAAAAGTCATAAGAAATAAAATTTTTTTGATCAAAACTAAAATATCCTCGAAATCATTGTAGAAGAAGTACCTAATCAGACGAAAATATGCCTTATCTAATAAGACCATTTAAATTATTTTAATTGCATAAATGGGCGGCATTTTATTCGGAATTAATAGTGTTTTACATGGACAAAAAATTTGTTTAATTTTTTCCCATTAAATACTACAATTATAGAAAAGTACCTTGCGAAAATAATCGACAGTAGAACGAAAACGTATTGACCACCGATTAGTTTTTTGCTAATTACTCTTGCATCCTTCGACCGACTTCTTCGACTAAGAGCTCGATGGAAAGCTTATCTGTTCCTCTTTCAGATGGCATTAACATATTTTACGAAAAGTCGTAAGAAATAAAATTTTTTTGATCAACACTAAAATATCCTCCAAATCATTGAAGAAGAAGAAAATATGCTTTATCTAATAAGAGACATTTAAATTTTTTGAATTGCATAAATGGGGGGCATTTTATTCAGAATTAATAGTGTTTTACATGGACAAAAAATTTGTTTAATTTTTTCCCATTAAATACTAGAATTATAGAAATGTACCTTGCGAAAAGAATCGGCAGTAGGACGGAAACGTGTTGACTACCGATTAGTTTTTGCTAATTACTCTTCGCATCCTTCGACCGACTTCTTCGACTAAGAGCTCGATGGAAAGCTTATCTGTTCCTCTTTCAGATGGCATTAACATATTTTACGAAAAGTCGTAAGAAATAAAATTTTTTTGATCAAAACTAAAATATCCTCCAAATCATTGAAGAAGAAGAAAATATGCTTTATCTAATAAGAGACATTTAAATTTTTTTTAATTGCATAAATGGGCGGCATTTTATTCAGAATTAATAGTGTTTTACATGGACAAAAAATTCGTTTAAATTTTTCCCATTAAGTACTAGAATTATAGAAATGTACTTTGCGAAAAGAATCGGCAGTAGGACGGAAACGTGTTGACCACCGATTAGTTTTTGCTAATTACTATTGCATCCTTCAACCGACTTCTTCGACTAAGAGCTCGATGGAAAGCTTATCTGTTCCTCTTTCAGATGGCATTAACATATTTTACGAAAAGTCGAAAGAAATAAAACTTTTTTGAGTAAAACTAAAATATCCTCGAAATCATTGAAGAAGAATTACCTAATCAGACGAAAATATGTCTTATCTAATAAGACCATTTAAATTTGTTAATTCCATAAATGGGCGGCATTTTATTTAGAATTAATAGTTTTTTACATGGACAAAAAATTCATTTAATTTTTTCCCATTAAATACTACAATTATAGAAAAGTACCTTGCGAAAATAATCGACAGTAGGACGAAAACGTATTGACCACCGATTAGTTTTTTGCTAATAACTCTTGCGTCCTTTGACCGACTTCTTCGACTAAGAGCTCGATGGAAAGCTTATCAATTCCTCTTTCAGATAGCATTAACATATATTACGAAAAGTCATAAGAAATAAAACTTTTTTGATCAAAACTAAAATATCCTCGAAATCATTGAAGAAGAAGAACCTTATCAGACGAAAATATGCCGTATCTAAAAAGAGACATTTAAATTTTTTTAATTGCATGAATGGGTGGCATTTTATTCAGAATTAATAGTTTTTTACATGGACAAAAAACTCGTTTAATTTTTTCCCAGTATATATTAGAATTATAGAAAAGTACTTTGCGAAAAGAATTGGCAGTAGGACGGAATCGTGTTGACCACCAATTAGTTTTTTGCTAATAACTCTTGCATCCATCAACCGACTTCTTCGACTTAGAGCTCGATGGAAAGCTTATCTGTTCCTCTTTCAGATGGCATTAACATATTTTACTAAAAGTCATAAGAAATAAAATTTTTTTGATCAAAACTAAAATATCCTCGAAATCATTGAAGAAGAAGTACCTAATCAGACGAAAATATGCCTTATCTAATAAGACCATTTAAATTTTTTAATTGCATAAATGGGCGGCATTTTGTTCAGAATTAATAGTTTTTTACAAGGACAAAAAATTCGTTTAATTTTTTCCCATTAAATACTACAATTATAGAAAAGTACCTTGCGAAAATAATCGACAGTAGGACGAAAACGTATTGACCACCGATTAGTTTTTTGCTAATTACTCTTGCATCCTTCGACCGACTTCTTCGACTAAGAGCTCGATGGAAAGCTTATCTGTTCCTTTTTCAGATGGCATTAACATATTTTACGAAAAGTCGAAGGAAATAAAATTTTTTTGAGTAAAACTAAAATATCCTCGAAATCATTGAAGAAGAATTACCTAATAAGACGAAAATATGTCTTATCTAATAAGACCATTTAAATTTTTTAATTGCATAAATGGGCGGCATTTTATTCAGAATTAATAGTTTTTTACATGGACAAAAATTTCATTTCATTTTTTCCCATTAAATACTACAATTATAGAAAAGTACCTTGCGAAAATAATCGACAGTAGGACGAAAACGTATTGACCACCGATTAGTTTTTTGCTAATTACTCTTGCATCCTTCGACCGACTTCTTCGACTAAGAGCTCGATGGAAAGCTTATCTATTCCTTTTTCAGATGGCATTAACATATTTTACGAAAAGTCATAAGAAATAAAACTTTTTTGATCAAAACTAGAATATCCTCGAAATCATTGAAGAAGAAGTACCTTATCAGACGAAAATATGCCTTATCTAATAAGAGACATTTAAATTTTTTTAATTGCATAAATGGGCGGCATTTTATTCGGAATTAATAGTTTCTTACATGGACAAAAAATTCGTTTAATTTTTTCCCATTATATATTAGAATTATAGAAGAGTACTTTACGAAGAGAATTGGCAGTAGGACGGAATCGTGTTGACCACCGATTAGTTTTTTGCTAATAACTCTTGCATCCTTCGACCGACTTCTTCGACTAAGAGCTCGATGGAAAGCTTATCTGTTCCTATTTCAGATGTCATTAACATATTTTACGAAAAGTCGTAAGAAATAAAATTTTGTTTGATCAAAACTAAAATATCCTCGAATTCATTGAAGAAGAAGTACCTTATCAGACGAAAATATACCTTATCTAATAAGAGACATTTAAAATTTTTTAATTGCATAAATGGGCGGCATTTTATTCAGAATTAATAGTGTTTTACATGGACAAAAAATTCGTTTAATTTCTTCCCATTAAGAACTAGAATTATAGAAATGTACTTTGCGAAATGAATCGGCAATAGGACGAAAACGTGTTGACCACCTATTAGTTTTTGCTAATTACTTTTGCATCCTCCGACCGACTTCTTCGACTAAGAGATCGATGGAAAGCTTTTCTGTTCCTCTTTCAGATGGCATTAACAGATTTTACGAAAAGTCGTAAGAAATAAAATTTTTTTGATCAACACTAAAATATCCTCCAAATCATTGAAGAAGAAGAAAATATGCTTTATCTAATAAGAGACATTTAAATTTTTTGAATTGCATAAATGGGCGGCATTTTATTCAGAATTAATAGTGTTTTACATGGACAAAAAATTTGTTTAATTTTTTCCCATTAAATACTAGAATTATAGAAATGTACCTTGCGAAAAGAATCGGCAGTAGGACGGAAACGTGTTGACCACCGATTAGTTTTTGCTAATTACTCTTGCATCCTTCGACCGACTTCTTCGACTAAGAGCTCGATGGAAAGCTTATCTGTTCCTTTTTCAGATGGCATTAACATATTTTACGAAAAGTCGAAAGAAATAAAATTTTTTTGAGTAAAACTAAAATATCCTCGAAATCATTGAAGAAGAATTACCTAATAAGACGAAAATATGTCTTATCTAATAAGACCATTTAAATTTTTTAATTGCATAAATGGGCGGCATTTTATTCAGAATTAATAGTTTTTTACATGGACAAAAAATTCATTTCATTTTTTCCCATTAAATACTACAATTATAGAAAAGTACCTTGCGAAAATAATCGACAGTAGGACAAAAACGTATTGACCACCGATTAGTTTTTTGCTAATAACTCTTGCATCCTTCGACCGACTTCTTCGACTAAGAGCTCGATGGAAAGCTTATCTGTTCCTTTTTCAGATGGCATTAACATATTTTACGAAAAGTCGAAAGAAATAAAATTTTTTTGAGTAAAACTAAAATATCCTCGAAATCATTGAAGAAGAATTACCTAATAAGACGAAAATATGTCTTATCTAATAAGACCATTTAAATTTTTTAATTGCATAAATGGGCGGCATTTTATTCAGAATTAATAGTTTTTAACATGGACAAAAAATTCGTTTAATTTTTTCCCATTATATATTAGAATTATAGAAGAGTACTTTACGAAAAGAATTGGCAGTAGAACGGAATCGTGTTGACCACCGATTAGTTTTTTGCTAATAACTCTTGCATCCTTCGACCGACTTCTTCGACTAAGAGCTCGATGGAAAGCTTATCTGTTCCTTTTTCAGATGGCATTAACATATTTTACGAAAAGTCATAAGAAATAAAATTTTTTTGATCAAAACTAAAATATCCTCGAAATCATTGAAGAAGAAGTACCTAATCAGACGAAAATATGCCTTATCTAATAAGACCATTTAAATTATTTTAATTGCATAAATGGGCGGCATTTTATTCGGAATTAAAAGTGTTTTACATGGACAAAAAATTTGTTTAATTTTTTCCCATTAAATACTACAATTATAGAAAAGTACCTTTCGAAAATAATCGACAGTAGGACGAAAACGTATTGACCACCGATTAGTTTTTTGCTAATTACTCTTGCATCCTTCGACCGACTTCTTCGACTAAGAGCTCGATGGAAAGCTTATCTGTTCCTCTTTCAGATGGCATTAACATATTTTACGAAAAGTCGTAAGAAATAAAATTTTTTTGATCAAAACTAAAATATCCTCCAAATCATTGAAGAAGAAGAAAATATGCTTTATCTAATAAGAGACATTTAAATTTTTTGAATTGCATAAATGGGGGGCATTTTATTCAGAATTAATAGTGTTTTACATGGACAAAAAATTTGTTTAATTTTTTCCCATTAAATACTAGAATTATAGAAATGTACCTTGCGAAAAGAATCGGCAGTAGGACGGAAACGTGTTGACCACCGATTAGTTTTTGCTAATTACTCTTCGCATCCTTCGACCGACTTCTTCGACTAAGAGCTCGATGGAAAGCTTATCTGTTCCTTTTTCAGATGGCATTAACATATTTTACGAAAAGTCGAAAGAAATAAAATTTTTTTGAGTAAAACTAAAATATCCTCGAAATCATTGAAGAAGAATTACCTAATAAGACGAAAAGAATTGGCAGTAGGACGGAATCGTGTTGACCACCAATTAGTTTTTTGCTAATAACTCTTGCATCCATCAACCGACTTCTTCGACTAAGAGCTCGATGGAAAGCTTATCTGTTCCTCTTTCAGATGGCATTAACATATTTTACTAAAAGTCATAAGAAATAAAATTTTTTTGATCAAAACTAAAATATCCTCGAAATCATTGAAGAAGAAGTACCTAATCAGACGAAAATATGCCTTATCTAATAAGACCATTTAAATTTTTTAATTGCATAAATGGGCGGCATTTTATTCAGAATTAATAGTTTTTTACATGGACAAAAAATTAATTTCATTTTTTCCCATTAAATACTACAATTATAGAAAAGTACCTTGCGAAAATAATCGACAGTAGGACAAAAACGTATTGACCACCGATTAGTTTTTTGCTAATAACTCTTGCATCCTTTGACCGACTTCTTCGACTAAGAGCTCGATGGAAAGCTTATCTGTTCCTTTTTCAGATGGCATTAACATATTTTACGTAAAGTCGAAAGAAAAAAAATTTTTTTGAGTAAAACTAAAATATCCTCGAAATCATTGAAGAAGAATTACCTAATAAGTCGAAAATATGTCGTATCTAATAAGACCATTTAAATTTTTTAATTGCATAAATGGGCGGCATTTTATTCAGAATTAATAGTTTTTTACATGGACAAAAAATTAATTTCATTTTTTCCCATTAAATACTACAATTATAGAAAAGTACCTTGCGAAAATAATCGACAGTAGGACAAAAACGTATTGACCACCGATTAGTTTTTTGCTAATAACTCTTGCATCCTTTGACCGACTTCTTCGACTAAGAGCTCGATGGAAAGCTTATCTGTTCCTTTTTCAGATGGCATTAACATATTTTACGTAAAGTCGAAAGAAAAAAAATTTTTTTGAGTAAAACTAAAATATCCTCGAAATCATTGAAGAAGAATTACCTAATAAGTCGAAAATATGTCGTATCTAATAAGACCATTTAAATTTTTTAATTGCATAAATGGGCGGCATTTTATTCAGAATTAATAGTTTTTTACATGGACAAAAAATTAATTTCATTTTTTCCCATTAAATACTACAATTATAGAAAAGTACCTTGCGAAAATAATCGACAGTAGGACAAAAACGTATTGACCACCGATTAGTTTTTTGCTAATAACTCTTGCATCCTTTGACCGACTTCTTCGACTAAGAGCTCGATGGAAAGCTTATCTGTTCCGTTTTCAGATGGCATTAACATATTTTACGTAAAGTCGAAAGAAATAAAATTTTTTTGAGTAAAACTAAAATATCCTCGAAATCATTGAAGAAGAATTACCTAATAAGACGAAAATATGTCTTATCTAATAAGACCATTTAAATTTTTGAATTGCATAAATGGGCGGCATTTTATTCAGAATTAATAGTTTTTTACATGGACAAAAAATTCATTTCATTTTTTCCCATTAAATACTACAATTATAGAAAAATACCTTGCGAAAATAATCGACAGTAGGACGGAAACGTGTTGACCACCGATTAGTTTTTGCTAATTACTCTTCGCATCCTTCGACCGACTTCTTCGACTAAGAGCTCGATGGAAAGCTTATCTGTTCCTTTTTCAGATGGCATTAACATATTTTACGAAAAGTCGAAAGAAATAAAATTTTTTTGAGTAAAACTAAAATATCCTCGAAATCATTGAAGAAGAATTACCTAATAAGACGAAAAGAATTGGCAGTAGGACGGAATCGTGTTGACCACCAATTAGTTTTTTGCTAATAACTCTTGCATCCATCAACCGACTTCTTCGACTAAGAGCTCGATGGAAAGCTTATCTGTTCCTCTTTCAGATGGCATTAACATATTTTACTAAAAGTCATAAGAAATAAAATTTTTTTGATCAAAACTAAAATATCCTCGAAATCATTGAAGAAGAAGTACCTAATCAGACGAAAATATGCCTTATCTAATAAGACCATTTAAATTTTTTAATTGCATAAATGGGCGGCATTTTATTCAGAATTAATAGTTTTTTACATGGACAAAAAATTAATTTCATTTTTTCCCATTAAATACTACAATTATAGAAAAGTACCTTGCGAAAATAATCGACAGTAGGACAAAAACGTATTGACCACCGATTAGTTTTTTGCTAATAACTCTTGCATCCTTTGACCGACTTCTTCGACTAAGAGCTCGATGGAAAGCTTATCTGTTCCTTTTTCAGATGGCATTAACATATTTTACGTAAAGTCGAAAGAAATAAAATTTTTTGGATCAAAACTAAAATATCCTCGAAATCATTGAAGAAGAAGTACGTTATCAGACGAAAATATCCCTTATCTAATAAGAGAGATATAAATTTTTTTAATTGCATAAATGGGCCGCATTTTATTCAGAATTAATAGTTTTTTACATGAACAAAAAATTCATTTAATTTTTTTCCATTAAATATTAGAATTATAGAAAAGTACTTTGCGAAAAGTATCGGCAGTAGGACGGAAACGTGTTGACCACCGATGAGTTTTTTGCTAATTACTCTTGCATCCTTCGACCGACTTCTTCGACTAAGAGCTCGATGGAAAGCTTATCTGTTCCTTTTTCAGATGGCATTAACATATTTTACGAAAAGTCGTAAAAAATAAAATGTTTTTGATCAAAACTAAAATATCCTCGAAATCATTGAAGAAGAAGTACCTTATCAGACGAAAATATGCTTTATCTAATAAGACACATTTAAATATTTTTTAATTGCATAAATGGGCGGCATTTTATTCAGAATTAATAGTGTTATACATGGACAAAATATTCGTTTAATTTTTTCCCATTATATATTAGAATTATAGAAAAGTACTTTGCGAAAAGAATTGGCAGTAGGACGGAATCGTGTTGACCACCGATGAGTTTTTTGCTAATTACTCTTGCATCCTTCGACCGACTTCTTCGACTAAGAGCTCGATGGAAAGCTTATTTGTTCCTTTTTCAGATGGCATTAACACATTTTACGAAAAGTCGTAAGAAATAAAATTTTTTGGATCAAAACTAAAATATCGTCGAAATCATTGAAGAAGAAGTACCTTATCGACGAAAATATGCCTTATCTAATGAGAGACATTTAAATTTATTAATTGCATAAATGGGCGGCATTTTATTCAGAATTAATAGTGTTTTACATGGACAAAAAATTCGTTTAATTTTTTCCCATTAAATATTAGAATTATGGAAAAGTACTTTGCAAAAAGAATTGTCAGAAGGACGGACTCGTGTTGACCACCGATTAGTTTTTTGCTAATAACTCTTGCATCCTTCGACCGACTTCTTCGACTAATAGCTCGATGGAAAGCTTATCTTTTCCTCTTTCAGATGGCATTAACACATTTTACGAAAAGTCGTAAGAAATAAAATTTTTTGGATCAAAACTAAAATATCCTCGAAATCATTGAAGAAGAAGTACGTTATCAGACGAAAATATGCCTTATCTAATAAGAGACATTTAAATTTTTTTAATTGAAGATATGGGTGGCATTTTATTCAGAATTAATAGTTTTTCACATGAACAAAAAATTCGTTTAATTTTTTCCCATTAAATACTAGAATTATATTAAAGTACTTTGCGAAAAGAATCGGCAGTAGGACGGAAACTTGTTGACCACCGATTAGTTTTTTGACCCACTTCTTCAACGAAGAGCTCGATGGAAAGCTTATCTGTTCCTCTTTCAGATGGCATTAACATATTTTACGAAAAGTCATAAGAAATAAAAGTTTTTTGAAGAAAACTAAAATATCCTCGAAACCATTGCTAATAACTTTTGCATCCTTCGACCGACTTCTTCGATTAAGAGCTCGATGGAAAGCTTATCTGTTCCTCTTTCAGATGGCATTAACAAATTTTACGAAAAGTCATAAGAAATAAAATTTTTTTGATAAAAACTAAAATATCGTCGAAATCATTGAAGAAGAAGTACCTTATCAGACGAAAATATGCCTTATCTAATGAGAGACATTTAAATTTATTAATTGCATAAATGGGCGGCATTTTATTCAGAATTAATAGTTTTTTACATGGACGAAAAATTCGTTTAATTTTTTCCCATTAAATACTAGAATTATAGAAAAGTACTTTGCGAAAAGAATCGGCAGTAGGACGGAATCGTGTTGACCACCGATTAGTTTCTTGCTAATAACTCTTGCATCCTTCGACCGACTTCTTTGACTAAGAGCTCAATGGAAAGCTTATCTGTTCCTCTTTCAGATGGCATTAAGACATTTTACGAAAAGTCGTAAGGAATAAAATTTTTTTGATCAAAACTAAAATATCCTCGAAATCATTGAAGAAGAAGTACCTTATAAGACGAAAATATGCCTTATCTAATAAGAGACATTTAAATTTTTTTAATTGCGTTAATGGGCGGCACTTTATTCAGAATTAATGGTTTTTTACATGAACAAAAAATTCGTTTAATTTTTTCCCATTAAATACTAGAATCATAGAAAAGTACTTTGCGAAAAGAATCGGCAGTAGGACGGAATCGTGTTGACCACCGATTAGTTTCTTGCTAATAACTCTTGCATCCTTCGACCGACTTCTTTGACTAAGAGCTCAATGGAAAGCTTACCTCTTCCTCTTTCAGATGGCATTAACATATTTTACGAAAAGCCGAAAGAAATACATTTTTTTTTGATCAAAACTAAAATATCCTCGAAATCATTGAAGAAGAAGTACCTTTTCAGACGAAAATATGCCTTATCTAATAAAAGACATTTAAATTTTTTTAATTAAAATTTAAATTTTTTTAAGTGCATAAATGGATGGCATTTTATTCAGAATTAATAGTTTTTTACATGGACAAAAAATTCGTTTAAATTTTTCCCATTAAATACTAGAATTATAGAAAAGTAATTTGCGAAAAGAATCGGCAGTAGGACGGAAACGTGTTCCAAACCGACTAGTTTTTTGCTAATAACTCCTGCATCCTTCGACCGACTTCTTCGACTAAGAGCTCAATGGAAAGCTTATCTGTTCCTCTTTCAGATGGCATTAACATATTTTACGAAAAGTCGTAAGAAATAAAATTTTTTTGATCAAAACTAAAATATCCTCGAAATCATTGAAGAAGAACTACCTTATCAGTCGAAAATATGCCTTATCTAATAAGAGACATTTAAATTTTTTTAATTGCGTTAATGGGCGGCACATTATTCAGAATTAATGGTTTTTTACATGGACAAAAAATTCGTTTAATTTTTTCCCATTAAATACTAGAATCATAGAAAAGTACTTTGCGAAAAGAATCGGTAGTAGGACGGAATCGTGTTGACCACCGATTAGTTTTTTGACCCACTTTTTCAACTAAGAGCTCGATGGAAAGCTTATCTGTTCTTCTTTCAGATGGCATTAACATATTTTACGAAAAGTCATAAGAAATAAAAGTTTTTTGAAGAAAACTAAAATATCCTCGAAATCATTGCTAATTACTCTTGCATCCTTCGACCGACTTCTTCGACTAAGAGCTCGATGGAAAGCTTATCTGTTCCTCTTTCAGGTGGCATTAACAAATTTTACGAAAAGTTGTAAGAAATAAAATTTTTTTGATAAAAACTAAAATATCGTCGAAATCATTGAAGAAGAAGTACCTTATCAGACGAAAATATGCCTTATCTAAAGAGAGACATTTAAATTTATTAATTGCATAAATGGGCGGCATTTTATTCAGAATTAATAGTGTTTTACATGGACAAAAAATTCGTTAAATTTTTTCCCATTAAATAGTAAAATTGTAGAAAAGTACATTGCGAAAATAATCGGCAGTAGGACGGAATCGTGTTGACCATCGATTAGTTTTTTGCTAATAACTCTTGCATACTTCGACCGACTTCTTCGATTAAGAGCTCGATGGAAAGCTTATCTGGTCCTCTTCCAGATGGCATTAAAATATTTTACGAAAAGTCGTAAGAAATAAAATTTTTTTTATCAAAACTAAAATATCCTCGAAATCATTGAAGAAGAAGTACCTTATCAGACGAAAATATGCCTTATCCTATAAGAGACATTTAAATTTTTTTAATTGCATAAATGGGCGGCATTTTATTCAGAATTAATAGTTTTTAACATGGACAAAAAATTCGTTTAATTTTTTCCCATTATATATTAGAATTATAGAAGAGTACTTTACGAAAAGAATTGGCAGTAGAACGGAATCGTGTTGACCACCGATTAGTTTTTTGCTAATAACTCTTGCATCCTTCGACCGACTTCTTCGACTAAGAGCTCGATGGAAAGCTTATCTGTTCCTATTTCAGATGTCATTAACATATTTTACGAAAAGTCATAAGAAATAAAACTTTTTTGATCAAAACTAAAATATCGTCGAAATCATTGAAGAAGAAGTACCTTATCAGACGAAAATATGCCTTATCTAATGAGAGACATTTAAATTTATTAATTGCATAAATGGGCGACATTTTATTCGGAATTAATAGTTTTTTACATGGACAAAAAATTCGTTTAATTTTTTCCCATTATATATTAGAATTATAGAAGAGTACTTTACCAAAAGAATTGGCAGTAGAACGGAATCGTGTTGACCACCGATTAGTTTTTTGCTAATAACTCTTGCATCCTTCGACCGACTTCTTCGACTAAGAGCTCGATGGAAAGCTTATCTGTTCCTCTTTCAGATGGCATTAACATATTTTACGAAAAGTCGTAAGAAATAGAATTTTTTTTGATCAAAACTTAAATATCCTCGAAATCATTGAAGAAGAAGTACCTTATCAGACGGAAATATGCTTTATCTAATAGGAAACATTTAAATTTTTTTAATTAAAATTTAAATTTTTTTAAGTGCATAAATGGATGGCATTTTATTCAGAATTAATAGTTTGTTACATGGACAAAAAATTCGTTTAAATTTTTCCCATTAAATACTAGAATTATAGAAAAGTAATTTGCGAAAAGAATCGGCAGTAGGACGGAAACGTGTTGCAAACCGACTAGTTTTTTGCTAATAACTCCTGCATCCTTCGACCGACTTCTTCGACTAAGAGCTCAATGGAAAGCTTATCTGTTCCTCTTTCAGATGGCATTAACATATTTTACGAAAAGTCGTAAGAAATAAAATTTTTTTGATCAAAACTAAAATATCCTCGAAATCATTGAAGAAGAACTACCTTATCAGTCGAAAATATGCCTTATCTAATGAGAGACATTTAAATTTATTAATTGCATAAATGGGCGGCATTTTATTCAGAATTGATAGTTTTTTACATGGACAAAAAATTCGTTTAATTTTTTCCCATTATATATTAGAATTATAGAAGAGTACTTTACGAAAAGAATTGGCAGTAGAACGGAATCGTGTTGACCACCGATTAGTTTTTTGCTAATAACTCTTGCATCCTTCGACCGACTTCTTCGACTAAGAGCTCGATGGAAAGCTTATCTGTTCCTATTTCAGATGTCATTAACATATTTTACGAAAAGTCATAAGAAATAAAACTTTTTTGATCAAAACTAAAATATCCTCGAAATCATTGAAGAAGAAGTACCTTTTCAGACGAAAATATGCCTTATCTAATAAGAGACATTTAAATTTTTTTAATTGCATAAATGGGCGACATTTTATTCGGAATTAATAGTTTCTTACATGGACAAAAAATTCGTTTAATTTTTTCCCATTATATATTAGAATCATAGAAAAGTACTTTGCGAAAAGAATCGGTAGTAGGACGGAATCGTGTTGACCACCGATTAGTTTTTTGACCCACTTCTTCAACTTAGAGCTCGATGGAAAGCTTATCTGTTCTTCTTTCAGATGGCATTAACATATTTTACGAAATGTCATAAGAAATAAAAGTTTTTTGAAGAAAACTAAAATATCCTCGAAATCATTGAAGAAGATGTACCTTATCAGACGAAAATATGCCTTATCTAAAGAGAGACATTTAAATTTATTAATTGCATAAATGGGCGGCATTTTATTCAGAATTAATAGTGTTTTACATGGACAAAAAATTCGTTAAATTTTTTCCCATTAAATAGTAAAATTGTAGAAAAGTACTTTGCGAAAATAATCGGCAGTAGGACGGAATCGTGTTGACCATCGATTAGTTTTTTGCTAAAAACTCTTGCATACTTCGACCGACTTCTTCGATTAAGAGCTCGATGGAAAGCTTATCTGGTCCTCTTCCAGATGGCATTAAAATATTTTACGAAAAGTCGTAAGAAATAAAATTTTTTTTATCAAAACTAAAATATCCTCGAAATCATTGAAGAAGAAGTACCTTATCAGACGAAAATATGCCTTATCCTATAAGAGACATTTAAATTTTTTTAATTGCATAAATGGGCGGCATTTTATTCAGAATTAATAGTTTTTAACATGGACAAAAAATTCGTTTAATTTTTTCCCATTATATATTAGAATTATAGAAGAGTACTTTACGAAAAGAATTGGCAGTAGAACGGAATCGTGTTGACCACCGATTAGTTTTTTGCTAATAACTCTTGCATCCTTCGACCGACTTCTTCGACTAAGAGCTCGATGGAAAGCTTATCTGTTCCTATTTCAGATGTCATTAACATATTTTACGAAAAGTCGTAAGAAATAAAATTTTTTTGATCAAAACTAAAATATCCTCGAAATCATTGAAGAAGAACTACCTTATCAGTCGAAAATATGCCTTATCTAATGAGAGACATTTAAATTTATTAATTGCATAAATGGGCGGCATTTTATTCAGAATTGATAGTTTTTTACATGGACAAAAAATCCGTTTAATTTTTTCCCATTAAATACTAGAATCATAGAAAAGTACTTTGCGAAAAGAATCGGTAGTAGGACGGAATCGTGTTGACCACCGATTAGTTTTTTGACCCACTTCTTCAACTTAGAGCTCGATGGAAAGCTTATCTGTTCTTCTTTCAGATGGCATTAACATATTTTACGAAATGTCATAAGAAATAAAAGTTTTTTGAAGAAAACTAAAATATCCTCGAAATCATTGCTAATAACTCCTGCATCCTTCGACCGACTTCTTCGACTAAGAGCTCAATGGAAAGCTTATCTGTTTCTCTTTCAGATGGCATTAAAAAATTTTACGAAAAGTCGTAAGAAATAAAATTTTTTTGATAAAAACTAAAATATCGTCGAAATCATTGAAGAAGATGTACCTTATCAGACGAAAATATGCCTTATCTAAAGAGAGACATTTAAATTTATTAATTGCATAAATGGGCGGCATTTTATTCAGAATTAATAGTGTTTTACATGGACAAAAAATTCGTTAAATTTTTTCCCATTAAATAGTAAAATTGTAGAAAAGTACTTTGCGAAAATAATCGGCAGTAGGACGGAATCGTGTTGACCATCGATTAGTTTTTTGCTAAAAACTCTTGCATACTTCGACCGACTTCTTCGATTAAGAGCTCGATGGAAAGCTTATCTGGTCCTCTTCCAGATGGCATTAAAATATTTTACGAAAAGTCGTAAGAAATAAAATTTTTTTTATCAAAACTAAAATATCCTCGAAATCATTGAAGAAGAAGTACCTTATCAGACGAAAATATGCCTTATCTAATAAGAGACATTTAAATTTTTTTAATTGCATAAATGGGCGGCATTTTATTCAGAATTAATAGTTTTTAACATGGACAAAAAATTCGTTTAATTTTTTCCCATTATATATTAGAATTATAGAAGAGTACTTTACGAAAAGAATTGGCAGTAGAACGGAATCGTGTTGACCACCGATTAGTTTTTTGCTAATAACTCTTGCATCCTTCGACCGACTTCTTCGACTAAGAGCTCGATGGAAAGCTTATCTGTTCCTATTTCAGATGTCATTAACATATTTTACGAAAAGTCATAAGAAATAAAACTTTTTTGATCAAAACTAAAATATCCTCGAAATCATTGAAGAAGAAGTACCTTTTCAGACGAAAATATGCCTTATCTAATAAGAGACATTTAAATTTTTTTAATTGCATAAATGGGCGACATTTTATTCGGAATTAATAGTTTCTTACATGGACAAAAAATTCGTTTAATTTTTTCCCATTATATATTAGAATTATAGAAGAGTACCTTGCGAAAAGAATCGGCAGTAGGACGGAAACGTGTTGACCACCGATTAGTTTTTGCTAATTACTCTTGCATCCTTCGACCGACTTCTTCGACTAAGAGCTCGATGGAAAGCTTATCTGTTCCTCTTTCAGATGGCATTAACATATTTTACGAAAAGTCGTAAGAAATGAAATTTTTTTGATAAAAACTAAAATATCGTCGAAATCATTGAAGAAGAAGTACCTTATCAGACGAAAATATGCCTTATCTAATGAGAGACATTTAAATTTATTAATTGCATAAATGGGCGACATTTTATTCGGAATTAATAGTTTCTTACATGGACAAAAAATTCGTTTAATTTTTTCCCATTATATATTAGAATTATAGAAGAGTACTTTACGAAAAGAATCGGCAGTAGGACGGAATCGTGTTGACCACCAATTAGTTTTTTGCTAATAACTCTTGCATCCTTCAACCGACTTCTTCGACTAAGAGCTCGATGGAAAGCTTATCTGTTCCTCTTTCAGATAGCATTAACATATTTTACGAAAAGTCGTAAGAAATAGAATTTTTTTGATCAAAACTTAAATATCCTCGAAATCATTGAAGAAGAAGTACCTTATCAGACGGAAATATGCTTTATCTAATAGGAAACATTTAAATTTTTTTAATTAAAATTTAAATTTTTTTAAGTGCATAAATGGATGGCATTTTATTCAGAATTAATAGTTTGTTACATGGACAAAAAATTCGTTTAAATTTTTCCCATTAAATACTAGAATTATAGAAAAGTAATTTGCGAAAAGAATCGGCAGTAGAACGGAAACGTGTTGCAAACCGACTAGTTTTTTGCTAATAACTCCTGCATCCTTCGACCGACTTCTTCGACTAAGAGCTCAATGGAAAGCTTATCTGTTCCTCTTTCAGATGGCATTAACATATTTTACGAAAAGTCGTAAGAAATAAAATTTTTTTGATCAAAACTAAAATATCCTCGAAATCATTGAAGAAGAACTACCTTATCAGTCGAAAATATGCCTTATCTAATGTGAGACATTTAAATTTATTAATTGCATAATTGGGCGGCATTTTATTCAGAATTGATAGTTTTTTACATGGACAAAAAATTCGTTTAATTTTTTCCCATTAAATACTAGAATCATAGAAAAGTACTTTGCGAAAAGAATCGGTAGTAGGACGGAATCGTGTTGACCACCGATTAGTTTTTTGAACCACTTCTTCAACTTAGAGCTCGATGGAAAGCTTATCTGTTCTTCTTTCAGATGGCATTAACATATTTTACGAAATGTCATAAGAAATAAAAGTTTTTTGAAGAAAACTAAAATATCCTCGAAATCATTGCTAATAACTTTTGCATCCTTCGACCGACTTCTTCGACTAAGAGCTCGATGGAAAGCTTATCTTTTCCTCTTTCAGATGGCATTAACACATTTTACGAAAAGTCGTAAGAAATAAAATTTTTTGGATCAAAACTAAAATATCCTCGAAATCATTGAAGAAGAAGTACCTTATAAGACGAAAATATGCCTTATCTAATAAGAGACATTTAAATTTTTTTAATTGCGTTAATGGGCGGCACTTTATTCAGAATTAATGGTTTTTTACATGAACAAAAAATTCGTTTAATTTTTTCCCATTAAATACTAGAATCATAGAAAAGTACTTTGCGAAAAGAATCGGCAGTAGGACGGAATCGTGTTGACCACCGATTAGTTTTTTGCTTATAACTCTTGCATCCTTCGACCGACTTCTTTGACTAAGAGCTCAATGGAAAGCTTATCTGTTCCTCTTTTAGATGGCATTAACACATTTTACGAAAAGTCGTAAGAAATAAAATTTTTTGGATCAAAACTAAAATATCCTCGAAATCATTGAAGAAGAAGTACCTTATAAGACGAAAATATGCCTTATCTAATAAGAGACATTTAAATTTTTATACTTTTCACGTATGTGAAACAGTATAATAACTTTGTGCTGAAGTTTGTAACAGATCGAAATATTAATTTCCGACTATATAAAGTATATATATTCTTGATCAGGACGACAAGACGAGTTGATTTAGCCATGTCCGTCTGTCCGTCTGACCGTCTGTCCGTCTGTCCGTCCGTCTGTCTGTATATATACAATCTCCTCCCACAGTTTTGAAGATATCGAGCTGAAATTTTGCACATAGACTTCTTATTTGTGCGATCAACTCATTTGTCGGATCCAGCCATATCGGACCACTGGAACTGGTAGCCCCCATACGAAAAGAAGAAGAAAAATGAACAAAACTTGAATCGTTGTATGGAAAACTTTTTTGTTTTGTATGATAGAGTGCTGAAATTTTAATCATAGTAGTTTTACATAGTCCGACTACATGCCTGAAAGTTTCATTGAGATTGGACATCTGGAACTGGTAGCTCCCATACAAAATGAAGAAGAGGAAGAGAAGCAATATTCACGTCGTTGTATGGAAAACTTTTTTGTTTTTTAACCAATTGACTTGAAATTTTAAAGTTATGTTCTTAAGGAGGAATGAAAACTATTTTGACCAAAAGTGGGCGTAGCCACGCGTAGCCACGCCCACTTATAGCGAAAATTGACCCGTTGTATGGAAAACTTTTTTGTTTTTTAACCAATTGACTTGAAACTTTACAGTTATGTTCTTACGAAGGAATAAAAACTATTTTGACCAAAAGTGGGCGTAGCTACGCCCACTTATAGCGAAAATTGACCCGTTGTATGGAAAACTTTTTTTTTTAAACCAATTGACATGAAACTTTACAGGTTTGTTCTTACGAAGGAATAAAAACTATTTTGACCAAAAGTGGGCGTGGCCACGCCCTTTTATAGCGAAAATTGACCCGTTGTATGGAAAACTTTTTTGTTTTTGAACCAATTGACTTGAAACTTTACAGTTATGTTCTTAGGGAGGAATGAAAACAATTTTGACCAAAAGTGGGTGTGGCCACGCCCTTTTATAGCGAAAATTGACCCGTTGTATGGAAAACTTTTTTGTTTTTTAACCAATTGACTTGAAACTTTACAGTTATGTTCTTAGGGAGGAAAGAAAACTATTTTGATCAAAAATGGGCATGGCTACGCCCAATTATCGCAAAACTTCAACCCTTGTATGGAAAACTTTTTTGTTTTTTAACCAATTGACTTGAAACCCTACAGTTATGTTGTTAGGGAGGCATGAAAACTATTCATTTACTTTTTTAGTGACACAACGTGAAAAGTATTTTAGCTTCAGCCTTGCTGAAGATAGCGTCCTTACTGGTTTTAATTGCGTTAATGGGCGGCACTTTATTCAGAATTAATGGTTTTTTACATGAACAAAAAATTCGTTTAATACTTTTCCCATTAAATACTAGAATCATAGAAAAGTACTTTGCGAAAAGAATCGGCAGTAGGACGGAATCGTGTTGACCACCGATTAGTTTTTTGCTTATAACTCTTGCATCCTTCGACCGACTTCTTTGACTAAGAGCTCAATGGAAAGCTTACCTCTTCCTCTTTCAGATGGCATTAACATATTTTACGAAAAGCCGTAAGAAATACATTTTTTTTTGATCAAAACTAGAATATCCTCGAAATCATTGAAGAAGAAGTACCTTTTCAGACGAAAATATGCCTTATCTAATAAAAGACATTTAAATTTTTTTAATTAAAATTTAAATTTTTTTAAGTGCATAAATGGATGGCATTTTATTCAGAATTAATAGTTTTTTACATGGACAAAAAATTCGTTTAAATTTTTCCCATTAAATACTAGAATTATAGAAAAGTAATTTGCGAAAAGAATCGGCAGTAGGACGGAAACGTGTTGCAAACCGACTAGTTTTTTGCTAATAACTCCTGCATCCTTCGACCGACTTCTTCGACTAAGAGCTCAATGGAAAGCTTATCTGTTCCTCTTTCAGATGGCATTAACATATTTTACGAAAAGTCGTAAGAAATAAAATTTTTTTGATCAAAACTAAAATATCCTCGAAATCATTGAAGAAGAACTACCTTATCAGTCGAAAATATGCCTTATCTAATAAGAGACATTTAAATTTTTTTAATTGCGTTAATGGGCGGCACATTATTCAGATTTAATGGTTTTTTACATGGACAAAAAATTCGTTTAATTTTTTCCCATTAAATACTAGAATCATAGAAAAGTACTTTGCGAAAAGAATCGGTAGTAGGACGGAATCGTGTTGACCACCGATTAGTTTTTTGACCCACTTTTTCAACTAAGAGCTCGATGGAAAGCTTATCTGTTCTTCTTTCAGATGGCATTAACATATTTTACGAAAAGTCATAAGAAATAAAAGTTTTTTGAAGAAAACTAAAATATCCTCGAAATCATTGCTAATTACTCTTGCATCCTTCGACCGACTTCTTCGACTAAGAGCTCGATGGAAAGCTTATCTGTTCCTCTTTCAGGTGGCATTAACAAATTTTACGAAAAGTCGTAAGAAATAAAATTTTTTTGATAAAAACTAAAATATCGTCGAAATCATTGAAGAAGAAGTACCTTATCAGACGAAAATATGCCTTATCTAAAGAGAGACATTTAAATTTATTAATTGCATAAATGGGCGGCATTTTATTCAGAATTAATAGTGTTTTACATGGACAAAAAATTCGTTAAATTTTTTCCCATTAAATAGTAAAATTGTAGAAAAGTACTTTGCGAAAAGAATCGGCAGTAGGACGGAATCGTGTTGACCATCGATTAGTTTTTTGCTAATAACTCTGGCATACTTCGACCGACTTCTTCGATTAAGAGCTCGATGGAAAGCTTATCTGGTCCTCTTCCAGATGGCATTAAAATATTTTACGAAAAGTCGTAAGAAATAAAATTTTTTTTATCAAAACTAAAATATCCTCGAAATCATTGAAGAAGAAGTACCTTATCAGACGAAAATATGCCTTATCCTATAAGAGACATTTAAATTTTTTTAATTGCATAAATGGGCGGCATTTTATTCAGAATTAATAGTTTTTAACATGGACAAAAAATTCGTTTAATTTTTTCCCATTATATATTAGAATTATAGAAGAGTACTTTACGAAAAGAATTGGCAGTAGAACGGAATCGTGTTGACCACCGATTAGTTTTTTGCTAATAACTCTTGCATCCTTCGACCGACTTCTTCGACTAAGAGCTCGATGGAAAGCTTATCTGTTCCTATTTCAGATGTCATTAACATATTTTACGAAAAGTCATAAGAAATAAAACTTTTTTGATCAAAACTAAAATATCCTCGAAATCATTGAAGAAGAAGTACCTTTTCAGACGAAAATATGCCTTATCTAATAAGAGACATTTAAATTTTTTTAATTGCATAAATGGGCGACATTTTATTCGGAATTAATAGTTTCTTACATGGACAAAAAATTCGTTTAATTTTTTCCCATTATATATTAGAATTATAGAAGAGTACCTTGCGAAAAGAATCGGCAGTAGGACGGAAACGTGTTGACCACCGATTAGTTTTTGCTAATTACTCTTGCATCCTTCGACCGACTTCTTCGACTAAGAGCTCGATGGAAAGCTTATCTGCTCCTCTTTCAGATGGCATTAACATATTTTACGAAAAGTCGTAAGAAATGAAATTTTTTTGATAAAAACTAAAATATCGTCGAAATCATTGAAGAAGAAGTACCTTATCAGACGAAAATATGCCTTATCTAATGAGAGACATTTAAATTTATTAATTGCATAAATGGGCGACATTTTATTCGGAATTAATAGTTTCTTACATGGACAAAAAATTCGTTTAATTTTTTCCCATTATATATTAGAATTATAGAAGAGTACTTTACGAAAAGAATCGGCAGTAGGACGGAATCGTGTTGACCACCAATTAGTTTTTTTCTAATAACTCTTGCATCCTTCAACCGACTTCTTCGACTAAGAGCTCGATGGAAAGCTTATCTGTTCCTCTTTCAGATGGCATTAACATATTTTACGAAAAGTCGTAAGAAATAGAATTTTTTTGATCAAAACTTAAATATCCTCGAAATCATTGAAGAAGAAGTACCTTATCAGACGGAAATATGCTTTATCTAATAGGAAACATTTAAATTTTTTTAATTAAAATTTAAATTTTTTTAAGTGCATAAATGGATGGCATTTTATTCAGAATTAATAGTTTGTTACATGGACAAAAAATTCGTTTAATTTTTTCCCATTAAATATTAGAATTATGGAAAAGTACTTTGCAAAAAGAATTGTCAGAAGGACGGACTCGTGTTGACCACCGATTAGTTTTTTGCTAATAACTCTTGCATCCTTCGACCGACTTCTTCGACTAATAGCTCGATGGAAAGCTTATCTTTTCCTCTTTCAGATGGCATTAACACATTTTACGAAAAGTCGTAAGAAATAAAATTTTTTGGATCAAAACTAAAATATCCTCGAAATCATTGAAGAAGAAGTACCTTATAAGACGAAAATATGCCTTATCTAATAAGAGACATTTAAATTTTTATACTTTTCACGTATGTGAAACAGTATAATAACTTTGTGCTGAAGTTTGTAACAGATCGAAATATTAATTTCCGACTATATAAAGTATATATATTCTTGATCAGGACGACAAGACGAGTTGATTTAGCCATGTCCGTCTGTCCGTCTGTCCGTCTGACCGTCTGTCCGTCTGTCCGTCCGTCTGTCTGTATATATACAATCTCCTCCCACAGTTTTGAAGATATCGAGCTGAAATTTTGCACATAGACTTCTTATTTGTGCGATCAACTCATTTGTCGGATCCAGCCATATCGGACCACTGGAACTGGTAGCCCCCATACGAAAAGAAGAAGAAAAATGAACAAAACTTGAATCGTTGTATGGAAAACTTTTTTGTTTTGTATGATAGAGTGCTGAAATTTTAAACATAGTAGTTTTACATAGTCCGACTACATGCCTGAAAGTTTCATTGAGATTGGACATCTGGAACTGGTAGCTCCCATACAAAATGAAGAAGAGGAAGAGAAGCAATATTCACGTCGTTGTATGGAAAACTTTTTTGTTTTTTAACCAATTGACTTGAAATTTTAAAGTTATGTTCTTAAGGAGGAATGAAAACTATTTTGACCAAAAGTGGGCGTAGCCACGCGTAGCCACGCCCACTTATAGCAAAAATTGACCCGTTGTATGGAAAACTTTTTTGTTTTTTAACCAATTGACTTGAAACTTTACAGTTATGTTCTTACGAAGGAATAAAAACTATTTTGACCAAAAGTGGGCGTAGCTACGCCCACTTATAGCGAAAATTGACCCGTTGTATGGAAAACTTTTTTTTTTAAACCAATTGACATGAAACTTTACAGGTTTGTTCTTACGAAGGAATAAAAACTATTTTGACCAAAAGTGGGCGTGGCCACGCCCTTTTATAGCGAAAATTGACCCGTTGTATGGAAAACTTTTTTGTTTTTGAACCAATTGACTTGAAACTTTACAGTTATGTTCTTAGGGAGGAATGAAAACAATTTTGACCAAAAGTGGGTGTGGCCACGCCCTTTTATAGCGAAAATTGACCCGTTGTATGGAAAACTTTTTTGTTTTTTAACCAATTGACTTGAAACTTTACAGTTATGTTCTTAGGGAGGAAAGAAAACTATTTTGATCAAAAATGGGCATGGCTACGCCCAATTATCGCAAAACTTCAACCCTTGTATGGAAAACTTTTTTGTTTTTTAACCAATTGACTTGAAACCTTACAGTTATGTTGTTAGGGAGGCATGAAAACTATTCATTTACTTTTTTAGTGACACAACGTGAAAAGTATTTTAGCTTCAGCCTTGCTGAAGATAGCGTCCTTACTGGTTTTAATTGCGTTAATGGGCGGCACTTTATTCAGAATTAATGGTTTTTTACATGAACAAAAAATTCGTTTAATACTTTTCCCATTAAATACTAGAATCATAGAAAAGTACTTTGCGAAAAGAATCGGCAGTAGGACGGAATCGTGTTGACCACCGATTAGTTTTTTGCTTATAACTCTTGCATCCTTCGACCGACTTCTTTGACTAAGAGCTCAATGGAAAGCTTACCTCTTCCTCTTTCAGATGGCATTAACATATTTTACGAAAAGCCGTAAGAAATACATTTTTTTTTGATCAAAACTAAAATATCCTCGAAATCATTGAAGAAGAAGTACCTTTTCAGACGAAAATATGCCTTATCTAATAAAAGACATTTAAATTTTTTTAATTAAAATTTAAATTTTTTTAAGTGCATAAATGGATGGCATTTTATTCAGAATTAATAGTTTGTTACATGGACAAAAAATTCGTTTAAATTTTTCCCATTAAATACTAGAATTATAGAAAAGTAATTTGCGAAAAGAATCGGCAGTAGGACGGAAACGTGTTGCAAACCGACTAGTTTTTTGCTAATAACTCCTGCATCCTTCGACCGACTTCTTCGACTAAGAGCTCAATGGAAAGCTTATCTGTTCCTCTTTCAGATGGCATTAACATATTTTACGAAAAGTCGTAAGAAATAAAATTTTTTTGATCAAAACTAAAATATCCTCGAAATCATTGAAGAAGAACTACCTTATCGACGAAAATATGCCTTATCTAATAAGAGACATTTAAATTTTTTTAATTGCGTTAATGGGCGGCACTTTATTCAGAATTAATAGTGTTTTACATGGACAAAAAATTCGTTTAATTTTTTCCCATTAAATACTAGAATCATAGAAAAGTACTTTGCGAAAAGAATCGGTAGTAGGACGGAATCGTGTTGACCACCGATTAGTTTTTTGACCCACTTCTTCAACTTAGAGCTCGATGGAAAGCTTATCTGTTCTTCTTTCAGATGGCATTAACATATTTTACGAAATGTCATAAGAAATAAAAGTTTTTTGAAGAAAACTAAAATATCCTCGAAATCATTGCTAATAACTTTTGCATCCTTCGACCGACTTCTTCGACTAAGAGCTCGATGGAAAGCTTATCTGTTTCTCTTTCAGATGGCATTAACAAATTTTACGAAAAGTCGTAAGAAATAAAATTTTTTTGATAAAAACTAAAATATCGTCGAAATCATTGAAGAAGAAGTACCTTATCGACGAAAATATGCCTTATCTAATGAGAGACATTTAAATTTATTAATTGCATAAATGGGCGGCATTTTATTCAGAATTAATAGTGTTTTACATGGACAAAAAATTCGTTTAATTTTTTCCCATTAAATATTAGAATTATGGAAAAGTACTTTGCAAAAAGAATTGTCAGAAGGACGGACTCGTGTTGACCACCGATTAGTTTTTTGCTAATAACTCTTGCATCCTTCGACCGACTTCTTCGACTAATAGCTCGATGGAAAGCTTATCTTTTCCTCTTTCAGATGGCATTAACACATTTTACGAAAAGTCGAAAGAAATAAAATTTTTTGGATCAAAACTAAAATATCCTCGAAATCATTGAAGAAGAAGTACGTTATCAGACGAAAATATGCCTTATCTAATAAGAGACATTTAAATTTTTTTAATTGCGTTAATGGGCGGCACTTTATTCAGAATTAATGGTTTTTTACATGAACAAAAAATTCGTTTAATTTTTTCCCATTAAATACTAGAATCATAGAAAAGTACTTTGCGAAAAGAATCGGCAGTAGGACGGAATCGTGTTGACCACCGATTAGTTTTTTGCTTATTACTCCTGTATCCTTCAACCGACTTCTTCGACTAACAGCTCGATGGAAAGCTTATCTGATCCTCTTTCAGATGGCATTAACATATTTTACGAAAAGTCGTAAGAAATAAAATTTTCTCCAAATCATTGAGAAAGAAGTACCTTATCAGACGAAAATATGCCTTATCTAATAAGAGACATTAAAATTTTTTTAATAGCATATATGGGCGGCATTTTATTCAGAATTAATAGTTTTTTACATGGACAAAAAATTCGTTTAATTTTTTTCCATTATATATTAGAATTATAGAAAAGTACTTTGCGAAAAGAATTGGCAGTAGGACGGAATCGTGTTGACCACCGATTAGTTTTTTGCTAATAACTCTTGCATCCTTCGACCGACTTCTTCGACTAAGCGCTCGATGGAAAGCTTATCTGTTCCTCTTTCAGATGGCATTAACATATTTTACGAAAAATCATAACAAATAAAATTTATTTGATCAAAACTAAAATATCCTCGAAATCATTGAAGACGATGTATTTTATCAGACAAAAATATGCCTTGCCTAATAAGAGACATTTAAATTTTTTTAATTGCATAAATGGGCGGCATTTTATTCACAATTAATATTTTTTTACATGGACAAAAAATTCGTTTAATTTTTTCCCATTAAATACTAGAATTATAGAAAAGTACTTTGCGTAAAGAATCACCAGTAGGACGGAATCGTGTTGACCACCGATTAGTTTTTTGCTAATTACTCTTGCATCCTTCAACCGACTTCTTCGACTGTGAGCTCGATGGAAAGCTTATCTGTTCCTCTTTCAGATGGCATTAACATATTTTACGAAAAGTCTTAAGAAACAAAATTTTCTCGAAATCATTGAGAAAGAAGTACCTTTTCAGACGAAAATATGCCTTATCTAATAAGAGACATTTAAATTTTTTGAATTGCATAAATGGGCGGCATTTTATTCAGAATTAATAGTTTTTTACATGGACAAAAAATTCGTTTAATTTATTCCCATTAAATATTAGAATTATAGAAAAGTACTTTGCGAAACGAGTTGGCAGTAGGACGGAATCGTGTTGACCACCGATTAGTTTTGTGCTAATAACTCTTGCATCGTTCGACCGACCTCTTCGACTAAGAGCTCGATGGAAAGCTTATCTGTTCCTATTTCAGATGTCATTAACATATTTTACGAAAAGTCGTAAGATATCAAATTTTTTTGATCAAAACTAAAATATCCTCGAAATTATTGAAGGAAAAGTACCTTATCAGAAGAAAATATGCCTTATCTACTCAGAGACATTTAAATTTATTTTATTGCATAAATGGGCGGCATTTTATTCAGAATTAATAGTTTTTTACATGGACAAAACATTCGTTTAATTTTTTCCCATTAAATACTAGAATTATAGAAAAGTACTTTGCGAAAAGCATCGGCAGTAGGACGGAATCGTGTTGACCACCGATTAGTTTTTTGCTTATTACTCCTGTATCCTTCAACCGACTTCTTCGACTAAGAGCTCGATGGAAAGCTTATCTGATCCTCTTTCAGATGGCATTAACATATTTTACGAAAAGTCGTAAGAAATAAAATTTTCTCCAAATCATTGAGAAAGAAGTACCTTATCAGACGAAAATATGCCTTATCTAATAAGAGACATTAAAATTTTTTTAATAGCATAAATGGGCGGCATTTTATTCAGAATTAATAGTTTTTTACATGGACAAAAAATTCGTTTAATTTTTTTCCATTATATATTAGAATTATAGAAAAGTACTTTGCGAAAAGAATTGGCAGTAGGACGGAATCGTGTTGACCACCGATTAGTTTTTTGCTAATAACTCTTGGATCCTTCGACCGACTTCTTCGACTAAGAGCTCGATGGAAAGCTTATCTGTTCCTCTTTCAGATGGCATTAACATATTTTACGAAAAATCATAACAAATAAAATTTATTTGATCAAAACTAAAATATCCTCCAAATCATTGAAGACGAAAATATGCCTTGTCTAATAAGAGACATTTAAATTTTTTTAATTGCATAAATGGGCGGCATTTTATTCACAATTAATATTTTTTTACATGGACAAAAAATTCGTTTAATTTTTTCCCATTAAAAACTAGAATTATAGAAAAGTACTTTGCGTAAAGAATCACCAGTAGGACGGAATCGTGTTGACCACCGATTAGTTTTTTGATAATTACTCTTGCATCCTTCAACCGACTTCTTCGACTGTGAGCTCGATGGAAAGCTTATCTGTTCCTCTTTCAGATGGCATTAACATATTTTACGAAAAGTCTTAAGAAACAAAATTTTCTCGAAATCATTGAGAAAGAAGTACCTTTTCAGACGAAAATATGCCTTATCTAATAAGAGACATTTAAATTTTTTGAATTGCATAAATGGGCGGCATTTTATTCAGAATTAATAGTTTTTTACATGGACAAAAAATTCGTTTAATTTATTCCCATTAAATACTAGAATTATAGAAAAGTACTTTGCGAAAAGTATCGGCAGTAGGACGGTATCGTGTTGACCACCGATTAGTTTTTTGCTAATAACTCTTGCATCGTTCGACAGACTTCTTCGACTAATAGTTCGATGGAAAGCTTATCTATTCCTCTTTCAGATGGCATTAAGACATTTTACGAAAAGTCGTAAGGAATAAAATTTTTTTGATCAAAACTATAATATCCTCGAAATCATTGAAAAAGAAGTACCTTATAAGACGAAAATATGCGTTATCTAATAAGAGACATTTAAATTTTTTTAATTGCTTAAATGGGTGGCATTTTATTCAGAATTAATAGTTTTTTACATGGACAAAACATTCGTTTAATTTTTTCCCATTAAATACTAGAATTATAGAAAAGTACTTTGCGAAAAGAATCGGCAGTAGGACGGAATCGTGTTGACCACCGATTAGTTTTTTGCTAATAACTCTTGCATCGTTCGACCGACTTCTTCGACTAAGAGCTCGATGGAAAGCTTATCTGTTCCTCTTTCAGATGGCATTAACATATTTTACGAAAAATCATAAGAAATAATATTTATTTGATCAAAACTAAAATATCCTCGAAATCATTGAAGAAGAAGTAACTTATCAGACGAAAATATGCCTTGTCTAATCACTCAGATCTGAGTGAGATTTCAAGTGTGTCGGACGTGCTTTTATTTTCTCCGCTATTTATTGAATTTCAATTTAATTTTAAACTTTTTAACTAAGAGAATCGTTACAATAATATTGATATTGCGCATAACAGTGAAGTGCTTTGTTAGTTGTGCATAATTAGCTTCGTTATTTATTAATTTATTGAATTTTTTGATTGGCGTCAGAAGTTCAAAATTTTATTGTTTGTTGTTGCTGAGTGCTACTCTTATTCTCTTTAGTTACTATCTTTTGATTTTGGAAAGGTAAGCATTGCCCGTTGCACTCTCACTTGTTGTTGTACCTACACATTTGCCCTTTGATTTGATTTTATTTCTACGGAGCGAAATCTATTTTTAGATTTCAACATCTGTTGCGTTTTTTTCCCCACTGAGGTGTTGTTGCTTAACTTGCTTCAGTGCACAAGGGCGTTTGTTGTTATTTGTTCTTATTCGCGCTTATTTGTCTCTTTACATTACTTTCTTTGTTGCAGCTTTAAACCCTGTTTACACATTAATAATTTTGATAGGGTGTTTACACTGCATTTGTTTTCGCATATTTTTATTTTAGTTTTGTTCGTATTTTTTACTCACAATTTAACATGAGCTGTTGTAACAAGTCGTGCAAAGAAAAAAGCTCGTTCGATTGCGATCAAAAACGTGCCATACATTGCTGGCTTTGCGAGAACATTTGCCATTTTACATGTGCTGGTATCACCGGCCGGGACTATGACCGACTTTATGATATGTCTAGGCCTGCCTGTGGTGGCTATAAGTGGTCTTGCCCGGTCTGCTTTAAACGGCAAACTGATTTTGCGGCAATGTACCGGCGGGTACGTGACAAATTCCTGAAACTTAGCAAATTGTCGAAGGAACTTGCGTCGGAGTTCGAGTCGAGTTCTAACATACTTGGAAACTTCGATTTTGAACCTCCACTTGTTTCTTTGTCGCCCTCTCCATTTGCCCATCTTTCTCTTCCCCAGCTGGCGCTCCCTGTACCACTGGCCCCTATAAGCTCTGTTATCTCCTCCCTGAACCTGTTCACGATCCTAGTACCTCTGCGCCATCGGAACCGGTTGCAATTGGAGAAGTTAGTCAACCTAAAGTTACCAAGCGAACTAGGGCTGCTTCTTCTCCAGGTTCCAATGGTGCTCAATCTAAACGTAAGAAACCTAAAGCTAAAACCGCCTCCCACCCAGAGTCGTCCCCGGCTCCACTCCTTTCACCTCCTTCATCTTCCAATATCGTTCCGCCGAATTTAACTGGTGGTCCAGCAGCGCCATCTTCTGCGAGCTCTGTTGAGACGCAGCCACCTCTTGAACTCCTTTCTGTTATTGCCCCACGCAAACAGGTCTTCATATCCCGTCTATCCTCGGATACCACCTGTGAAGCTATAGCCCGATATATAGCAGCTAAGACTGATGTCGAGGTTCAAATTCGAAAATTCAATTTCTCTCAACCGAGAGAAATCTCATCATTCAAAATTAGTGTACCAAATGATGCATTTGCTTTATTGTGTAGTCCATCATTTTGGCCGGCTAACATGGTGGTCCATGAATTTAAACCCAAAACAAGGCCCCGTCCTGTGACACCAGTTCTTAGTTCTTCCTTGTCTGTTTCAAACACGGCTTCAAAAAACTAGGCTTGTCTTCTGAGCACCTCACTTTTGTCTATCAAAATGTAAGAGGTCTCCTATCTAAGCTCAGTAACTTGTATAGGGATAGTTTTTTTTTGATTTTGATTTAATTGCCTTTTCGGAAACGTGGCTCAATGCCACGATTCTGAACAACGAAATCTTTTGCAGTAAATTCATTTCCTATAGACGTGACCGTCCTGCTCGCCGTGGTGAGTTCTTATTGCTGTGAACTCATCCATCAATTCTGAACGGATACAAATTGATTTGGTTGATGATATTGAATTTATTGGAGTTAAGATCAGTGTAGCTCAACTTAACGTCTTCGTTACATGCTACAATCTACCCTATATTTCTTGGTCATACTTCAATGATTCCAATTTTCTAATTCCGTCTGGACAACATGAGTTTCTAGATATTCTATTAGATATTCCTCTGTTTCAGATAAACTGGGTCGTCAATTCAATTAACAGATCCCTTGATCTGGTTCTAACCAATGACACTAACAGTGTAACTGTGTCAAGATGTAACCCTTTGTCTCTGCCTGAACACTCCTTTCATCCTACGCTAGAAGTCACCCTCGGTCTAATTTCTTCTTCAGCTGCTTTGTCAAATGCTCCTCGTCAGCGTCGACTTTGTTTCCGGAAAACGGATTTCGATCTTCTAAATTCCTTAATTGGTCAAACCGATTGGTCCAATTTGTATCGATGTGATGACATAATACTGACTACAAAGTTTTTTTTATGAGACTCTAAATGGCATTTTCAATACTTGTGTCCCAATTCTTCCGTCACCTAAGCTGACTGCAAGACCACCATGGTTTTCCCGCCAATTGTCTAACCTAAAAAATGTCAAATCTAGACTTTATAAGAAATTTAGATTATCTGGTTCGCTGTCTGATTTTTCTAGGTATTCTGTTGCTCGGTCCCAATTTGTTACTCTCAACAGCATCTGTTATAAAGACTACCTTAACAGATGCAAAAGTAAATTTTTTCGAGACCCTAAGTCATTTTATAGCTTTGTCAATTCTAAGCGTCGATCTGGGTCTTACCCACCTTCGTTCTGTCTTGACCTAAAGCTGGCAGATGATGACCAGGATATTGCAAATTTGTTCGCTGAATTTTTTCAGACGACCTATTCAACTACTTGTTTTTCCGGAACCTCATATCCATATCCAATTAACACTGTCAATGTTTATTGTTCCCCGGAACTCAATGAAGATCATATTCTTAAAAATTTAATCGCGGTGAAGGATTCGTATTCCCCCGGTCCTGACAACGTTCCTGGTTGTGTGCTCAAAAGGTGCGCGAAGTCGTTGTGTAAACCTTTACTTAAGCTTTTCAATCTTTCGCTTCATAACGCTTCGTTCCCTCCTGTTTGGAAGGAATGTTTTATAATTCCTCTCCACAAAAAAGGCATCAGGTCGGATATTACAAACTATAGGGGCATCGCTAAATTATCTGCAATTCCCAAATTATTCGAGAAAATTATTATTGGCAGCATACAGCATTTTTGCAAGTCCATGATGTCACCCTCTCAACATGGATTCATAAAAATGAGGTCAGCGAATACTAATCTCCTTGAATTTACAAGTTTTGTGAACAGTGGTTTTGCACAGCAGTCTCAGACCGATGTCATTTATACTGATTTTAGTAAGGCTTTTGATTCGGTTAATCATGAGTTGCTTTTATTGAAATTAGATCATTTAGGCTTCCCATCGAATCTTCTAAATTGGATCAAATCCTATTTAATTAATAGATCTCAAAGAGTGTTGTTTAGATCATCTTTGTCTGACCTAGTTTGAGTAACTTCTGGTGTTCCCCAGGGTAGTCATCTTGGCCCACTTTTGTTTAATCTTTTTATTAATGATCTCCCTTCATCTATAACAAACTCTAAGGTACTTATGTATGCCGATGATGTAAAACTATGTCTTTCTTACAAGGAACCAACTTGCCATGGTTTATTGCAGGCTGATCTGAACGCTCTGCACTCTTGGTGCTCATATAATTTGCTAAAGCTTAATTGTTCTAAATGCAAATTTATGACTTATCATCGTAGAAAACCTCATTTGTTTACTTACTCGATTGATAACATTCAATTAGAACGTGTCTCTATTTTTAACGATCTAGGGGTTTTCTTCGATCCAAAACTCTGCTTCGTCCAACAAGTCTCAACTGTCGTTAATAAGGCAAAAGGTGTTTTTGGATTTATTAAACGCTGGTCTAAAGAATTCAACGACCCTTTTATCACAAAACTTCTTTTTACGTCACTTGTGCGTCCTATTCTTGAATATTGTTGTTGCGTATGGTCTCCTCAATACAAAAAACATCAAGATCGCATTGAGTCAGTTCAGAAACAATTTCTCCTTTTTGCACTTCGTGGCCTGAATTGGAATCCTAATACCAGATTACCATCATACCATGACAGGCTCCTTCTCATTGACCTTCCGTCTCTAGCAAATCGCAGGATTGTTTTAGGAGCTGTTTTTCTCCATAAATTGGTTATTGGTTTAGTTGATTCCTCAGACCTACTCAGTCGGATTAGTTTTAGCGTCCCGCGGCGCACATCTAGAAACTTTGTGCCTATATTCTTGCACAGATGTACAACTAACTTTGCTCTTCATGATCCGTTTCGCGTATTATGCTTTAATTTTAATAATATATACCACGTCCTGTCACCTGAAATCTCTCTCATGACAATTAATGCAACCATTCTACGTTACCTACGCGAAGCTGATCGCTTACAGCGGCTTGGATAATAGTTTTTTGGATGGACTGGCGGCGCTTTTTGCACTTTAAGACTCTGACCACACATGGCTGTGAGTTGGGGCATAGCTGGCATAGCGCAAATAAATTTCCTCCACCGGGTCAGAGACTTCTTAGAATTTATTTAAACATTATTTTTGTTGTATTTTTCAACGTAGTTTTAATATTATTTTTTGTTTTTCTTACTATTACCTCGTTTATGCGACAGCTAAAGCGCTTTAACTCAATGCGCACTTACTAAAAACGCAGTGTTTATGCGAGAACCTTAAAGCGCATTAGCTTAATGCGCTTTAAAGGCTGTCATGATGAACAGCTGATCAAAACAAAACAAAACAGTGTTGGCATAAGAATACAATTGAATAATCTTTTTTTACAAGAATAACTTTATATGTAATAATCATATATACTGAATAAAATATGAATTGATAATCCCAATATTAGTTTTTAGAAATGTTTAAAAAAATTTGTCGCAATATAATCGAAAAACAGAGCTAAAAAAAATGTTACAATAAAAATAATTATATTAATTTATCAATATGGCATCACTGACCACTGGTACACATTCGGTTCCAGCTGATTTTTAATGCGCATTAACGAATGTCGCGTTTACGCGATACTCTTAAAGCGGTTTAACTCTGTTAAGTCGCTTTTAAAAAGCGTTCTACGCTAATGCGCATTAAGGCGTTTATGCATGCGTTTTTAGTTAGTGCGCATTGAGTTAAAGCGCTTTAAGGCTCTCGCATAAACGAGGTATATATTTCATAATTTTAATGATTATTAAATTGTATTATTGAATTGTATTATAAATTATAATTACTTAATATGACAGTCAATTGTTATAAATAAATAAATAAAAATAAAAATAAAAAATAATAAGAGGCATTAAAATTTTTTTAATTGCATAAATGGGCGGCATTTTATTCTGAATTAATAGTTTTTTACATGGACAAAAAAATCAGCAGTAGGACGGAATCGTGTTGACCACCGATTAGTTTTTTGCTAATTACTCTTGCATCCTTCGACCGACTTCTTCGACTTGGAGCTCGATGGAAAGCTTATCTGTTCCTCTTTCAGATGGCATTAACATATTTTACGAAAAGTCGTAAGAAATAAAATTTTTTTGATCAACACTAAAATATCCTCCAAATCATTGAAGAAGAAGAAAATATGCTTTATCTAATAAGAGACATTTAAATTTTTTGAATTGCATAAATGGGGGGCATTTTATTCAGAATTAATAGTGTTTTACATGGACAAAAAATTTGTTTAATTTTTTCCCATTAAATACTAGAATTATAGAAATGTACCTTGCGAAAAGAATCGGCAGTAGGACGGAAACGTGTTGACCACCGATTAGTTTTTGCTAATTACTCTTCGCATCCTTCGACCGACTTCTTCGACTAAGAGCTCGATGGAAAGCTTATCTGTTCCTCTTTCAGATGGCATTAACATATTTTACGAAAAGTCGTAAGAACCACAGTTTTCTCGAAATCATTGAGAAAGAAGTACCTTATCAGACGAAAATATGTCTTATCTAATAAGAGACATTTAAATTTTTTTAATTGCATGAATGGGCGTCATTTTATTCAGAATTAATAGTTTTTTACATGGACAAAAAAAAACGTTTAACTTTTTCCCATTAAATACTTGAATTATAGAAAAGTACTTAGCGAAAACAATCGGCAGTAGGACGGAAACGTGTTGACCACCAATTAGTTTTTTGCTAATAACTCTTGCATCCTTCGACCAAATTCTTCGACTAAAAGCTCGATGGAAAGCTTATCTGTTCTTCTTTCATATGGCATTAACATATTTTACGAAAAGTCATAAGAAACAAAAATTTTTGGATCAAAACTAAAATATCCTCGAAATCATTGAAAAACCAGTAAGGACGCTATCTTCAGCAAGGCTGAAGCTATAATACTTTTCACTTTGTGTCACAATAAAAAAAACTAAATGAATAGTTTTTATGCCTCCCTAACAACATAACTGTAATGTTTCAAGTCAATTCGTTAAAAAACAAAAAAATTTTCCATACAACGGTTCAAGTTTTGCGATAAGTGGGCGTAGCCATGCCCACATTTGATCAAAATAGTTTTCATTTCTCCCTAAGAACATAACTGTAAAGTTTCAAGTCAATTGATTAAAAAACAAAAAAGTTTTCCATACAAAGGGTCAAGTTAAGCTATAAGTGGGCGTGGCCATACCCACTTTTGATCAAAATAGTTTTCATTCCTCCCTAAGAGCATAACTGCAAAGTTTCAAGTCAATTGGTTAAAAAACAAAAAAGTTTTCCATACAACGGGTCAATTTTCGCTATAAGTAGGCGTGGCTACGCCCACTTTTGGTTAAAATAGTTTTCATTCCTCCCTAAGAACATAACTGTAAAGTTTCAAGTCAATTGGTTAAAAAACAAAAATGCTTTCCATACAAAGGGTCAAGTTAAGCTATAAGTGGGCGTGGCCATGCCCACGTTTGATCAAAATAGTTTTCATTCCTCCCTAAGAGCATAACTACAAAGTTTCAAGTCAATTGGTTAAAAAACAAAAAAGTTTTCCATACAACGGGTCAATTTTCGCTATAAGTAGGCGTTGCTACGCCCACTTTTGGTTAAAATAGTTTTCATTCACCCTAAGAACATAACTGTAAACTTTCTAGTCAACTGGTTAAAAAACAAAAAAGTTTTCCATACAAAGGGTCAAGTTAAGCTATAAGTGGGCGTGGCCATGCCCACTTTTGATCAAAATAGTTTTCATTCCTTCCTACGAGCATAACTGCAAAGTTTCAAGTCAATTGGTTAAAAAACAAAAAAGTTTTCCATAGAACGATTCAAGTTTTGTTCACTTTTCTTCTTCTTTTCGTATGGGAGCTACCTGTTCCAATAATCCGATCATGCTGGTTCCGACGAAGGATTCATCGTAATAAATTCTAAGACTCTCTGCAAAGTTTCAGCTCGATAGCTTCAAAACTGAGGGACAAGTTTGCAGACATACAGACAGACAGACAGACAGACCGACAGACAGACGGACAGACGGACATGGCTAAATCAACTCGTCTTGTCGTCCTGATCAGAATATATATACTTTATATAGTCGGAAATTAATATTTCGATCTCTTACAAACTCCGTGACAAAGTTATTATACTATTTCACATAAGTGAAAAGTATAAAAAGAAGTACCTTATAAGACGAAAATATGCCTTATCTAATCAGAGACATTTAGATTTTTTTAATTGTATAAATGGGCGGCATTTTATTCAGAATGAATAGTTTTTTACATGGACAGAAAATTCGTTTAATTTTTTCCCATTAAATACTAGAATTATAGAAAATTACTTTGCGAAAAGAATCGGCAGTATGACGGAAACGTATTGACCACCGATTAGTTTTTTGCTAATAACTCTTGCATCCTTCGACCGACTTCTTCGACTAAGAGCTCGATGGAAAGCTTATCTGTTCCTCTCTCAGATGGCATTAACATATTTTGCGAAAAGTCGTTAGAAATAAATTTTTTTTGATCTAAACTAAAATATCCTCGAAATCATTGAAGAAGAAGTACCTTATCAGACGAAAATATGCCTTATCTAATCAGGGACATTTAAATTTTTTTAATTGCATAAATGTGTGGCATTTTATTCAGAATCAATAGTTTTTTAGATGGACCAAAAATTCGTTTAATATTTTCTCATTAAATACTAGAATTATAGAAAAGTACTTTGCGAAAAGAATCGGCAGTAGGACGGAATCGTGTTGACCATCGATTAGTTTTTTGAGAATAACTCTTGCATACTTCGACCGACTTCTTCGCCTAAGAGCTCGATGGAAAGCTTATCTGTTCTTCTTTCATATGCCATTAACATATTTTACGAAAAGTCATAAGAAACAAAAATTTTTGGATCAAATCTAAAATATCCTCGAAATCATTGAAAAAGAAGTACCTAATCAGACGAAAATATGCCTTATCTAATCAGGGACATTTAAATTTTTTTATTTGCATAAATGTGTGTCATTTTATTCAGAATTAATAGTTTTTTAGATGGACCAAAAATTCGTTTAATATTGTCCCATTAAATACTAGAATTATAGAGAAGTACTTTGCGAAAAGAATCGGCAATACGACGGAAACGTGTTGACCACCGTTTTTTTTTTGCTGATAACTCTTGCATCCTTCGACCGACTTCTTTGACTAAGAGCTCGATGGAAAGCTTATCTGTTCCTCTTTCATAAGGCATTAACATATTTTACGAAAAGTCATAAGAAACAAAAATTTTTGGATCAAATCTAAAATATCCTCGAAATCATTGAAAAAGAAGTACCTAATCAGACGAAAATATGCCTTATCTAATCAGGGACATTTAAATTTTTATACCCTGTACACACAGTGTGTATCAGCGTATATTCGGGGGTGTCACAGAAATCGCTTACTAGAGATTTGATGCCAAAAACAACCAAAAGGGAAATTTTGGTGTCACAGAAAATCTCTATCAGGGAAATTTTTTTTCTAGCAAAATCTCTGACTATACCCTCAGGGATTTGCTTAAATTCAGCCTTATTTTAAGTTCTTATAAAATATTATGAATGAAGAAATAAACTTTATGGTTTTCCTCATAAATCTGCATTCAAACAATTCGTTATTTTACATATTTTCATTAAAAAATTTGCATTTTAAAAAAAGCTTCCTCAAATCAACCAATTTTTTGAGCAGCAAAAACAATCAGTTTCATGCCTCGCCAATCTGCTTGCATTCATTTTCGAAAATTGAAAAGTATATTCGAATTGAACTAAACAAACTGTTAAAATAATCTAAAAATCATAATTAATATGCTGTTGCACTTGAAATGTTTAAGCAAACTCGTAAAAATAGCAAATTTAATTAAAATAGGTACCGACAGTGTTGTTCGGACAAGTTGGCATGTGAACATTTTTGAATGAACAAATGCGAAGAAGAAGAGTTAATTCAAAAGTGCAGCGTATCTCCCGTAGAACAGAAACTAGTTAGTTAGCAAATCTAACGTGTGAAACAATCTTCGTACCTTTACTTATCAGTTTGCGCATATAATTGATTATTACATTACACCTTTGGAGAATTTTGAATTTGTAACGTATTTGATTACATTTGGCAATCACCAGAAAAGAAAGATTATGATTGTCAAAACAATTGTAAAATTTGGCGAGCTGCATTATAATTGTGCTTAAATTTGCAATTAATACTTTTATAGCATTCTAATTTTGTATATTATTAGATGTAAATACACAATTGTTTTAATTTGATGAGAAAAACTATGAAATAAGCATAAATAAATTACATTATTCTTATTTTGAATGTATACAACTCTGCCGCGGGATGCCGAATTTTCGAAGACAAATGTTCGAAAAACAATATCCCAGAGATTTTCTGTGACACCAAATAGAGAAATTGAAAAAACCGTCTTCGAAAAAACAAAATTTCGAAGATGGATTTCTGTGACACACCCGATTAAGTTTGTTTGAGACGGTTTGTATGTAACGCATAGAAGGAGGGGAGGGGGACCCTATGAAGTATATATATTCTTGATCAGGATGACAAGACGAATTGATATAGCCCTGTCTGTCAGTCCGTCTGTCCGTCCGTCCGTCCTCACCAATGGTTCTCGAAAACTATAAGAGCTAGAGACTTGAAATTTGGTGGATAAACTCGTGAGGTCAAACGCTAGATCAAGTTTGAAGGATTTTTTGCCACGCCCACTCCTTCGCGCCCATCGAGCACCACCCATTTTTTCAAAAGGCTGTAGCTCGAAAACCTGATGAGTTAGAAACATGAAAATGAGTATGTAGACTCAGTATGTATAGCTCTACAAAACTACATACCACATTTTTCCCCCCTCCCCTTCGTTTCCCCTCAAAAAGTTGTTTTCTTAAAATTGCTGTATCTCCTAAACTATAATAGATACAATGCTGAAATTTTGTATGCAAACTCAGTAAACATACCTTTTTAAAACTGCATACCATTTTTAACGCTGTGTGACAACGCAAAGACAAACAAGTTGAAATTTGGCATAAATTGCGCTTTGAACACTGCTTTATCCTATTTGTAACAAAAACCGTACTTAATACTGCGAAAACTATTAAAGCTAGAGACTTGAAATTTGGAAGATAGTCTCGTGTGGTCGAACACTAGATGAAGTTTGAAGGAATTTTTGCCACGCCCATTCCTTCCCGCCCATCGAGCACAACAAAAGGTCATTTTTTTCTTAAAATTGCTGTATCTCCTAAAGTACAAAGAATACAATGCTGAAATTTTGTATGCAAACTCAGATAACATACCTTTTTAAAACTGCATACAACAAACTACCACTTTCCCCGCAAAGACCAACACACTAAAATTTTGCAGCAATGCTTTGTAACAAATCCCGTACTAAAGCGCCATCTAATGGCAACATTGCACTGTGAGCCCTGCCTCACTATTAGCAAATACACAAACCATATCGTGGTACACTGCTTTTGCTGTCGGCGAATGTTTAATGTGTTATCAACATAGGTATGTGTACAGGGTATTATATAGTTGAGAAAACTCAACTATACCGCCCTTACTGGTTTTAATTGCATAAATGGGTGGCAGAATAAATAGTTTTTTAGATGGACCAAAAATTCGTTTAATATTTTCCCATTAAATACTAGAATTGTAGAAAAGTACTTTGCGAAAAGAATCGGCAGTATGACGGAAACGTGTTGACCACCGATTAGTTTTTTGCTAATAACTCTTGCATCCTTCGACCGACTTCTTCGACTAAGAGCTCGATGGAAAGCTTATCTGTTCCTCTTTCAGACGGCATTAACATATTTTACGAAAAGTCGTAAGAAATAAAATTTTTTTGATCAAAACTAAAAATCCTCGAAATCATTGAAGAAGAATTAACTTATCAGACGAAAATATGCCTTATTTATTTAAATATGCATTTAAATTTTTTTAATTGCATAAATGTGTGGCATTTTATTCAGAATTAATAGTTTTTTAGATGGACCAAAAATTCGTTTAATATTTTCCCATTAAATACTAGAATTATAGAAAAGTACTTTGCGAAAAGAATCTGCAGTAGGACGGAAACGTGTTGACCATCGATTAGTTTTTTGCCAATAACTCTCGCATACTTCGACCGACTTCTTCGACAAAGTGCTCGATGGAAAGCTTATCTGGTCCTCTTCCAGATGGCATTAACATATATTACGAAAAGTCATAAGAAATAAAATTTTTTTGATCAAAACTAAAATATCCTCGAAATCATTGAAAAAGAAGTACTTTATCAGACGAAAATATGCCATATCTGTTCCTCTTTCAGACGGCATTAACATATTTTACGAAAAGTCGTAAGAAATAAAATTTTTTTGGTCAAAACTAAAATATCCTCGAAATCATTGAAGAAGAATTACCTTATCAGACGAAAATCTGCCTTATCTAATAAAAGACATTTAAATTTTTTTAATTGCATAAATGGGCGGCACTTAATTCAGAATTAAAAGTTTTTTACTTGGACAAAAAATTCGTTTAATTATTTCCCATTAAAAAACTAGAATTATAGAAAAGTACTTTGCGAAAAGAATCGGCAGTAGGACGGAAACGTGTTGACCACCGATTAGTTTTTTGCTAATAACTCTTGCATCCTTCGACCGACTTCTTCGACTAAGAGCTCGATGGAAAGCTTATCTGTTCCTCTTTCATAAGGCATTAACATATTTTACGAAAAGTCATAAGAAACAAAAATTTTTGATCAAAACTAAAATATCCTCGAAATCATAGAAGAAGAAGTACCTTATCAGACGAAAATATGCCTTATCTAATCAGGGACATTTAAATTTTTTTAATTGCATAAATGGGTGGCATTTTATTCAGAATTAATAGTTTTTTAGATGGACCAAAAATTCGTTTAATATTTTCCCATGAAATACTAGAATTATAGAAAAGTACTTTGCGAAAAGATTCGGCAGTAGGACGGAATCGTGTTGACCATCGATTAGTTTTTTGCCAATAACTCTTGCATACTTCGACCGACTTCTTCGACTAAGAGCTCGATGGAAGGCTTATCTGGTCCTCTTCCAGATGGCATTAACATATTTTACGAAAAGTCATAAGAAATAAAATTTTTTTGATCAAAACTAAAATATCCTCGAAATCATTGAAAAAGAAGTACTTTATCAGACGAAAATATACCTTATCTAATATGAGACATTTAAATTTTTTTAATTGCATAAATGGGCGGCAGTGCGAATTCCGTCAAGTACGGACGTGTTTTTCTTGTGCTCCGGAAAATTAACTTAAAACCCATCAGTGCAGTGAAAGATCTAATAATAATTAGTGTATATCGCGAAAAGACGCTTAGTGCGATAAATTCGCACAAATCTATCAACTAATTAATCAATTGATTAGCCACAATAAACAATAAAAAACAATTAAAACCAAATCTCTATTAATACAATGAGTACAAAAGAAATCGAAACTCGCAGTGAACTGCAGCGTAAGCAAGACGAGCGTCGGCTCTCTTTGCAACGGAGCAACGCGTATTTCACCTATAACGCCGCGTCAACCAAAAATACTGCAGCTCTAGAGCGATCGAGGGCAATGACCAATGTAGCGCACGAACTATTGCACGTAGCGAGCGGGAGAGCGCGTTCTTGCTCTCCGTCGCTACCGTCCACGTCTCAAACGCCACAGAGCGCCGTGTCCGCTCATCAGCAGATATGTACTGGCCAGAGAGACCTGTGCCCATCTACGACGACTAGTACAACAATGTCACTAACTACCTCAACAGTAAGTACAACAACAACTTCAACGGTATCAACTGCCCGTCCAATTGCCAATGCAAATATAACTGGCGCAACATTACCTAAAGAAAACGCAAACAAAGAAACAAAAAGGCCGGCCGTACAGACTGGAATGGATCGCTACATTCGATTTAAAAGAAAGTTGAGCCCCCTAAACTCGAAGCCGAAAATTACCCGTGTTAGCTTCAGCTTACCACCAAGCGAAACGCCTGATAATACCAACAGGTTCAAAATTCTGGCAGATAACACTTCTGATCTGGCCCCCGAAACAGAAAGCGTTAAAAGAATGCCAAAGCCACCACCAATTTACATCCGTGAAAAGAGCTGCAACGCCTTAGTCAGCAAATTTATCGAGCTTATTGGAAAGGACAACTTTCATATAATCCCCCTTGTAAAGGGAAATATACATGAAACAAAGGTACAAACTAAGTCCGAAGATAACTACAGAGTACTGTCGAAGTACCTGAGCGACAACAAAAAGAACTTCTATACGTACCAGCTAAAAAGCAGCAAAGGCCTGCAAGTCGTACTAAAGAGCATAGAGCCTGAAGTCACTCCTGCGGAAGTAATCAACGCGTTACAAGAGAAAGGATTCAGTGCCAAAACTGTTTTCAACATCCCAAATAAGGATAGAAAGCCGCAACCACTCTTTAAGGTAGAACTTAATCCAGAAAGCAAGCCGCTAAAGAAAAACGAAGTGCACCCGATATACAAACTTCAATTTCTACTGCACCGCAGAATCACCGTAGAAGAACCGCACAAACGCAATGGTCCCGTACAATGTACGAATTGCCAAGAATATGGCCATACAAGGTCGTATTGTACTCTGCGCCCCGTGTGTGTAGCTTGTGGAGAGCTTCACGACATTACACACTGCCCAGCGAGCAAAGACGACGCCAGCACAAAAAAATGCGCCAACTGTGGTGGTAACCACCCAGCTAACTATAAAGGTTGCCCAATATACAAGGAACTGAAAACACGAATCCACCAGCGAGTGACCACTACACGCTCTCAAAACGCACAGCCTACATTTACACCATCTAAATTAAACCCAGACGTTTTCTTTTCGACCGCAGCCAGATCTTCACTTGGCGGAATCTCAACCAAAAACGTGACATTTGCCAGTGCTCTAAAATCAGGACTGGTTCCCCCTACCCCAAACACGCCGAACCCACAACTAGCACATGCAGATTTAAACGCGACTCAACACCACCAAATGCCGGGGCAGCAACAAAGCAACTTTGAAGCAATGTTATCAACCATGCAGCAAAGTCTAATGGAGTTTATGTCTTTTATGCGGACAACTATGCAGGATTTAATGCGTAACCAAAATCTACTGATACAAATGCTGATTTCACAACAGTCCAAATAAACCATGCCTTCCCTACGCATATCTACGTGGAATGCTAATGGCGTCTCACAGCACAAACTTGAGCTAGCTCAATTTCTACTTGACAAACACATTGACGTAATGCTACTCTCAGAAACACACCTTACAAACAAATATAATTTTAACATACGAGGCTACGTATTTTATGGAACAAACCATCCTGATGGTAAAGCACATGGGGGACTGGTTTTCTGATTAGAAACCGTCTCAAACACCACTGCCATAGAAGATTTGCAGAAAACTATCTACAGGCCACATCTATAAACATACAATTAGATAGTGGTAACCATCTAACACTAGCCGCCGTATACTGCCCACCTCGCTTCAATATATCTGAAACTGAGTTCATGCAGTTCTTTAACACACTCGAAGAACACTTCATAGCAGCAGGAGATTACAATGCCAAGCACACTCACTGGGGATCTCGTCTAGTGACCCCAAAAGAAAAACAATTACACAATGCAATTATAAAAGCCAGCAATAAGCTCGACTATCTCTCTCCCGGCAGACCAACATACTGGCCGGCTGACCCCAATAAACTACCCGACCTAATTGACTTTGCAATAACAAAAAATATTCCCCGAACCCTGCTAAGCGCCGAAAGTCTTTCAGATCTCTCGTCTGATCACTCGCCTTTATTAATTAACCTACTTCGACATCCAAAAACCGTAGATCAACCAAGTAGATTGACCTCGCATAAAACCAACTGGGTCAGTTACAAAAAATATTTTAGCTCACACATTGAGCTAGATCCTCCCCTAACCGTTGAAGCTGAGATCGACAGCTTCGTAAACAATCTAGAATCAGTCTTCGTTACCGCAGCTCGTATCTCAACACCTCAAACGGCGCAAGCTCCACGTAACCAAAAGAAGACGAATCTACAAATCGAGCAGCTCGTTATCGAAAAGCGACGCTTACGTCGAGAATGGCAATCAACCAGATCGCCATCTGCACGACATAGGCTTAAGAGCGCCGCACGCAACCTCTCTAAAGCGTTAAAGCAAGAAGAAGCATATACCCAACGCCGGTACATAGAACAACTATCCACATCCAGTACAAGAAACTCACTGTGGAGAGCTCACCCAACCCTAAGCTCACCGACAGAAACCGTGATGCCTATAAGAAACCCTGCAGGCGGCTGGGCCCGCAGCGACGAAGATAGAGCAAGAACATTTGCCGCCCACCTTGAAAATGTGTTTCAACCAAATCCTTGCACAAATGCGACTACACTACCAGCATTAACAAACGACGCCGAGCCTCAACGTGACCCAATCGAGTTTCGACCAAACGAAATCGCTAATATTATCAAAAAGGAACTGAACCCAAAAAAATCACCGGGCTGCGATTTAATAACCCCAAAAATGATTATTGAGCTCCCATATTGTGCTGTTTGCACTATCGCGAAGCTCTTCAATGCCATCACTAAACTTGGCTATTTTCCAGAAAGATGGAAAAAGTCTATCATCATAATGATACCAAAGCCAGGAAAAGACCACACGATTCCCTCGTCGTACAGACCTATAAGCTTATTATCGTGTCTATCAAAACTTTTCGAAAAATGCGTGCTAACTCGGATCAACTCATTCCTGAGAACACACAACAAAATCCCTTCACACCAGTTCGGCTTTCGTGAAAAACACGGAACTATTGAGCAGGTTAATCGCATAACATCAGAAATACGAAGCGCGTTTGAAAATCGAGAATACTGCACAGCAATATTTTTGGATGTCTCACAAGCATTCGACAGAGTTTGGTTAGACGGTTTAATGCATAAAATTAAAACAATGCTTCCAAACAACACGCACAAGCTACTAAAGTCATACCTCTACGACAGGAAGTTTACAGTGAGATGTAACAGTGATATGTCCGACGACCACACCATTAGAGCTGGAGTTCCTCAAGGTAGCGTACTCGGTCCTACGTTATATGTCCTCTACACATCAGACATCCCAACAAGCAGACGTCTAACAACATCCACCTTTGCTGACGATACAGCTATTCTCAGCCGTTCCAGATGCCCTATGCAAGCAACAGCGCAGTTAGTTCTTCACCTGGTCGACATAGAAAAATGGCTAGCTGACTGGCGAATAAAAGTCAACGAACAAAAATGCAAACACGTTACGTTCACTCTAAACAGGCAAGATTGCCCACCGCTGATGTTAAACAACACTACGCTTCCGCAAACAAACGAAGTGACATACCTCGGAGTACACCTCGATAGAAGACTCACATGGCGCAGGCACATCGAGGCCAAGAGAACGCATTTAAAACTAAAAGCAAATAGCCTCCATTGGCTTATCAACGCTCGCTCTTCCCTGAGCCTTGACTACAAAGTCCTGCTCTACAATTCTGTTCTCAAACCTATCTGGACCTACGGCTCCCACTTATGGGGAAACGCTAGCAGTAGCAACATTGAAATCATTCAGAGAACCCAGTCAAAGATATTGAGAACCATCACCGGGGCACCGTGGTATGTTCGAAACGAAAACATACAAAAAGATTTAAATATTCAACCAGTCAGAGATGTAATAGCAGAACTCAAGGAACAATACTACAGCAAGCTTTCTACGCATCTCGCCAGAAGATTAACAAGGTTGAGCAGCCAATCCCGTCTTCGTCGAAATGACCTTCCAACCCAGCGATAGACCCTAGGGCCCCGCAACCTATCTGCAGTCCAAAAGAACTGCTAGTTAATATATAGGCATAAGATCTGCAAACTTATTGTTAGTCTCATAAAGAGAAGATTCAATAAATAAAGCAAAGTTTTAATAAAAAAAAAAAAAAAACCAGTAAGGACGCTATAGTCGAGTATTCTCGACAATATAATACCCTGCATACATGGTAGGCGGTACCACACCCTCAATCTACAAAAACATATTGATCTGACGTCGCCTATTTAAATAGTATTCAAAATATCAAGAAAATCGGTCAAAAAATTTAGATTTTACGAAATATTTAAGTTTGTTGGTCTCTGAGGGGTAGCCATCAAAAAGAGGGGAAATTTGTGGTATGCAGTTTTTAAGGTGTATTATCACTGAGCTTGTATACAAAATTTCATGTTCATAACTTTGTTAGTTTTGGAGATATAGCGTTTTTCAGAAAAATACTAAAGGAGGGGAAATTAAGAGGATGGGGTAAAATTGTGGTATGCAGTTTTGTAGAGTTACTCATACTGAGTCTACATACCGACTTTCATGTTTCTATCTCTTTGGATGTTCGAGTTATAGCGTTTTCAAAAAGTGGGTGGTGCTGGATGGGCGGGAAGGAGTGGGCGTGGCACAAAACCATTCAAACTTGATCTGCTGCCGAGCATCACGAGTCTACCCTCCAAATTTCAAGTCTCTAGCTATTATAGTTTCTGAGAACCATTGGTGAATACGGACGGACAGACAGACAGACAGACAGACAGACGGACGGACATGGCTTAATCAATTTCTCTTGTCGTCCTGATCAAGAATATATATACTTTATAGGGTCCCCCTGCCCTCCTTCTGTGCGTTACATACATTTCGCTCAAACAAACACAATATACCCCGATACACAGTATGTGTACAGGGTATAAAAAAATAAATGGGCGGCATTTTATTCAGAATAAATAGTTTTTTAGATGGACAAAAAATTCGTTTAATTTTTTTCCATTATATATTGGAATTATAGAAAAGTACTTTGCGAAAAGAATCGGCAGTAGGACGGAACCGTGTTGACCACCGATTAGGTTTTTGCTAATAACTCTTGCATCCTTCGACCGACTTCTTCGACTAAGAGCTCGATGGAAAGCTTATCTGTTCCTCTTTCATAAGGCATTAACATATTTTACGAAAAGTCATAAGAAACAAAAAATTTTGGATCAAAACTAAAATATCCTCGAAATCATTGAAAAAGAAGTACCTTACCAGACGAAAATATGCCTTATCTAATCAGGGACATTTAAATTCTTTTAATTGCATAAATGGGTGGCATTTTATTCAGAATAAATAGTTTTTTAGATGGACAAAAAATTCGTTTAATTTTTTCCCATTAAATACTAGAATTATAGAAAAGTACTTTGCGAAAAGAATCGCCAGTAGGACGGAATCGTGTTGACCATCGATTAGTTTTTTGCCAATAACTCTTGCATTCTTCGACCGACTTATTCGACTAAGAGCTCGTTGGAAAGCTTATCTGGTCCTCTTCCAGATGGCATTAACATTTTTTACGAAAAGTCATAAGAAACAAAAATTTTTTTGATCAAAACTAAAATATCCTCGAAATCATTGAAAAATGAAAAAGAAGTACTTGATCAAACGAAAATATGCCTTATCTAATATGAGACATTTAAATTTTTTTAATTGCATAATTGGGCGGCATTTTATTCAGAATTAATAGTTTTTTACATGGACAGAAAATTCATTTAACTTTTTCCCATTAAATACTAGAATTATAGAAAAGTACTTTGCGAAAAGAATCGGCAGTAGGACGGAAACGTGTTGACCACCGAGTAGTTTTTTGCTAATAACTCTTGGATCCTTCGACCGACTTCTTCGACTAAGAGCTCGATGGAAAGCTTATCTGTTCCTCTTTCATAAGGCATTAACATATTTTAAGAAAAGTCATAAGAAACAAAAATTTTTTGATCAAAACTAAAATATCCTCGAAATCATAGAAGAAGAAGTACCTTATCAGACGAAAATATGCCTTATATAATCAGGGACAATTAAATTTTTTTAATTGCATAAATGTGTGGCATTTTATTCAGAATTAATAGTTTTTTAGATGGGACAAAAATTCGTTTAATATTTTCCCATTAAATACTAGAATTATAGAAAAGTACTTTGCGAAAAGAATCGCCAGTAGGACGGAATCGTGTTGACCATCGATTAGTTTTTTGCTAATAACTCTTTCATACTTCGACCGACTTCTTCGACTAAGAGCTCGATGGAAAGCTTATCTGGTCCTCTTCCAGATGGCATTAACATATTTTACGAAAAGTCATAAGAAATAAAATTTTTTTGATCAAAACTAAAATATCCTCGAAATCATTGAATAAGAAGTACTTTATCAGACGAAAATATGCCTTATCTAATAAGAGACATTTAAATTTTTTTAATTGCTTAAATGGGTGGAATTTTATTCAGAATTAATAATTTTTTACTTGGACAAAAAATTCGTTTAATTTTTTCCCATTAAAAACTAGAATTATTGAAAAGTACTTTGCGAAAAGAGTCGGCAGTAGGACGGAATCGTGTTGACCATCGATTAGTTTTTTGCCAATAACTCTTGCATACTTCGACCGACTTCTTCGACTAAGTGCTCGATGGAAAGCTTATCTGGTCCTCTTCCAGACGGCATTAACATATTTTACGAAAAGTCATAAGAAATAAAATTTTTTTGATCAAAACTAAAATATCCTCGAAATCATTGAAAAAAAAGTACTTTATCAGACGAAAATATGCCTTATCTAATATGAGACATTTAAATTTTTTTAATTGTATAAATGTGCGGCATTTTATACAGATTTAATAGTTTTTTACATGGTTAGAAAATTCATTTAACTTTTTCCCATTAAATACTAGAATTATAGAAAAGTACTTTGCGAAAAGAATCGGCAATAGGACGGAAACGTGTTGACCACCGATTATTTTTTTGCTGATAACTCTTGCATCCTTCGACCGACTTCTTCGAATAAGAGCTCGATGGAAAGCTTATCAGTTCCTCTTTCAGGTGGCATTAAAATATTTTACGAAAAGTTGTAAGAAAAAACATTTTTTGGATCAAAACAAAAATATCCTCGAAATCATTGAAGAAGAAGTACTTTATCAGACGAAAATATGCCTTATCTAATATGAGACATTTAAATTTTTTTTATTGCATAAATGGGCGGCATTTTATACAGAGTTAATAGTTTTTTACATGGACAGAAAATTCATTTAACTTTTTCCCATTAAATACTAGAATTATAGAAAAGTACTTTGCGAAAAGAATCGGCAATAGGACGGAAACGTGTTGACCACCGATTAGTTTTTTTGCCAATAACTCTTGCATCCTTCGACCGACTTCTTCGACTAAGCGCTCGGTGGAAAGCTTATCTGTTCCTCTTTCATAAGGCATTAACATATTTTACGAAAAGTCATAAGAAACAAAAATTTTTGGATCAAAACTAAAATATCCTCGAAATAATTGAAAAAGAAGTACCTTATCAGACGAAAATATGCCTCATATAATCAGGGACATTTAAATTTTTTTAATTGCATAAATGGGCGGCACTTAATTCAGAATTAAAAGTTTTTAGCTTGGACAAAAAATTCGTTTAATTTTTTCCCATTAAAAACTTGAATTATAGAAAAGTACTTTGCGAAAAGAATCGGCAGTATGACGGAAACGTGTTGACCACCGATTAGTTTTTTGCTAATAACTCTTGCATCGTTCGACCGACTTCTTCGACTAAGAGCTCGATGGAAAGCTTATCTGTTCTTCTTTCAGACGGCATTAACATATTTTACGAAAAGTCGTAAGAAATAAAATTTTTTTGATCAAAACTAAAATATCCTCGAAATCATTGAAGAAGAATTACCTTATCAGACGAAAATATGCCTTATCTAATAAAAGACATTTACATTTTTTTAATTGCATAAATGGGCGGCACTTAATTCAGAATTAAAAGCTTTTTGCTTGGACAAAAAATTCGTTTAATTTTTTCCCATTAAAAACTAGAATTATAGAAAAGTACTTTGCGAAAAGAATCGGCAGTAGGACGGAAACATGTTGACCACCGATTAGTTTTTTGCTAATAACTCTTGCATCCTTCGACCGACTTCTTCGACTAAGAGCTCGATGGAAAGCTTATCTGTTCCTCTTTCATAAGGCATTAACATATTTTACGAAAAGTCATAAGAAACAAAAATTTTTGATCAAAACTAAAATATCCTCGAAATCATAGAAGAAGAAGTACCTTATCAGACGAAAATATGCCTTATCTAATCAGGGACATTTAAATTTTTTTAATTGCATAAATGTGTGGCATTTTATTCAGAATTAATAGTTTTTTAGATGGACCAAAAATTCATTTAATATTTCATAAGAAATAAAATTTTTTTGATCAAAACTAAAATATCCTCGAAATCATTGAAGAAGAATTACCTTATCAGACGAAAATATGCCTTATCTAATAAAAGACATTTAAATTTTTTTGATTGCATAAATGTGTGGCATTTTATTCAGAATTAATAGTTTTTTACATAGTTAGAAAATTCATTTAACTTTTTCCCATTAACTACTAGATTTATAGAAAAGTACTTTGCGAAAAGAATCGGCAATAGGACGGAAACGTGTTGACCACCGATTATTTTTTTGCTGATAACTCTTGCATCCTTCGACCGACTTCTTCGACTAAGAGCTCGATGGAAAGCTTATCTGTTCCTCTTTCAGATGGCATTAACATATTTTACGAAAAGTCGTAAGAAATAAAATTTTTTTGATCAAAACTAAAATATCCTCGAAATCATTGAAGAAGAAGTACCTTATCAGACGAAAATATGCCTTATCTAATCAGGGACATTTAAATTTTTTTAATTGCATAAATGTGTGGCATTTTATTCAGAATTAATAGTTTTTTAGATGGACCAAAAATTCGTTTAATATTTTCCCATTAAATATTAGAATTATAGAAAAGTACTTTGCGAAAAGAATCGGCAGTAGGACGGAAACGTGTTGACCATCGATTAGTTTTTTGCCAATAACTCTTGCATACTTCGACCGACTTCTTCGACTAAGTGCTCGATGGAAAGCTTATCTGGTCCTCTTCCAGATGGCATTTACATATTTTACGAAAAGTCATAAGACATAAAATTTTTTTGATCAAAACTAAAATATCCTCGAAATCATTGAATAAGAAGTACTTTATCAGACGAACATATGCCTTATCTAATATGAGACATTTAAATTTTTATACTTTTCACTTATGTGAAATAGTATATTAACTTTGTCACGGAGTTTGTAACAGATCGAAATATTAATTTCCGACTATATAAAGTATATATATTCTTGATCAGGACGACAAGACGAGTTGATTTAGCCATGTCCGTCTGTCCGTCTGTCTGTCTGTCTGTCTGTCTGTCGGTCTGTCTGTCTGTCTGTATGTATGCAAACTAGTCCCTCAGTTTTGAAGCTATCGAGCTGAAACTTTGCACAGAGTCTTAGAATTTATTACGATGAATCATTCGTCGGAACCAGCATGATCGGATTATTGGAACAGGTAGCTCCCATACGAAAAGAAGAAGAAAAGTGAACAAAACTTGAATCGTTGTATGGAAAACTTTTTTGTTTTGTACAATAGAGTGCTGAAATTTTAAACATAGTTGTTTTACATGGTCCGACTACATGCCTGAAAGTTTCATTGAGATTGGACATCTGGAACTGGTAGCTCCCATACAAAATGAAGAAGAGGAAGAGAAGCCATATTCACGTCGTTGTATGGAAAACTTTTTTGTTTCTTAACCAATTGACTTGAAATTTTAAAGTTATGTTCTTAGGGAGGAATGAAAACTATTTTGACCAAAAGTGGGCGTAACCACGCGTAGCCACGCCCACTTATAGCGAAAATTTACCCGTTGTATGGAAAACTTTTTTGTTTTTTAACCAATTGACTTGAAACTTTGCAGTTATGCTCTTAGGGAGGAATGAAAACTATTTTGATCAAAAGTGGGCGTGGCCACGCCCACTTATAGCTTAACTTGACCCTTTGTATGGAAAACTTTCTTGTTTTTTAACCAATTGACTTGAAACTTTACAGTTATGTTCTTAGGGAGGAATGAAAACTATTTTGACCAAAAGTGGGCGTAACCACGCGTAGCCACGCCCACTTATAGCGAAAATTGACCCTTTGTATGGAAAACTTTTTTGTTTTTTAACCAATTGACTTGAAACTTTACAGTTATGTTCTTAGAGAGGAATGAAAACTATTTTGACCAAAAGTGGGCGTAGCCACGCCCACTTATAGCGAAAATTTACCCGTTGTATGGAAAACTTTTTTGTTTTTTAACCAATTGACTTGAAACTTTGCAGTTATGCTCTTAGGGAGGAATGAAAACTATTTTGATCAAAAGTGGGCGTGGCCACGCCCACTTATAGCTTAACTTGACCCTTTGTATGGAAAACTTTCTTGTTTTTTAACCAATTGACTTGAAACTTTACAGTTATGTTCTTAGGGAGGAATGAAAACTATTTTGACCAAAAGTGGGCGTAGCCACGCCCACTTATAGCGAAAATTGACACTTTGTATGGAAAACTTTTTTGTTTTTTAACCAATTGACTTGAAACTTTACAGTTATGTTCTTAGAGAGGAATGAAAACTATTTTGACCAAACGTGGGTGTGGCCACGCCCACTTATAGCTTAACTTGACCCTTTGTATGGAAAACTTTTTGGTTTTTTAATCAATTGACTTGAAACTTTACAGTTATGTTCCTAGAGAGGAATGCAAACTATTTTGACCAAAAGTGGGCGTAACCACGCGTAGCCACGCCCACTTATAGCGAAAATTGACCCTTTGTATGGAAAACTTTTTTGTTTTTTAACCAATTGACTTGAAACTTTACAGTTATGTTCTTAGAGAGGAATGAAAACTATTTTGACCAAACGTGGGTGTGGCCACGCCCACTTATAGCTTAACTTGACCCTTTGTATGGAAAACTTTTTGGTTTTTTAATCAATTGACTTGAAACTTTACAGTTATGTTCCTAGAGAGGAATGCAAACTATTTTGACCAAAAGTGGGCGTAACCACGCGTAGCCACGCCCACTTATAGCGAAAATTGACCCTTTGTATGGAAAACTTTTTTGTTTTTTAACCAATTGACTTGAAACTTTACAGTTATGTTCTTAGAGAGGAATGAAAACTATTTTGACCAAAAGTGGGCGTAGCCACGCCCACTTATAGCGAAAATTTACCCGTTGTATGGAAAACTTTTTTGTTTTTTAACCAATTGACTTGAAACTTTGCAGTTATGCTCTTAGGGAGGAATGAAAACTATTTTGATCAAAAGTGGGCGTGGCCACGCCCACTTATAGCTTAACTTGACCCTTTGTATGGAAAACTTTCTTGTTTTTTAACCAATTGACTTGAAACTTTACAGTTATGTTCTTAGGGAGGAATGAAAACTATTTTGACCAAAAGTGGGCGTAGCCACGCCCACTTATAGCGAAAATTGACACTTTGTATGGAAAACTTTTTTGTTTTTTAACCAATTGACTTGAAACTTTACAGTTATGTTCTTAGAGAGGAATGAAAACTATTTTGATCAAAAGTGGGCGTGGCCACGCCCACTTATAGCTTAACTTGACCCTTTGTATGGAAAACTTTCTTGTTTTTTAACCAATTGACTTGAAACTTTACAGTTATGTTCTTAGAGAGGAATGAAAACTATTCTGACCAAATTTGGGCATGGCTACGCCTACTTATAGTGAAAATTGACCCGTTGTATGGAAGACTTTTTTGTTTTTTAACCAATTGACTTGAAACTTTGCAGTTATGCTCTTAGGGAGAAATGAAAACTATTTTGACCAAAAGTGGGCGTAGCCAGGCGTAGCCACGCCCACTTATAGCGAAAATTGACCCTTTGTATGGAAAACTTTTTTGTTTCTTAACCAATTGACTTGAAACTTTGCAGTTATGTTCTTAGGGAGGAATGAAAACTATTTTGACGAAAAGTGGGCGTAGCCACGCCCTTTTATAGCGAAAATTGACCCTTTGTATGGAAAACTTTTTTGTTTTTTAACCAATTGACTTAAAACTTTACAGTTATGTTCCTAGAGAGGAATGAAAACTATTTTGACCAAAAGTGGGCGTAGCCACGCCTACTTATTAGCAAAAATTGACCCGTTGTATGGAAAACTTTTTTGTTTTTTAACCAATTGACTTGAAACTTTGCAGTTATGCTCTTAGGGAGGAATGAAAACTATTTTGATCAAAAGTGGGCATGGCCACGCCCACTTATAGCTTAACTTGACCCTTTGTATGGAAAACTTTTTGGTTTTTTAATCAATTGACTTGAAACTTTACAGTTATGTTCCTAGAGAGGAATGCAAACTATTTTGACCAAAAGTGGGCGTAGTCACGCCTACTTATAGCAAAAATTGACCCGTTGTATGGAAAACTTTTTTGTTTTTTAACCAATTGACTTGAAACTTTACAGTTATGTTCTTAGGGAGGAATGAAAACTATTTTGACCAAATTTGGGCATGGCTACGCCCACTTATCGCAAAACTTGAACCGTTGTATGGAAAAATTTTTTGTTTTTTAACGAATTGACTTGAAACATTACAGTTATGTTGTTAGGGAGGCATGAAAACTATTCATTTAGTTTTTTTTATAGTGACACAAAGTGAAAAGTATTATAGCTTCAGCCTTGCTGAAGATAGCGTCCTTACTGGTTTTAATTGCATAAATGGGCGGCATTTTATACAGATTTAATAGTTTTTTACATAGTTAGAAAATTCATTTAACTTTTTCCCATTAACTACTAGATTTATAGAAAAGTACTTTGCGAAAAGAATCGGCAATAGGACGGAAACGTGTTGACCACCGATTATTTTTTTGCTAATAACTCTTGCATCCTTCGACCGACTTCTTCGACTAAGAGCTCGATGGAAAGCTTATCTGTTCCTCTTTCAGATGGCATTAACATATTTTACGAAAAGTCATAAGAAATAAAATTTTTTTGATCAAAACTAAAATATCCTCGAAATCATTCAAAAAGAAGTACTTTATCAGACGAAAATATGCCTTATCTAATATGAGACATTTAAATTTTTTTAATTGCATAAATGGGCGGCATTTTATACAGAGTTAATAGTTTTTTACATGGACAGCAAATTCATTTAACTTTTTCCCATTAAATACTAGAATTATAGAAAAGTACTTTGCGAAAAGAATCGGCAATAGGACGGAAACGTGTTGACCACCGATTAGTTTTTTGCTAATAACTCTTGCATCCTTCGACCGACTTCTTCGACTAAGAGTTCGATGGAAAGCTTATCTGTTCCTCTTTCATAAGGCATTAACATATTTTACGAAAAGTCATAAGAAACAAAAATTTTTGATCAAAACTAAAATATCCTCGAAATCATAGAAAAAGAAGTACCTTATCAGACGAAAATATGCCTTATCTAATCAGGGACATTTAAATTCTTTTAATTGCATAAATGGATGCCATTTAATTCAGAATAAATAGTTTTTTAGATGGACAAAAAATTCGTTTAATTTTTTCCCATTAAATACTAGAAATTTAGAAAAGTACTTTGCGGAAAGAATCGCCAGTAGGACGGAATCGTGTTGACCATCGATTAGTTTTTTGCCAATAACTCTTGCATTCTTCGACCGACTTATTCGACTAAGAGCTCGTTTGATAGCTTATCTGGTCCTCTTCCAGATGGCATTAACATTTTTTACGAAAAGTCATAAGAAACAAAACTTTTTTTGATCAAAACAAAAATATCCTCGAAATCATTGAAAAAGAAGTACTTTATCAAACGAAAATATGCCTTATCTAATATGAGACATTTAAATTTTTTTAATTTCATAAATGGGCGGCATTTTATTCAGAATTAATAGTTTTTTATATGGACCAAAAATTCCTTTAATTTTTTCCCATTAAAAACTAGAATTATAGAAAAGTACTTTGCGAAAAGAATCGGCAGTAGGACGGAAACGTGTTGACCACCGATTAGTTTTTTGCTAATAACTCTTGCATCCTTCGACCGACTTCTTCGACTAAGAGCTCGATGGAAAGCTTATCTGTTCCTCTTTCAGACGGCATTAACATATTTTACGAAAAGTCGTAAGAAATAAAATTTTTTTGATCAAAACTAAAATATCCTCGAAATCATTGAAGAAGAATTACCTTATCAGACGAAAATATGCCTTATCTAATAAAAGACATTTAAATTTTTTTAATTGCATAAATTGGCGGCACATAATTCAGAATTAAAAGTTTTTTACTTGGACAAAAAATTCCTTTAATTTTTTCCCATTAAAAACTAGAATTATAGAAAAGTACTTTGCGAAAAGAATCGGCAGTAGGACGGAAACGTGTTGACCACCGATTAGTTTTTTGCTAATAACTCTTGCATCCTTCGACCGACTTCTTCGACTAAGAGTTCGATGGAAAGCTTATCTGTTCCTCTTTCATAAGGCATTAACATATTTTACGAAAAGTCATAAGAAACAAAAATTTTTGATCAAAACTAAAATATCCTCGAAATCATAGAAAAAGAAGTACCTTATCAGACGAAAATATGCCTTATCTAATCAGGGACATTTAAATTCTTTTAATTGCATAAATGGATGCCATTTAATTCAGAATAAATAGTTTTTTAGATGGACAAAAAATTCGTTTAATTTTTTCCCATTAAATACTAGAAATTTAGAAAAGTACTTTGCGAAAAGAATCGCCAGTAGGACGGAATCGTGTTGACCATCGATTAGTTTTTTGCCAATAACTCTTGCATTCTTCGACCGACTTATTCGACTAAGAGCTCGTTTGATAGCTTATCTGGTCCTCTTCCAGATGGCATTAACATTTTTTACGAAAAGTCATAAGAAACAAAAATTTTTTTGATCAAAACAAAAATATCCTCGAAATCATTGAAAAAGAAGTACTTTATCAAACGAAAATATGCCTTATCTAATATGAGACATTTAAATTTTTTTAATTGCGTAAATGGGCGGCATTTTATTCAGAATTAATAGTTTTTTATATGGACAGAAAATTCATTTAACTTTTTCCCATTAAATACTAGAATTATAGAAAAGTACTTTGCGAAAAGAATCGGCAGTAGGACGGAAACGTGTTGACCACCGAGTAGTTTTTTGCTAATAACTCTTGCATCCTTCGACCGACTTCTTCGACTAAGAGCTCGATGGAAAGCTTATCTGTTCCTCTTTCATAAGGCATTAACATATTTTAGAAATGTCATAAGAAACAAAAATTTTTTGATCAAAACTAAAATATCCTCGAAATCATTGAAGAAGAAGTACCTTATCAGACGAAAATATGCCTTATATAATCAGGGACAATTAAATTTTTTTAATTGCATAAATGTGTGGCATTTTATTCAGTATTAATAGTTTTTTAGATATGACAAAAATTCGTTTAATATTTTCCCATTAAATACTAGAATTATAGAAAAGTACTTTGCGAAAAGAATCGCCAGTAGGACGGAATCGTGTTGACCATCGATTAGTTTTTTGCCAATAACTCTTTCATACTTCGACCGACTTCTTCGACTAAGAGCTCGATGGAAAGCTTATCTGGTCCTCTTCCAGATGGCATTACCATATTTTACGAAATGTCGTAAGAAATAAAATTTTTTTGATCAAAACTAAAATATCCTCGAAATCATTGAAGAAGAAGTACCTTATCAGACGAAAATATCCCTTATCTAATAAGAGACATATAAATTTTTTTAATTGCATAAATGGGCCGCATTTTATTCAGAATTAATAGTGTTTTACATGGACAAAAAGTTCGTTTAATTTTTTCCCATTAAATACTAGAATAACAGAAAAGTCCTTTGCGAAACGAATCGCCAGTAGGACGAAAACGTGTTAACCACCGATTAGTTTTTTGCTAATAACTCTTGCATCCTTCGACCGACTTCTTCGACTAAGAGCTCGATGGAAAGCTTATCTGTTCTTCTTTCAGACGGCATTAACATATTTTACGAAAAGTCGTAAGAAATAAAATTTTTTTGATCAAAACTAAAATATCCTCGAAATCATTGAAGAAGAATTACCTTATCAGACGAAAATATGCCTTATCTAATAAAAGACATTTACATTTTTTTAATTGCATAAATGGGCGGCACTTAATTCAGAATTAAAAGTTTTTTGCTTGGACAAAAAATTCGTTTAATTTTTTCCCATTAAAAACTAGAATTATAGAAAAGTACTTTGCGAAAAGAATCGGCAGTAGGACGGAAACATGTTGACCACCGATTAGTTTTTTGCTAATAACTCTTGCATGCATCGACCGACTTCTTCGACTAAGAGCTCGATGGAAAGCTTATCTGTTCCTCTTTCATAAGGCATTAACATATTTTACGAAAAGTCATAAGAAACAAAAATTTTTGGATCAAATCTAAAATATCCTCGAAATCATTGAAAAAAAAGTACCTTATCAGACGAAAATATGCCTTATCTAATCAGGGACATTTAAATTTTTTTAATTGCATAAATGTGTGGCATTTTATTCAGAATTAATAGTTTTTTAGATGGACCAAAAATTCATTTAATATTTCATAAGAAATAAAATTTTTTTGATCAAAACTAAAATATCCTCGAAATCATTGAAAAAGAAGTACTTTATCAGACGAAAATATGCCTTATCTAATATGAGACATTTAAGTTTTTTTAATTGCATAAATGGGCGGCATTTTATACAGAGTTAATAGTTTTTTACATGGACAGAAAATTCATTTAACTTTTTCCCATTAAATACTAGAATTGTAGGAAAGTACATTGCGAAAAGAATCGGCAATAGGACGGAAACGTGTTGACCACCGATTAGTTTTTTGCTAATAACTCTTGCATGCATCGACCGACTTCTTCGACTAAGAGCTCGATGGAAAGCTTATCTGTTCCTCTTTCATAAGGCATTAACATATTTTACGAAAAGTCATAAGAAACAAAAATTTTTGGATCAAATCTAAAATATCCTCGAAATCATTGAAAAAAAAGTACCTTATCAATCGAAAATATGCCTTATCTAATCAGGGACATTTAAATTTTTTTAATTGCATAAATGGGTGGCATTTTATTCAGAATAAATAGTTTTTTAGATGGACCAAAAATTCGTTTAATATTTTCCCATTAAATAATAGAATTATAGAAAAGTACTTTGCGAAAAGAATCGGCAGTATGACGGAAACGTGTTGACCACCGATTAGTTTTTTGCTAATAACTCTTGCATCCTTCGACCGACTTCTTCGACTAAGAGCTCGATGGAAAGCTTATCTGTTCCTCTTTCAGACGGCATTCACATATTTTACGAAAAGTCGTGAGAAATAAAATTTTTTTGATCAAAACTAAAATATCCTCGAAATCATTGAAGAAGAATTACCTTATCAGACGAAAATATGCCTTATCTAATAAAAGACATTTAAATTTTTTTGATTGCATAAATGGGCGGCACTTAATTCAGAATTAAAAGTTTTTTACTTGGACAAAAAACTCGTTTAATTTTTTCCCATTAAAAACTAGAATTATAGAAAAGTACTTTGCGAAAATAATCGGCAGTAGGACGGAAACGTGTTGACCACCGACTAGTTTTTTGCTAATAACTCTTGCATCCTTCGATCGACTTATTCGACTAAGAGCTCGATGGAAAGCTTATCTGTTCCTCTTTCAGATGGCATTAACATATTTTACGAAAAGTCGTTAGAAATAAAATTTTTTTGATCAAAACTAAAATATCCTCGAAATCATTGAAGAAGAAGTACCTTATCAGACGAAAATATGCCTTATCTAATCAGGGACATTTAAATTTTTTTAATTGCATAAATGTGTGGCATTTTATTCAGAATTAATAGTTTTTTAGATGGACCAAAAATTCGTTTAATATTTTCCCATTAAATACTAGAATTATAGAAAAGTACTTTGCGAAAAGAATCGGCAGTAGGACGGAAACGTGTTGACCATCGATTAGTTTTTTGCCAATAACTCTTGCATACTTCGACCGACTTCTTCGACTAAGTGCTCGATGGAAAGCTTATCTGGTCCTCTTCCAGATGGCATTTACATATTTTACGAAAAGTCAAAAGAAATAAAATTTTTTTGATCAAAACTAAAATATCCTCGAAATCATTGAATAAGAAGTACTTTATCAGACGAACATATGCCTTATCTAATATGAGACATTTAAATTTTTTTAATTGCATAAATGGGCGGCATTTTATACAGATTTAATAGTTTTTTACATAGTTAGAAAATTCATTTAACTTTTTCCCATTAACTACTAGATTTATAGAAAAGTACTTTGCGAAAAGAATCGGCAATAGGACGGAAACGTGTTGACCACCGACTATTTTTTTGCTGATAACTCTTGCATCCTTCGACCGACTTCTTCGACTAAGAGCTCGATGGAAAGCTTATCTGTTCCTCTTTCAGATGGCATTAACATATTTTACGAAAAGTCGTAAGAAATAAAATTTTTTTGATCAAAACTAAAATATCCTCGAAATCATTGAAGAAGAAGTACCTTATCAGACGAAAATATGCCTTATCTAATCAGGGACATTTAAATTTTTTTATTTGCATAAATGTGTGTCATTTTATTCAGAATTAATAGTTTTTTAGATGGACCAAAAATTCGTTTAATATTTTCCCATTAAATACTAGAATTATAGAAAAGTACTTTGCGAAAAGAATTGGCAGTAGGACGGAATCGTATTGACCATCGATTAGTTTTTTGCCAATAATTCTTGCATCCTTCGACCGACTTCTTCGACTAAGAGCTCGATGGAAAGCTTATCTGTTCCTCTTTCAGATGGCATTAACATATTTTAAGAAAAAGCCGTAAGAAATAAAATTTTTTTGATCAAAACTAAAATATCCTCGAAATCATTGAAGAAGAAGTACCTTATCAGACGAAAATATGCCTTATCTAATCAGGGACATTTAAATTTCTTTATTTGCATAAATGTGTGTCATTTTATTCAGAATTAATAGTTTTTTAGATGGACCAAAAATTCGTTTAATATTTTCCCATTAAATACTAGAATTATAGAAAAGTACTTTGCGAAAAGAATTGGCAGTAGGACGGAATCGTGTTGACCATCGATTAGTTTTTTGCCAATAACTCTTGCATACTTCGACCGACTTCTTCGACTAAGAGCTTGATGGAAAGCTTATCTGGTCCTCTTCCAGATGGCATTAACATATTTTACGAAAAGTCATAAGAAATAAAATTTTTTTGATCAAAACTAAAATATCCTCGAAATCATTCAAAAAGAAGTACTTTATCAGACGAAAATATGCCTTATCTAATATGAGACATTTAAATTTTTTTAATTGCATAAATGGGCGGCATTTTATACAGAGTTAATAGTTTTTTACATGGACAGAAAATTCATTTAACTTTTTCCCATTAAATACTAGAATTATAGAAAAGTACTTTGCGAAAAGAATCGGCAATAGGACGGAAACGTGTTGACCACCGATTAGTTTTTTGCTAATAACTCTTGCATCCTTCGACCGACTTCTTCGACTAAGAGCTCGATGGAAAGCTTATCTGTTCCTCTTTCATAAGGCATTAACATATTTTACGAAAGGTCATAAGAAACAAAAATTTTTGGATCAAAACCAAAATATCCTCGAAATCATTGAAAAAGAAGTACCTTATCAGACGAAAATATGCCTTATCTAATCAGGGACATTTAAATTTTTTTAATTGCATAAATATGTGGCATTTTATTCAGAATTAATAGTTTTTTAGATGGACCAAAAATTCGTTTAATATTTTCCCATTAAATACTAGAATTATAGAAAAGTACTTTGCGAAAAGAATCGGCAGTATGACGGAAACATGTTGACCACCGATTAGTTTTTTGCTAATAACTCTTGCATCCTTCGACCGACTTCTTCGACTAAGAGCTTGATGGAAAGCTTATCTGTTCCTCTTTCAGACGGCATTAACATATTTTACGAAAAGTCGTAAGAAATAAAATTTTTTTGATCAAAACTAAAATATCCTCGAAATCATTGAAGAAGAATTACCTTATCAGACGAAAATATGCCTTATCTAATAAAAGACATTTAAATATCTTTAATTGCATAAATTGGCGGCACTTAATTCAGAATTAAAAGTTTTTTACTTGGACAAAAAATTCGTTTAATTTTTTTCCATTTAAAACTAGAATTATAGAAAAGTACTTTGCGAAAAGAATCGGCAGTAGGACGGAAACGTGTTGACCACCGATTAGTTTTTTGCTAATAACTCTTGCATCCTTCGACCGACTTCTTCGACTTAGAGCTCGATGGAAAGCTTATCTGTTCCTCTTTCATAAGGCATTAACATATTTTACGAAAAATCATAAGAAACAAAAATTTTTGATCAAAACTAAAATATCCTCGAAATCATAGAAAAAGAAGTACCTTATCAGACGAAAATATGCCTTATCTAATCAGGGACATTTAAATTCTTTTAATTGCATAAATGGATGCCATTTAATTCAGAATAAATAGTTTTTTAGATGGACAAAAAATTCGTTTAATTTTTTCCCATTAAATACTAGAAATTTAGAAAAGTACTTTGCGAAAAGAATCGCCAGTAGGACGGAATTGTGTTGACCATCGATTAGTTTTTTGCCAATAACTCTTGCATTCTTCGACCGACTTATTTGACTAAGAGCTCGTTTGAAAGCTTATCTGGTCCTCTTCCAGATGGCATTAACATTTTTTACGAAAAGTCATAAGAAACAAAAATTTTTTTGATCAAAACTAAAATATCCTCGAAATCATTGAAAAAGAAGTACTTTATCAAACGAAAATATGCCTTATCTAATATGAGACATTTAAATTTTTTTAATTGCAAAAATGGGCGGCATTTTATTCAGAATTAATAGTTTTTTATATGGACAGAAAATTTATTTAACTTTTTCCCATTAAATACTAGAATTATAGAAAAGTACTTTGCGAAAAGAATCGGCAGTAGGACGGAAACGTGTTGACCACCGAGTAGTTTTTTGCTAATAACTCTTGCATCCTTCGACCGACTTCTTCGACTAAGAGCTCGATGGAAAGCTTATCTGTTCCTCTTTCATAAGGCATTAACATATCTTAGAAAAGTCATAAGAAACAAAAATTTTTTGATCAAAACTAAAATATCCTCGAAATCATTGAAGAAGAAGTACCTTATCAGACGAAAATATGCCTTATATAATCAGGGACAATTAAATTTTTTTAATTGCATAAATGTGTGGCATTTTATTCAGTATTAATAGTTTTTTAGATATGACAAAAATTCGTTTAATATTTTCCCATTAAATACTAGAATTATAGAAAAGTACTTTGCGAAAAGAATCGCCAGTAGGACGGAATCGTGTTGACCATCGATTAGTTTTTTGCCAATAACTCTTTCATACTTTGACCGACTTCTTCGACTAAGAGCTCGATGGAAAGCTTATCTGGTCCTCTTCCAGATGGCATTACCATATTTTACGAAAAGTCTTAAGAAATAAAATTTTTTTGATCAAAACTAAAATATCCTCGAAATCATTGAATAAGAAGTACTTTATCAGACGAAAATATGCCTTATCTAATATGAGACATTTAAATTTTTTTAATTGCATAAATGGGTGGCATTTTATTCAGAATTAAAAGTTTTTTAATTGGACAAAAAATTCGTTTAATTTTTTCCCATGAAAAACTAGAATTATAGAAAAGTACTTTGCGAAAAGAATCGGCATTAGGACGGAAACGTGTTGACCACCGATTAGTTTTTTGCTAATAACTCTTGCATCCTTCGACCGACTTCTTCGACTAAGAGCTCGGTGGAAAGCTTATCTGTTCCTCTTTCATAAGGCATTAACATATTTTACGAAAAGTCATAAGAAACAAAAATTTTTGGATCAAAACTAAAATATCCTCGAAATCATTGAAAAAGAAGTACCTTATCAGACGAAAATATGCCTCATCTAATCAGGGACATTTAAATTTTTTTAATTGCATAAATAGGTGGCATTTTATTCAGAATAAATAGTTTTTTAGATGGACCAAAAATTCGTTTAATATTTTCCCATTAAATACTAGAATTATAGAAAAGTACTTTGCGAAAAGAATCGGCAGTAGGACGGAATCGAGTTGACCATCGATTAGTTTTTTGTCAATTACTCTTGCATACTTCGACCGACTTTTTCGACTAAGAGCTCGATGGAAAGATTATCTGGTCCTCTTCCAGATGGCATTAACATATTTTACGAAAAGTCATAAGAAATAAAATTTTTTGATCAAAACTAAAATATCCTCGAAATCATTGAAAAAGAAGTACTTTATCAGACGAAAATATGACTTATCTAATATGAGACATTTAAATTTTTTTAATTGCATAAATGGGTGGCATTTTATTCAGAATAAATAGTTTTTTAGATGGACCAAAAATTCGTTTAATATTTTCCCATTAAATACTAGAATTATAGAAAAGTACTTTAGGAAAAGAATCGGCAGTAGGACGGAAACGTATTGACCACCGATTAGTTTTTTGCTAATAACTCTTGCATCCTTCGACCGACTTCTTCGACTAAGAGCTCGATGGAAAGCTTATCTGTTCCTCTTTCATAAGGCATTAACATATATAACGAAAAGTCATAAGAAACAAAAAATTTTGGATCGAAACTAAAATATCCTCGAAATCATTGAAAAAGAAGTACCTTATCAGACGAAAATATGCCTTATCTAATCAGGGACATATAAAATCTTTTAACTGCATAAATGGGTGGCATTTTATTCAGAATAAATAGTTTTTTAGATGGACAGAAAATTCGTTTAATTTTTTCCATTAAATACTAGAATTATAGAAATGTACTTTGCGAAACGAATCGGCAGTAGGACGGAATCGTGTTGACCACCGATTAGTTTTTTGCTCATAACTCTTGCATCCTTCGACCGACTTCTTCGACTAACAGCTCGATGGAAAGCTTATCTGTTCCTCTTTCAGATGGCATTAACATATTTTACGAAAAGTCGTAAGAAATAAAATTTTTTTGATCAAAACTAAAATATCCTCGAAATCATTGAAGAAGAAGTACCTTATCAGACGAAAATATGCATTATCTAATAAGAGACATTTAAATTTTTTTAATTGCATAAATGGGTGGCATTTTATTCAGAATTAATAGTTTTTTACATTGACAAAAAATTCGTTTCATTTTTTCCCATTAAATACTAGAATTATAGAAAAGTACTTTGCGAAAAGAATCGGCAGTAGGACCGAATTGTGTTGACCACCGATTAGTTTTTTGCTAATAACTCTTGCATCCTTCGACCGACTTATTCGACTATGAGCTCGATGGAAAGCTTAGCTGTTCCTCTTCAGATTTTACGAAAAATCATAAGAAATAAATTTTTTTGATCAAAACTAAAATATCCTCGAAGTCATTGAAGAAGAAGTACCTTATCAGACGAAAATATGCCTTATCTAATTAGAGACATTTAAATTTTTTTAATTTCATAAATGGGCGGCATTTTATTCAGAATAAATAGTTTTTTAGATGGACAAAAAATTCGTTTAATTTTTTCCATTAAATACTAGAATTATAGAAATGTACTTTGCGAAACGAATCGGCAGTAGGACGGAATCGTGTTGACCACCGATTAATTTTTTGCTCATAACTCTTGCATCCTTCGACCGACTTCTTCGGGTAACAGCTCGATGGAAAGCTTATCTGTTCCTCTTTCAGATGGCATTAACATATTTTACGAAAAGTCGTAAGAAATAAAATTTTTTTGATCAAAACTAAAATATCCTCGAAATCGTTGAAGACAAAGTACCTTATTAGACGAAAATATACCTTATATAATAAGAGACATTAACATTTTTTTAATTGCATAAATGGGCGGCATTTTATTCAGAATAAATAGTTTTTTAGATGGACAAAAAATTCGTTTAATTTTTTCCCATTAAATACTAGAATTATAGAAAAGTACTTTGCCAAAAGAATCGGCAGTAGGACGGAATCGTGTTGACCACCGATTAGTTTTTTGCTCATAACTCTTGCATCCTTCGACCGACTTCTTCGACTAACAGCTCGATGGAAAGCTTATCTGTTCCTCTTTCAGATGGCATTAACATATTTTACGAAAAGTCGTAAGAAATAAAATTTTTTTGATCAAAACTAAAATATCCTCGAAATCATTGAAGACAAAGTACCTTATTAGACGAAAATATACCTTATATAATAAGAGACATTTAAATTTTTTTAATTGCATAAATGGGTGGCATTTTATTCAGAATAAATAGTTTTTTAGATGGACCAAAAATTCGTTTAATATTTTTCCATTAAATACTAGAATTATAGAAAAGTACTTTGCGAAAAGAATCGGCAGTAGGACGGAATCGAGTTGACCATCGATTAGTTTTTTGTCAATAACTCTTGCATACTTCGACCGACTTCTTCGACTAAGAGCTCGATGGAAAGATTATCTGGTCCTCTTCCAGATGGCATTAACATATTTTACGAAAAGTCATAAGAAATAAAAATTTTTGATCAAAACTAAAATATCCTCGAAATCATAGAAGAAGAAGTACCTTATCAGACGAAAATATGCCTTATATAATCAGGGACAATTAAATTTTTTTAATTGCATAAATGTGTGTCATTTTATTCAGAATAAATAGTTTTTTAGATGGACAAAAAATTCGTTTAATTTTTTCCCATTAAATACTAGAATTATAGAAAAGTACTTTGCGAAAAGAATCGCCAGTAGAACGGAATCGTGTTGACCACCGATTAGTTTTTTGCTAATAACTCTTGCATACTTTGACCGACTTCTTCGACTAAGAGCTCGATGGAAAGCTTATCTGTCCCTCTTTCAGATGGCATTAAAATATTTTACGAAAAGTTGTAAGAAATAAAATTTTTTTGATCAAAACTAAAATATCCTCCAAATCATTGAAGACAAAGTACCTTATCAGACGAAAATATACCTTATATAATAAGAGACATTTAAATTTTTTTAATTGCATAAATGGGCGGCATTTTATTCAGAATTAACAGTTTTTTACATGGACAAAAAATTAGTTTAATTTTTTCCCATTAAATACTACAATTATAGAAAAGTACCTTGCGAAAATAATCGGCAGTAGGACGAAAACGTATTGACCACCGATTAGTATTTTGCTAATAACTCTTGCATCCTTTGACCGACTTCTTCGACTAAGAGCTCGTTGGAAAGCTTATCTTTTCCTCTTTCAGATAGCATTAACATATTTTACGAAAAGTCATAAGAAATAAAACTTTTTTGATCAAAACTAAAATATCATCGAAATCATTAAAAAAGAAGTACCTTATCAGACGAAAATATGACTTATCTAATCAGGGACATTTAAATTCTTTTAATTGCATAAATGGGTGGTATTTTATTCAGAATAAATAGTTTTTTAGATGGACAAAAAATTCGTTTAATTTTTTCCCATTAAATACTAGAATTATAGAAAAGTACTTTGCGAAAAGAATCGGCAGTATGACGGAAACGTGTTGACCACCCATTAGTTTTTTGCTAATAACTCTTGCATCCTTCAACCGACTTCTTCGACTAAGAGCTCGATGAAAAGCTGATCTGTTCCTCTTTCAGACGGCATTAACATATATTACGAAAAGTCGTAAGAAATAAAATTTTTTTGATCAAAACTAAAATATCCTCGAAATCATTGAAGACAAAGTACCTTATCAGACGAAAATATACCTTATATAATAAGAGACATTTAAATTTTTTTAATTGCATAAATGGGCGGCATTTTATTCAGAATAAATAGTTTTTTAGATGGACAAAAAATTCGTTTAATTTTTTCCATTAAATACTAGAATTATAGAAATGTACTTTGCGAAACGAATCGGCAGTAGGACGGAATCGTGTTGACCACCGATTAGTTTTTTGCTCATAACTCTTGCATCCTTCGACCGACTTCTTCGACTAACAGCTCGATGGAAAGCTTATCTGTTCCTCTTTCAGATGGCATTAACATATTTTACGAAAAGTCGTAAGAAATAAAATTTTTTTGATCAAAACTAAAATATCCTCGAAATCATTAAAGAAGAAGTACCTTATCAGACGAAAATATGCATTATCTAATAAGAGACATTTAAATTTTTTTAATTGCATAAATGGGTGGCATTTTATTCAGAATTAATAGTTTTTTACATTGACAAAAAATTCGTTTAATTTTTTCCCATTAAATACTAGAATTATAGAAAAGTACTTTGCGAAAAGAATCGGCAGTATGACGGAAACGTGTTGACCACCGATTAGTTTTTTGCTAATAACTCTTGCATCCTTCAACCGACTTCTTCGACTAAGAGCTCGATGGAAAGCTGATCTGTTCCTCTCTCAGACGGCATTAACATATATTACGAAAAGTCGTAAGAAATACCATTTTTTTGATCAAAACTAAAATATCCTCGAAATCATTGAAAAAGAAGCACTTTATCAGACGAAAATATGCCTTATCTAATATGAGACATTTAAATTTTTTTAATTTCATAAATGGGCGGTACATTATTCAGAATTAATAGTTTTTTACTTGGACAAAAAATTCATTTAACTTTTTCCCATTAAATACTAGAATTATAGAAAAGTACTTTGCGAAAAGAATCGGCAGAAGGACGGAATCGTTTTGACCACCGATTAGTTTTTTGCTAATAGCTCTTGCATGCTTTGACCGACTTCTTCGACTAAGAGCTCGATGGAAAGCTTATCTATTCCTCTTTCAGATAGCATTAACATATTTTACGAAAAGTCATAAGAAATAAAACTTTTTTGATCAAAACTAAAATATCCTCGAAATCATTGAAAAAGAAGTACTTTATCAGACGAAAATATGCCTTATCTAATCAGGGACATTTAAATTTTTTTAATTGCATAAATGTGTGGCCATGGACCAAAAATTCGTTTAATATTTTCCCATTAAATACTAGAATTATAGAAAAGTACTTTGCGAAAAGAATCGGCAGTAGGACGGTATCGTGTTGACTATCGATTAGTTTTTTGCTAATAACTCTTGCATACTTCGACCGACTTCTTCGACTAAGAGCTCGATGGAAAGCTTATCCGGTCCTCTTCCAGATGGCATTAACATATTTTACGAAAAGTCATAAGAAATAAAATTTTTTTGATCAAAACTAAAATATCCTCCAAATCATTGAAAAAGAAGTACTTTATCAGACGATAATATGCCTTATCTAATATGAGACATTTAAATTATTTTAATTGCATAAATGGGCGGCACTTTATTCAGAATTAATAGTTTTTTACATGGACAGAAAATTCATTTAACTCTTTCCCATTAAATACTAGAATTATAGAAAAGTACTTTGCGAAAAGAATCGGCAGTAGGACGGAAACGTGTTGACCACCGATTAGTTTTTTGCTAATAACTCTTGCATCCTTCGACCGACTTCTTCGACTAAATGCTCGATGGAAATCTTATCTGTGCCTCTTTCATATGGCATTAACATAATTTACGAAAAGTCATAAGAAATCAAATTTTTTTGATCAAAACTAAAATATCTTCGAAATCATTGAAGAAGAAGTACCTTATCAGACGAATATATGCCTTATCTAATAAGAGACATTTAAAATTTTTTAATTGCATAAATGGGCGGGATTTTATTTAGAATTTATAGTTTTTTACATGGACAAAAAATTCCTTCAATTTTTTCCCAGTAAATACTAGAATTATAGAAAAGTACTTTGTGAAAAGAATCGGCAGTATGACGTCCTTTGCGAAACGAATCGCCAGTAGGACGAAAACGTGTTAACCACCGATTAGTTTTTTGTTAATAACTCTTGCATCCTTCGACCGACTTCTTCGACTAAGAGCTCGATGAAAAGCTTATCTGTTCTTCTTTCAGATGGTATTAACATATTTTATGAAAAGTCGTAAGAAATAAAATTTTTTTGATCAAAACTAAAATATCCTCGAAATCATTAGTTTTTTGCCAATAACTTTGAAATCATTGAAGAAGAAGTACCTAATCAGACGAAAATATGCCTTATCTAATTGGAGACATTTAAATTTTTTTAATTGCATAAATTGGCGGCATTTTATTCAGAATTAGTAGTTTTTAACATGGACAAAAAATTCGTTTAGATTTTTCCCATTAAATACTAGAATTATAGAAAAGTACTTTGCGAAAAGAATTGGCAGTAGGACGGAATCGTGTTGACCACCGATTGGTTTTTTGCTACTAACTCTTGCATCCTTCGACCGACTTCTTCGACTAAGAGCTCGATGGAAAGCTTGTATGTTCCTCTTTCAGATGGTATTAACATATTTTATGAAAAGTCGTGAGAAATAAAATTTTTTTGATCAAAACTAAAATATCCTCGAAATCATTGAAGAAGAAGTACCTTATCAGACGAAAATATCCCTTATCTAATAAGAGACATATAAATTTTTTTAATTGCATAAATGGGCCGCATTTTATTCAGAATTAATAGCGTTTTACATGGACAAAAAGTTCGTTTAATTTTTTCCCATTAAATACTAGAATAACAGAAAAGTCCTTTGCGAAACGAATCGCCAGTAGGACGAAAACGTGTTAACCACCGATTAGTTTTTTGCTAATAACTCTTGCATCCTTCGACCGACTTCTTCGACTAAGAGCTCGATGGAAAGCTTATCTGTTCTTCTTTCAGACGGCACTAACATATTTTACGAAAAGTCGTAAGAAATAAAATTTTTTTGATCAAAACTAAAATATCCTCGAAATCATTGAAGAAGAATTACCTTATCAGACGAAAATATGCCTTATCTAATAAAAGACATTTACATTTTTTTAATTGCATAAATGGGCGGCACTTAATTCAGAATTAAAAGTTTTTTGCTTGGACAAAAAATTCGTTTAATTTTTTCCCATTAAAAACTAGAATTATAGAAAAGTACTTTGCGAAAAGAATCGGCAGTAGGACGGAAACATGTTGACCACCGATTAGTTTTTTGCTAATAACTCTTGCATCCTTCGACCGACTTCTTTGACTAAGAGCTCGATGGAAAGCTTATCTGTTCCTCTTTCATAAGGCATTAACATATTTTACGAAAAGTCATAAGAAACAAAAATTTTTGATCAAAACTAAAATATCCTCGAAATCATAGAAGAAGAAGTACCTTATCAGACGAAAATATGCCTTATCTAATCAGGGACATTTAAATTTTTTTAATTGCATAAATGTGTGGCATTTTATTCAGAATTAATAGTTTTTTAGATGGACCAAAAATTCATTTAATATTTCATGAGAAATAAAATTTTTTTGATCAAAACTAAAATATCCTCGAAATCATTGAAAAAGAAGTACTTTATCAGACGAAAATATGCCTTATCTAATATGAGACATTTAAGTTTTTTTAATTGCATAAATGGGCGGCATTTTATACAGAGTTAATAGTTTTTTACATGGACAGAAAATTCATTTAACTTTTTCCCATTAAATACTAGAATTGTAGAAAAGTACATTGCGAAAAGAATCGGCAATAGGACGGAAACGTGTTGACCACCGATTAGTTTTTTGCTAATAACTCTTGCATGCATCGACCGACTTCTTCGACTAAGAGCTCGATGGAAAGCTTATCTGTTCCTCTTTCATAAGGCATTAACATATTTTACGAAAAGTCATAAGAAACAAAAATTTTTGGATCAAATCTAAAATATCCTCGAAATCATTGAAAAAAAAGTACCTTATCAGACGAAAATATGCCTTATCTAATCAGGGACATTTAAATTTTTTTAATTGCATAAATGGGTGGCATTTTATTCAGAATAAATAGTTTTTTAGATGGACCAAAAATTCGTTTAATATTTTCCCATTAAATACTAGAATTGTAGAAAAGTACATTGCGAAAATAATCGGCAGTAGGACGGAAACGTGTTGACCACCGATTAGTTTTTTGCTAATAACTCTTGCATCCTTCGATCGACTTATTCGACTAAGAGCTCGATGGAAAGCTTATCTGTTCCTCTTTCAGATGGCATTAACATATTTTACGAAAAGTCGTTAGAAATAAAATTTTTTTGATCAAAACTAAAATATCCTCGAAATCATTGAAGAAGAAGTACCTTATCAGACGAAAATATGCCTTATCTAATCAGGGACATTTAAATTTTTTTAATTGCATAAATGTGTGGCATTTTATTCAGAATTAATAGTTTTTTAGATGGACCAAAAATTCATTTAATATTTCATAAGAAATAAAATTTTTTTGATCAAAACTAAAATATTCTCGAAATCATTGAAAAAGAAGTACTTTATCAGACGAAAATATGCCTTATCTAATATGAGACATTTAAGTTTTTTTAATTGCATAAATGGGCGGCATTTTATACAGAGTTAATAGTTTTTTACATGGACAGAAAATTCATTTAACTTTTTCCCATTAAATACTAGAATTGTAGAAAAGTACATTGCGAAAAGAATCGGCAATAGGACGGAAACTTGTTGACCACCGATTAGTTTTTTGCTAATAACTCTTGCATGCATCGACCGACTTCTTCGACTAATAGCTCGATGGAAAACATATCTGTTCCTCTTTCATAAGGCATTAACATATTTTACGAAAAGTCATAAGAAACAAAAATTTTTGGATCAAATCTAAAATATCCTCGAAATCATTGAAAAAAAAGTACCTTATCAGACGAAAATATGCCTTATCTAATCAGGGACATTTAAATTTTTTTAATTGCATAAATGGGTGGCATTTTATTCAGAATAAATAGTTTTTTAGATGGACCAAAAATTCGTTTAATATTTTCCCATTAAATAATAGAATTATAGAAAAGTACTTTGCGAAAAGAATCGGCAGTATGACGGAAACGTGTTGACCACCGATTAGTTTTTTGCTAATAACTCTTGCATCCTTCGACCGACTTTTTCGACTAAGAGCTCGATGGAAAGCTTATCTGTTCCTCTTTCAGATGGCATTAACATATTTTAAGAAAAAGCCGTAAGAAATAAAATTTTTTTGATCAAAACTAAAATATCCTCGAAATCATTGAAGAAGAAGTACCTTATCAGACGAAAATATGCCTTATCTAATCAGGGACATTTAAATTTTTTTAATTGCATAAATGGGTGGCATTTTATACAGAGTTAATAGTTTTTTACATGGACAGAAAATTCATTTAACTTTTTCCCATTAAATACTAGAATTATAGAAAAGTACTTTGCGAAAAGAATCGGCAATAGGACGGAAACGTGTTGACCACCGATTAGTTTTTTGCTAATAGCTCTTGCATGCTTTGACCGACTTCTTCGACTAAGAGCTCGATGGAAAGCTTATCTGTTCCTCTTTCATAAGGCATTAACATATTTTACGAAAGGTCATAAGAAACAAAAATTTTTGGATCAAAACCAAAATATCCTCGAAATCATTGAAAAAGAAGTACCTTATCAGACGAAAATATGCCTTATCTAATCAGGGACATTTAAATTTTTTTAATTGCATAAATGTGTGGCATTTTATTCGGAATTAATAGTTTTTTAGATGGACCAAAAATTCGTTTAATATTTTCCCATTAAATACTGGAATTATAGAAAAGTACTTTGCGAAAAGAATCGGCAGTATGACGGAAACATGTTGACCACCGATTAGTTTTTTGCTAATAACTCTTGCATCCTTCGACCGACTTCTTCGACTAAGAGCTCGATGGAAAGCTTATCTGTTCCTCTTTCAGACGGCATTAACATATTTTACGAAAAGTCGTAAGAAATAAAATTTTTTTTATCAAAACTAAAATATCCTCGAAATCATTGAAGAAGAATTACCTTATCAGACGAAAATATGCCTTATCTAATAAAAGACATTTAAATATTTTTAATTGCATAAATTGGCGGCACTTAATTCAGAATTAAAAGTTTTTTACTTGGACAAAAAATTCGTTTAATTTTTTTCCATTTAAAACTAGAATTATAGAAAAGTACTTTGCGAAAAGAATCGGCAGTAGGACGGAAACGTGTTGACCACCGATTAGTTTTTTGCTAATAACTCTTGCATCCTTCGACCGACTTCTTCGACTTAGAGCTCGATGGAAAGCTTATCTGTTCCTCTTTCATAAGGCATTAACATATTTTACGAAAAGTCATAAGAAACAAAAATTTTTGATCAAAACTAAAATATCCTCGAAATCATAGAAAAAGAAGTACCTTATCAGACGAAAATATGCCTTATCTAATCAGGGACATTTAAATTCTTTTAATTGCATAAATGGATGCCATTTAATTCAGAATAAATAGTTTTTTAGATGGACAAAAAATTCGTTTAATTTTTTCCTATTAAATACTAGAAATTTAGAAAAGTACTTTGCGAAAAGAATCGCCAGTAGGACGGAATTGTGTTGACCATCGATTAGTTTTTTGCCAATAACTCTTGCCTTCTTCGACCGACTTATTCGACTAAGAGCTCGTTTGAAAGCTTATCTGGTCCTCTTCCAGATGGCATTAACATTTTTTACGAAAAGTCATAAGAAACAAAAATTTTTTTGATCAAAACTAAAATATCCTCGAAATCATTGAAAAAGAAGTACTTTATCAAACGAAAATATGCCTTATCTAATATGAGACATTTAAATTTTTTTAATTGCAAAAATGGGCGGCATTTTATTCAGAATTAATAGTTTTTTATATGGACAGAAAATTTATTTAACTTTTTCCCATTAAATACTAGAATTATAGAAAAGTACTTTGCGAAAAGAATCGCCAGTAGGACGGAATCGTGTTGACCATCGATTAGTTTTTTGCCAATAACTCTTTCATACTTTGACCGACTTCTTCGACTAAGAGCTCGATGGAAAGCTTATCTGGTCCTCTTCCAGATGGCATTACCATATTTTACGAAAAGTCATAAGAAATAAAATTTTTTTGATCAAAACTAAAATATCCTCGAAATCATTGAATAAGAAGTACTTTATCAGACGAAAATATGCCTTATCTAATATGAGACATTTAAATTTTTTTAATTGCATAAATGGGTGGCATTTTATTCAGAATTAAAAGTTTTTTAATTGGACAAAAAATTCGTTTAATTTTTTCCCATTAAAAACTAGAATTATAGAAAAGTACTTTGCGAAAAGAATCGGCATTAGGACGGAAACGTGTTGACCACCGATTAGTTTTTTGCTAATAACTCTTGCATCCTTCGACCGACTTCTTCGACTAAGAGCTCGGTGGAAAGCTTATCTGTTCCTCTTTCATAAGGCATTAACATATTTTACGAAAAGTCATAAGAAACAAAAATTTTTTGATCAAAACTAAAATATCCTCGAAATCATTGAAGAAGAAGTACCTTAACAGACGAAAATATGCCTTATATAATCAGGGACAATTAAATTTTTTTAATTGCATAAATGTGTGGCATTTTATTCAGTATTAATAGTTTTTTAGATATGACAAAAATTCGTTTAATATTTTCCCATTAAATACTAGAATTATAGAAAAGTACTTTGCGAAAAGAATCGCCAGTAGGACGGAATCGTGTTGACCATCGATTAGTTTTTTGCCAATAACTCTTTCATACTTTGACCGACTTCTTCGACTAAGAGCTCGATGGAAAGCTTATCTGGTCCTCTTCCAGATGGCATTACCATATTTTACGAAAAGTCATAAGAAATAAAATTTTTTTGATCAAAACTAAAATATCCTCGAAATCATTGAATAAGAAGTACTTTATCAGACGAAAATATGCCTTATCTAATATGAGACATTTAAATTTTTTTAATTGCATAAATGGGTGGCATTTTATTCAGAATTAAAAGTTTTTTAATTAGACAAAAAATTCGTTTAATTTTTTCCCATTAAAAACGAGAATTATAGAAAAGTACTTTGCGAAAAGAATCGGCATTAGGACGGAAACGTGTTGACCACCGATTAGTTTTTTGCTAATAACTCTTGCATCCTTCGACCGACTTCTTCGACTAAGAGCTCGGTGGAAAGCTTATCTGTTCCTCTTTCATAAGGCATTAACATATTTTACGAAAAGTCATAAGAAACAAAAATTTTTGGATCAAAACTAAAATATCCTCGAAATCATTGAAAAAGAAGTACCTTATCAGACGAAAATATGCCTCATCTAATCAGGGACATTTAAATTTTTTTAATTGCATAAATGGGTGGCATTTTATTCAGAATAAATAGTTTTTTAGATGGACCAAAAATTCGTTTAATATTTTCCCATTAAATACTAGAATTATAGAAAAGTACTTTGCGAAAAGAATCGGCAGTAGGACGGAATCGAGTTGACCATCGATTAGTTTTTTGTCAATAACTCTTGCATACTTCGACCGACTTTTTCGACTAAGAGCTCGATGGAAAGATTATCTGGTCCTCTTCCAGATGGCATTAACATATTTTACGAAAAGTCATAAGAAATAAAATTTTTTGATCAAAACTAAAATATCCTCGAAATCATTGAAAAAGAAGTACTTTATCAGACGAAAATATGACTTATCTAATATGAGACATTTAAATTTTTTTAATTGCATAAATGGGTGGCATTTTATTCAGAATAAATAGTTTTTTAGATGGACCAAAAATTCGTTTAATATTTTCCCATTAAATACTAGAATTATAGAAAAGTACTTTAGGAAAAGAATCGGCAGTAGGACGGAAACGTATTAACCACCGATTAGTTTTTTGCTAATAACTCTTGCATCCTTCGACCGACTTCTTCGACTAAGAGCTCGATGGAAAGCTTATCTGTTCCTCTTTCATAAGGCATTAACATATATAACGAAAAGTCATAAGAAACAAAAAATTTTGGATCGAAACTAAAATATCCTCGAAATCATTGAAAAAGAAGTACCTTATCAGACGAAAATATGCCTTATCTAATCAGGGACATATAAAATCTTTTAATTGCATAAATGGGTGGCATTTTATTCAGAATAAATAGTTTTTTAGATGGACAGAAAATTCGTTTAATTTTTTCCATTAAATACTAGAATTATAGAAATGTACTTTGCGAAACGAATCGGCAGTAGGACGGAATCGTGTTGACCACCGATTAGTTTTTTGCTCATAACTCTTGCATCCTTCGATCGACTTCTTCGACTAACAGCTCGATGGAAAGCTTATCTGTTCCTCTTTCAGATGGCATTAACATATTTTACGAAAAGTCGTAAGAAATAAAATTTTTTTGATCAAAACTAAAATATCCTCGAAATCATTGAAGAAGAAGTACCTTATCAGACGAAAATATGCATTATCTAATAAGAGACATTTAAATTTTTTTAATTGCATAAATGGGTGGCATTTTATTCAGAATTAATAGTTTTTTACATTGACAAAAAATTCGTTTCATTTTTTCCCATTAAATACTAGAATTATAGAAAAGTACTTTGCGAAAAGAATCGGCAGTAGGACGGAATTGTGTTGACCACCGATTAGTTTTTTGCTAATAACTCTTGCATCCTTCGACCGACTTATTCGACTATGAGCTCGATGGAAAGCTTAGCTGTTCCTCTTCAGATTTTACGAAAAATCATAAGAAATAAATTTTTTTGATCAAAACTAAAATATCCTCAAAGTCATTGAAGAAGAAGTACCTTATCAGACGAAAATATGTCTTATCTAATTAGAGACATTTAAATTTTTTTAATTTCATAAATGGGCGGCATTTTATTCAGAATAAATAGTTTTTTAGATGGACAAAAAATTCGTTTAATTTTTTCCATTAAATACTAGAATTATAGAAATGTACTTTGCGAAACGAATCGGCAGTAGGACGGAATCGTGTTGACCAGCGATTAATTTTTTGCTCATAACTCTTGCATCCTTCGACCGACTTCTTCGGGTAACAGCTCGATGGAAAGCTTATCTGTTCCTCTTTCAGATGGCATTAACATATTTTACGAAAAGTCGTAAGAAATAAAATTTTTTTGATCAAAACTAAAATATCCTCGAAATCATTGAAGACAAAGTACCTTATTAGACGAAAATATACCTTATATAATAAGAGACATTTACATTTTTTTAATTGCATAAATGGGCGGCATTTTATTCAGAATAAATAGTTTTTTAGATGGACAAAAAATTCGTTTAATTTTTTCCCATTAAATACTACAATTATAGAAAAGTACCTTGCCAAAAGAATCGGCAGTAGGACGGAATCGTGTTGACCACCGATTAGTTTTTTGCTCATAACTCTTGCATCCTTCGACCGACTTCTTCGACTAACAGCTCGATGGAAAGCTTATCTGTTCCTCTTTCAGATGGCATTAACATATTTTACGAAAAGTCGTAAGAAATAAAATTTTTTTGATCAAAACTAAAATATCCTCGAAATCATTGAAGACAAAGTACCTTATTAGACGAAAATATACCTTATATAATAAGAGACATTTAAATTTTTTTAATTGCATAAATGGGTGGCATTTTATTCAGAATAAATAGTTTTTTAGATGGACCAAAAATTCGTTTAATATTTTCCCATTAAATACTAGAATTATAGAAAAGTACTTTGCGAAAAGAATCGGCAGTAGGACGGAATCGAGTTGACCATCGATTAGTTTTTTGTCAATAACTCTTGCATCCTTTGACCGACTTCTTCGACTAAGAGCTCGATGGAAAGATTATCTGGTCCTCTTCCAGATGGCATTAACATATTTTACGAAAAGTCATAAGAAATAAAAATTTTTGATCAAAACTAAAATATCCTCGAAATCATAGAAGAAGAAGTACCTTATCAGACGAAAATATGCCTTATATAATCAGGGACAATTAAATTTTTTTAATTGCATAAATGTGTGTCATTTTATTCAGAATAAATAGTTTTTTAGATGGACAAAAAATTCGTTTAATTTTTTCCCATTAAATACTACAATTATAGAAAAGTACCTTGCCAAAAGAATCGGCAGTAGGACGGAATCGTGTTGACCACCGATTAGTTTTTTGCTCATAACTCTTGCATACTTTGACCGACTTCTTCGACTAAGAGCTCGATGGAAAGCTTATCTGTCCCTCTTTCAGATGGCATTAAAATATTTTACGAAAAGTCGTAAGAAATAAAATTTTTTTGATCAAAACTAAAATATCCTCCAAATCATTGAAGACAAAGTACCTTATCAGACGAAAATATACCTTATATAATAAGAGACATTTAAATTTTTTTAACTGCATAAATGGGCGGCATTTTATTCAGAATTAACAGTTTTTTACATGGACAAAAAATTAGTTTAATTTTTTCCCATTAAATACTACAATTATAGAAAAGTACCTTGCGAAAATAATCGGCAGTAGGACGAAAACGTATTGACCACCGATTAGTATTTTGCTAATAACTCTTGCATCCTTTGACCGACTTCTTCGACTAAGAGCTCGTTGGAAAGCTTATCTTTTCCTCTTTCAGATAGCATTAACATATTTTACGAAAAGTCATAAGAAATAAAACTTTTTTGATCAAAACTAAAATATCATCGAAATCATTAAAAAAGAAGTACCTTATCACACGAAAATATGACTTATCTAATCAGGGACATTTAAATTCTTTTAATTGCATAAATGGGTGGTATTTTATTCAGAATAAATAGTTTTTTAGATGGACAAAAAATTCGTTTAATTTTTTCCCATTAAATACTAGAATTATAGAAAAGTACTTTGCGAAAAGAATCGGCAGTATGACGGAAACGTGTTGACCACCCATTAGTTTTTTGCTAATAACTCTTGCATATTTCAACCGACTTCTTCGACTAAGAGCTCGATGAAAAGCTGATCTGTTCCTCTTTCAGACGGCATTAACATATATTACGAAAAGTCGTAAGAAATAAAATTTTTTTGATCAAAACTAAAATATCCTCGAAATCATTGAAGACAAAGTACCTTATCAGACGAACATATACCTTATATAATAAGAGACATTTAAATTTTTTTAATTGCATAAATGGGCGGCATTTTATTCAGAATAAATAGTTTTTTAGATGGACAAAAAATTCGTTTAATTTTTTCCATTAAATACTAGAATTATAGAAATGTACTTTGCGAAACGAATCGGCAGTAGGACGGAATCGTGTTGACCACCGATTAGTTTTTTGCTCATAACTCTTGCATCCTTCGACCGACTTCTTCGACTAACAGCTCGATGGAAAGCTTATCTGTTCCTCTTTCAGATGGCATTAACATATTTTACGAAAAGTCGTAAGAAATAAAATTTTTTTGATCAAAACTAAAATATCCTCGAAATCATTAAAGAAGAAGTACCTTATCAGACGAAAATATGCATTATCTAATAAGAGACATTTAAATTTTTTTAATTGCATAAATGGGTGGCATTTTATTCAGAATTAATAGTTTTTTACATTGACAAAAAATTCGTTTAATTTTTTCCCATTAAATACTAGAATTATAGAAAAGTACTTTGCGAAAAGAATCGGCAGTATGACGGAAACGTGTTGACCACCGATTAGTTTTTTGCTAATAACTCTTGCATCCTTCAACCGACTTCTTCGACTAAGAGCTCGATGGAAAGCTGATCTGTTCCTCTTTCAGACGGCATTAACATATATTACGAAAAGTCGTAAGAAATAAATTTTTTTTGATCAAAACTAAAATATCCTCGAAATCATTGAAGACAAAGTACCTTATCAGACGAAAATATACCCTATATAATAAGAGACATTTAAATTTTTTTAATTGCATAAATGGGGGGCATTTTATTCAGAATTAACAGTTTTTTACATGGACAAAAAATTAGTTTAATTTTTTCCCATTAAATACTACAATTATAGAAAAGTACCTTGCGAAAATAATCGGCAGTAGGACGAAAACGTATTGACCACCGATAAGATTTTTGCTAATAATTCTTGCATCCTTTGACCGACTTCTTCGACTAAGAGCTCGTTGGAAAGCTTATCTTTTCCTCTTTCAGATAGCATTAACATATTTTACGAAAAGTCATAAGAAATAAAACTTTTTTGATCAAAACTAAAATATCATCGAAATCATTGAAAAAGAAGTACTTTATCAAACGAAAATATGCCGTATCTAATAAGAGACATTAAAATTTTTTTAATTGCATAAATGGGTGGCATTTCATTCAGACTTAATAGTTTTTTAAATGGACAAAAAATTCGTTGAATTTTTTCCCGTTAAATACTAAAATTATATAAAAGTACTTTGCAAAACGAATCGGCAGTAGGACGGAAACGTGTAGACCACCGATTTGTTTTTTGCTAATAACTCTTGCATCCTTCAACCGACTTCTTCGACTAAGAGCTCGATGGAAAGCTTTTCTGTTCCTCTTTCATATGGCATTAACATATTTTACGAAAAGTCGTAAGAAATACCATTTTTTTGATCAAAACTAAAATATCCTCGAAATCGAAAATATGCCGTATCTAATAAGAGACATTAAAATTTTTTTAATTGCATAAATGGGTGGCATTTCATTCAGAATTAATAGTTTTTTACATGGACAAAAAATTCGTTGAATTTTTTCCCGTTAAATACTAAAATTATATAAAAGTACTTTGCAAAACGAATCGGCAGTAGGACGGAAACGTGTAGACCACCGATTTGTTTTTTGCTAATAACTCTTGCATACTTCGACCGACTTCTTCGACTAAGAGCTCGATGGAAAGCTTATCTGGTCCTCTTCCAGATGGCATTAACATATTTTACGAAAAGTCGTAAGAAATAAAATTTTTTTGATCAAAACTAAAATATCCTCGAAATCATTGAAAAAGAAGCACTTTATCAGACGAAAATATGCCTTATCTAATATGAGACATTTAAATTTTTTTAATTTCATAAATGGGCGGTACATTATTCAGAATTAATAGTTTTTTACTTGGACAAAAAATTCATTTAACTTTTTCCCATTAAATACTAGAATTATAGAAAAGTACTTTGCGAAAAGAATCGGCAGAAGGACGGAATCGTTTTGACCACCGATTAGTTTTTTGCTAATAGCTCTTGCATGCTTTGACCGACTTCTTCGACTAAGAGCTCGATGGAAAGCTTATCTATTCCTCTTTCAGATAGCATTAACATATTTTACGAAAAGTCATAAGAAATAAAACTTTTTTGATCAAAACTAAAATATCCTCGAAATCATTGAAAAAGAAGTACTTTATCAGACGAAAATATGCCTTATCTAATCAGGGACATTTAAATTTTTTTAATTGCATTAATGTGTGGCCATGGACCAAAAATTCGTTTAATATTTTCCCATTAAATACTAGAATTATAGAAAAGTACTTTGCGAAAAGAATCGGCAGTAGGACGGTATCGTGTTGACTATCGATTAGTTTTTTGCTAATAACTCTTGCATACTTCGACCGACTTCTTCGACTAAGAGCTCGATGGAAAGCTTATCCGGTCCTCTTCCAGATGGCATTAACATATTTTACGAAAAGTCATAAGAAATAAAATTTTTTTGATCAAAACTAAAATATCCTCCAAATCATTGAAAAAGAAGTACTTTATCAGACGATAATATGCCTTATCTAATATGAGACATTTAAATTATTTTAATTGCATAAATGGGCGGCATTTTATTCAGAATTAAAAGTTTTTTACATGGACAGAAAATTCATTTAACTTTTTCCCATTAAATACTAGAATTATAGAAAAGTACTTTGCGAAAAGAATCGGCAGTAGGACGGAAACGTGTTGACCACCGATTAGTTTTTTGCTAATAACTCTTGCATCCTTCGACCGACTTCTTCGACTAAATGCTCGATGGAAAGCTTATCTGTGCCTCTTTCATATGGCATTAACATAATTTACGAAAAGTCATAAGAAATCAAATTTTTTTGATCAAAACTAAAATATCTTCGAAATCATTGAAGAAGAAGTACCTTATCAGACGAATATATGCCTTATCTAATAAGAGACATTTAAAATTTTTTAATTGCATAAATGGGCGGGATTTTATTTAGAATTTATAGTTTTTTACATGGACAAAAAATTCCTTCAATTTTTTCCCAGTAAATACCACCGATTAGTTTTTTGCTAATAACTCTTGCATCCTTCGACCGACTTCTTCGACTAAGAGCTCGATGGAAAGATTTTCTGTTCCTCTTTCAGATGGCATTAATATATTTTACGAAAAGTCGTAAGAAATCAAAACTAAAATATCCTCGAAATCATTGAAGAAGAAGTACCTTATCAGACGCAAATATGCCTTATCTAATAAGAGACATTTAAATTTTTTTAATTGCATAATTTAACTGCCGTCGCATGCAGACGTGTTAATTTTTTTTGTGCTCCATAAATAAATTCTAAATCTCATCAGTGCTGTGAAAGACCTAATAAACAGTAAAGAACGCGAAAAGACGCTTAGTGCGATAAAAATCGCCAAAACCGATTAACTAATTAATTTATTAATTAATTAGTTTATTAGTTTTAATTCTTACTAAAAACAATTAAACCAATTTTGGTCGTGACAATGAGTGGCAAAGACAAACAAAACGAATTTCGCAAACAAATGCAGCGCGAGCAAGACGAGCGCCGGCTCTCTGAGCAACGGAGCAACGCGTACTTTACATTCGTCGCCGCGTCTACCGAAAGTACCGCAGCCTTAGAACGAGCGCGACCTGCAACGATCGAGCTCTTGCACAGAGCAAACGAGAGAGCGCGTTTTTGCTCTCCGTCGCTACCGCCCACGCATCAAAAGCAACAGAGCGCCGTAAGCGCTTCTACGCAGGTATGCACTGGCCAGAGAGACCTGTGCTTATCAACTCGACCAACCGTGCAGACTGGAATAGATCGCTACTTCCAAATACTTTCTAATAAACGAAAGTTGAGCCCCCTAAACTCGAAGCCAAAAATTGTCCGTGGCAATTCCAGCCCAGCAAAGATATAAATGCCTGATAATAGCAACAGGTTTGAAATTCTGGCTGACAATTCTGATGATCTGGCTCCCGAAGCAGAAGGTGATAGAAGGAAGCCAAAGCCACCCCCAATATACATCCGAGAAAAAAGCTCCAATGCTTTCGTTAGCAAATTTGTCGAGCTCATTGGGAAAGACAATTTCCATATAATTCCCCTTATAAAGGGAAACATTCACGAAACAAAAGTGCAAACTAAAACTGAAGAAAGTTTTAGGGTATTGTCAAAGCATCTAAGTGACAGCAAAAAAAACTCTGGCTGCAGTCGAGAAGTACACATCTGGATTGGATTTGGTTGGTGTGATGTTAGTCGGTACGTTTCGGGAGCGTGCAGTGGTCACTCGCTGCTGAATTCGGCTTTTCAGTTTCTTATATATTGGGCAACTTTTGTAATTAGCAGTGTGGTTACCACCGCAGTTTGCGCACTTTTTTATGCTTGCGTCGTGTTTGCTCGCTGGGCAGTTTGTGGTATCATGTAGCTCACCACAAGCTACACATACCGGACGGACCGTTGCGTTTGTGTGGCTCTTCTACAGTGATTCTGCGGTGCAGTAGAAACTGTAGTAAGATACTGTAGAAACTGGCCCTGAAATCTCATTCAAAAGCGTATCATTTGCGAGCGCTCTTAAATCAGGATTGGGTCCCCCTACCTCAAACACGCTTCACTCACAACCAACACATGTAGAGCTGAACGCGGCCCAACAATACCAACCATCGGTGCAGCAACAAAGCAGCTTCGATGTAATGTTATCAACTATGCAGCAAAGCCTTATGGAGTTTATGTCATTTATGCGGGCAACAATGCAGGATCTTACCAACCAAAATCTGCTTATCCAAATGCTGATATCTCAGCAGTCCAAATAATCAATGGCTTCCCTACGCATATCTACGTGGAATGCTAATGGCGTTTCACAGCACAAACTTGAGCTAGCTCAATTTCTCCTCGACAAACATATTGACGTTATGCTACTCTCAGAAACACACCTTACCAACAAATATAACTTCAACATACGAGGTTACTTATTCTATGGAACAAATTATCCTGATGGTAAAGCACATGGTGGGACTGGTATTCTAATAAGAAACCGCCTTAAACACCACTGCCATAAACAATTTGCTCAAAATTATTTACAGGCCACATCGATAAACATTCAGCTAGCTAGTGGTAACCAACTAACTCTAGCTGCCTTATACTGCCCCCCCCCCCCCCCTTCGAATATCTGAAGCTGAGTTCATGCAGTTCTTTAACTCACTCGGAGAACATTTTATAGCAGCAGGAGACTACAAAGCACACTCACTGGGGATCTCGTCTCGTGAGCCCAAAAGGAAAGCAGCTGTACAATGCAATTACAAAAGCCAGCAATAAGCTCGACCATCTCACTCCCGGCAGACCAACATACTGGCCGGCTGACCCCAATAAACTTCCCGACCTAATTCACTGTGCAATAACAAAAAATATTCCCCGAACCCTGCTAAGCACCGAAAGTCTTTCAGATCTCTCGTCTGATCAGTCACCTGTATTAATTATCCTACTTCGACATCCAAAAACCGTAGACCAACCGAGTAGATTGACTTCGCATAAAACCAACTGGGATACAAAAAATACATCAGCTCACACATTGAGCTAGATCCTGCCCTAACCGATGAAACTGAGATCGACAGCTTTGTAAACAAACTGGAATCCGTCTTCGTCACCGCAGCTCGTATCTCAACACTTCAACCTACTCAAATACCACGCAATCAAAAGAAGACAAATCTACAAATCGAGCAGCTCGTTATCGAAAAGCGACGTTTACGTCGAGAATGGCAATCTGCACAACATCGGCTAAAGAGCGCCACACGTAAGCTTACCAAAGCTTTAAATCAAGATGAAGCATATACCCAACGCCGTTACATAGAACAATTATCAACATCCTCTACAAAAAATTCGCTGTGGAGAGCTCACCCAACCCTAAGCTCACCGACAGAAACCGTGATGCCTATAAGAAATTCTGCAGGTCGTTGGGCCCGCAGCGATGAAGGTAGAGCAAAAACATTTGCCGCCCACCTTGAAAAGGTGTTTCAACCAAATCCTTCCAAAAATGCGACTACACTACCAGCATTAACAAATGACGGTGAGCTTCAAAGTGATCCAATCGAGTTTCGCCCAAACGAAATCGCTAATATCATAGAAAAGGAACTGAACCCGAAAAAATCACCGGGCTGCGATCTAATAACTCCAAAAATGATCATTGAGCTCCCATACTGTGCTGTTTGCACTATCGCCCAGCTCTTCAATGCCATCACTAAGCTCGGCTATTTTCCAGAGAGGTGGAAAAAGTCTATCATTATAATGATACCAAAGCCAGGAAAAGATCACACGATTCCCTCGTCGTACAGACCTATAAGTTTGTTGTCGTGTCTATCAAAACTCTTCGAAAAATGCGTGCTAACTCGGATAAACTCATTCGCAAGAGCACACAACAAAATCCCTTCACACCAGTTCGGCTTTCGTGAAAAACACGGAACTATTGAGCAGGTTAATCGCATAGCATCAGAAATACGTAGTGCGTTCGAACATCGAGAATACTGCACTGCAATATTTTTGGATGTCTTACAAGCATTCGATAGAGTTTGGTTGGACGGTTTAATGCACAAGATTAAAACAATACTTCCAAATAATACCCACAAACTACTAAAGTCATACCTCTACGACAGAAGATTTACAGTGAGATGTAACAGTGATATGTCCGACGACCACAACATTAGAGCTGGAGTTCCTCAAGGTATCGTACTCGGTCCAACATTATACGTTCTCTACACATCAGACATTCCAACAAGCAGACGTCTAACAACATCCACCTTTGCTGACGATACAGCTATTCTCAGCCGTTCCAGATGCCCTATGCAAGCAACAGCGCAGTTAGTTCTTCACCTGGTCGACATAGAAAAATGGCTAGCTGATTTGCGAATAAAAGTCAATGAACAAAAAGTCAAACACGTTACGTTCACTCTAAACAGGCAAGATTGCCCACCACTAATGTTAAACAACACTACGCTCCCGCAAACAAACGAAGTGACATACCTCGGAGTACACCTCGATAGAAGACTCACATGGCGTAGGCACATCGAGGCCAAGAGAACGCATTTAAAACTAAAAGCAAATAGCCTCCATTGGCTTATCAACGCTCGCTCTACCCTTAGTCTTGACTACAAAGTCCTGCTCTACAATTCTGTTCTCAAACCTATCTGGACCTACGGCTCCCAGTTATGGGGAAATGCTAGCAGTAGCAACATTGAAATTATCCAAAGAACCCAGTCAAAGATGTTGAGAACCATCACCGGGGCACCGTGGTATGTTCGAACCGAAAACATACAAAAAGATTTAAATGTTCAACCAGTCAGAGATGTAATAGCAGAACGAAAGGAACAATACTACAGCAAGCTTTCTACGCACCCTAACCACCTCGCCAGAGATTTAACAAGGTTGTGCAGCCGATCCCGCCTTCGTCGAAATGACCTTCCAGCCCAGTGATAGACCCTAGGGCCCCGCAACCCTACTGCAGTCCAAAACAACTGCTAGTCAATGTATAGGCGTAAGATCTGCAAACTTATTGTTAGTCTCATACTAAAGAGAAGATTCAATAACTAAAAGCAAAGTTTAAAAAAAAAAAAAAAATTGCATAAATGGGCGGCACTTTATTCAGAATTAAAAGTTTTTTAATTGGACAAAAAATTCGTTTAATTTTTTCCCATTAAATTTTAGAATTATAGAAAAGTACTTTGCCAAAAGAATTGGCAGTAGGACGGAATCGTGTTGACCACCGATTAGTTTTTTGCTAATAACTCTTGCATCCTTTGACCGACTTCTTCGACTAAAAGCTCGATGAAAAGCTTATCTGTTCCTCTTTCAGATGACATTAACATATTTTACGAAAAGTCGTAAGAAATAAAATTTTTTTGATCAAGACAAAAATATCCTTGAAATCATTGAAGACGAAGTACCTTATCAGACGTAATTATACCTTATCTAATAAGAGACATTTAAATTTTTTTAAATTGCATAAATGGGCGGGATTTTTATTCAGAATTAATAGTTTTTTAACATATTTTACGAAAAGTCGTAAGAAATAAAATTTTTTTGATCAAAACTAAAATATCCTCGAAATCATTGAAGAAGAAGTACCTAATCAGACGAAAATATGCCTTATCTAATAAGATCAATTTAATTGTTTTTAATTGCATAAATGGGCGGCATTTTATTCAGAATTAATAGTTTTTTACATGGACAAAAAATTAGTTGAATTTTTTCCCATTAAATACTAGAATTATATAACAGTACTTTGCAAAAAGAATCAGCAGTAGGACGGAAAAGTGTTGACCACCGATTAGTTTTTTGCTAATAACTCTTGCATCCTTCGACCGACTTCTTCAACTAAGAGCTCGATGGAAAGCTTATCTGTTCCTCTTTCAGATAGCATTAACAAATTTTACGAAAAGTCATAAGAAATAAAATTTTTTTGATCAAAACTAAAATATCCTAGAAATCATTGAAGAAGAAGTACCTTATCAGACGAAAATATGCCTTATCTAATAAGAGACATTTACACTTTTTTAATTGCATAAATGGGTGGCATTTTATTCATAATTAATAGTTTTTGACATGGACAAAAAATTCGTTTAATTTTTTCCCATTAAATACTGGAATTATAGAAAAGTACCTTGCGAAAAGAATCGGCAGTAGGACGGAATCGTGTTGACCACCGATTAGTTTTTTGCTAATAACTCTTGAATCCTTCAACCGGCTTCTTCAACTAAGAGCTCGATGGAAAGCTTATCTGTTCATCTTTCAGATAGCATTAACAAATTTTACGAAAAGTCATAATAAATAAAATTTTTTTGATCAAAACTAAAATATCCTCGAAATCATTGAAGAAGAAGTACCTTATCAGACGAAAATATGCCTTATCTAATAAGAGACATTTAAATTTTTTTAATTGCATAAATGAGTGGCATTTTATTCAGAATTAATAGTTTTTCACATGGACAAAAAATTCGTTTAATTTTTTCCCATTAAATACTGGAATTATAGAAAAGTACCTTGCGAAAACAATCGGCAGTAGGACGGAATCGTGTTGACCACCGATTAGTTTTTTGCTAATAACTCTTGAATCCTTCAACCGGCTTCTTCAACTAAGAGCTCGATGGAAAGCTTATCTGTTCCTCTTTCAGACGGCATTAACACATTTTGCGAAAAGTCGTAAAAAATAAAATTTTTTTTGATCAAAACTAAAATATCCTCGAAATCATTGAAGAAGAAGTACCTTATCACACGAAAATATGCTTTATCTATTAAGAGACATTTAAGTTTTTAAAATTGCATAAATGGGCGGCATTTTATTCAGAATTAATAGTTTTTTATATGGCCAAAAAACTCGTTTAATTTTTTTCCATTAAATAGTACAATCATAGAAAAGTACTTTGCGAAAAGAATCGGCAGAAGGACGGAATCGTTTTGACCACCGATTAGTTTTTTGCTAATAACTCTTGCATCCTTCGACCGACTTCTTCGATTAAGAGCTCGATGGAAAGCTTATCTGTTCCTCTTTGAGATGCCATTAACATATTTTACTAAAAGTCATAAGAAATACAATTTTTTTGATCAAAACTAAAATATCCTCGAAATCATTGAAGAAGAAGTACCTTATCAGACGAAAATATGGCTTATCTGATGAGAGACATTTAAATTTTTTTAATTGCATTAAAGGGCGGCACTTTATTCAGAATTAATAGTTTTTTACATAGACGAAAAATTCGTTTAATTTTTTCCCATTAAATAATAGAATTATAGAAAAATACTTATCGAAAACAATCGGCGGTAGGACGGAAACGTGTTGACCACCGATTAGTTTTTTGCTAATAACTATTGCATCCTTCGACCGACTTCTTCGACTAAGAGCTCGATGAAAAGCTTATCTGTTTCTCTTTCAGATGACATTAACATATTTTACGAAAAGACGTAAGAAATAAAATTTTTTTGATCAAAACAAAAATATCCTTGAAATCATTGAAAAAGAAGTACCTTATAAGACGAAAATATGCCTTATCTAATAAGAGACATTTAAATTTTTTAAATTGCATAAATGGGCGGCATTTTATTTAGAATTAATAGTTTTTTAACATATTTTACGAAAAGTCGTTAGAAATAAAGTTTTTTTGATCAAAACTAAAATATCCTCGAAATCATTGAAGAAGAAGTACCTTATCAGACGAAAATATGCCTTATCTAATAAGATCAATTTAATTGTTTTTAATTGCATAAATGGGCGGCATTTTATTCAGAATTAATAGTTTTTTACATGGACAAAAAATTAGTTGAATTTTTTCCCAATAAATACTAGAATTAAAGAAAAGTACTTTGCGAAACGAATCGGCAGTAGGACGGAAACGTGTAGACCACCGATTAGTCTTTTGCTAATAACTCTTCCTTCGACCGACTTCTTCAACTAAGAGCTCGATGGAAAGCTTATCTGTTCCTCTTTCAGATAGCATTAACAAATTTTACGAAAAGTCATAAGAAATAAAATTTTTTTGATCAAAACTAAAATATCCTAGAAATCATTGAAGAAGAAGTACCTTCTCAGACGAAAATATGCCTTATCTAATAAGAGACATTTACACTTTTTTAATTGCATAAATGGGTGGCATTTTATTCATAATTAATTGTTTTTGACATGGACAAAAAATTCGTTTAATTTTTTCCCATTAAATACTGGAATTATAGAAAAGTACCTTGCGAAAAGAATCGGCAGTAGGACGGAATCGTGTTGACCACCGATTAGTTTTTTGCTAATAACTCTTGAATCCTTCAACCGGCTTCTTCGACTAAGAGCTCGATGGAAAGCTTATCTGTTCCTCTTTCAGATGGCATAAACATATTTTACTAAAAGTCATAAGAAATAAAATTTTTTTGATCAAAACTAAAATATCATCGAAATCATTGAAGAAGAAGTACCTTATCAGACGAAAATATGCCTTATCTAACAAAAGACATTTAAAATTTTTTATTGCTTAAATGGGCGAGATTTTATTCAGAATTTATAGTTTTTTAAATGGACAAAAAATTCGTTTAATTTTTTCCCATTAAATACTAGAATTAAAAAAAAGTACTATGCGAAAAGAATCGGTAGAAGGACGGAATCGTGATCACCACCGATTAGTTTTTTGCTAATAACTCTTGCATACTTCGACCGACTTCTTCAACTAAGAGCTCGATGGAAAGCTTATCTGTTCATCTTTCAGATAGCATTAACAAATTTTACGAAAAGTCATAATAAATAAAATTTTTTTGATCAAAACTAAAATATCCTTGAAATCATTGAAGAAGAAGTACCTTATCAGACGAAAATATGCCTTATCTAATAAGAGACATTCAAATTTTTTTAATTGCATAAATGAGTGGCATTTTATTCAGAATTAATAGTTTTTCACATGGACAAAAAATTCGTTTAATTTTTTCCCATTAAATACAATAATTATAGAAGAGTAATTTGCGAAAAGAATCGGCAGTAGGACGGAATCATTTTGACCACCGATTACTTTTTTGCTAACAACTCTTGCATCCTTCGACAGACTTCTTCGACTAAGAGCTCGATGGAAAGCTTATCTGTTCCTCTTTCATATGGCATTAACACATTTTGCGAAAAGTCGTAAAAAATAAAATTTTTTTTGATCAAAACTAAAATATCCTCGAAATCATTGAAGAAGAAGTACCTTATCACACGAAAATATGCTTTATCCATTAAGAGACATTTAAGTTTTTAAAATTGCATAAATGGGCGGCATTTTATTCAGAATTAATAGTTTTTTATATGGCCAAAAAACTCGTTTAATTTTTTTCCATTAAATAGTAGAATCATAGAAGAGTACTTTGCGAAAAGAATCGGCAGTAGGACGGAATCATTTTGACCACCGATTACTTTTTTGCTAACAACTCTTGCATCCTTCGACAGACTTCTTCGACTAAGAGCTCGATGGAAAGCTTATCTGTTCCTCTTTCATATGGCATTAACACATTTTGCGAAAAGTCGTAAAAAATAAAATTTTTTTTTATCAAAACTAAAATATCCTCGAAATCATTGAAGAAGAAGTACCTTATCAGACGAAAATATGCCTTATCTAATAAGAGACATTTAAATTTTTTTAATTGCATAAATGAGTGGCATTTTATTCAGAATTAATAGTTTTTCACATGGACAAAAAATTCGTTTAATTTTTTCCCATTAAATACAATAATTATAGAAGAGTACTTTGCGAAAAGAATCGGCAGTAGGACGGAATCGTTTTGACCACCGATTAGTTTTTTGCTAATAACTCTTGCATCCTTCGACCGACTTCTTCGATTAAGAGCTCGATGGAAAGCTTATCTGTTCCTCTTTCAGATGGCATTAACATATTTTACTAAAAGTCATAAGAAATACAATTTTTTTGATCAAAACTGAAATATCCTCGAAATCATTGAAGAAGAAGTACCTTATCAGACGAAAATATGGCTTATCTAATGAGAGACATTTAAATTTTTTTAATTGCATTAATGGGCGGCACTTTATTCAGAATTAATAGTTTTTTACTTAGACGAAAAATTCGTTTAATTTTTTCCCATTAAATAATAGAATTATAGAAAAATACTTATCGAAAACAATCGGCAGTAGGACGGAAACGTGTTGACCAACGATTAGTTTTTTGCTAATAACTCTTGCATCCTTCGACCGACTTCTTCGACCGACTTCTTCGACCGACTTCTTCGACCGACTTCTTCGACCGACTTCTTCGACCGACTTCTTCGACTAAGAGCTCGATGGAAAGCTCATCTGTTTCTCTTTCAGATGGCATTAACATATTTTACGAAAAGTCGTAAGATATAAAATTTTTTTGATCAAAACTAAAATATCCTCGAAATCATTGAAAAAGAAGTACCTTATAAGACGAAAATATGCCTTATCTAATCAGAGACATTTAAATTTTTTTAATTGCATAAATGGGCGGCATTTTATTCAGAATTAATAGTTTTTTACATGCACAAAAAATTCGTTTAATTTTTTCCCATTAAATACTAGAATTACAGAAAAGTACTTTGCGAAAAGAATCGGCAGTAGGACGGAAACGTGTTGACCACCGATTAATTTTTTGCTAATAACTCTTGCATCCTTCGACCGACTTCTTCGACTAAGAGTTCGATGGAAAGCTTATCTATTCCTCTTTCAGATGGCATTAAGACATTTTACGAAAAGTCGTAAGAAATAAAATTTTTTTGATCAAAACTAAAATATCCTCGAAATCATTGAAAAAGAAGTACCTTATAAGACGAAAATATGCCTTATCTAATCAGAGACATTTAAATTTTTATACTTTTCACGTATGTGAAATAGTATAATAACTTTGTGCTGAAGTTTGTAACACACAGAAATATTCACTTGCGACTATATAAAGTATATATATTCTTGATCAGGACGACAAGACGAGTTGATTTAGCCATGTCCGTCTGTCCGTCTGTCTGTATATATACAATCTCCTCCTACAGTTTTAAAGATATCGAGCTGAAATTTTGCACAGAGACTTCTTATTCGTGCAGTCAACTCGTTTGTCGGATCCAGCCATATCGGACCACTGGAACTGGTAGCCCCCATACGAAAAGAAGAAGAAAAATGAACAAAACTTGAATTGTTGTATGGAAAACTTTTTTGTTTTGTATGATAGAGTGCTGAAATCTTAAACATAGTAGTTTTACATAGTCCGACTACATGCCTGAAAGTTTCATTGAGATTGGACATCTTGAACTGGTAGCTCCCATACAAAATGAAGAAGAGGAAGAGAAGCAATATTCACGTCATTGTATGGAAAACTTTTTTGTTTTTTAACCAATTGACTTGAAATTTTAAAGTTATGTTCTTAGGGAGGAATGAAAACTATTTTGACCAAAAGTGGGCGTAGCCACGCCCACTTCTAGCGAAAATTGACCCGTTGTATGGAAAACTTTTTTGTTTTTTAACAAATTGACTTGAAATTTCAAAGTTATGTTCTTAGGGAGGAATGAAAACTATTTTGACCAAAAGTGGGCGTAGCCACGCCTACTTATAGCGAAAATTGACCCGTTGTATGGAAAACTTTTTTGTTTTTTAACCAATTGTCTTGAAACCCTACAGTTATATTCTTAGGGAGGAATGAAAACTTTTTTGACCAAAAGTAGGTGTGGCCACGCCCTTTTATAGCGAAAATTTACCCTTTGTATGGAAAACTTTTTTGTTTTTTAACCAATTGACTTAAAACTTTACAGTTATGTTGTTACGGAGGAATGAAAACTATTTTGACCAAAAGTGGGCATGGCAACGCCCACTTATAGCTAAACTTGACCCGTTGTTTGGAAAACTTTTTTGTTTTTAACCAATTGACTTGAAACTTTAGAGTCATGTTCTTAGGGAGGAATGAAAACTGTTTTGACCAAAAGTAGGCATGGCTACGCCCACTTACAGCGAAAATTGACCAGTTGTATGGAAAACTTTTTTGTTTTTTTATCAATTGACTTGAAACTTTACAGTTATGTTCTTAGGTAGGAATGAAAACTATTTTGACCAAAAGTGGGCGTAACCGCGCCCACTTATAGCGAAAATTGACCCGTTGTATGGAAAACTTTTTTGTTTTTTAACCAATTGACTTGAAACCTTACAGTTATGTTGTTAGGGAGGCATGAAAACTAATCATTTTTTTTATTGTGACACAACGTGAAAAGTATTATAGCTTCAGCCTTGCTGAAGATAGCATCCTTACTGGTTTTAATTGTATAAATGGGCGGCATTTTATTCAGAATTAATAGTTTTTTACATGGACAAAAAATTCGTTTAATTTTTTCCCATTAAATACTATAATTATAGAAAAGTACCTTGCGAAAAGAATCGGCAGTTGGACGGAATCGTGTTGACCACCGATTAGTTTTTTGCTAATAACTCTTGAATCCTTCAACCGGCTTCTTCGACTAAGAGCTCGATGGAAAGCTTATCTGTTCCTCTTTCAGATGGCATTAAGACATTTTACGAAAAGTCGTAAGAAATAAAATTTTTTTGATCAAAACTAAAATATCCTCGAAATCATTGAAAAAAAAAAGAAGTACCTTATAAGACGAAAATATGCCTTATCTAATCAGAGACATTTAAATTTTTTTAATTGCATAAATGGGCGGCATTTTATTCAGAATTAATAGTTTTTTACATGGACAAAAAATTCGTTTAATTTTTTCCCATTAAATACTATAATTATAGAAAAGTACCTTGCGAAAAGAATCGGCAGTAGGACGGAATCGTGTTGACCACCGATAAGTTTTTTGCTAATAACTCTTGCATCCTTCGACCGACTTCTTCGACCGACTTCTTCGACTAAGAGCTCGATGGAAAGCTCATCTGTTTCTCTTTCAGATGGCATTAACATATTTTACGAAAAGTCGTAAGATATAAAATTTTTTTGATCAAAACTAAAATATCCTCGAAATCATTGAAAACCAGTAAGGGCGGTATAGTCGAGTATAGTCGACAATATAATACCCTGCACACACAGTAGGCGGTGCCACACCCTAAATCTACAAAAAAAATGTTGATTTGACATCGCCCGATAAAATAGTGTTCAAAATATCAAGTAAATTGGTCAAAAAAAGTGGAATTTACGAAAAATTTTAGTTTGTTGGACATTGAGGGGTAACTTTCGAATAGAAGGGTATTTTGTGCTATGCAGTTTTGAAGATATATATTTTCTGAGCTTGTGTACATGTTCATGTTCATACCTTTATTAGTTTTGGAGATATTTCTTTTTATTGAAAACAACTGGGGGAGGGGAAATCAAGATGAAGGGGATAAATTGTGGTATGCAGTTTTGTAGAGCTCTTCATGCTGAGTCAACATACCGACTTTCATGTTTCTATTTCATCGAGTGTTCGAGTTATAACGTTTTAAAAAAGTGGGAGGTGCTGGTTGGGCGGGAAGGACTGGACGTGGCACAAAACCGTTCAAACTTGATGTAGTGCCAAGCATCACGAGTCTACCCTCCGAATTTCATGTCTCTAGCTATTATAGTTTCCGAGAACCATTGGTGAATAAAGACGGACGGACAGACGGACAGCGCTCAATCGATTTCACTTGTCATCCTGATCGCGAATATATATACTTTATGAAGTCCTCCTCCCCTCCTTCTAGCCGTTACATACATTTCGTTCAAACAAACTTAATATACCCTACACACTGTATGTGCAGGGTATAAAAAGTACCTTATAAAATGAAAATATGCCTTATCTAATAAGAGACATTTAAATTTTTTTAATTGCATAAATGGGTGGCATTTTATTCAGAATTAATAGTTTTTTACATGGACAAAATATTAGTTTAATTTTTTCCCATTAAATACTATAATTATAGAAAAGTACCTTGCGAAAAGAATCGGCAGTAGGACGGAATCGTATTGACCACCGATTAGTTTTTTGCTAATAACTCTTGCATCCTTCAACCGACTTCTTCGACTAAGAGCTCGATGGAAACCTTATCTGTTCCTCTTTCAGATGGCATTAACATATTTTACGAAAAGTCATAAGATATAAAATTTTTTTGATCAAAACTAATATATCCTCGAAATCATTGAAGAAGAAGTTCCATATCAGACGAAAATATGCCTTATCTAATAAGAGACATTTAAATTTTTTTAATTGCTGAAATGGGTGGTATTTTATTCAGAATTAATAGTTTTTTACATGGACTGACTTCTTCGACTAAGAGCTCGATGGAAAGCTTATCTGTTCGTCTTTCAGATGGCATTAACATATCTTACGAAAAGTCGTAAGAAATAAAATTTTTTTGATCAAAATTAAAATATGCCTTATCTAATAAGAGACATTTAAATTTTTTTAATTGCATAAATGGGCGGCATTTTATTCAGAATTAATAGTTTTTTACATGGACAAAAAATTCGTTTAATTTTTTCCCATTAAATATTAGAATTACAGAAAAGTACTTTGCGAAAAGAATCGGCAGTAGGACGGAAACGTGTTGACCACCGATTAGTTTTTTGCTAATAACTCTTGCATCCTTCGACCGACTTCTTCGACTAAGAGTTCGATGGAAAGCTTATCTATTCCTCTTTCAGATGGCATTAAGACATTTTAAGAAAAGTCGTAAGAAATAAAATTTTTTTGATCAAATTTTTGATAAGACGAAAATATGCCATATCTAATCAGAGACATTTAAATTTTTATACATTTCACGTATGTGAAATAGTATAATAACTTTGTGCTGAAGTTTGTAACACACAGAAATATTCACTTGCGACTATATAAAGTATATATATTCTTGATCAGGACGACAAGACGAGTTGATTTAGCCATGTCCGTCTGTCCGTCTGTCTGTATATATACAGTCTCCTCCCACAGTTTTAAAGATATCGAGCTGAAATTTTGCACAGAGACTTCTTATTCGTGCAGTCAACTCATTTGTCGGATCCAGCCATAGCGGACCACTGGAACTGGTAGCCCCCATACGAAAAGAAGAAGAAAAATGTACAAAACTTGAATTGTTGTATGGAAAACTTTTTTGTTTTGTATGATAGAGTGCTGAAATCTTAAACATAGTAGTTCTACATAGTCAGACTACATGCCTGAAAGTTTCATTGATATTAGACATCTGGAACTGGTAGCTCCCATACAAAATGAAGAAGAGGAAGAGAAGCAATATTCACGTCGTTGTATGGAAAACTTTTTTGTTTTTTAACCAATTGACTTGAAATTTTAAAGTTATGTTCTTAGGGAGGAATGAAAACTATTTTGTCCAAAAGTGGGCGTAGCCACGCCCACTTCTAGCGAAAATTGACCCGTTGTATGGAAAACTTTTTTGTTTTTTAACAAATTGACTTGAAATTTCAAAGTTATGTTCTTAGGGAGGAATGAAAACTATTTTGACCAAAAGTGGGCGTAGCCACGCCTACTTATAGCGAAAATTGACCCGTTGTATGGAAAACTTTTTTGTTTTTTAACCAATTGTCTTGAAACCCTACAGTTATGTTCTTAGGGAGGAATGAAAACTTTTTTGACCAAAAGTAGGCGTGGCCACGCCCTTTTATAGCGAAAATTTACCCTTTGTATGGAAAACTTTTTTGTTTTTTAACCAATTGACTTGAAACTTTACAGTTACGTTCTTAGGGAGGTATGAAAACTATTTTGACCAAAAGTGGGCGAAGCCACGCCCACTTATAGAGAAAATTGACCCGTTGTATGGAAAACATTTTTGTTTTTTAACCAATTCACTTGAAACTTTACAGTTATGTTCTTAGAGAGGAATGAAAACTATTTTGACCAAAAGTGGGCGAAGCCACGCCCACTTATAGCGAAAATTGACCCATTGTATGGAAAGCTTTTTTTGTTTTTTATCCAATTGACTTTAAACTTTAGAGTTATGTTCTTAGGGAGGAATGAAAACTGTTTTGACCAAAAGTAGGCATGGCTACGCCCACTAATAGCGAAAAGTGACCCGTTGTATGGAAAAATTTTTTGTTTTTTTATCAATTGACTTGAAACTTTACAGTTATGTTCTTAGGTAGGAATGAAAACTATTTTGACCAAAAGTGGGCGTAACCGCGCCCACTTATAGCGAAAATTGACCCGTTGTATAGAAAACATTTTTGTTTTTTAACCAATTGACTTGAAACTTTACAGTTATGTTCTTAGAGAGGAATGAAAACTATTTTGACCAAAAGTGGGCGTAGCCACGCCCTTTTATTGCGAAACTTGACCCGTTGTATGGAAAACTTTTTTGTTTTTTAACCAATTGACTTAAAACTTTACAGTTATGTTGTTACGGAGGAATGAAAACTATTTTGACCAAAAGTGGGCATGGCAACGCCCACTTATAGCTAAACTTGACCCGTTGTTTGGAAAACTTTTTTGTTTTTAACCAATTGACTTGAAACTTTAGGGTCATGTTCTTAGGGAGAAATTAAAACTATTTTGATCAGAAATGGGCATGGCTACGCCCTTTTATCGCAAAACTTGAACCGTTGTATGGAAAACTTTTTTGTTTTTTAACCAATTGACTTGAAACCTTACAGTTATGTTGTTAGGGAGGCATGAAAACTAATCATTTTTTTTATAGTGACACAACGTGAAAAGTATTATAGCTTCAGCCTTGCTGAAGATAGCGTCCTTACTGGTTTTAATTGCATAAATGGGCGGCATTTTATTCAGAATTAATAGTTTTTTATATGGACAAAAAATTCGTTTAATTTTTTCCCATTAAATACTATAATTATAGAAAAGTACCTTGCGAAAAGAATCGGCAGTAGGACGGAATCGTGTTGACCACCGATAAGTTTTTTGCTAATAACTCTTGAATCCTTCAACCGGGTTCTTCGACTAAGAGCTCGATGGAAAGCTTATCTGTTCCTCTTTCAGATGGCATTAAGACATTTTACGAAAAGTCGTAAGAAATAAAATTTTTTTGATCAAAACTAAAATATCCTCGAAATCATTGAAAACCAGTAAGGGCGGTATAGTCGAGTATAGTCGACAATATAATACCCTGCACACACAGTAGGCGGTGCCACACCCTGAATCTACAAAAAAATGTTGATTTGACATCGCCCGATAAAATAGTGTTCAAAATATCAAGTAAATTGGTCAAAAAAAGTGGAATTTACGAAAAATTTTAGTTTGTTGGACATTGAGGGGTAACTTTCGAATAGAAGGGTATTTTGTGGTATGCAGTTTTGAAGATATATATTTACTGAGCTTGTGTACATGTTCATGTTCATACCTTTATTAGTTTTGGAGATATTTCTTTTTATTGAAAACAACTGGGGGAGGGGAAATCAAGATGAAGGGAATAAATTGTGGTATGCAGTTTTGTAGAGCTCTTCATGCTGAGTCAACATACCGACTTTCATGTTTCTATTTCATCGAGTGTTCGAGTTATAACGTTTTAAAAAAGTGGGAGGTGCTGGTTGGGTGGGAAGGACTGGACGTGGCACAAAACCGTTCAAACTTGATGTAGTGCCAAGCATCACGAGTCTACCCTCCGAATTTCATGTCTCTAGCTATTATAGTTTCCGAGAACCATTGGGGAATAGAGACGGACGGACAGACGGACAGCGCTCAATCGATTTCACTTGTCATCCTGATCGCGAATATATATACTTTATGGGGTCTTCCTGCCCTCCTTCTAGCCATTACATACATTTCGTTCAAACAAACTTAATATACCCTGACACACTGTATGTGCAGGGTATAAAAAGTACCTTATAAAATGAAAATATGCCTTATCTAATAAGAGACATTTAAATTTTTTTAATTGCATAAATGGGTGGCATTTTATTCAGAATTAATAGTTTTTTACATGGACAAAAAATTAGTTTAATTTTTTCCCATTAAATACTAGAATTATAGAAAAGTACCTTGCGAAAAAAATCGGCAGTAGGACGGAATCGTGTTGACCACCGATTAGTTTTTTGCTAATAACTCTTGCATCCTTCGACCGACTTCTTCGACTAAGAGCTCGATGGAAACCTTATCTGTTCCTCTTTCAGATGGCATTAACATATTTTACGAAAAGTCATAAGATATAAAATTTTTTTGATCAAAACTAATATATCCTCGAAATCATTGAAGAAGAAGTTCCATATCAGACGAAAATATGCCTTATCTAATAAGAGACATTTAAATTTTTTTAATTGCATAAATGGGCGGCATTTTATTCAGAAATAATAGTTTTTTACATGGACAAAAAATTCGTTTAATTTTTTCCCATTAAATACTAGAATTATATAACAGTACTTTGCAAAAAGAATCGGCAGTAGGACGGAATCGTTTTGACCACCGATTAGTTTTTTTTTCTAATAACTCTTGCATCCTTCGACTGACTTCTTCGACTAAGATCTCGATAGAAAGCTTATCTGTTCCTTTTTTTAGATGGCATTAACATATCTTACGAAAAGTCGTAAGAAATAAAATTTTTTTGATCAAAACTAAAATATCCTCGAAATCATTGAAGAAGACGTACCTTATCAGACGAAAATATGCCTTATCTAATAAGAGACATTTAAATTTTTTTAATTGCATAAACGGGCGGCATTTTATTCAGAATTAATAGTTTTTAACATGGACAAAAAATTCGTTTAATTTTTTCCCATTAAATATTAGAATTATAGAAAAGTACTTTGCGAAAAGAATCAGCAGTAGGACGGAAACGTGTTGACCACCGATTAGTTTTTTGCTAATAACTCTTGCATCCTTCGACCGACTTCTTCGATTAAGAGCTCGATGGAAACCTTATCTGTTCGTCTTTCAGATGGTATTAACATATCTTACGAAAAGTCGTAAGAAATAAAATTTTTTTGATAAAAACTAAAATATCCTCGAAATCATTGAAGAAGAAGTACCTTATCAGACGAAAATGTGCCTTATCTAATAAGAGACATTTAAATTTTTTTAATTGCATAAATGGGGGGCATTTTATTCAGAACTAATAGTTTTTTATATGGCCAAAAAATTCGTTTAATTTGTTCCCATTAAAGAGTAGAATCATAGAAAAGTACTTTGCGAGAAGAATCAGCAGTAGGACGGAAACGTGTTGACCACCGATTAGTTTTTTGCTAATAACTCTTGCATCCTTCGACCGACTTCCTCGACTAAGACCTCGATGGAAAGCTTATATGTTCCTCTTTCAGATGGCATTAAAATATTTTACGAAAAGTCGTAAGAAATAAAATTGTTTTGAGCAAAACTAAAATATCCTCGAAATCATTGAAGAAGAAGTACCTTATCAGACGAAAATATGCCTTATCTAATAAGAGACATTTAAATTTTTTTAATTGCATAAATGGGCGGCATTTTATTTAGAATTAACAGTTTTTTACATGGACAAAAAATTCGTTTAATTTTTTCCCATTAAATATTAGAATTATAGAAAAGTACTTTGCGAAAAGAATCGGCAGTAGGACGGAAACGTGTTGACCACCGATTAGTTTTTTGCTAATAACTCTTGCATCCTTCGACCGACTTCTTCGACTCAGAGCTCGATGGAAAGCTTATCTGATCCTCTTTCAGATGGCATTAACATATATTACGAAAAGTCGTAAGAAATAAAATTTTTTTGATCAAAACTAAAATATCCTCGAAATCATTGAAGAAGAAGTACCTTATCAGATGAAAATATGCCGTATCTAATAAGAGACATTTAATTTTTTTTAATTGCTGAAATGGGTGGCATTTTATTCAAAATTAATAGTTTTTTACATGGCCAAAAATTCATTTAATTTTTTCCCATTAAATACTAGAATTATAGAAAAGTACTATGCGAAAAGAATCGGTAGTAGGACGGAAACGTGTTGACCACCGATTAGTTTTTTTTGCTAATAACTCTTGCATCCTTCGACCGACTTCTTCGACTAAGAGCTCGATGGAAAGCTTATAAGTTCCTCTTTGAGATGGCATTAAAATATTTTACGAAAAGTCGAAAGAAATAAAATTGTTTTGATCAAAACTAAAATATCCTCGAAATCATTGAAGAAGAAGTACCTTATCAGACGAAAATATGCATTATCTAATAAGAGACATTTAAATTTTTTTAATTGCATAAATGGGCGGCATTTTATTCAGAATAAATAGTTTCTTACATGGACAAAAAATTCGCTTAATTTTTTCCCATTAAATACTAGAATTATAGAAGAGTACTTTGCGAAAAGAATTGGCAGTAGGACGGAATCGTGTTGACCACCGATTAGTTTTTTGCTAATAACTCTTGCATCCTTCGACCGACTTGTTCGACTAAAAGCTCGATGGAAAGCTTATCTGTTCCTCTTTCAGATGGCATTAACATATTTTACGAAAAGTCATAAGAAATAAAACTTTTTTGATCAAAACTAAAATATCATCGAAATCATTGAAGAAGAAGTACCTTATCAGACGAAAATATGCCTTATCTAATAAGAGACATTTTTTTTTTTTTAATTGCAGAAATGGGTGGCATTTTATTCAGAATTAATAGTTTTTTACATGGCCAAAAAATTCATTTAATTTTTTCCCATTAAATACTAGAATTATAGAAAAGCACTATGCGAAAAGAATCGGTAATAAAACGGAATCGTGATCACCACCGATTAGTTTTTTATACTTTTCACTTATGTGAAATAGTATATTAACTTTGTCACGGAGTTTGTAACAGATCGAAATATTCATTTCCGACTATATAAAGTATATATATTCTTGATCAGGACGACAAGACGAGTTGATTTAGCCATGTCCGTCTGTCCGTCTGTCTGTCTGTATGTATGCAAACTAGTCCCTCAGTTTTGAAGCTATCGAGCTGAAACTTTGCACAGAGTCTTAGAATTTATTACGATGAATCATTCGTCGGAACCAGCATGATCGGATTATTGGAACAGGTAGCTCCCATACGAAAAGAAGAAGAAAAGTGAACAAAACTTGAATCGTTGTATGGAAAACTTTTTTGTTTTGTACAATAGAGTGCTGAAATTTTAAACATAGTAGTTTTACATGGTCCGACTACATGCCTGAAAGTTTCATTGAGATTGGACATCTGGAACTAGTAGCTCCCATACAAAATGAAGAAGAGGAAGAGAAGCCATATTCACGTCGTTGTATGGAAAACTTTTTTGTTTCTTAACCAATTGACTTGAAATTTTAAAGTTATGTTCTTAGGGAAGAATGAAAACTATTTTGACCAAAAGTGGGAGTAACCACGCGTAGCCACGCCCACTTATAGCGAAAATTTACCCGTTGTATGGAAAACTTTTTTGTTTTTTAACCAATTGACTTGAAACTTTGCAGTTATGCTCTTAGGGAGGAATGAAAACTATTTTGATCAAAAGTGGGCGTGGCCACGCCCACTTATAGCTTAACTTGACCCTTTGTATGAAAAACTTTCTTGTTTTTTAACCAATTGACTTGAAACTTTTCAGTTATGTTCTTAGGGAGGAATGAAAACTACTTTAACCAAAAGTGGGCGTAGCCACGCCTACTTATAGCGAAAATTGACACTTTGTATGGAAAACTTTTTTGTTTTTTAACCAATTGACTTGAAACTTTACAGTTATGTTCTTAGAGAGGAATGAAAACTATTTTGTCCAAAAGTGGGCGTAGCCACGCCCACTTATAGCGAAAATTTATCCGTTGGATAAGATTGGACATCTGGAACTAGTAGCTCCCATACAAAATGAAGAAGAGGAAGAGAAGCCATATTCACGTCGTTGTATGGAAAACTTTTTCGTTTATTAACCAATTGACTTGAAATTTCAAAGTTATGTTCTTAGGGAAGAATGAAAACTATTTTGACCAAAAGTGGGCGTAACCACGCGTAGCCACGCCCACTTATAGCGAAAATTTACCCGTTTTTTGTTTTTTAACCAATTGACTTGAAACTTTGCAGATATGCTCTTAGGGAGGAATGAAAACTATTTTGATCAAAAGTGGGCGTGGCCACGCCCACTTATAGCTTAACTTGACCCTTTGTATGGAAAACTTTCTTGTTTTTTAACCAATTGACTTGAAACTTTACAGTTATGTTCTTAGGGAGGAATGAAAACTACTTTAACCAAAAGTGGGCGTAGCCACGCCTACTTATAGCGAAAATTGACACTTTGTATGGAAAACTTTTTTGTTTTTTAACCAATTGACTTGAAACTTTACAGTTATGTTCTTAGAGAGGAATGAAAACTATTTTGTCCAAAAGTGGGCGTAGCCACGCCCACTTATAGCGAAAATTTATCCGTTGTATGGAAAACTTTTTTGTTTTTTAACCAATTGACTTGAAACTTTGCAGTTGTGCTCTTAGGGAGGAATGAAAACTATTTTGATCAAAAATGGGCATGGCCACGCCCACTTATAGCTTAACTTGACGCTTTGTATCGAAAACTTTTTTGTTTTTTAACCAATTGACTTAAAACTTTACAGTTATGTTCCTAGGGAGGAATGAAAACTATTTTGACCAAAAGTGGGCGTAGCCACGCCTACTTATAGCGAAAATTGACCCGTTGTATGGAAAACTTTTTTGTTTTTTAACCAATTGACTTGAAACTTTGCAGTTATGCTCTTAGGGAGGAATGAAAACTATTTTGACCAAAAGTGGCCGTGGCCACGCCCTTTTATAGCGAAAATTGACCCGTTATATGGAAAACTTTTTTGTTTTTTAAACAATTGACTTGAAACTTTACAGTTATGTTATTAGGGAGGAATCAAAACTATTTTGACCAAATGTGGGTATGGCTACGCCCACTTATCGCAAAACTTGAACCGTTGTATGGAAAAATTTTTTGTTTTTTAACGAATTGACTTGAAACATTACAGTTATGTTGTTAGGGAGGCATGAAAACTATTCATATAGTTTTTTTTATAGTGACACAAAGTGAAAAGTATTATAGCTTCAGCCTTGCTGAAGATAGCGTCCTTACTGGTTGCTAATAACTCTTGCATCCTTCGACAGACTTCTTCGACTAAGAGCTCGATGGAAAGCTTATCTGTTCCTCTTTCAGATGGTTTTAACATATTTTACGAAACGTCATAAGAAATAAAACTTTTTTGATCAAAATTAAAATATCCTCGAAATCATTGAAGAAGACGAAAATATGCCTTATCTATTGAGAGACATTTAAATTTTTTTAATTGCATAAATGGGCGGCATTTTATTCAGAATTATTATTTTTTTACATGGACATAAAATTCGTTTAATTTTTTCCCATTAAATACTAGAATTATAGAAGAGTACTTTGCGAAAAGAATCGGCAGTAGGACGGAATCGTTTGGACCACCGATTTGTTTTTTGCTAATAACTCTTGCATCCTTCGACAGACTTCTTCGACTAAGAGCTTGATGGAAAGCTTATCTGTTCCTCTTTCAGATGGCATTAACATATTTTACGAAAACTCGTAAGAAATAAAATTTTTTTGATCAAAACTAAAATATCCTCGAAATCATTGAAGAAGAAGTACCTTATCAGACGAAAATATTCTTTATCTAATAAGACACATTTAAATTTTTTTTTTAATTGCATAAATGGGAGGCATTTTATTCAGAATTAATAGTGTTTTACATGTACAAAAAATTCGTATAATTTTATTAGAATTATAGAAAAGTACTTTGCGAAAAGAATCGGCAGTAGGACGGAAACGTGTTGACCACCGATTAGTTTTTTGCTAATAACTCTTACAACCTTCGACCGACTTCTTCGACTGAGAGCTAGATGGAAAGCTTATCTGGTCCTCTTCCAGATGTAATTAACATATTTTGCTCGAAGGAAAGCTTATCTGTTCCTCTTTCAGATGGCATTAACATATTTTACGAAACGTCATAAGAAATAAAATTTTTTTGATCAAAACTAAAATATCCTCGAAATCATTGAAGAAGACGTACCTTATCAGACGAAAATATGCCTTATTTAATAAGAGACATTTAAATTTTTTTAGTTGCATAAATGGGCGGCATTTTAAGCAGAATTAATAGTTTTTTACATGGACAAAACAGTCCTTGAATTTTTTCCCATTAAATATTAGAATTATAGAAAAGTACTTTGCGAAAAGAATCGGCAGTTGGACGGAAACGTGTTGACCACCGATTAGTTTTTTGCTAATAACTCTTGCATCCTTCGACCGACTTCTTCGACTAAGAGCTCGATGGAAAGCTTATCTGTTCCTCTTTCAGATGGCATTAACACATTTTACGAAAAGTCGTAAAAAATAAAATTTTTTTTGATCAAAACTAAAATATCCTCGAAATCATTGAAGAGGACGTACCTTATCAGACAAACATATGCCTTATCTAAAAGAGATTTAAATTTTTTTAATTGCATAAATGGGCAGCATTTTAATCAGAATTAATAGTTTTTTACATGGACAAAACAGTCGTTTAATTTTTTCCCATTAAATAGTAGAATCATAGAAAAGTACTTTGCGAAAAGAATCGGCAGTATGACGGAAACGTGTTGACCACCGATTAGTTTTTTGCTAATAACTCTTGCATCCTTCGACAGACTTCTTCGACTAAGAGCTCGATGGAAATAACTCTTGCATCCTTCGACCGACTTATTCGACTGAGAGCTCGATGGAAAGCTTATCTGGTCCTCTTCCAGATGGAATTAACATATTTTGCTCGAAGGAAAGCTTTTCTGTTCCTCTTTGAGATGGCATTAAAATATTTTACGAAAAGTCGAAAGAAATAAAATTGTTTTGATCAAAACTAAAATATCCTCGAAATCATTGAAGAAGAAGTACCTTATCAGACGAAAATATGCTTTATCTAATAAGAGACATTTAAATTTATAAAATTGCATAAATGGGCGGAATTTTAATCAGAATAAATAGTTTTTATCATGGACAAAACTGTCGTTTAATTTTTTCCCATTAAATATTAGAATTATAGAAAAGTACTTTGCGAAAAGAATCGGCAGTTGGACGGAAACGTGTTGATCACCGATTTGTTTTTTGCTAATAACTATTGCATCCTTCGACCGACTTCTTCGACTAAGAGCTCGATGGAAAGCTTATCTGTTCCTCTTTCAGATGACATTAACATATTTTACGAAAAGTCATAAGAAATAAAATTTTTTGATCAAAACTAAAATATCCTCGAAATCATTGAAGAAGAAGTACCTTATCAGACGAAAATATGCCTTATCTAATAAGAGACATTTAAATTTTTTTAATTGCATAAATGGGCGGCATTTTAATCAGAATTAATAGTTTTTTACATGGACAAAACAGTCGTTTAATTTTTTCCCATTAAATATTAGAATTATAGAAAAGTACTTTGCGAAAAGAATCGGCAGGCGGACGGAAACGTGTTGACCACCGATTTGTTTTTTGCTAATAACTCTTGCATCCTTCGACCGACTTCTTCGACTAAGAGCTCGATGGAAAGCTTATCTGTTCCTCTTTCAGATGACATTAACATATTTTACGAAAAGTCATAAGAAATAAAATTTTTTGATCAAAACTAAAATATCCTCGAAATCATTGAAGAAGAAGTACCTTATCAGACGAAAATATTCTTTATCTAATAAGAGACATTTAAATTGTTTTTAATTGCATAAATGGGTGGCATTTTATTCAAAATTAATAGTTTTTTACATGGACATAAAATTCCTTTAATTTTTTCCCATTAAATACTAGAATTATAGAAGAGTACTTTGCGAAAAGAATCGGCAGTAGGACGGAATCGTTTTGACCACCGATTAGTTTTTTGCTAATAACTCTTGCATCTTTCGACAGACTTCTTCGACTAAGAGCTCGATGGAAAGCTTATCTGTTCCTCTTTCAGATGGCATTAAAATATTTTACGAAACGTCATAAGAAATAAAACTTTTTTGATCAAAACTTAAATATCCTCGAAATCACTGAAGAAGAAGTACCTTATCAGACGAAAATATGCCTTATCTATTGAGAGACATTTAAATTTTTTTAATTGCATAAATGGGTGGCATTTTATTCAGAATTAATAGTTTTTTACATGGACAAAACAGTCGTTTAATTTTTTCCCATTAAATATTACAATTATAGAAAAGTACTTTGCGAAAAGAATCGGCAGTAGGACGGAAACGTGTTGACCACCGATTAGTTTTTTGCTAATAACTCTTGCATCCTTCGACCGACTTCTTCGTCTAAGAGCTCGATGGAAAGCTAATCTGTTCCTCTTTCAGATGGCATTAACACATTTTACGAAAAGTCGTAAAAAATAAAATTTTTTTTGATCAAAACTAAAATATCCTCCAAATCATTGAAGAAGAAGAACCTTATCAGACGAAAATATGCCTTATCTAATAAGAGATATTTAAATTTTTTTAATTGCATAAATTGGCGGCATTTTATTCGGAATTTATAGTTTCTTACATAGACAAAAAATTCGTTTAATTTTTTCCCATTATATATTAGAATTATAGAAGAGTACTTTGCGAAAAGAATTGGCAGTAGGACGGAATCTGTTAACCACCGATTAGTTTTTTGCTAATAACTCTTGCATCCTTCGACCGACTTCTTCGACTAAGAGCTCGATGGAAAGCTTATCTGTTCCTCTTTCAGATGACATTAACATATTTTACGAAAAGTCATAAGAAATAAAATTTTTTTGATCAAAACTAAAATATCCTCGAAATCATTGAAGAAGAAGAACCTTATCAGACGAAAATATTCTTTATCTAATAAGAGACATTTAAATTGTTTTTAATATCATAAATGGGTGGCATTTTATTCAGAATTAATAGTTTTTTACATGGACATAAAATTCCTTTAATTTTTTCCCATTAAATACTAGAATTATAGAAGAGTACTTTGCGAAAAGAATCGGCAGTAGGACGGAATCGTTTTGACCACCGATTAGTTTTTTGCTAATAACTCTTGCATCCTTCGACAGACTTCTTCGACTAAAAGCTCGATGGAAAGCTTATCTGTTTCTCTTTCAGATGACATTAACATATTTTACGAAAAGTCATAAGAAATAAAACTTTTTTGATCAAAACTAAAATATCCTCGAAATCATTGAAGAAGAAGTACCTTATCAGACGAAAATATTCTTTATCTAATAAGAGACATTTAAATTTTTTTTAATTGCAGAAATGGGTGGCATTTTATTCAGAATTAATAGTTTTTTACATGGACATAAAATTCCTTTAATTTTTTCCCATTAAATACTAGAATCATAGGAAAGCACTATGCGAAAAGAATCGGCAGTAGAACGGAATCGTGACCACCACCGATTAGATTTTTGTTAATAACTCTTGCATCTTTCGACAGACTTCTTCGACTAAGAGCTCGATGGAAAGCTTATCTGTTCCTCTTTCAGATGGCATTAACATATTTTACGAAACGTCATAAGAAATAAAACTTTTTTGATCAAAACTAAAATATCCGCGAAATCATTGAAGAAGTACCTTATCAGACGAAAATATGCCTTATCTATTGAGAGACATTTAAATTTTTTTAATTGCATAAATGGGCGGCATTTTATTCACAATTATTAGTTTTTTACATGGACAAAACAGTCATATAATTTTTTCCCATTATATACTAGAACTATAAAAAAGTACTTTGCGAAAAGAATCGGCAGTAGGACGGAAACGTGTTGACCACCGATTAGTTTTTTGCTAATAACTCTTGCATCCTTCGACCGACTTCTTCGACTCAGAGCTCGATGGAAAGCTTATCTGGTCCTCTTCCAGATGAAATTAACATATTTTGCTCGAAGGAAAGCTTATCTGTTCGTCTTTCAGATGGCATTAACATATTTTACGAAAAGTCGTAAGAAATAAAATTTTTTTGATCAAAACTAAAATATCCTCGAAATCATTGAAGAGGAAGTACCTTATCAGACGAAAATATGCCTTATCTAATAAGAGACATTTAAATTTTTTTAATTGCATTAATGGGCGGCACTTTTTTCAGAATTAATAGTTTCTTACATAGACAAAAAATTCGTTTAATTTTTTCCCATTATATACTAGAATTATACAAAAGTACTTTGCGAAAAGAATCGGCAGTAGGACGGAATCGTATTGACCACCGATTAGTTTTTTGATAATGACTCTTGCATCCTTCGACCGACTTCTTCGACTAAGAGCTCGATGGAAAGCTTATCTGTTCCTCTTTCAGATGGCATTAACATATTTTACGAAAAGTCATAAGAAATAAAACTTTTTTGATCAAAACTAAAATATCCTCGAAATCATTGAAGAAGAAGTACCTTATCAGACGAAAATATTCTTTATCTAATTAGAGACATTTAAATTGTTTTTAATTGCATAAATGGGTGGCATTTTATTCAGAATTAATAGTTTTTTACATGGACATAAAATTCCTTTAATTTTTTCCCATTAAATACTAGAATTATAGAAGAGTACTTTGCGAAAAGAATCGGCAGTAGGACGGAATCGTTTTGACCACCGATTAGTTTTTTGCTAATAACTCTTGCATCCTTCGACAGACTTCTTCGACTAAAAGCTCGATGGAAAGCTTATCTGTTTCTCTTTCAGATGACATTAACATATTTTACGAAAAGTCATAAGAAATAAAACTTTTTTGATCAAAACTAAAATATCCTCGAAATCATTGAAGAAGAAGTACCTTATCAGACGAAAATATTCTTTATCTAATAAGAGACATTTAAATTTTTTTTAATTGCATAAATGGGTGGCATTTTATTCAGAATTAATAGTTTTTTACATGGACATAAAATTCGTTTAATTTTTTCCCATTAAATACTAGAATCATAGGAAAGCACTATGCGAAAAGAATCGGCAGTAGAACGGAATCGTGACCACCACCGATTAGATTTTTGTTAATAACTCTTGCATCTTTCGACAGACTTCTTCGACTAAGAGCTCGATGGAAAGCTTATCTGTTCCTCTTTCAGATGGCATTAACATATTTTACGAAACGTCATAAGAAATAAAACTTTTTTGATCAAAACTAAAATATCCGCGAAATCATTGAAGAAGAAGTACCTTATCAGACGAAAATATGCCTTATCTATTGAGAGACATTTAAATTTTTTTAATTGCATAGATGGGCGGCATTTTATTCAGAATTATTAGTTTTTTACATGGAAATAAAATTCGTTTAATTTTTTCCCATTAAATACTAGAATTATAGAAGAATACTTTGCGTAAAGAATCGGCAGTAGGACGGAATCGTTTTGACCACCGATAAGTTTTTTGCTAATAACTCTTGCATCCTTCGACAGAGCTCGATGGAAAGCTTATCTGGTCCTCTTCCAGATGAAATTAACATATTTTGCTCGAAGGAAAGCTTATCTGTTCCTCTTTCAGATGGCATTAACATATTTTACGAAAAGTCGTAAGAAATAAAATTTTTTTGATCAAAACTAAAATATCCTCGAAATCATTGAAGAAGAAGTACCTTATCAGACGATAATATGCTTTATCTAATAAGAGACATTTAAATTTTTTTTAATTGCATAAATGGGCGGAATTTTAATCAGAATAAATAGTTTTTTACATGGACAAAACAGTCGTTTAATTTTTTTCCCATTAAATATTAGAATTATAGAAAAGTACTTTGCGAAAAGAATCGGCAGTAGGACGGAAACGTGTTGACCACCGGTTTCGTTTTTGCTAATAACTCTTGCATCCTTCGACCGACTTCTTCGACTAAGAGCTCGATGGAGAGCTTATCTGTTCCTCTTTCAGATGACATTAACATATTTTACGAAAAGTCATAAGAAATAAAACTTTTTTGATCAAAACTAAAATATCCTCGAAATCATTGAAGAAGAAGTACCTTATCAGACGAAAATATGCCTTATCTAATAAGAGACATTTAAATTCTTAAAATTGCATAAATGGGCGGCATTTTATTCAGAATTAATAGTGTTTTACATGGACAAAAAATTCGTATAATTTTATTAGAATTATAGAAAAGTACTTTGCGAAAAGAATCGGCAGTAGGACGGAAACGTGTTGACCACCGATTAGTTTTTTGCTAATAACTCTTGCATTCTTCGACCGACTTCTTCGACTAAGAGCTCGATGGAGAGCTTATCTGTTCCTCTTTCAGATGACATTAACATATTTTACGAAAAGTCATAAGAAATAAAACTTTTTTGATCAAAACTAAAATATCCTCGAAATCATTTAAGAAGAAGTACCTTATCAGACGAAAATATGCCTTATCTAATAAGAGACATTTAAATTTTTTTAATTGCATTAATGGGCGGCACTTTTTTCAGAATTAATAGTTTCTTACATAGACAAAAAATTCGTTTAATTTTTTCCCATTATATACTAGAATTATAAAAAAGTACTTTGCGAAAAGAATCGGCAGTAGGACGGAAACGTGTTGACCACCGATTAGTTTTTTGCTAATAACTCTTGCATCCTTCGACCGACTTCTTCGACTCAGAGCTCGATGGAAAGCTTATCTGGTCCTCTTCCAGATGAAATTAACATATTTTGCTCGAAGGAAAGCTTATCTGTTCCTCTTTCAGATGGCATTAACATATTTTACGAAAAGTCGTAAGAAATAAAATTTTTTTGATCAAAACTAAAATATCCTCGAAATCATTGAAGAAGAAGTACCTTATCAGACGATAATATGCTTTATCTAATAAGAGACATTTAAATTTTTTTTAATTGCATAAATGGGTGGCATTTTATTCAGAATTAATAGTTTTTTGCATGGACATAAAATTCGTTTAATTTTTTCCCATTAAATACTAGAATTATAGAAGAGTACTTTGCGAAAAGAATCGGCAGTAGGACGGAATCGTTTTGACCACCGATTAGTTTTTTGCTAATAACTCTTGCATCCTTCGAAAGACTTCTTCGACTAAGAGCTCGATGGAAAGCTTATCTGTTCCTCTTTCAGATGACATTAACATATTTTACGAAAAGTCATAAGAAATAAAACTTTTTTGATCAAAACTAAAATATCCTCGAAATCATTGAAGAAGAAGTACCTTATCAGACGAAAATATGCCTTATCTAATAAGAGACATTTAAATTTTTTGAATTGCATAAATGGGCGGAATTTTAATCAGAATAAATAGTTTTTTACATGGACAAAACAGTCGTTTAATTTTTTTCCCATTAAATATTAGAATTATAGAAAAGTACTTTGCGAAAAGAATCGGCAGTAGGACGGAAACGTGTTGACCACCGGTTTCGTTTTTGCTAATAACTCTTGCATCCTTCGACCGACTTCTTCGACTAAGAGCTCGATGGAGAGCTTATCTGTTCCTCTTTCAGATGACATTAACATATTTTACGAAAAGTCATAAGAAATAAAACTTTTTTGATCAAAACTAAAATATCCTCAAAATCATTGAAGAAGAAGTACCTTATCAGACGAAAATATGCCTTATCTAATAAGAGACATTTAAATTCTTAAAATTGCATAAATGGGCGGCATTTTATTCAGAATTAATAGTGTTTTACATGGACAAAAAATTCGTATAATTTTATTAGAATTATAGAAAAGTACTTTGGGAAAAGAATCGGCAGTAGGACGGAAACGTGTTGACCACCGATTAGTTTTTTGCTAATAACTCTTGCATCCTTCGACCGACTTCTTCGACTAAGAGCTCGATGGAGAGCTTATCTGTTCCTCTTTCAGATGACATTAACATATTTTACGAAAAGTCATAAGAAATAAAACTTTTTTGATCAAAACTAAAATATCCTCGAAATCATTGAAGAAGAAGTACCTTATCAGATGAAAATATGCGTCATCTAATACGAGACATTTAAATTTTTATACCCTGCACATACAGTGTGTCAGGGTATATTAAGTTTGTTTGAACGAAATGCATGTAACGCACAGAAGGAGGGGAGGGGGACCCCATAAAGTATATATATTCTTGATCAGGATGACAAGAGAAATCGATTGAGCCCTGTCCGTCTGTCCGTCCGTCCGTCCCTCCGTCCGTCCGTCCGTCCGTCCGTCTGTATTCACCAATGGTTCTCGGAAACTATAAAAGCTAGAGACTTGAAATTTGGAGGGTAGACTCGTGATGCTTGGCACTACATCAAGTTTAAACGGTTTTGTGCCACGCCCACTCCTTCCCGCCCAACCAGCACCACCCACTTTTTTAAAACGTTGTAACTCGAACACCCGAAGAGATAGAAACATGAAAGTCAGTATGTAGACTCAGCATGAAGAACTCTACAAAACTGCATACCACAATTTTTCCCCCTCCCCTTGATTTCCCCTCACCGAGTTGTTTTCTCTAAAAAGCAATATCTCCAAAACTAATAAAGATATGAACATGAAATTTTGTATACAAGCTCAGTAAATATATATCTTTAAAACTGCATACCACAAAATTCCCCTCTGTTCGAAAGTTACCCCTCAATGACCTACAAACTCAAATTTTTCGTAAATTCCACTTTTTTTGACCAATTTACTTGATATTTTGATCACTATTTGATCGGGCGATGTCAAATCAACATTTTTTTCGTAGATTTAGGGTGTTGCACCGCCTACTGTGTGTGCAGGGTATTATATTGTCGAGTATACTCGACTATAGCGTCCTTACTGGTTTTTTAATTGCATAAATGGGTGGCATTTTATTCAGAATTAATAGTTTTTTACATGGACATAAAATTCGTTTAATTTTTTCCCATTAAATACTAGAATTATAGAAGAGTACTTTGCGAAAAGAATCGGCAGTAGGACGGAATCGTTTTGACCACCGATTAGTTTTTTGCTAATAACTCTTGCATCCTTCGACAGACTTTTTCGACTAAGAGCTCGATTTAAAGCTTATCTGATCCTTTTTCAGATGGCATTAACATATTTTACGAAAAGTCGTAAGAAATATAACTTTTTTGATCAAAACTAAAATATCCTCGAAATCATTGAAGAAGAAGTACCTTATCAGACGAAAATATGCCTTATCTAATAAGAGACATTTAAATTTTTTTAATTGCATAAATGGGCGGCATTTTATTCGGAATTAATAGTTTCTTACATGGACAAAAAATTCGTTTAATTTTTCCCCATTATATATTAGAATTATAGAAGAATACTTTACGAAAAGAATTGGCAGTAGGACGGAATCGTGTTGACCACCGATTAGTTTTTTGCTAATAACTCTTGCATCCTTCGACCGACTTCTTCGACTAAGAGCTCGATGGAAAGCTTATCTGTTCCTCTTACAGATGGCATTAACATATTTAAGGAAAAGTCATAAGAAATAAAATTTTTTTGATCAAAACTAAAATATCGTCGAAATCATTGAAGAAGAAGTACCTTATCAGATGAAAATATGCCTTAACTAATAAGAGACATTTAATTTTTTTTAATTGCAGAAATGGGTGGCATTTTATTCAGAGTTAATAGTTTTTTACATGGCCAAAAAATGCATTTAATTTTTTCCCATTAAATACTAGAATTATTGAAAAGCACTATGCGAAAAGAATTGGTAGTAGAACCGAGTCGTGATCACCACCGATTAGTTTTTTGCTAATAACTCTTGCATCCTTCGACAGACTTCTTCGACTAAGAGTTCGATGGAAAGCTTATCTGTTCCTCTTTCAGATGGCATTAACATATTTTACGAAACGTCATAAGAAATAAAACTTTTTTGATCAAAACTAAAATATCCTCGAAATCATTGAAGAAGAAGTACCTTATCAGACGAAAATATGCCTTATCTATTGAGAGACATTTAAATTTTTTTAATTGCATAAATGGGCGGCATTTTATTCAGAATTAATAGTTTTTTATGTGGACAAAAAATTCGTTTAATGTTTTCCCATTAAATACTAGAATTATAGAAGAGTACTTTGCGAAAAGAATCGGCAGTAGGACGGAATCGTTTTGACCACCGATTAGATTTTTGCTAATAACTCTTGCATCCTTCGACCGACTGCTTCGACTAAGAGCTCGATGGAAAGCTTATCTGTTCCTCTTTCAGATGGCATTAACATATTTTACGAAACGTCATAAGAAATAAAACTTTTTTGATCAAAATTAAAACATCCGCGAAATCATTGAAGAAGAAGTACCTTATCAGACGAAAATATGCCTTATCTATTGAGAGACATTTAAATGTTTTTAATTGCATAAATGGGCGGCATTTTATTCAGAATTAATAGCGTTTTACATGGACAAAAAATTCGTATAATTTTATTAGAATTATAGAAAAGTACTTTGCGAAAAGAATCGGTAGTAGAACGGAATCGTGATCACCACCGATTAGATTTTTGCTAATAACTCTTGCATCTTTCGACAGACTTCTTCGACTAAGAGCTTGATTTAAAGCTTATCTGTTCCTCTTTCAGATGGCATTAACATATTTTACGAAACGTCATAAGAAATAAAACTTTTTTGATCAAAATTAAAACATCCGCGAAATCATTGAAGAAGAAGTACCTTATCAGACGAAAATATGCCTTATCTATTGAGAGACATTTAAATGTTTTTAATTGCATAAATGGGCGGCATTTTATTCAGAATTAATAGTTTTTTACATGGACATAAAATTCGTTTAATTTTTTCCCATTAAATACTAGAATTATAGAAGAGTACTTTGCGAAAAGAGTCGGTAGTAGAACGGAATCGTGATCACCACCGATTAGATTTTTGCTAATAACTCTTGCATCCTTCGACAGACTTCTTCAACTAAAAGCTCGATGGAAAGCTTATCTGTTTCTCTTTCAGATGACATTAACATATTTTACGAAAAGTCATAAGAAATAAAACTTTTTTGATCAAAACTAAAATATCCTGTGAGGGGGCGAATTCCGTAGTGGATTCACCCCTCACAACATAGCCTACCATGCCGATCAGTGGCTGCAGGGTACAACAGAAATACCGTCTGTTGTTAGTCTGTAAGCCACTGTTAAGCTAACAGCACGTCATTATCGCTGTTAATAGCATGGGAACTGGCAAACAGGGTTGCTTCATAACAGTCGCGATCAGCTGACGGCCGTAGAGGTATGCACAGTGGGTGTTGTTGGCGATTTCCAATGCGACAGAGTGCATTGGAAAACGAAAGTGCACCGGTTGAGGTGAATGACCGGTCTCAAGGCCTAGGAAGGGCACCGTTGAACAGAATAGCAGGAAACAGGCGACAGCGAATGAGCTGAGCACAAAGGGGCAGTCTGGTACGGGACACCAAGCGTAGAAGTCGACTTCGCGATTATCGGTTTTGGAAGATTAAAAAGCGGTACAGGACGGTAATAAGGTTAAGAGAGTCCTCGCGGTCCGAATTGAGAAAAGTGTCCAGCGAACACGTACGCGATACGATAAAGAAAAAACGCTATTCTGCCCACCGACTGAGTCGTATCAATCCTAGATATATTTCGAGTGCGGGAAAACCACCCCGTGCCACGGTACATACGGCCGTTACAACGGTTTTGGCCGAATCCTCACACACAGCTACGCCAGCAGCACCAGCTTACTGCGCCCAGCGAGACGCCAATTCGTCGAATAATCAGCAAGACGCGCGCTGGCACTGTCGGAGCCAATCGTCGAGCCAAGCATCGGACAAAACGTCGAGGGAGAACTCACCACCCCGCAACAGCGACTGGAGGAAATATTACAGCTAAGTTTAGAGTCTAAGTTGTATCTTTGTACACTAGTGCATAAGTTCGGATAAGTGAAGTAGGAGAATAGGGCCCTCTGCTTTAGTTGTAAGTTAGCAACGCTGATTCCCCCGATCACTTTTCCTTTAGAATTAAAAGCTTGTTTCTGTACAAAGTGAACGTCAACCTTTTTCTTTTCGCTACCCTCGAGTTGGATTTCAGGCAGACGAAAGGTAACGTTACTAATTCACGCAGGGTCTTTATATAAATCGAATAAATTTATGTAAAACGGACTCTGTCGGCTAGCTATTCCCAGCCTTTGAACCGGGTAGAACCGGGAGTCCTTTACATTGGCGCCCGAGCAGGGACCCTGGGTGGATTGGTAACGTTTCGTTGTGTTAGGCTAGAGAGGGAGCATACAGGTTCTGGTTGAGGAAACATTGCAGGGCATTTTGGGGAGAAGATTTAACAAAAAAAAAAAAAAAAAAAAAAAAAAATCTAAACTTTGCGAGTAGGGTAACAAGATGGTTAAGGTTTCGTTTGTGGCGAGCCTGCGGATGGAGGAGCTGATAGCTTATCTGGAGGAGTTTGATCAGGCAGCATGCGGTTCGGTAGAGGAGATGCGTAAACGCCTCTCCAAATTTATTAGCGAGGGGGGCCATGACGCGGCTTCTCTGGCGCGGCTTGAGGAGCTGGCGGCTATGCACGCCCGGACACCGTCATTGAAATCGCCCACCGTGCTGGTCACCGAGGCACGAACCCAGGAAGCAATCGAGGGGGTACCAGAGATTAAGCCAAAGACCCTCGCGCCCCCGCCGCCGGGAGACATACGTGCAACAGCACGATCAAGTTCACCGGAGGGATATGAAACGTCGGAAGAGGGCCGGGTGGAAGATTGGGTGGGGGCAACAGGCGGCCTAGAGGCGTCCGGCAGAAGCGGTCGCCGAACGACGCCAAGGGTATCCTTTGGGGATAGTCGGGAAACGGAGACGGCTCGAGGGGGTCCCATAGTCGGGGACATAACTTATTTCCATGAAACTGACAAGTGGAAGATCCGGTTTGATGGTCAGCAGGACGCGTTGCAGTTCCTGGATGTAGTTGAAAGCAAGGCCAGGAGGCGGCAAATACCACAGGACCAGTTGCCTCTTATCGTGCCCGAACTGCTGGAAGGCAGGGCCCAGACGTGGTATTTGTACAGTGAACAGTCCTGGGACACCTGGACTGATTTTAAGGCCGACTTTATTAAGTTCTTTGTGTCGCGTAGCTTCGCGGAAGACTTGGAATGGGAGGTACGGGGTAGGTTGCAGGGACCGGATGAGTTGTTCGCGAGCTACGTTTTGGACATGAGGCGTCTTATGAAACATTCACAGCTAACTCGACAGCAACAACTGAAGCACATTTACGAGAAAAGCCGGTGCGAGTATCAATACTATGCACCGAGGAGAAGTTTTAGCACGCTGGAGGAGCTGCTGGAACTGGCGGAGGAGTTCGAAGAGGTACGCCGGCGCGAAACCAACCCCGTCCGAAATGGGGTACAGAATAGGGGAAACGCACAGCGTCAGGTGACGTCGGTGTCGGAGCGGCAAATCAACCCACACACCGCCTGTCGGCGTTGTAGACAGGACGGGCATTGGTCCAAGGAATGTCGGAATGCGTTCGTGGCGTTTTGCTGGGATTGTGGGAAGAGGGGGACCCGTACCCGCGATTGCTGTGGGCGGGCGGGAAACGGCCAAGGACCCCGACCGGGACGAGGCCCATCGGAGTCCAGACAACTTCCTCGTCTGGAGTTTCCGCCTCCGCAGGGAGACTCAAATTAGGGACCCTACAAGTCAGAGAGGCCGGGCTGCAAGCCCAGGTCACGCTCGATGGCGTCTTGATTTGGGCGGTCATCGATACAGGAGCCACGCGAAGTTTCATCAGCTCGCGTTTGGCCAGTCATTTCAAAAATGGTGAGAACGTTGAACGGGTGAATCAGGAGGTACGCATGGCGAACGGCGTGAACACCCGAATATCGAAGGTGGTCCACGCACAGGTCGCGTTGGGTTCAGGGTCATGTGCCGTGGGTTTGCTCACCTTGGGCGAAATGGTGGACGATCTGATTTTGGGCATGGACTTTCTAAAGCGAATAGGTTCTGAACTAAAGTGTGGCGAGGAAGTGGTGCAGATACGCGAAACTGAGGGGTATAAACTAGTCATGGAGCCTCAGTGCCGAACGCCAGTTATGGTGACGTCCGCTTTAGGAGGGCGCGGCATACCCGAGATGGGGGAGCTAAGCGGCGGGAGCGACCAGCGCGGGATCCCCACGTCAAACGAGTGTGTACCAAACTCGGAGAACCGCCGCGGAATGCCTAGGCCGAAGCCGCAGCGTACGAAGCGACCTAGGACAAAACGTGCCGAACAACGCGAGGGGTCGGACGCCGCCGTAACCAGGCATAAGCCAAGACAAAGGCGACCTGCTCACCTTCGCCGCGTTCGTGCGGCATGTATCGCTCGAGGGATCAAGATGGAGAACGATTTGCGGGAGGTGGAAAAATTTCTGGAGGTCGAACTTCAGATGTTTGAGGGCCTGACGGGGACGTCTAACATTACGACGCATAGAATCAACATGAAGAACGACCGACCACTTAAACAGCGGTATTTTCCGAAGAACCCGGCCATGATGGCAAACATTAATGCGCAGGTGGACGAGTTGCTTGCGAACGACTGCATCGAACCGTCAGTAAGTCCTCATAGTGCACCCATTGTGCTAGTAAAAAAGAAGAATGGGACCTGACGTATGTGCGTCGATTATCGTCAACTTAACGCGAATTCAGTTCCTGATGCGTACCCTCTTCCGCGAATTAACCATATTCTAGATCGGCTGCGGAACGCGAAATATATTAGCAGCCTAGACCTCAAAAACGGCTATTGGCAGATACCGGTGGAGGAGGCGAGCAGACCATGCACTGCGTTCACGGTGCCTGGAAGGGGACTCTATCAATGGAAAGTGATGCCGTTCGGTTTGCACTCCGCACCGGCGACATTTCAGCGCGCCCTAGATCAGGTGATTGGCGCTGAGATGGAGCCACATGCGTTTGCATACCTCGATGACATAATTGTTACAGGGAGCTCCTTAGAGGAGCATATGACAAACCTACGTGAGGTGTTTAGGAGATTGAGAACGGCGAATTTTAAACTAAATAGGGAAAAATGCGAATTTTTCAGGCAGGAGATTAAGTATTTGGGGCATGTGGTGTGTGAGGCCGGAATCAAGACTGATCCTGATAAAATAGCCGCGATACAACAATTAAAACCTCCAACCAGCTTGCGAGGGGTGCGACAGTTTTTGGGGGTAGTGTCGTGGTATAGGCGGTTTGTGGAGAATTTTTCCAAGCAACAGTGAACATCACCGCGTTGCTGAAAAAAGGCAAGCATTGGCGGTGGAAAGTCGAGCATCAAACTGAGTTCGAGGAACTGAAGAGACGTTTAACGGAGGCGCCGGTGTTGGCATGCCCGGACTTTTCGCAAAGATTTATGCTGCAAACCGATGCAAGCGATTTCGGACTGGGCGCGGTGCTTACGCAGATAATAGATGGACAGGAACGCGTAATTGCATACGCTAGCAGGCATTTGGGCAAAAGTGAATGAAACTATTCGGCAACTGAAAAGGAATGCCTGGCGATCGTGTGGGCAATAAGGAAACTACGACCCTACTTGGAAGGTTATAGGTTCACCGTCCTTACTGACCACCAAGCGTTGAAATGGCTGAACAGCATTGAGAGCCCCTCTGGCCGAATTGCTCGCTGGGCATATACCTTTGATGTCGAATATCGCAAGGGGAAGTTAAACGTCGTGGCCGACGCACTATCGCGGCAGCCGCTGGACACATTGTATAGGGCGACGGTAGATGACAAACAGACATGCGCATGGACAGACGCGAAAATTTCAGACATCGGGAAATACCCTGAACGGTACCCGGACTTCATGGTTGAAAACGGACATTTGTATCGGTACATACCAGGACGATTGGGGGAGGACGGGGGAGCGGACTGGAAATTGTGTGTCCCAGAGCCACTGAGAGGCCGAGTGTTAAAAGAAAATCATGATGCGGTAACGGCGGGTCACTTGGGGGTTCGAAAAACAATTGCGCGGCTGTTGCGACAGTATTACTGGCCGGGGTTGTTCCGGGATGTGAGGAGTTACGTCGCAAAGTGCGTATCTTGCCAGAAATTCAAGACAGGCCAACAGAAGGCAGCAGGGAAAATGCTGACTCAATTGCCTGACGAGCCATGGGCGATACTTTGCGCAGATTTTGTCGGACCACTACCACGGTCGGTACACGGTAATACTATGCTGGTCGTGTTTGTAGACAAATTTACCAAATGGGTAGAAATGGCACCGTTGCGCAAAGCAACGACTGAAAATTTGCAAAGGGCTTTCAGGGACAAAATTTTGGCACGTTTTGGAGTACCAAAGGTGATGGTGACGGACAATGGCGCCCAGTTCACGAGTAGGTCGTTTAAGAGGTTCCTCGGGCACATGGGGGTACGCCACCAGTTCACTGCCCCATATACGCCGCAGGAAAACCCGACTGAACGAACAAATCGAACGGTGAAGACGATGATTGCGCAATTTGCGGAAGGGGAGCAGCGTCGGTGGGATGAATTCATCCCAGAACTTACGCTGGCAATAAACACCAGTATGGCCGACAGTACCGGTTATACGCCAGCATTTTTGGCGCAGGGGCGGGAGCCGAGACTGCCGAAGGCATTGTTCGACGAGGTCGCCATAGGGTCAGGCCGCGTCGCGGAGGGGGTCGGCGAGCATCAGGCAAAAATGAGTGAGATTTTCGAAATCGTAAAAAAATCGCAGTCGAAAGCTAGCCAGGATCAAGCGAGAGGCTATAATTTACGACGGCGCGAATGGAGGCCGGAAATCGGTCAGAAAGTGCTCGTGAAGCAACATCACCTATCTAAGGCTAGTGAAAATTTTGCCGCCAAATTGGCGCCGAAGTACGATGGGCCTTATCAGGTGGTCGGTTACGCGTCGCCGGTGATCGCGGAGTTGAAAAGTGCAAGCGGTAGACGGACGCGTACAGCACACGTGAGTGAGCTGAAACTATTTGCGGATGGACAGTCTATTGTGGAGGGTGATGAGGAGGAGAGGGAATTAACCAACTAGGTACAGTTGGAACTTACAGACTAGTACAATTATGTGTTGTCTTAAAGATAGCTTAGTCATATAACTTATAATTAGGTCGGCGGTTATCTGAAAAGGGAAAGACTTTAGTAAGGCGAATTTCGAAAACGAATACATAACACGAGAGTCAAACCTGACGGACCCCTACGGCCCGGCTACGCAAAATATTGTAGTGCGGGAGGGAAAAAAAACGTACGTTGTTGCAGTAGCTCTAGTTCCAGAGGGCATCGGGTGTGCTAGGGCCTGCCTTTAAGTGCTCACCTTACTAAACGATAACAAGTTCACAATACGGGTTAATGAGGGGCAACTAAATGTAAGTTTCATATATTCACACTGAGGGCCGTTTTTTGGTTCGCTTCGCGTTCGTCGCTTTGCCCGCCGCTAAGTGAAGATCACTGCTGCACACATTTGCATGGCCAGAAATCATGGCCTGGGGCTGGTTTACCAGTTATCGCAGGGCGTCTGTTTTCTGCCGGTCTTTTGGGTGCACGGATAACACGCCGTTGGTAGGCACAGTTTCTCGTTGTCACAGGGCGATGGCGAATTGCGTATAGGCAAACTTATTTTGTTATGTTGGGCTCGCACGCTTCACTTTGGCTGTATGTTTTTTTTCTCTTCTTAAATTTTTCGTGGTCAATTGCACAAGAATATTGTGGCAAAGCACATGTGTTGCATGGCCAGGGTTGCCGCGTCTGCGCACATCCCGCGTCAAATATGACTCACATAGCCGGGAACATGTGTCAATACACATGTGTTTCACGACATCATATATAACAATACACACATGCGCCACATGTAGTGCGCGCTAGTTGGGAACATACGCCAACACACATGCGCCATATGTAAGGCATGTTAGTTTGATAACACACGCCAGCGCACATGCACCGTATGTAATGCTCTTTAGTTAGTAACATGCGTCGACACACATGCGCCATATGTAATGCATGATAGTTGATAACATATGCCAACATACATGCACATATGTTATGCATGTTAGTTTGATAACACACGCCAGCACACATGCGCCGTATGTAATGCTCTTTGGTTAATAACAGGCGTCAACACACATGCGCCATATATAATGCATGATAGTTGATAACATACGCCAACATACATGCGCCATATGGTATGCATTTTAGTGGGTAACATACGCCAGCACACAAGCGCCATATGTAATGTAGCATGCGCCCACACACATGCGCCATATGTAGTGCATGGTAGGCGATAACATACGCCAATACACATGCGCCATATGTGATGCACTTTAGTTTGATAACACACGCCAACACACATGCGCCGTATGTAATGCGTTTTATTGGGTAACATACGCCAACACACCTGCGCACTCACCTGCGTCAAAATGTGACGCACATTACACCATAGCGGGTAGCAACGCTCATGACCAGTGTTGGCACACACACACATGCGTCGAATGTGACACGTAGCTGGTAAAATGTGTCAATATAGGAGTGTGGCATGACACATGTGTTGCACGACACATGCATCATATGTGACACGGTACACCCATGCGCCGTATGTTACGCGCTCTTGTGGGTAACATGCGCCGCATGGTAGCAGGCGTCAACTGTGACTCTTTTGAGGTTTGGTATTGGCGCGTGCTCAGGAAACCCAACGTATTAGTGTTGGGAAAAGGGACTAATTTTTACCAACGGGTGTAGCTGTATCCAGCACAGGCATCTTTGATCAATTGCAAATGGTGGACTGAACCAAGCGCGTGGTTTTTAAAAAGCGGGAAAAGTTCGGCAACGGGATAACATAAAGGCAAATAAAATCAAGGAAAGTTGAACAACGGGGGAAAAAAAAACAAAGGAAGAAGCGCAAACCAAAGTTTTAAAAAAAAAAGCAAACGCTACAGCTAACGAAATAGAATAAAACAAAGCAAAGGTGAGCATAAGTGAGTTTTGTTTTAAGGCAAATATTCCATGAGCCAAGGAAATTTGTTTTCAGGAAAATGGTAGGCAGAGGCAAACTAACATTTGAGTGGCCGGCGCAGGTCGAACAAGTTGATCAGGTATCGACAAATGAGTCGCGGGATGGGCCGGAGGAACAAATGGCGAAATTAATGGACAGCATCCGCATTGCGCAACGGCAAATCGCACAGCTGAATGAAGAACTTAAGTCCGCCCGCCGCAAAGTGGCTCGCTTGTTCGACGAACGGGCAGAAGCGGAGGAAAAAACCGAGACTAACGACAAAGCGTTTGCCGCGAGCATGGTCCGGAAAGGGTACGAGCGACGAGTGGGGCTCCCCACATGCATTTACGCGCGTGTGGTGGCTAGGGCAGTCGGTTTGGCGGAGTGGGGCGAATGCCACTTCGACGAATCGTTTAACGACTTGGAATTCCACGTGGTCGTGGACAGCCAGCAACGCATGACGGTATGGCGGCGGACGCCTCGTGCGAAGAGGCAGGCGGAGGACCCCATAAATCGTTTGTGTTTCCGCTAACTTTGTTTCTCTCTCGATTCTCTGTTTTTATATAGTTATAGGCACTCGGTTTCAACGAGTTAGCCATTTCTGAATAGTTTTTGCAAGAAGCTAACGACGCTGCGTTCAGCGAGTTTGTCGGTTTTTTTTGTTTTATTTTGATTTTGTTTTGACTAGCGTTTTCTTTGCTTGGAAGACACATGTGTCTACAAGTTTAGAATGCCATGCGTAGAAGGCTGATTTTTTTTTTATTATTATTAGTATTATCTCATTTTCTTTGTTACATATAACGGCACTGGAGCCAAATAAAAAAAAAAAACATATAAAATAAGAATAATCAAAAAAAAAAAAAAAACACATGAAATAAAAATAATCAAAAAAAAAAAAAAGAGAACACGTTTGGAATCAGGAAGCTTGGTCATAGTGAGGGGGGGAGGGGAAGAAAGAGAGTGGTGACGATAAGGAGGAAATAATAATAGGGTAATGATTATGGGCAACAAATGGAAACGTTTTACTTTGGAAGAAGGGAAAGGAACAAAAAGGAAAAGGAAGAATGAACAGTAAATATTAAGAAACAAAAAAAGAAAGGAAAAGGAGATGAAAACGAATTAAAATGAATAATGTTATAAAATTGTAGAGCAAAGAGGAAAAGGAGAAATGAAAAGTAAATAGTAAGAAACAAATATAAAAAAAAAAAAGGGAAAAGGAAAAGGAGATGAAAACGAATTAAAGTAAATATGGTATAAAATTTTGAGAACAAAAAAGTAGAAAGGAAAAAGGAAGAAGAAGAAAAGTAAATATTAAGAAACAAAAAAAAAAAAGGAAAACGAAAGGGAGATGAAGATGAAATAATATAAGTATGTTGGGTATTATATAAAATATTATGAAGTTTTAACAAAAAAAAGGAAGACTGAAGAATAAATTTTTTGCTTGTATATAAAAAAAAAAAGAGTTTATTTAGTTTAATTAGATATAAGGAAAAAAAAAAAAAAAAAAAACAAAAGAAAAAGAGAATAAAATAAAAAAAAAATAATAATGCCAAATTCATAATGTAAAAAAAAAAAAAGAAGAGGAAAAGAAGGGTTAGATGTAATCCAGCGAACGGGGTGGTGGAGAAAATCGGGGTTTGGTGCAGCATCGAGGGACACGGAATGAACACTTTTTCTCTCCCGAGGGGAGGGGGAAGTATGAGGGGGCGAATTCCGTAGTGGATTCACCCCTCACAACATAGCCTACCATGCCGATCAGTGGCTGCAGGGTACAACAGAAATACCGTCTGTTGTTAGTCTGTAAGCCACTGTTAAGCTAACAGCACGTCATTATCGCTGTTAATAGCATGGGAACTGGCAAACAGGGTTGCTTCATAACAGTCGCGATCAGCTGACGGCCGTAGAGGTATGCACAGTGGGTGTTGTTGGCGATTTCCAATGCGACAGAGTGCATTGGAAAACGAAAGTGCACCGGTTGAGGTGAATGACCGGTCTCAAGGCCTAGGAAGGGCACCGTTGAACAGAATAGCAGGAAACAGGCGACAGCGAATGAGCTGAGCACAAAGGGGCAGTCTGGTACGGGACACCAAGCGTAGAAGTCGACTTCGCGATTATCGGTTTTGGAAGATTAAAAAGCGGTACAGGACGGTAATAAGGTTAAGAAAGTCCTCGCGGTCCGAATTGAGAAAAGTGTCCAGCGAACACGTACGCGATACGATAAAGAAAAAACGCTATTCTGCCCACCGACTGAGTCGTATCAATCCTAGATATATTTCGAGTGCGGGAAAACCACCCCGTGCCACGATACATACGGCCGTTACAACGGTTTTGGCCGAATCCTCACACGCAGCTACGCCAGCAGCACCAGCTTACTGCGCCCAGCGAGACGCCAACTCGTCGAATAATCAGCAAGACGCGCGCTGGCACTGTCGGAGCCAATCGTCGAGCCAAGCATCGGACAAAACGTCGAGGGAGAACTCACCACCCCGCAACAGCGACTGGAGGAAATATTACAGCTAAGTTTAGAGTCTAAGTTGTATCTTTGTACACTAGTGCATAAGTTCGGATAAGTGAAGTAGGAGAATAGGGCCCTCTGCTTTAGTTGTAAGTTAGCAACACTGATTCCCCCGATCACTTTTCCTTTAGAATTAAAAGCTTGTTTCTGTACAAAGTGAACGTCAATCTTTTTCTTTTCGCTACCCTCGAGTTGGATTTCAGGCAGACGAAAGGTAACGTTACTAATTCACGCAGGGTCTTTATATAAATCGAATAAATTTATGTAAAACGGACTCTGTCGGCTAGCTATTCCCAGCCTTTGAACCGGGTAGAACCGGGAGTCCTTTACAATCCTCGAAATCATTGAAGAAGAAGTACCTTATCAGACGAAAATATTCTTTATCTAATAAGAGACATTTAAATTTTTTTTAATTGCATAAATGGGTGGCATTTTATTCAGAATTAATAGTTTTTTACATGGACATAAAATTCCTTTAATTTTTTCCCATTAAATACTAGAATTAAAGGAAAGCACTATGCGAAAAGAATCGGCAGTAGAACGGAATCGTGATCACCACCGATTAGATTTTTGCTAATAACTCTTGCATCTTTCGACAGACTTCTTCGACTAAGAGCTCGATGGAAAGCTTATCTGTACCTCTTTCAGATGGCATTAACATATTTTACGAAACGTCATAAGAAATAAAACTTTTTTGATCAAAACTAAAATATCCTCGAAATCATTGAAGAAGAAGTACCTTATCAGACGAAAATATGCCTTGTCTATTGAGAGACATTTGAATTTTTTTTATTGCATAAATGGACGGCATTTTATTTAGAATTAATAGTTTTTTACATGGACATAAAATTCGTTTAATTTTTTCCCATTAAATACTAGAATTATAGAAGAGTAGTTTGCGAAAAGAATCGGCAGCAGGACGCAATCGTTTTGACCACCGATTAGTTTTTTGCTAATAACTCTTGCATCCTTCGACAGACTTCTTCGACTAAGAGCTCGATTTAAAGCTTATCTGATCCTCTGTCAGATGGCATTAACATATTTTACGAAAAGTCATAAGAAATAAAACTTTTTTGATCAAAACTAAAATATCCTCGAAATCATTGAAGAAGAAGTACCGTATCAGACGAAAATATGCCTTATCTAATAAGAGACATTTAACTTTTTTTAATTGCATAAATGGGCGACATTTTAATCAGAATTAATAGTTTTTTACATGGACAAAACAGTCGTTTAATTTTTTCCCATTAAATATTAGAATTATAGAAAAGTACTTTGCGAAAAGAATCGGCAGTAGGACGGAAACGTGTTGACCACCGATTAGTTTTTTGCTAATAACTCTTGCATCCTTCGACAGACTTCTTCGACTAAGAGCTCGATGGAAAGCTTATCTGTTCCTCTTTCAGATGGCATTAACACATTTTACGAAAAGTCGTAAAAAATAAAATTTTTTTTCATCAAAACTAAAATATCCTCGAAATCATTGAAGAAGAAGTACCTTATCAGACGAAAATATGCTTTATCTAATAAGAGACATTTCAATTTTTTTTAATTGCATAAATGGGCGGCATTTTATTCAGAATTAATAGTGTTTTACATGGACAAAAAATTCGTTTAATTTTATTAGAATTATAGAAAAGTACTTTGCGAAAAGAATCGGCAGTAGGACGGAAACGTGTTGACCACCGATTAGTTTTTTGCTAATAACTCTTGCATCCTTCGACCGACTTCTTCGACTTAGAGCTCGATGGAAAGCTTATCTGGTCCTCTTCCAGATGGAACTAACATATTTTGCTCGAAGGAAAGCTTATCTGTTCCTTTTTCAGATGGCATTAACATATTTTACGAAAAGTCGTAAGAAATAAAATTTTTTTGATCAAAACTAAAATATCCTCGAAATCATTGAAGCAGAGGTACCTTATCAGACGAAAATATGCTTTATCTAATAAAAGACATTTAAATTTTTTTTAATTGCATAAATGGGTGGCATTTTATTCAGAATTAATAGTTTTTTACATGGACATAAAATTCGTTTAATTTTTTCCCATTAAATACTAGAATTATAGAAAAGCACTATGCGAAAAGAATCGGTAATAAAACGGAATCGTGATCACCACCGATTAGTTTTTTATACTTTTCACTTATGTGAAATAGTATATTAACTTTGTCACGGAGTTTGTAACAGATCGAAATATTAATTTCCGACTATATAAAGTATATATATTCTTGATCAGGACGACAAGACGAGTTGATTTAGCCATGTCCGTCTGTCCGTCTGTCTGTCTGTCGGTCTGTCTGTCTGTCTGTCTGTATGTATGCAAACTTGTCCCTCAGTTTTGAAGCTATCGAGCTGAAACTTTGCACAGAGTCTTAGAATTTATTACGATGAATCATTCGGCGGAACCAGCATGATCGGATTATTGGAACAGGTAGCTCCCATACGAAAAGAAGAAGAAAAGTGAACAAAACTTGAATCGTTGTATGGAAAACTTTTTTGTTTTGTACAATAGAGTGCTGAAATTTTAAACATAGTTGTTTTACATGGTCCGACTACATGCCTGAAAGTTTCATTGAGATTGGACATCTGGAACTGGTAGCTCCCATACAAAATGAAGAAGAGGAAGAGAAGGAATATTCACGTCGTTGTATGGAAAACTTTTTTGTTTCTTAACCAATTGACTTGAAATTTTAAAGTTATGTTCTTAGGGAGGAATGAAATCTATTTTGACCAAATGTGGGCGTAACCACGCGTAGCCACGCCCACTTATAGCGAAAATTTACCCGTTGAATGGAAAACTTTTTTGTTTTTTAACCAATTGACTTGAAACTTTACAGTTATGTTCTTAGAGAGGAATGAAAACTATTTTGACCAAAAGTGGGCGTAGACAGGCGTAGCCACGCCCACTTATAGCGAAAATTGACCCATTGTATGGAAAACTTTTTTGTTTCTTAACCAATTGACTTGAAACTTTGCAGTTATGCTCTTAGGGAGGAATGAAAACTATTTTGATCAAAAGTGGGCGTAGCCACGCCTACTTATAGCGAAAATTGACCCGTTGTATGGAAAACTTTTTTATTTTTTAACCAATTGACTTGAAACTTTGCAGTTATGCTCTTAGGGAGGAATGAAAACTATTTTGACCAAAAGTGGGCGTAGCCAGGCGTAGCCACACCCACTTATAGCGAAAATTCACCCGTTGTATGGAAAACTTTTTTGTTTCTTAACCAATTGACTTGAAACTTGGCAGTTATGTTCTTAGGGAGGAATGAAAACTATTTTGACGAAAAGTGGGCGTAGCCACGCCCTTTTATAGCGAAAATTGACCCTTTGTATGGAAAACTTTTTTGTTTTTTAACCAATTGACTTAAAACTTTACAGTTATGTTCCTAGAGAGGAATGAAAACTATTTTGACCAAAAGTGGGCGTAGCCACGCCTACTTATAGCAAAAATTGACCCGTTGTATGGAAAACTTTTTTGTTTTTTAACCAATTGACTTGAAACTTTACAGTTATGTTCTTAGGGAGGAATGAAAACTATTTTGACCAAATTTGGGCATGGCTACGCCCACTTATCGCAAAACTTGAACCGTTGTATGGAAAAAATTTTTGTTTTTTAACGAATTGACTTGAAACTTTGAAGTTATGTTCTTAGGGAGGAATGAAAACTATTTTGACGAAAAGTGGGCGTAGCCACGCCCTTTTATAGCGAAAATTGACCCTTTGTATGGAAAACTTTTTTGTTTTTTAACCAATTGACTTAAAACTTTACAGTTATGTTCCTAGAGAGGAATGAAAACTATTTTGACCAAAAGTGGGCGTAGCCACGCCTACTTATAGCAAAAATTGACCCGTTGTATGGAAAACTTTTTTGTTTTTTAACCAATTGACTTGAAACTTTGCAGTTATGCTCTTAGGGAGGAATGAAAACTATTTTGATCAAAAGTGGTCATGGCCACGCCCACTTATAGCTTAACTTGACCCTTTGTATGGAAAACTTTTTGGTTTTTTAATCAATTGACTTGAAACTTTACAGTTATGTTCCTAGAGAGGAATGAAAACTATTTTGACCAAAAGTGGGCGTAGTCACGCCTACTTATAGCAAAAATTGACCCGTTGTATGGAAAACTTTTTTGTTTTTTAACCAATTGACTTGAAACTTTACAGTTATGTTCTTAGAGAGGAATGAAAACTATTTTGACCAAATTTGGGCATGGCTACGCCCACTTATCGCAAAACTTGAACCGTTGTATGGAAAAATTTTTTGTTTTTTAACGAATTGACTTGAAACATTACAGTTATGTTGTTAGGGAGGCATGAAAACTATTCATTTAGTTTTTTTTTATAGTGACACAAAGTGAAAAGTATTATAGCTTCAGCCTTGCTGAAGATAGCGTCCTTACTGGTTTTAATTGCATAAATTGGCGGCATTTTTGTTTCTTAAATGGACAAAAAACTCGTTTAATTTTTTCCCATTATATATTACAATTATTGAAAAGTACTTTGCGAAAATAATCGGCAGTAGGACGGAAACGTGTTGACCACCGATTAGTTTTTTGCTAATAACTCTTGCATCCTTCGATCGACTTATTCGACTAAAAGCTCGATGGAAAGCTTATCTGTTCCTCTTTCAGATGGAATTAACATAGTTTGCTCGAAGGAAAGCTTATCTGTTCCTCTTTCAGATGGCATTAACGAAAAGTTGTAAGAAATTAAATTTTTTTGATCAAAACTAAAATATCCTCGAAATCATTGAAGAAGAGTACCATTTCAGACGAAAATATTCTTTATCTAATAAGAGACATTTAAATTTTTTTAATTGCATAAATGAGCGGCATTTAATTCAGAATTAATAGTTTCTTACATGGACAAAAAATTCGTTAAATTTTTTCCATTAAATACTAGAATTATAGAAAAGTACTTTGCGAAAAGAATCGGCAGTAGGACGGAATCGTGTTGACCACCGATTAGTTTTTTGCTAATAACTCTTGCATCCTTCGACCGAGTTCTTCGACTGAGAGTTCGATGGAAAGCTTATCTGGTCCTCTTCCCGATGGAATTAACATATTTTGCTCAAAGGAAAGATTATCTGTTCCTCTTTCAGATGGCATTAATATATTTTACGAAAAGTCGTAAGAAATAAAATTATTTTGATCAAAACTAAAATATCCTCGAAATCATTGAAGAAGAAGTACCTTATCAGAAGAAAATATGCTTTATCTAATAAGACACATTTAAATTTTTTTTAATTGCATAAATGGGTGGCATTTTATTCAGAATTAATAGTTTTTTACATGGACATAAAATTCGTTTAATTTTTTCCCATTAAATACTAGAATTATAGAAGAGTACTTTGCGAAAAGAATCGGCGGTAGGACGGAATCGTTTTGACCACCGATTAGTTTTTTGCTAATAACTCTTGCATCCTTCGACAGACTTCTTCATCTAAGAGCTCGATGGAAAGCTTATCTGTTCCTCTTTCAGATGGCATTAACATATTTTACGAAAAGTCGTAAGAAATAAAATTTTTTTGATCAAAACTAAAATATCCTCGAAATCATTGAAGAAGAAGTACCTTATCAGACGAAAATATGCTTTATCTAATAAGAGACATTTAAATTTTTTTTAATTGCATAAATGGGTGGCATTTTATTCAGAATAAATAGTTTTTTACATGGACAAAACAGTCGTTTAATTTTTTCCCATTAAATACTAGAATTATAGAAGAGTACTTTGCGAAAAGAATCGGCAGTAGGACGGAATCGTTTTGACCACCGATTAGTTTTTTGCTAATAACTCTTGCATCCTTCGACAGACTTCTTCGACTAAGAGCTCGATGGAAAGCTTATCTGTTCCTCTTTCAGATGGCATTAACATATTTTACGAAAAGTCGTAAGAAATAAATTTTTTTTGATCAAAACTAAAATATCCTCGAAATCATTGAAGAAGAAGTACCTGATCAGACGAAAATATGCCTTATCTAATAATAGACCTTTAAATTTTTTTAATTGCATAAATTGGCGGCATTTTTGTTTCTTAAATGGACAAAAAATTCGTTTAATTTTTTCCCATTATATATTACAATTATAGACAAGTACTTTGCGAAAAGAATCGGCAGTAGGACGGAATCGTGTTGACCACCGATTAGTTTTTTGCTAATAACTCTTGCATCCTTCGATCGACTTATTCGACTAAAAGCTCGATGGAAAGCTTATCTGTTCCTCTTTCAGATGGAATTAACATATTTTGCTCGAAGGAAAGCTTATCTGTTCCTCTTTCAGATGGCATTAACGAAAAGTTGTAAGAAATTAAATTTTTTTGATCAAAACTAAAATATCCTCGAAATCATTGAAGAAGAGTACCTTTTCAGACGAAAATATGCTTTATCTTATAAGAGACATTTAAATTTTTTTTAATTGCATAAATGGGTGGCATTTTATTCAGAATTAATAGTTTTTTACATGGACATAAAATTCGTTTAATTTTTTCCCATTAAATACTAGAATTATAGAAGAGTACTTTGCGAAAAGAATCGGCGGTAGGACGGAATCGTTTTGACCACCGATTAGTTTTTTGCTAATAACTCTTGCATCCTTCGACAGACTTCTTCATCTAAGAGCTCGATGGAAAGCTTATCTGTTCCTCTGTCAGATAACATTAACATATTTTACGAAAAGTCATAAGAAATAAAATTTTTTTGATCAAAACTAAAATATCCTCGAAATCATTGAAGAAGAATTACCTTATCAGACGAAAATATGCCTTATCTAATAAGAGACATTTAACTTTTTTTAATTGCATAAATGGGCGGCATTTTAATCAGAATTAATAGTTTTTTACATGGACAAAACAGTCGTTTAATTTTTTCCCATTAAATATTAGAATTATAGAAAAGTACTTTGCGAAAAGAATCGGCAGTAGGACGGAAACGTGTTGACCACCGATTAGTTTTTTGCTAATAACTCTTGCATCCTTCGACAGACTTCTTCGACTAAGAGCTCGATGGAAAGCTTATCTGTTCCTCTTTCAGATGGCATTAACACATTTTGCTCAAAGGAAAGCTTATCTGTTCCTCTTTCAGATGGCATTAACATATTTTACGAAAAGTCGTAAGAAATAAAACTTTTTTGATCAAAACTAAAATATCCGCGAAATCATTGAAGAAGAAGTACCTTATCAGACGAAAATATGCCTTATCTATTGAGAAACATTTAAATTTTTTTTATTGCATAAATGGGCGGCATTTTATTCAGAATTAATAGTTTTTTACATGGGCATAAAATTCGTTTAATTTTTTCCCATTAAATACTACAATTATAGGAAAGCACTATGCGAAAAGAATCGGCAGTAGAACGGAATCGTGATCACCACCGATTAGATTTTTGCTAATAACTCTTGCATCTTTCGACAGACTTCTTCGACTAAGAGCTCGATGGAAAGCTTATCTGTTCCTCTTTCAGATGGCATTAACATATTTTACGAAACGTCATAAGAAATAAAACTTTTTTGATCAAAACTAAAATATCATCGAAATCATTGAAGGAGAAGTACCTTATCAGAAGAAAATATGCTTTATCTAATAAGAGACATTTAATTTTTTATACTTTTCACTTATGTGAAATAGTATATTAACTTTGTCACGGAGTTTGTAACAGATCGAAATGTTAATTTCCGACTATATAAAGTATATATATTCTTGATCAGGACGACAAGACGAGTTGATTTAGCCATGTCCGTCTGTCCGTCTGTCTGTCTGTCGGTCTTTCTGTCTGTCTGTATGTATGCAAACTAGTCCCTCAGTTTTGAAGCTATCGAGCTGAAACTTTGCACAGAGTCTTAGAATTTATTACGATGAATCATTCGTCGGAACCAGCATGATCGGATTATTGGAACAGGTAGCTCCCATACGAAAAGAAGAAGAAAAGTGAACAAAACTTGAATCGTTGTATGGAAAACTTTTTTGTTTTGTACAATAGAGTACTGAAATTTTAAACATAGTTGTTTTACATGGTCCGACTACATGCCTGAAAGTTTCATTGAGATTGGACATCTGGAACTGGTAGCTCCCATACAAAATGAAGAAGAGGAAGAGAAGGAATATTCACGTCGTTGTATGGAAAACTTTTTTGTTTCTTAACCAATTGACTTGAAATTTTAAAGTTATGTTCTTAGGGAGGAATGAAATCTATTTTGACCAAATGTGGGCGTAACCACGCGTAGCCACGCCCACTTATAGCGAAAATTTACCCGTTGAATGGAAAACTTTTTTGTTTTTTAACCAATTGACTTGAAACTTTACAGTTATGTTCTTAGAGAGGAATGAAAACTATTTTGACCAAAAGTGGGCGTAGCCAGGCGTAGCCACGCCCACTTATAGCGAAAATTTACCCGTTGTATGGAAAACTTTTTTGTTTCTTAACCAATTGACTTGAAACTTTGCAGTTATGCTCTTAGGGAGGAATGAAAACTATTTTAACCAAAAGTGGGCGTAGCCACGCCTACTTATAGCGAAAATTGACCCGTTGTATGGAAAACTTTTTTGTTTTTTAACCAATTGACTTGAAGCTTTGCAGTTATGCTCTTAGGGAGGAATGAAAACTATTTTGACCAAAAGTGGGCGTAGCCACGCCCACTTATAGCGAAAATTGACCCGTTGTATGGAAAACTTTTTTGTTTCTTAACCAATTGACTTGAAACTTTGCAGTTATGTTCATAGGGAGGAATGAAAACTATTTTGACGAAAAGTGGGCGTAGCCACGCCCTTTTATAGCGAAAATTGACCCTTTGTATGGAAAACTTTTTTGTTTTTTAACCAATTGACTTAAAACTTTACAGTTATGTTCCTAGAGAAGAATGAATACTATTTTGACCAAAAGTGGGCGTAGCCACGCCTACTTATAGCAAAAATTGACCCGTTGTGTGGAAAACTTTTTTGTTTTTTAACCAATTGACTTGAAACTTTGCAGTTATGCTCTTAGGGAGGAATGAAAACTATTTTGATCAAAAGTGGGCGTGGCCACGCCCTTTTATAGCGAAAATTGACCCTTTGTATGGAAAACTTTTTTGTTTTTTAACCAATTGACTTGAAACTTTACTGTTATGTTCTTAGGGAGGAATAAAAACTATTTTGACCAAATGTGGGCATGGCTACGCCCACTTATCGCAAAACTTGACCCGTTGTATGGAAAACTTTTTTGTTTTTTAACCAATTGACTTGAAACTTTGCAGTTATGCTCTTAGGGAGGAATGAAAACTATTTTGATCAAAAGTGGGCATGGCCACGCCCACTTATAGCTTAACTTGACCCTTTGTATGGAAAACTTTTTGGTTTTTTAATCAATTGACTTGAAACTTTACAGTTATGTTCCTAGAGAGGAATGAAAACTATTTTGACCAAAAGTGGGCGTAGTCACGCCTACTTATAGCAAAAATTGACCCGTTGTATGGAAAACTTTTTTGTTTTTTAACCAATTGACTTGGAACTTTACAGTTATGTTCTTAGGGAGGAATGAAAACTATTTTGACCAAATTTGGGCATGGCTACGCCCACTTATCGCAAAACTTGAACCGTTGTATGGAAAAATTTTTTTTTTTTTAACGAATTGACTTGAAACATTACAGTTATGTTGTTAGGGAGGCATGAAAACTATTCATTTAGTTTTTTTTATAGTGACACAAAGTGAAAAGTATTATAGCTTCAGCCTTGCTAAAGATAGCGTCCTTACTGGTTTTTAATTGCATAAATGGGTGGCATTTTATCCAGAATTAATAGTTTTTTACATGGACATAAAATTCGTTTAATTTTTTCCCATTAATTACTTTTGCGAATTATTAGTTTGCGAAAAGAATCGGCGGTAGGACGGAATCGTTTTGATCACCGATTAGTTTTTTGCTAATAACTCTTGCATCCTTCGACAGACTTCTTCGACTAAGAGCTCAATGGAAAGCTTATCTGTTCCTCTTTCAGATGGCATTAACATATTTTACATAAAGTCGTAAGAAAAAAAATTTTTTTGATCAAAACTAAAATATCCTCGAAATCATTGAAGAAGAAGTACCTTATCAGACGCAAATATGCCTTATCTAATAAGAGACATTTAAATTTTTTTAATTGCATAAATGGGCGGCATTTTAATCAGAATTAATAGTTTTTTACATAGACAAAACAGTCGTTTAATTTTTTCCCATTAAATATTAGAATTATAGAAAAGTACTTTGCGAAAAGAATCGGCAGTAGGACGGAAACATATTGACCACCGATTAGTTTTTTGCTAATAACTCTTGCATCCTTCGACCGACTTCTTCGACTAAGAGCTCGATGGAAAGCTTATCTGTTCCTCTTTCAGATGGCATTAACACATTTTACGAAAAGTCGTAAAAAATAAAATTTTTTTTGATCAAAACTAAAATATCCTCGAAATCATTGAAGAAGAAGTACCTTATCAGACGAAAATATGCCTTATCTAATAAGAGACATTTTAATTTTTTTAATTGCATAAATGGGCGGCATTTTATTCAGAATTAATAGTTTTTTACATGGCCAAAAAATTCATTTAATTTTTTCCCATTAAATAGTAGAATCATAGAAAAGTACTTTGCGAAAAGAATCGGCAGTAGGACGGAAACGTGTTGACCACCGATTAGTTTTTTGCTAATAACTCTTGCATCCTTCAACAGACTTCTTCGACTAAGAGCTCGATGGAAAGCTTATATGTTCCTCTTTGAGATGGCATTAAAATATTTTACGAAAAGTCGTAAGAAATAAAATTGTTTTGATCAAAACTAAAATATCCTCGAAATCATTGAAGAAGAGGTACCTTATCAGACGAAAATATGCCTTATCTAATAAGAGACATTTAAATTTTTTTGATTGCGTCACTGGGCGGCATTTTATTCAGAATAAATAGTTTCTTACATGAAAAAAAATTTCGTTTAATTTTTTCCCATTAAATACTACAATTATAGGAAAGCACTATGCGAAAAGAATCGGCGGTAGGACGGAATCGTTTTGACCACCAATTGGTTTTTTGCTAATAACTCTTGCATCCTTCGACAGACTTCTTCGACTAAGAGCTCGATGGAAAGCTTATCTGTTCCTCTTTCAAATGGCATTAACATATTTTACGAAACGTCATAAGAAATAAAACTTTTTTGATCAAAACTAAAATATCCGCGAAATCATTGAGGAAGAAGTACCTTATCAGACGAAAATATGCCTTATCTATTGAGAGACATTTAAATTTTTTTAATTGCATAAATTGGCGGCATTTTTGTTTCTTAAATGGACAAAGAATTCGTTTAATTTTTTCCCATTATATATTACAATTATAGAAAAGTACTTTGCGAAAAGAATCGGCAGTAGGACGGAAACATGTTGACCACCGATTAGTTTTTTGCTAATAACTCTTGCATCCTTCGATCGACTTGTTCGACTAAAAGCTCGATGGAAAGCTTATCTGTTCCTCTTTCAGATGGAATTAACATATTTTGCTCGAAGGAAAGCCTATCTGTTCCTCTTTCAGATGGCATTAACGAAAAGTTGTAAGAAATTAAATTTTTTTGATCAAAACTAAAATATCGTCGAAATCATTGAAGAAGAGTACCTTTTCAGACGAAAATATTTCTTATCTAATAAGAGACATTTAAATTTTTTTAATTGCATAAATGAGCGGCGTTTTATTCAGAATTAATAGTTTTTTACATGGACAAAAAATTCGTTAAATTTTTTCCATTAAATACTAGAATTATAGAAAAGTACTTTGCGAAAAGAATCGGCAGTAGGACGGAATCGTGTTGACCACCGATTAGTTTTTTGCTAATAACTCTTGCATCCTTCGACTGACTTCTTCTACTGAGAGCTCGATGGAAAGCTTATCTGGTCCTCTTCCTGATGGAATTAACATATTTTGCTCAAAGGAAAGCTTATCTGTTCCTCTTTCAGATGGCATTAACATATTTTACGAAAAGTCGTAAGAAATAAAATTATTTTGATCAAAACTAAAATATCCTCGAAATCATTGAAGAAGAAGTACCTTATCAGAAGAAAATATGCTTTATCTAATAAGAGACATTTAAATTTTTTTTAATTGCATAAATGGGTGGCATTTTATTCAGAATTATTATAATAGTTTTTTACATGGACATAAAATTCGTTTAATTTTTTCCCATTAATTACTTTTGCGAATTATTACTTTGCGAAAAGAATCGGCAGTAGGACGGAAACGTGTTGACCACCGATTAGATTTTTGCTAATAACTCTTGCATCTTTCGACAGACTTCTTCGACTAAGAGCTCGATGGAAAGCTTATCTGTTCCTCTTTCAGATGGCATTAACATATTTTACGAAACGTCATAAGAAATAAAACTTTTTTGATCAAAACTAAAATATCATCGAAATCATTGAAGAAGAAGTACCTTATCAGAAGAAAATATGCTTTATCTAATAAGAGACATTTAATTTTTTATACTTTTCACTTATGTGAAATAGTATATTAACTTTGTCACGGAGTTTGTAACAGATCGAAATGTTAATTTCCGACTATATAAAGTATATATATTCTTGATCAGGACGACAAGACGAGTTGATTTAGCCATGTCCGTCTGTCCGTCTGTCTGTCTGTCGGTCTGTCTGTCTGTCTGTATGTATGCAAACTAGTCCCTCAGTTTTGAAGCTATCGAGCTGAAACTTTGCACAGAGTCTTAGAATTTATTACGATGAATCATTCGTCGGAACCAGCATGATCGGATTATTGGAACAGGTAGCTCCCATACGAAAAGAAGAAGAAAAGTGAACAAAACTTGAATCGTTGTATGGAAAACTTTTTTGTTTTGTACAATAGAGTACTGAAATTTTAAACATAGTTGTTTTACATGGTCCGACTACATGCCTGAAAGTTTCATTGAGATTGGACATCTGGAACTGGTAGCTCCCATACAAAATGAAGAAGAGGAAGAGAAGGAATATTCACGTCGTTGTATGGAAAACTTTTTTGTTTCTTAACCAATTGACTTGAAATTTTAAAGTTATGTTCTTAGGGAGGAATGAAATCTATTTTGACCAAATGTGGGCGTAACCACGCGTAGCCACGCCCACTTATAGCGAAAATTTACCCGTTGAATGGAAAACTTTTTTGTTTTTTAACCAATTGACTTGAAACTTTACAGTTATGTTCTTAGAGAGGAATGAAAACTATTTTGACCAAAAGTGGGCGTAGCCAGGCGTAGCCACGCCCACTTATAGCGAAAATTTACCCGTTGTATGGAAAACTTTTTTGTTTCTTAACCAATTGACTTGAAACTTTGCAGTTATGCTCTTAGGGAGGAATGAAAACTATTTTGATCAAAAGTGGGCGTGGCCACGCCCACTTATAGCTTAACTTGACCCTTTGTATGGAAAACTTTTTTGTTTTTCAACCAATTGACTTGAAACTTTACAGTTATGTTCTTAGGGAGGAATGAAAACTATTTTAACCAAAAGTGGGCGTAGCCACGCCTACTTATAGCGAAAATTGACCCGTTGTATGGAAAACTTTTTTGTTTTTTAACCAATTGACTTGAAGCTTTGCAGTTATGCTCTTAGGGAGGAATGAAAACTATTTTGACCAAAAGTGGGCGTAGCCACGCCCACTTATAGCGAAAATTGACCCGTTGTATGGAAAACTTTTTTGTTTCTTAACCAATTGACTTGAAACTTTGCAGTTATGTTCATAGGGAGGAATGAAAACTATTTTGACGAAAAGTGGGCGTAGCCACGCCCTTTTATAGCGAAAATTGACCCTTTGTATGGAAAACTTTTTTGTTTTTTAACCAATTGACTTAAAACTTTACAGTTATGTTCCTAGAGAAGAATGAATACTATTTTGACCAAAAGTGGGCGTAGCCACGCCTACTTATAGCAAAAATTGACCCGTTGTATGGAAAACTTTTTTGTTTTTTAACCAATTGACTTGAAACTTTGCAGTTATGCTCTTAGGGAGGAATGAAAACTATTTTGATCAAAAGTGGGCGTGGCCACGCCCTTTTATAGCGAAAATTGACCCTTTGTATGGAAAACTTTTTTGTTTTTTAACCAATTGACTTGAAACTTTACTGTTATGTTCTTAGGGAGGAATAAAAACTATTTTGACCAAATGTGGGCATGGCTACGCCCACTTATCGCAAAACTTGACCCGTTGTATGGAAAACTTTTTTGTTTTTTAACCAATTGACTTGAAACTTTGCAGTTATGCTCTTAGGGAGGAATGAAAACTATTTTGATCAAAAGTGGGCATGGCCACGCCCACTTATAGCTTAACTTGACCCTTTGTATGGAAAACTTTTTGGTTTTTTAATCAATTGACTTGAAACTTTACAGTTATGTTCCTAGAGAGGAATGAAAACTATTTTGACCAAAAGTGGGCGTAGTCACGCCTACTTATAGCAAAAATTGACCCGTTGTATGGAAAACTTTTTTGTTTTTTAACCAATTGACTTGGAACTTTACAGTTATGTTCTTAGGGAGGAATGAAAACTATTTTGACCAAATTTGGGCATGGCTACGCCCACTTATCGCAAAACTTGAACCGTTGTATGGAAAAATTTTTTTTTTTTTAACGAATTGACTTGAAACATTACAGTTATGTTGTTAGGGAGGCATGAAAACTATTCATTTAGTTTTTTTTATAGTGACACAAAGTGAAAAGTATTATAGCTTCAGCCTTGCTAAAGATAGCGTCCTTACTGGTTTTTAATTGCATAAATGGGTGGCATTTTATCCAGAATTAATAGTTTTTTACATGGACATAAAATTCGTTTAATTTTTTCCCATTAATTACTTTTGCGAATTATTAGTTTGCGAAAAGAATCGGCGGTAGGACGGAATCGTTTTGATCACCGATTAGTTTTTTGCTAATAACTCTTGCATCCTTCGACAGACTTCTTCGACTAAGAGCTCAATGGAAAGCTTATCTGTTCCTCTTTCAGATGGCATTAACATATTTTACATAAAGTCGTAAGAAAAAAAATTTTTTTGATCAAAACTAAAATATCCTCGAAATCATTGAAGAAGAAGTACCTTATCAGACGCAAATATGCCTTATCTAATAAGAGACATTTAAATTTTTTTAATTGCATAAATGGGCGGCATTTTAATCAGAATTAATAGTTTTTTACATAGACAAAACAGTCGTTTAATTTTTTCCCATTAAATATTAGAATTATAGAAAAGTACTTTGCGAAAAGAATCGGCAGTAGGACGGAAACATATTGACCACCGATTAGTTTTTTGCTAATAACTCTTGCATCCTTCGACCGACTTCTTCGACTAAGAGCTCGATGGAAAGCTTATCTGTTCCTCTTTCAGATGGCATTAACACATTTTACGAAAAGTCGTAAAAAATAAAATTTTTTTTGATCAAAACTAAAATATCCTCGAAATCATTGAAGAAGAAGTACCTTATCAGACGAAAATATGCCTTATCTAATAAGAGACATTTTAATTTTTTTAATTGCATAAATGGGCGGCATTTTATTCAGAATTAATAGTTTTTTACATGGCCAAAAAATTCATTTAATTTTTTCCCATTAAATAGTAGAATCATAGAAAAGTACTTTGCGAAAAGAATCGGCAGTAGGACGGAAACGTGTTGACCACCGATTAGTTTTTTGCTAATAACTCTTGCATCCTTCAACAGACTTCTTCGACTAAGAGCTCGATGGAAAGCTTATATGTTCCTTTTTGAGATGGCATTAAAATATTTTACGAAAAGTCGTAAGAAATAAAATTGTTTTGATCAAAACTAAAATATCCTCGAAATCATTGAAGAAGAGGTACCTTATCAGACGAAAATATGCCTTATCTAATAAGAGACATTTAAATTTTTTTGATTGCATCACTGGGCGGCATTTTATTCAGAATAAATAGTTTCTTACATGAAAAAAAATTTCGTTTAATTTTTTCCCATTAAATACTACAATTATAGGAAAGCACTATGCGAAAAGAATCGGCGGTAGGACGGAATCGTTTTGACCACCAATTGGTTTTTTGCTAATAACTCTTGCATCCTTCGACAGACTTCTTCGACTAAGAGCTCGATGGAAAGCTTATCTGTTCCTCTTTCAAATGGCATTAACATATTTTACGAAACGTCATAAGAAATAAAACTTTTTTGATCAAAACTAAAATATCCGCGAAATCATTGAGGAAGAAGTACCTTATCAGACGAAAATATGCCTTATCTATTGAGAGACATTTAAATTTTTTTAATTGCATAAATTGGCGGCATTTTTGTTTCTTAAATGGACAAAGAATTCGTTTAATTTTTTCCCATTATATATTACAATTATAGAAAAGTACTTTGCGAAAAGAATCGGCAGTAGGACGGAAACATGTTGACCACCGATTAGTTTTTTGCTAATAACTCTTGCATCCTTCGATCGACTTGTTCGACTAAAAGCTCGATGGAAAGCTTATCTGTTCCTCTTTCAGATGGAATTAACATATTTTGCTCGAAGGAAAGCCTATCTGTTCCTCTTTCAGATGGCATTAACGAAAAGTTGTAAGAAATTAAATTTTTTTGATCAAAACTAAAATATCGTCGAAATCATTGAAGAAGAGTACCTTTTCAGACGAAAATATTTCTTATCTAATAAGAGACATTTAAATTTTTTTAATTGCATAAATGAGCGGCGTTTTATTCAGAATTAATAGTTTTTTACATGGACAAAAAATTCGTTAAATTTTTTCCATTAAATACTAGAATTATAGAAAAGTACTTTGCGAAAAGAATCGGCAGTAGGACGGAATCGTGTTGACCACCGATTAGTTTTTTGCTAATAACTCTTGCATCCTTCGACTGACTTCTTCTACTGAGAGCTCGATGGAAAGCTTATCTGGTCCTCTTCCTGATGGAATTAACATATTTTGCTCAAAGGAAAGCTTATCTGTTCCTCTTTCAGATGGCATTAACATATTTTACGAAAAGTCGTAAGAAATAAAATTATTTTGATCAAAACTAAAATATCCTCGAAATCATTGAAGAAGAAGTACCTTATCAGAAGAAAATATGCTTTATCTAATAAGAGACATTTAAATTTTTTTTAATTGCATAAATGGGTGGCATTTTATTCAGAATTATTATAATAGTTTTTTACATGGACATAAAATTCGTTTAATTTTTTCCCATTAATTACTTTTGCGAATTATTACTTTGCGAAAAGAATCGGCAGTAGGACGGAAACGTGTTGACCACCGATTAGTTTTTTGCTAATAACTCTTGCATCCTTCGACCGACTTCTTCGACTAAGAGCTCGATGGAAAGCTTATCTGTTCCTCTTTCAGATGGCATTAACACATTTTACGAAAAGTCGTAAATATCCTCGAAATCATTGAAGAAGAAGTACCTTATCAGAAGAAAATATGCTTTATCTAATAAGAGACATTTAAATTTTTTTTAATTGCATAAATGGGTGGCATTTTATTCAGAATTAATAGTTTTTTACATGGACATAAAATTCGTTTAATTTTTTCCCATTAATTACTTTTGCGAATTATTACTTTGCGAAAAGAATCGGCAGTAGGACGGAAACGTGTTGACCACCGATTAGTTTTTTGCTAATAACTCTTGCATCTTTCGACAGACTTCTTCGACTAAGAGCTCGATGGAAAGCTTATCTGTTCCTCTTTCAGATGGCATTAACATATTTTACGAAACGTCATAAGAAATAAAACTTTTTTGATCAAAACTAAAATATCATCGAAATCATTGAAGAAGAAGTACCTTATCAGAAGAAAATATGCTTTATCTAATAAGAGCCATTAAATTTTTTATACTTTTCACTTATGTGAAATAGTATATTAACTTTGTCACGGAGTTTGTAACAGATCGAAATGTTAATTTCCGACTATATAAAGTATATATATTCTTGATCAGGACGACAAGACGAGTTGATTTAGCCATGTCCGTCTGTCCGTCTGTCTGTCTGTCTGTCTGTCTGTATGTATGCAAACTAGTCCCTCAGTTTTGAAGCTATCGAGCTGAAACTTTGCACAGAGTCTTAGAATTTATTACGATGAATCATTCGTCGGAACCAGCATGATCGGATTATTGGAACAGGTAGCTCCCATACGAAAAGAAGAAGAAAAGTGAACAAAACTTGAATCGTTGTATGGAAAACTTTTTTGTTTTGTACAATAGAGTGCTGAAATTTTAAACATAGTTGTTTTACATGGTCCGACTACATGCCTGAAAGTTTCATTGAGATTGGACATCTGGAACTGATAGCTCCCATACAAAATGAAGAAGAGGAAGAGAAGGAATATTCACGTCGTTGTATGGAAAACTTTTTTAATTCTTAACCAATTGACTTGAAATTTTAAAGTTATGTTCTTAGGGAGGAATGAAATCTATTTTGACCAAATGTGGGCGTAACCACGCGTAGCCACGCCCACTTATAGCGAAAATTTACCCGTTGAATGGAAAACTTTTTTGTTTTTTAACCAATTGACTTGAAACTTTACAGTTATGTTCTTAGAGAGGAATGAAAACTATTTTGACCAAAAGTGGGCGTAGCCACGCCCACTTATAGCGAAAATTGACCCGTTGTATGGAAAACTTTTTTGTTTCTTAACCAATTGACTTGAAACTTTGCAGTTATGCTCTTAGGGAGGAATGAAAACTATTTTGATCAAAAGTGGGCGTGGCCACGCCCACTTATAGCTTAACTTGACCCTTTGTATGGAAAACTTTTTTGTTTTTCAACCAATTTACTTGAAACTTTACAGTTATGTTCTTAGGGAGGAATGAAAACTATTTTAACCAAAAGTGGGCGTAGCCACGCCTACTTATAGCGAAAATTGACCCATTGTATGGAAAACTTTTTTGTTTTTTAACCAATTGACTTGAAGCTTTACAGTTATGTTCCTAGAGAAGAATGAATACTATTTTGACCAAAAGTGGGCGTAGCCATGCCTACTTATAGCAAAAATTGACCCGTTGTATGGAAAACTTTTTTGTTTTTTAACCAATTGACTTGAAACTTTGCAGTTATGCTCTTAGGTAGGAATGAAAACTATTTTGATCAAAAGTGGGCGTGGCCACGCCCTTTTATAGCGAAAATTGACCCTTTGTATGGAAAACTTTTTTGTTTTTTAACCAATTGACTTGAAACTTTACTGTTATGTTCTTAGGGAGGAATAAAAACTATTTTGACCAAATGTGGGCATGGCTACGCCCACTTATCGCAAAACTTGACCCGTTGTATGGAAAACTTTTTTGTTTTTTAACCAATTGACTTGAAACTTTGCAGTTATGTTCCTAGAGAGGAATGAAAACTATTTTGACCAAAAGTGGGCGTAGTCACGCCTACTTATAGCAAAAATTGACCCGTTGTATGGAAAACTTTTTTGTTTTTTAACCAATTGACTTGGAACTTTACAGTTATGTTCTTAGGGAGGAATGAAAACTATTTTGACCAAATTTGGGCATGGCTACGCCCACTTATCGCAAAACTTGAACCGTTGTATGGAAAAATTTTTTTTTTTTTAACGAATTGACTTGAAACATTACAGTTATGTTGTTAGGGAGGCATGAAAACTATTCATTTAGTTTTTTTTATAGTGACACAAAGTGAAAAGTATTATAGCTTCAGCCTTGCTAAAGATAGCGTCCTTACTGGTTTTTAATTGCATAAATGGGTGGCATTTTATCCAGAATTAATAGTTTTTTACATGGACATAAAATTTGTTTAATTTTTTCCCATTAATTACTTTTGCGAATTATTAGTTTGCGAAAAGAATCGGCGGTAGGACGGAATCGTTTTGATCACCGATTAGTTTTTTGCTAATAACTCTTGCATCCTTCGACAGACTTCTTCGACTAAGAGCTCAATGGAAAGCTTATCTGTTCCTCTTTCAGATGGCATTAACATATTTTACATAAAGTCGTAAGAAAAAAAATTTTTTTGATCAAAACTAAAATATCCTCGAAATCATTGAAGAAGAAGTACCTTATCAGACGCAAATATGCCTTATCTAATAAGAGACATTTAAATTTTTTTAATTGCATAAATGGGCGGCATTTTAATCAGAATTAATAGTTTTTTACATAGACAAAACAGTCGTTTAATTTTTTCCCATTAAATATTAGAATTATAGAAAAGTACTTTGCGAAAAGAATCGGCAGTAGGACGGAAACGTATTGGCCACCGATTAGTTTTTTGCTAATAACTCTTGCATCCTTCGACCGACTTCTTCGACTAAGAGCTCGATGGAAAGCTTATCTGTTCCTCTTTCAGATGGCATTAAAACATTTTACGAAAAGTCGTAAAAAATAAAATTTTTTTTGATCAAAACTAAAATATCCTCGAAATCATTGAAGAAGAAGTACCTTATCAGACGAAAATATGCCTTATCTAATAAGAGACATTTTAATTTTTTTAATTGCATAAATGGGCGGCATTTTATTCAGAATTAATAGTTTTTTACATGGCCAAAAAATTCATTTAATTTTTTCCCATTAAATAGTAGAATCATAGAAAAGTACTTTGCGAAAAGAATCGGCAGTAGGACGAAAACGTGTTGACCACCGATTAGTTTTTTGCTAATAACTCTTGCTTCCTTCAACAGACTTCTTCGACTAAGAGCTCGATGGAAAGCTTATATGTTCCTCTTTGAGATGGCATTAAAATATTTTACGAAAAGTCGTAAGAAATAAAATTGTTTTGATCAAAACTAAAATATCCTCGAAATCATTGAAGAAGAGGTACCTTATCAGACGAAAATATGCCTTATCTAATAAGAGACATTTAAATTTTTTTAATTGCATAAATGGGCGGCATTTTATTCAGAATAAATAGTTTCTTACATGAACAAAAATTTCGTTTAATTTTTTCCCATTAAATACTACAATTATAGGAAAGCACTATGCGAAAAGAATCGGCGGTAGGACGGAATCGTTTTGACCACCGATTAGTTTTTTGCTAATAACTCTTGCATCCTTCGACAGACTTCTTCGACTAAGAGCTCGATGGAAAGCTTATCTGTTCCTCTTTCAGATGGCATTAACATATTTTACGAAACGTCATAAGAAATAAAACTTTTTTGATCAAAACTAAAATATCCGCGAAATCATTGAAGAAGAAGTACCTTATCAGACGAAAATATGCCTTATCTATTGAGAGACATTTACATTTTTTTAATTGCATAAATTGGCGGCATTTTTGTTTCTTAAATGGACAAAAAATTCGTTTAATTTTTTCCCATTATATATTACAATTATAGAAAAGTACTTTGCGAAAAGAATCGGCAGTAGGACGGAAACATGTTGACCACCGATTAGTTTTTTGCTAATAACTCTTGCATCCTTCGATCGACTTAATCGACTAAAAGCTCGATGGAAAGCTTATCTGTTCCCCTTTCAGATGGAATTAACATATTTTGCTCGAAGGAAAGCCTATCTGTTCCTCTTTCAGATGGCATTAACGAAAAGTTGTAAGAAATTAAATTTTTTTGATCAAAACTAAAATATCGTCGAAATCATTGAAGAAGAGTACCTTTTCAGACGAAAATATTTCTTATCTAATAAGAGACATTTACATTTTTTTAATTGCATAAATGAGCGGCGTTTTATTCAGAATTAATAGTTTTTTACATGGACAAAAAATTCGTTAAATTTTTTCCATTAAATACTAGAATTATAGAAAAGTACTTTGCGAAAAGAATCGGCAGTAGGACGGAATCGTGTTGACCACCGATTAGTTTTTTGCTAATAACTCTTGCATCCTTCGACTGACTTCTTCTACTGAGAGCTCGATGGAAAGCTTATCTGGTCCTCTTCCTGATGGAATTAACATATTTTGCTCAAAGGAAAGCTTATCTGTTCCTCTTTCAGATGGCATTAACATATTTTACGAAAAGTCGTAAGAAATAAAATTATTTTGATCAAAACTAAAATATCCTCGAAATCATTGAAGAAGAAGTACCTTATCAGAAGAAAATATGCTTTATCTAATAAGAGACATTTAAATTTTTTTTAATTGCATAAATGGGTGGCATTTTATTCACAATTAATAGTTTTTTACATGGACATAAAATTCGTTTAATTTTTTCCCATTAATTACTTTTGCGAATTATTACTTTGCGAAAAGAATCGGCAGTAGGACGGAAACGTGTTGACCACCGATTAGTTTTTTGCTAATAACTCTTGCATCCTTCGACCGACTTCTTCGACTAAGAGCTCGATGGAAAGCTTATCTGTTCCTCTTTCAGATGGCATTAACACATTTTACGAAAAGTCGTAAATATCCTCGAAATCATTGAAGAAGAAGTACCTTATCAGAAGAAAATATGCTTTATCTAATAAGAGACATTTAAATTTTTTTTAATTGCATAAATGGGTGGCATTTTATTCAGAATTAATAGTTTTTTACATGGACATAAAATTCGTTTAATTTTTTCCCATTAATTACTTTTGCGAATTATTACTTTGCGAAAAGAATCGGCAGTAGGACGGAAACGTGTTGACCACCGATTAGTTTTTTGCTAATAACTCTTGCATCCTTCGACCGACTTCTTCGACTAAGAGCTCGATGGAAAGCTTATCTGTTCCTCTTTCAGATGGCATTAACACATTTTACGAAAAGTCGTAAAAAATAAAATTTTTTTTGATCAAAACTAAAATATCCTCGAAATCATTGAAGAAGAAGTACCTTATCAGACGAAAATATGCCTTATATAATAAGAGACATTTTAATTTTTTTAATTGCATAAATGGGCGGCATTTTATTCAGAATTAATAGTTTTTTACATGGCCAAAAAATTCATTTAATTTTTTCCCATTAAATAGTAGAATCATAGAAAAGTACTTTGCGAAAAGAATCGGCAGTAGGACGGAAACGTGTTGACCACCGATTAGTTTTTTGCTTATAACTCTTGCATCCTTCGACCGACTTCTTCGACTAAGAGCTCAATGGAAAGCTTATCTGTTGCTCTTTCAGATGGCATTAACATATTTTACGAAAAGTCGTAAGAAATAAAATTTTTTTGATCAAAACTAAAATATCCTCGAAATCATCGAAGAAGAAGTACCTTATCAGACGAAAATATGCCTTATCTAATAATAGACCACTAAATTTTTTTAATTGGAATTAATAGTTTCTTACATGGACAAAAAACCACCGATTAGTTTTTTGCTTATAACTCTTGCATCCTTCGACAGATTTCTTCGACTAAGAGCTCGATGGAAAGCTTATCTGTTCCTCTTTCAGATGGCATTAACATATTTTACGAAAAGTCGTAAGAAATACAATTTTTTTGATCAAAACTAAAATATCCTCGAAATCATTGAAGAAGAAGTACCTTATCAGACGAAAATATGCTTTATCTAATAAGAGACATTTAAATTTTTTTTAATTGCATTAATGGTCGTCATTTTTTTCAGAATTAATAGTTTTTTACATAGACAAAAAATTCGTTTAATTTTTTTAGAATTATAGAAAAGTACTTTGCGAAAAGAATCGTTAGTAGGACGGAAACGTGTTGACCACCGATTAGTTTTTTGCTAATAACTCTTGCATCCTTCGACCGACTTCTTCGACTGAGAGCTCGATGGAAAGCTTATCTGGTCCTCTTCCAGATGGAATTAATATATTTGGCTCGAAGGAAAGCTTATCTTTTCCTCTTTCAGATGGCATTAACATATTTTACGAAAAGTCATAAGAAATAAAATGTTTTTGATTAAAACTAAAATATCCTCGAAATCATTGAAGAAGAAGTACCTTATCAGACGAAAATATGCCTTATCTAATAAGAGACATTCAAATTTTTTTAATTGCATAAATGGGCGGCATTTTATTCAGAATTAATAGATTTTAACATGGACAAAAAATTCGTTTAATTTTTTCCCATTAAATACTAGAATTATAGAAAAGTACCTTGCGAAAAGAATTGGCAGTAGGACGGAATCGTGTTGACCACCGATTAGTTTTTTGCTAATAACTCTTGCATCCTTGGACCGACTTCTTCGACTAAGAGCTCGATGGAAAGCTTATCTGTTCCTCTTTCAGATGGCATTAACATATTTTACGAAAAGTCGTTAGAAATAAACTTTTTTTGATGAAAACTAAAATATCCTCGAAATCATTGAAGAAGAAGTACCTTTTCAGACGAAAATATGCCTTATCTAATAATAGACCTTTAAATTTTTTTAAATTGCATTAATTGGCGGCATTTTATTCGGAATTAATAGTTTCTTACATGGACACCTAACCTATTAGAATTATGGAAAAGTACTTTGCGAAAAGAATCGGCAGTAGGACGGAAACGTATTGACCACCGATTAGTTTTTTGCTAATAACTCTTGCATCCTTCGACCGACTTCTTCGACTAAAAGCTCGATGGAAAGCTTATCTGTTCCTCTTTCAGATGGCGTTAACCTATTTTACGAAAAGTCGTAAGAAATAAAAATTTTTTGATCAAAACTAAAATATCCTCGAAATCATTGAAGAAGAAGTACCTTATCAGAAGAAAATATGCCTTATCTATTAAGAGACATTTTAATTTTCTTAATTGCATAAATAGGCGGTATTTTATTCAGAATTTATAGTTTTTTACATGGACTAAAAATTCGTTTAATTTTTTCACATTAAATACTAGAATTGTAGAAAAGTACTTTGCGAAAAGAATCGGCAGTAGGACGGAAACGTGTTGACGCTAATAACTCTTGCATCCTTCGACCGACTTCTTCGACTAAGAGCTCGATGGAAAGCTTATCTGTTCCTCTTTCAGATCGCATTGACATATTTTACGAAAAGTCATAAGAAATAAAATTTTTTCGATCAAAACTAAAATATCCTCGAAATCATTGAAGAAGAAGTACCTTATCAGACGAAAATATGCCTTCTCTAATAAGAGACATTCAAATTTTTTTAATTGCATAAATGGGCGGCATTTTATTCAGAATTAATAGATTTTAACATGGACAAAAAATTCGTTTAATTTTTTCCCATTAAATTCTAGAATTATAGAAAAGTACGTTGCGAAAAGAATTGGCAGTAGGACGAAATCGTGTTGACCACCGATTAGTTTTTTGCTAATAACTCTTGCATCCTTCGACCGACTTCTTCGACTAAGAGCTCGATAGAAAGCTTATCTGTTCATCTTTCAGATGTCATTAACATATCTTACGAAAAGTCGTAAGAAATAAACTTTTTTTGATGATAACTAAAATATCCTCGAAATCATTGAAGAAGAAGTACCTTATCAGACGAAAATATGCCTTATCTAATAATAGACATTTAAATTTTTTAATTGCATAAATTGGCGGCATTTTATTCAGAATTAATAGTTTTTTACACGGACAAAAAAGTCGTTTAATTTTTTCCCATTAAATATTAGAATTATAGATAAGTACTTTGCGAAAAGAATCGGCAGTAGGACGGAAACGTGTTGACCACCGCTTAGTTTTTTGCTAATAACTCTTGCATCCTTCGACCGACTTCTTCGACTAAGAGCTCGATGGAAAACTTATCTGTTCGTCTTTCAGATGGCATTAACATATCTTACGAAAAGTCGTTAGAAATAAACTTTTTTTGATGAAAACTAAAATATCCTCGAAATCATTGAAGAAGAAGTACCTTTTCAGACGAAAATATGCCTTGTCTAATAAGAGACATTTAAATTTTTTTAATTGCATAAATGGGTGGCATTTTATTCATAATTAATAGTTTTTTACATGGACTAAAAATTCTTTTAATTTTTTCCCATTAAATACTAGAATTGTAGAAAAGTAATTTACGAAACGAATCGGCAGTAGGACTTCTTTGACTAAGAGCTCGATGGAAAGCTTATCTCTTCCTCTTTCAGATGACATTAACATATTTTACGAAAAGTCGTAAGAAATAAAATTTTTTTGATCAAAACTAAAATATCCTCGAAATCATTGTAGAAGAAGTACCATATCAGACGAAAATATGCTTTATCTAATAAGAAACTTTTAAATTTTCTTAATTGCATAAATAGGCGGTATTTTATTCAGAATTTAAAGTTTTTTACATGGACTAAAAATTCGTTTAATTTTTTCCCATTAAATACTAGAATTGTAAAAAAGTACTTTGCGAAAAGAATCGGCAGTAGGACGGAAACGTGTTGACGCTAATAACTCTTGCATCCTTCGACCGACTTCTTCGAATAAGAGCTCGATGGAAAGCTTATCTGTTCCTCTTTCAGATCACATTGACATTTTTTACAAAAAGTCATAAGAAATAAAATTTTTTTGATCAAAACTAAAATATCCTCGAAATCATTGAAGAAGAAGTACCTTATCAGACGAAAATATGCCTTCTCTAATAAGAGACATTCAAATTTTTTTAATTGCATAAATGGGCGGCATTTTATTCATAATTAATAGATTTTAACATGGACAAAAAATTCGTTTAATTTTTTCCCATTAAATATTAGAATTATAGAAAAGGAATTTGCGAAACGAATCGGCAGTAGGACGGAATCGTGTTGACCACCGATTAGTTTTTTTCTAATAACTCTTGCATTCTTTGACCGACTTCTTTGACTAAGAGCTCGATGGAAAGCTTATCTGTTCCTCTCTCAGATGACCTTAACATATTTTACGAAAAGTCGTAAGAAATAAAATTTTTTTGATCAAAATCTAAAATATCCTCGAAATCATTGAAGAAGAAGTACCTTATCAGACGAAAATATGCCTTCTCTAATAAGAGACATTCAAATTTTTTTAATTGCATAAATGGGCGGTATTTTATTCAGAATTTATAGTTTTTTACATGGACTAAAAATTCATTTAATTTTTTCCCATTAAATACTAGAATTGTAGAAAAGTACTTTGCGAAAAGAATCTGCAGTAGGACGTAAACGTGTTGACGCTAATAACTCTTGCATCCTTCGACCGACTTCTTCGACTAAGAGCTCGATGGAAAGCTTATCTGTTCCTCTTTCAGATCGCATTGACATATTTTACGAAAAGTCATAAGAAATAAAATTTTTTTTAACAAAACTAAAATATCCTCGAAATCATTGAAGAAGAAGTACCTTATCAGACGAAAATATGCCTTATCTAATAAGAGACATTTAAATTTTTTTAATTGCATAAATGGGTGGCATTTTATTCATAATTAATAGTTTTTTACATGGACTTAAAATTCTTTTAATTTTTTCCCATTAAATACTAGAATTGTAGAAAAGTAATTTGCGAAAAGAATCGGTAGTAGGACGGAATCGTGTTGACCACCGATTAGTTTTTTTCTAATAACTCTTGCATCCTTTGACCGGCTTCTTTGACTAAGAGCTTGATGGAAAGCTTATCTGTTCCTCTTTCAGATTACATTAACATATTTTTCGAAAAGTCGTAAGATATAAAATTTTTTTGATCAAAACTAAAATATCCTCGAAATCATTGAAGAAGAAGTACCTTATCAGACGAAAATATCCCTTATCTAATAAGAGACATTTAAATTTTTTTAATTGCATAAATTGGCGGCATTTTATTCGGAATTAATAGTTTCTTACATGGACAAAAACTCGTTTAATTTTTTCCCATTATATATAAGAATTATAGAAAAGTACTTTGCGAAAAGAATCGGCAGTAGGACGGAAACGTGTTGACCACCGATTAGTTCTTTGCTAATAACTCTTGCATCCTTCGACCGACTTGTTCGACTTAAAGCTCGATGGAAAGCTTTTCTGTTCCTCTTTCAGATGGAATTAACATATTTTGCTCGAAGGAAAGTTTATCTGTTCCTCTTTCAGATGGCATTAACGAAAAAATGTAAGAAATCAAATTTTTTTCATCAAAACTAAAATATCTCCGAAATCATTGAAGAAGAAGTACCTTTTCAGACGAATATATGCCTTATCTAATAAGACACATTTAAATTTTTTTAATTGCATAAATGAGCGGCGTTTTATTCAGAATTAATAGTTTTTTACATGGACAAAAAATTCGTTTAATTTTTTCCCATTAAATACTAGAATTATAGAAAAGTACTTTGCGAAAAGAATCGGCAGTAGGGCGGAAACGTGTTGACCACCGATTAGTTTGTTGCTAATAACTCTTGCATCCTTCGACCGACTTCTTCGACTAAAGGCTCGATGGAAAACTTATCTGTTCGTCTTTCAGATGGCATTAACATATCTTACGAAAAGTCGTTAAAAATAAACTTTTTTTGATGAATACTAAAATATCCTCGAAATCATTGAAGAAGAAGTACCTTTCAGACGAAAATATGCCTTATCTAATAAGAGACATTTAAATTTTTTTAATTGCATAAATAGGTGGCATTTTATTCATAATTAATAGTTTTTTACATGGACTAAAAATTCGTTTAATTTTTTCCCATTAAATACTAGAATTGTAGAAAAGTGCATTGCGAAAAGTCTCGGCAGTAGGACGGAAACGTGTTGACGCTAATAACACTTGCATCCTTCGACCGACTTCTTCGACTAAGAGCTCGATGGAAAGCTTATCTGTTCCTCTTTCATATGGCATTAACATATTTTACGAAAAGTCATAAGAAATAAAATTTTTTTGATCAAAACTAAAATATCCTCGAAATCATTGAAGAAGAAGTACCTTATCAGACGAAAATATGCCTTATCTAATAAGAGACATTTAAATTTTTTTAATTGCATAAATGGGTGGCATTTTATTCATAATTAATAGTTTTTTACATGGACTTAAAATTCTTTTAATTTTTTCCCATTAAATACTAGAATTGTAGAAAAGTAATTTGCGAAACGAATCGGCAGTAGGACGCAATCGTGTTGACCACCGATTAGTTTTTTTCTAATAACCCTTGCATCCTTTGACCGACTTCTTTGACTAAGAGCTTGATGGAAAGCTTATCTGTTCCTCTTTCAGATTACATTAACATATTTTTCGAAAAGTCGTAAGAAATAAAATTTTTTTGATCAAAACTAAAATATCCTCGAAATCATTGAAGAACAAGTACCTTATAAGACGAAAATATGCCTTATCTAATAAGAGAAATTCAAATTTTTTTAATTGCATAAATGGGCGGCATTTTATTCATAATTAATAGATTTTAACATGGACAAAAAATTCGTTTAATTTTTTCCCATTAAATATTAGAATTATAGAAAAGTAATTTGCGAAACGAATCGGCAGTAGGACGGAATCGTGTTGACCACCGATTAGTTTTTTTCTAATAACTCTTGCATTCTTTGACCGACTTCTTTGACTAAGAGCTCGATGGAAAGCTTATCTGTTCCTCTCTCAGATGACATTAACATATTTTACGAAAAGTCGTAAGAAATAAAATTTTTTTGATCAAAATCTAAAATATCCTCGAAATCATTGAAGAAGAAGTACCTTATCAGACGAAAATATGCCTTATCTAATAAGACACATTTAAATTTCTTTAATTGCATAAATAGGCGGTATTTTATTCAGAATTTATAGTTTTTTACATGGACTAAAAATTCATTTAATTTTTTCCCATTAAATACTAGAATTGTAGAAAAGTACTTTGCGAAAAGAATCTGCAGTAGGACGTAAACGTGTTGACGCTAATAACTCTTGCATCCTTCGACCGACTTCTTCGACTAAGAGCTCGATGGAAAGCTTATCTGTTCCTCTTTCAGATCGCATTGACATATTTTACGAAAAGTCATAAGAAAAAAAATAGTTTTTTACATGGACTAAAAATTCGTTTAATTTTTTCCCATTAAATACTAGAATTATAGAAAAGTAATTTGCGAAACGAATCGGCAGTAGGACGGAATCGTGTTGACCACCGATTAGTTTTTTTCTAATAACTCTTGCATCCTTTGACCGACTTCTTTGACTAAGAGCTCGATGGAAAGCTTATCTGTTCCTTTTTCAGATGACATTAACATATTTTACGAAAAGTCGTAAGAAATAAAATTTTTTTGATCAAAACTAAAATATCCTCGAAATCATTGAAGAAGAAGTACCTTATCAGACGAAAATATGCCTTATCAAATAAGAAACATTTAAATTTTTTTAATTGCATAAATGGGTGGCATTTTATTCACAATTAATAGTTTTTTACATGGACAAAGAATTAGTTTCATTTTTTCCCATTAAATACTAGAATTATAGAAAAGTACTTTGCGAAAAGAATCGGCAGTAGGACGGAATCGTGTTGACCACCGATTAGTTTTTTGCTAATAACTCTTGCATCCTTCGACCGACTTCTTCGACTAAGAGCTCGATGGAAAGCTTATCTGTTCCTCTTTCAGATGGCATTAACATATTTTACGAAAAGTCGAAAGAAATAAAATTTTTTTGATCAAAACTAAAATATCCTCGAAATCATTGAAGAAGAAGTACCTTATCAGACGAAAATATGCCTTATCTAATAAGACACATTTAAATTTTTTTAATTGCATAAATGGGTGGCATTTTATACAGAATTAATAGATTTTAACATGGACAAAAAATTCGTTTAATTTTTTCCCATTAAATACTAGAATTATAGAAAAGTACTTTGCGAAAAGAATTGGCAGTAGGACGGAATCGTGTTGACCACCGATTAGTTTTTTGCTAATAACTCTTGCATCCTTCGACCGACTTGTTCGACTAAAAGCTCGATGGAAAGCTTATCTGTTCCTCTTTCAGATGACATTAACATATTTTACGAAAAGTCATAAGAAATAAAAATTTTTTGATCAAAACTAAAATATCCTCGAAATCATTGAAGAAGAAGTACCTTATCGGACGAAAATATTCCTTATCTAATAAGAGACATTTAAATTTTTTTAATTGCATAAATGGGCGGCATTTTATTCAGAATTAATAGTTTTTTACATGGACAAAAAAGTCGTTTAATTTTTTCCCATTAAATATTAGAATTATAGATAAGTACTTTGCGAAAAGAATCGCCAGTAGGACGGATACGTGTTGACCACCAATAAGTTTTTTGCTAATAACTCTTGCATCCTTCGACCGACTTCTTCGACTAAGAGCTCGATGGAAAACTTATCTGTTCGTCTTTCAGATGGCATTAACATATCTTGCGAACAGTCGTTAGAAATAAACTTTTTTTGATGAAAACTAAAATATCCTCGAAATCATTGAAGAAGAAGTACCTGATCAGACGAAAATATGCCTTATCTAATAAGACACATTTAAATTTTTTTAATTTTATAAATGGGTGGCATTTTATTCATAATTAATAGTTTTTTACATGGACTAAAAATTCTTTTAATTTTTTCCCATTAAATACTAGAATTGTAGAAAAGTACTTTGCGAAAAGACTCGGCAGTAGGACGGAAACGTGTTAACGCTAATAACACTTGCATCCTTCGACCGACTTCTTCGGCTGAGAGCTCGATGGAAAGCTTATCTGTTCCTTTTTCAGATAGCATTAACAAATTTTACGAAAAGTCATAAGAAATACAATTTTTTTGAACAAAACTAAAATATCCTCGAAATCATTAAAGAAGAAGTACCTTATAAGACGAAAATGTGCCTTATCAAATAAGAGACATTTAAATTTTTTTTATTGCATAAATGGGTGGCATTTTATTCAGAATTAATAGTTTTTTACATGGACAAAAAATTAGTTTAATTTTTTCCCATTAAATACTAGAATTATAGAAAAGTACTTTGCGAAAAGAATCGGCAGTAGGACGGAATCGTGTTGACCACCGATTAGTTTTTTGCTAATAACTCTTGCATCCTTCGACAGACTTCTTTGACTAAGAGCTCGATGGAAAGCTTATCTGTTCCTCTTTCAGATGGCATTGACATATTTTACGAAAAGTCGTAAGAAATAAAATTGTTTTGATCAAAACTAAAATATCCTCGAAATCATTGAAGAAGAAGTACCTTATCAGACGAAAATATGCCTTATCTAATAAGAGACATTTAAATTTTCTTAATTGCATAAATGGGTGGCATTTTATTCATAATTTATAGTTTATTACATGGACTAAAAATTCGTTTAATTTTTTCCCATTAAGGGGTTATTCTCATGTAACGACTTAAAAAAAAAATTTTTTTTTTTTTTTTATATTTCGATAATAGAACATATTGAAAATATGCTGTGAAAATTTCAGATCGAAATTTCTATTAAAAAAGTAGTTACAACTTATAATCGCCGACGCGTCATAAGCGACCGCCTACTGCTTTTAAAACTTTGTACGCGTTTTTCTCGAAACGTCATTTTCTAAAACGGTCAGGGTCCTAGAGAAAAAACTGTTTGACCGATTGCTTTGAAATTTTGCAGAGTTCTTCTAGACACTAATGGCTATCATCCGTACCAAACCCGTGTTTTTTCGAAAATATTTTCCTATTTTTTTAAAGGAATTTTAATTAAAAAAAACCGCGATTTTCGTAATTTTTTTTTTGACAGTCCGGCATTTTTTTGTTTTTCAATGAAATTCAATGCCTTTGGTACGGACGATAGCGACAGACCTCCTGAATAATAATCCATTCGGGTTTCTCATTTCGGAGAACATTAACAGCCGCTATCAGCCTAACCAGTGACATACTTTTTTTTTTTGGTGTATACTTCAATTTAAAAAAAAATTTATAAGAAATGAAAAATAACAAAAGAATATATTTTTTTTACACAGTTTATGGTCCAAATAAAAACATATCAAAAAACTAATTTGATTAAATTTTATTATCTATTAAAAAAAAATTTTCTAAAAACAGGTAAAATTCATGCGTTTACATGAGAATAACCCCTTAAATACTAGAATTATAGAAAAGTAATTTGCGACACGAATCGGTAGTAGGACGGAATCGTGTTGACCACCGATTAGTTTTTATACTTTTCACTTATGTGAAATAGTATATTAACTTTGTCACGGAGTTTGTAACAGATCGAAATATTAATTTCCGACTATATAAAGTATATATATTCTTGATCAGGACGACAAGACGAGTTGATTTAGCCATGTCCGTCTGTCCGTCTGTCTGTCTGTCTGTCTGTATGTATGCAAACTAGTCCCTCAGTTTTGAAGCTATCGAGCTGAAACTTTGTACAGAGTCTTAGAATTTATTACGATGAATCATTCGTCGGAACCAGCATGATCGGATTATTGGAACAGGTAGCTCCCATACGAAAAGAAGAAGAAAAGTGAACAAAACTTGAATCGCTGTATGGAAAACTTTTTTGTTTTGTACAATAGAGTGCTGAAATTTTAAACATAGTAGTTTTACATGGTCCGACTACATGCCTGAAAGTTTCATTGAGATTGGACATCTGGAACTGGTAGCTCCCATACAAAATGAAGAAGAGGAAGAGAAGCCATATTCACGTCGTTGTATGGAAAACTTTTTTGTTTCTTAACCAATTGACTTGAAATTTTAAAGTTATGTTCTTAGGGAGGAATGAAAACTATTTTGACCAAAAGTGGGCGTAACCACGCGTAGTCACGCCCACTTATAGTGAAAATTTACCCGTTGTATGGAAAACTTTTTTGTTTTTTAACCAATTGACTTAAAACTTTGCAGTTATGCTCTTAGGGAGGAATGAAAACTATTTTGATCAAAAGTGGGCGTGGCCACGCCCACTTATAGCTTAACTTGACCCTTTGTATGGAAAACTTTCTTGTTTTTTAACCAATTGACTTGAAACTTTACAGTTATGTTCTTAGGGAGGAATGAAAACTATTTTGACCAAAAGTGGGCGTAGCCACGCCCACTTATAGCGAACATTGACACTTTGTATGGAAAACTTTTTTGTTTTTTAACCAATTGACTTGAAACTTTACAGTTATGTTCTTAGAGAGGAATGAAAACTATTTTGACCAAAAGTGGGCGTAGCCACGCCCACTTATAGCGAAAATTTATCCGTTGTATGGAAAACTTTTTTGTTTCTTAACCAATTGACTTGAAACTTTGCAGTTATGCTCTTAGGGAGGAATGAAAACTATTTTGATCAAAAGTGGGCATGTCCACGCCCACTTATAGCTTAACTTGACGCTTTGTATGGAAAACTTTTTTGTTTTTTAACCAATTGACTTAAAACTTTACAGTTATGTTCCTAGGGAGGAATGAAAACTATTTTGACCAAAAGTGGGCGTAGCCACGCCTACTTATAGCGAAAATTGACCCGTTGTATGGAAAATTTTTTGGTTTTTAACCAATTGATTTGAAACTTTGCAGTTATGCTCTTAGGGAGGAATGAAAACTATTTTGATCAAAAGTGGGCGTGGCCACGCCCTTTTTTAGCGAAAATTGACCCTTTGTATGGAAAACTTTTTTGTTTTTTAACCAATTGACTTGAAACTTTACAGTTATGTTCTTAGGGAGGAATAAAAACTATTTTAACCAAATGTGGGCATGGCTACGCCCACTTATCGCAAAACTTGAACCGTTGTATGGAAAAATTTTTTGTTTTTTAACGAATTGACTTGAAACATTACAGTTATGTTGTTAGGGATGCATGAAAACTATTCATTTAGTTTTTTTTATAGTGACACAAAGTGAAAAGTATTATAGCTTCAGCCTTGCTGAAGATAGCGTCCTTACTGGTTTTCTAATAACTCTTGCATCCTTTGACCGACTTCTTTGACTAAGAGCTCGATGGAAAGCTTATCTGTTCCTCTTTCAGAAGGCATTAACATTTTTTACGAAAAGTCGTAAGAAATAAAATTTTTTTGATCAAAACTAAAATATCCTCGAAATCATTGAAGAAGAAGTACTTTATCAGACGAAAATATGCCTTATCAAATAAGAAACATTTAAATTTTATTAATTGCATAAATGGGTGGCATTTTATTCAGAATTAATAGTTTTATACATGGACAAAAAATTAGTTTCATTTTTTCCCATTAAATACTAGAATTATAGAAAAGTACTTTGCGAAAAGAATCGGCAGTAGGACGGAATCGTGTTGACCACCGATTAGTTTTTTGCTAATAACTCTTGCATCCTTCGACCGACTTCTTCGACTAAGAGCTCGATGGAAAGCTTATCTGTTCCTCTTTCAGATGACATTAACATATTTAACGAAAAGTCGAAAGAAATAAAATTTTTTTGATCAAAACTAAAATATCCTCGAAATCATTGAAGAAGAAGTACCTTATCAGACAAAAAAAATGCCTTATCTAATAAGAGACATTTAAATTTTCTTAATTGCATAAATAGGCGGTATTTTATTCAGAATTTATAGTTTTTTACATGGACTAAAAATTCGTTTAATTTTTTCCCATTAAATACTAGAATTGTAGAAAAGTACTTTGCGAAAAGAATCGGCAGTAGAACGGAAACGTGTTGACGCTAATAACTCTTGCATCCTTCGACCGACTTCTTCGACCGACTTCTTCGACCGACTTCTTCGACTAAGAGCTCGATGGAAAGCTTATCTGTTCTTCTTTCAGATCGCATTGACATATTTTACGAAAAGTCATAAGAAATAAAATTTTTTTGATCAAAACTAAAATATCCTCGAAATCATTGAAGAAGAAGTACCTTATCAGACGAAAATATGCCTTATCTAATAAGAGACATTCAAATTTTTTTAATTGCATAAATGGGCGGCATTTTATTCAGAATTAATAGATTTTAACATGGACTAAAAATTCGTTTAATTTTTTCCCATTAAATACTAGAATTATAGAAAAGTACTTTGCGAAAAGAATTGGCAGTAGGACGGAAACGTGTTGTCCACCGATTAGTTTTTTGCTAATAACTCTTGCATCCTTCGACCGACTTCTTCGACTAAAAGCTCGATGGAAAGCTTATCTGTTCCTCTTTCAGATCGCATTGACATATTTTACGAAAAGTCATAAGAAATAAAATTTTTTTGATCAAAACTAAAATATCCTCGAAATCATTGAAGAAGAAGTACCTTATCAGACGAAAATATGCCTTCTCTAATAAGAGACATTCAAATTTTTTTAATTGCATAAATGGGCGGCATTTTATTCAGAATTAATAGATTTTAACATGGACTAAAAATTCGTTTAATTTTTTCCCATTAAATACTAGAATTATAGAAAAGTACTTTGCGAAAAGAATTGGCAGTAGGACGGAAACGTGTTGACCACCGATTAGTTTTTTGCTAATAACTCTTGCATCCTTCGACCGACTTCTTCGACTAAAAGCTCGATGGAAAGCTTATCTGTTCCTCTTTCAGATGGCATTAACATATCTTACGAAAAGTCGTTAGAAATAAACTTTTTCTGATGAAAACTAAAATATCCTCGAAATCATTGAAGAAGAAGTACCTGATCAGACGAAAATATGCCTTATCTAATAAGACACATTTAAATTTTTTTAATTGCATAAATGGGTGGCATTTTATTCATAATTAATAGTTTTTTACATGGTTTAAAAATTCTTTTAATTTTTTCCCATTAAATACTAGAATTGTAGAAAAGTACTTTGCGAAAAGACTCGGCAGTAGGACGGAAACGTGTTCACGCTAATAACACTTGCATCCTTCGACCGACTTCTTCGGCTGAGAGCTCGATGGAAAGCTTATCTGTTCCTCTTTCAGATAGCATTAACAAATTTTACGAAAAGTCATAAGAAATACAATTTTTTTGAACAAAACTAAAATATCCTCGAAATCATTAAAGAAGAAGTACCTTATAAGACGAAAATGTGCCTTATCAAATAAGAGACATTTAAATTTTTTTTATTGCATAAATGGGTGGCATTTTATTCAGAATTAATAGTTTTTTACATGGACAAAAAATTAGTTTAATTTTTTCCCATTAAATACTAGAATTATAGAAAAGTACTTTGCGAAAAGAATCGGCAGTAGGACGGAATCGTGTTGACCACCGATTAGTTTTTTGCTAATAACTCTTGCATCCTTCGACAGACTTCTTCGACTAAGAGCTCGATGGAAAGCTTATCTGTTCCTCTTTCAGATGGCATTGACATATTTTTAGAAAAATCGTAAGAAATAAAATTTTTTTGATCAAAACTAAAATATCCTCGAAATCATTGAAGAAGAAGTACCTTATCTAATAAGAGACATTTAAATTTTCTTAATTGCATAAATGTGTGGCATTTTATTCATAATTAATAGTTTTTTACATGGAATAAAAATTCGTTTAATTTTTTCGCATTATATACTAGAATTATAGAAAAGTAATTTGCGACACGAATCGGCAGTAGGACGGAATCGTGTTGACCACCGATTAGTTTTTTTTTAATAACTCTTGCATCCTTTGACCGACTTCTTTGACTAAGAGCTCGATGGAAAGCTTATCTGTTCCTCTTTCAGATGGCATTAACATTTTTTACGAAAAGTCGTAAGAAATAAAATTTTTTTGATCAAAACTAAAATATCCTCGAAATCATTAAAGAAGAAGTACTTTATCAGACGAAAATATGCCTTATCAAATAAGAAACATTTAAATTTTTTTAATTGCATAAATGGGTGGCATTTTATTCAGAATAAATAGTTTTATACATGGACAAAAAATTAGTTTCATTTTTTCCCATTAAATACTAGAATTATAGAAAAGTACTTTGCGAAAAGAATCGGCAGTAGGACGGAATCGTGTTGACCACCGATTAGTTTTTTGCTAATAACTCTTGCATCCTTCGACCGACTTCTTCGACTAAGAGCTCGATGGAAAGCATATCTGTTCCTCTTTCAGATGGCGTTAACATATTTTACGAAAAGTCGAAAGAAATAAAATTTTTTTGATCAAAACTAAAATATCCTCGAAATCATTGAAGAAGAAGTACCTTATCAGACAAAAAAAAATGCCTGATCTAATAAGAGACATTTAAATTTTCTTAATTGCATAAATAGGCGGTATTTTATTCAGAATTTATAGTTTCTTCGACCGACTTCTTCGACCGACTTCTTCGACTAAGAGCTCGATGGAAAGCTTATCTGTTCCTCCTTCAGATCGCATTGACATATTTTACGAAAAGTCATAAGAAATAAAATTTTTTTGATCAAAACTAAAATATCCTCGAAATCATTGAAGAAGAAGTACCTTATCAGACGAAAATATGCCTTATCTAATAAGAGACATTCAAATTTTTTTAATTGCATAAATGGGCGGCATTTTATTCAGAATTAATAGATTTTAACATGGACTAAAAATTCGTTTAATTTTTTCCCATTAAATACTAGAATTATAGAAAAGTACTTTGCGAAAAGAATTGGCAGTAGGACGGAAACGTGTTGACCACCGATTAGTTTTTTGCTAATAACTCTTGCATCCTTCGACCGACTTCTTCGACTAAAAGCTCGATGGAAAGCTTATCTGTTCCTCTTTCAGATCGCATTGACATATTTTACGAAAAGTCATAAGAAATAAAATTTTTTTGATCAAAACTAAAATATCCTCGAAATCATTGAAGAAGAAGTACCTTATCAGACGAAAATATGCCTTTTCTAATAAGAGACATTCAAATTTTTTTAATTGCATAAATGGGCGGCATTTTATTCAGAATTAATAGATTTTAACATGGACTAAAAATTCGTTTAATTTTTTCCCATTAAATACTAGAATTATAGAAAAGTACTTTGCGAAAAGAATTGGCAGTAGGACGGAAACGTGTTGACCACCGATTAGTTTTTTGCTAATAACTCTTGCATCCTTCGACCGACTTCTTCGACTAAAAGCTCGATGGAAAGCTTATCTGTTCTTCTTTCAGATGGCATTAACATATCTTACGAAAAGTCGTTAGAAATAAACTTTTTCTGATGAAAACTAAAATATCCTCGAAATCATTGAAGAAGAAGTACCTGATCAGACGAAAATATGCCTTATCTAATAAGACACATTTAAATTTTTTTAATTGCATAAATGGGTGGCATTTTATTCATAATTAATAGTTTTTTACATGGTTTAAAAATTCTTTTAATTTTTTCCCATTAAATACTAGAATTGTAGAAAAGTACTTTGCGAAAAGACTCGGCAGTAGGACGGAAACGTGTTCACGCTAATAACACTTGCATCCTTCGACCGACTTCTTCGGCTGAGAGCTCGATGGAAAGCTTATCTGTTCCTCTTTCAGATAGCATTAACAAATTTTACGAAAAGTCATAAGAAATACAATTTTTTTGAACAAAACTAAAATATCCTCGAAATCATTAAAGAAGAAGTACCTTATAAGACGAAAATGTGCCTTATCAAATAAGAGACATTTAAATTTTTTTTATTGCATAAATGGGTGGCATTTTATTCAGAATTAATAGTTTTTTACATGGACAAAAAATTAGTTTAATTTTTTCCCATTAAATACTAGAATTATAGAAAAGTACTTTGCGAAAAGAATCGGCAGTAGGACGGAATCGTGTTGACCACCGATTAGTTTTTTGCTAATAACTCTTGCATCCTTCGACAGACTTCTTCGACTAAGAGCTCGATGGAAAGCTTATCTGTTCCTCTTTCAGATGGCATTGACATATTTTTAGAAAAATCGTAAGAAATAAAATTTTTTTGATCAAAACTAAAATATCCTCGAAATCATTGAAGAAGAAGTACCTTATCTAATAAGAGACATTTAAATTTTCTTAATTGCATAAATGTGTGGCATTTTATTCATAATTAATAGTTTTTTACATGGAATAAAAATTCGTTTAATTTTTTCGCATTATATACTAGAATTATAGAAAAGTAATTTGCGACACGAATCGGCAGTAGGACGGAATCGTGTTGACCACCGATTAGTTTTTTTTTAATAACTTTTGCATCCTTTGACCGACTTCTTTGACTAAGAGCTCGATGGAAAGCTTATCTGTTCCTCTTTCAGATGGCATTAACATTTTTTACGAAAAGTCGTAAGAAATAAAATTTTTTTGATCAAAACTAAAATATCCTCGAAATCATTAAAGAAGAAGTACTTTATCAGACGAAAATATGCCTTATCAAATAAGAAACATTTAAATTTTTTTAATTGCATAAATGGGTGGCATTTTATTCAGAATAAATAGTTTTATACATGGACAAAAAATTAGTGTCATTTTTTCCCATTAAATACTAGAATTATAGAAAAGTACTTTGCGAAAAGAATCGGCAGTAGGACGGAATCGTGTTGACCACCGATTAGTTTTTTGCTAATAACTCCTGCATCCTTCGACCGACTTCTTCGACTAAGAGCTCGATGGAAAGCATATCTGTTCCTCTTTCAGATGGCGTTAACATATTTTACGAAAAGTCGAAAGAAATAAAATTTTTTTGATCAAAACTAAAATATCCTCGAAATCATTGAAGAAGAAGTACCTTATCAGACAAAAAAAAATGCCTGATCTAATAAGAGACATTTAAATTTTCTTAATTGCATAAATAGGCGGTATTTTATTCAGAATTTATAGTTTTTTACATGGACTAAAAATTCGTTTAATTTTTTCCCATTAAATACTAGAATTGTAGAAAAGTACTTTGCGAAAAGAATCGGCAGTAGAACGGAAACGTGTTGACGCTAATAACTCTTGCATCCTTCGACCGACTTCTTCGACTACGAGCTCGATGGAAAGCTTATCTGTTCCTCTTTCAGATCGCATTGACATATTTTACGAAAAGTCGTAAGAAATAAAATTTTTTTGATGAAAACTAAAATATCCTCGAAATCATTGAAGAAGAAGTACCTTATAAGACGAAAATATGCCTTATCTAATAAGAGACATTCAAATTTTTTTAATTGCATAAATGGGCGGCATTTTATTCAGAATTAATAGATTTTAACATGGACTAAAAATTCGTTTAATTTTTTCCCATTAAATACTAGAATTATAGAAAAGTACTTTGCGAAAAGAATTGGCAGTAGGACGGAAACGTGTTGACCACCGATTAGTTTTTTGCTAATAACTCTTGCATCCTTCGACCGACTTCTTCGACTAAAAGCTCGATGGAAAGCTTATCTGTTCCTCTTTCAGATGGCGTTAACACATTTTACGAAAAGTCGTAAGAAATAAAATTTTTTTGATCAAAACTAAAATATCCTCGAAATCATTGAAGAAGAAGTACCTTATCGGACGAAAATATTCCTTATCTAATAAGAGACATTTAAATTTTTTTAATTGCATAAATGGGCGGCATTTTATTCAGAATTAATAGTTTTTTACATGGACAAAAAAGTCGTTTAATTTTTTCCCATTAAATATTAGAATTATAGATAAGTACTTTGCGAAAAGAATCGGCAGTAGGACGGAAACGCGTTGACCACCGATTAGTTTTTTGCTAATAACTCTTGCATCCTTCGACCGACTTCTTCGACTGAGAGCTCGATGGAAAACTTATCTGTTCGTCTTTCAGATGGCATTAACATATCTTACGAAAAGTCGTTAGAAATAAACTTTTTTTGATGAAAACTAAAATATCCTCGAAATCATTGAAGAAGAAGTACCTTTTCAGACGAAAATATGCCTTATCTAATAAGAGACATTTAAATTTTTTAATTGCATAAATGGGTGGCATTTCATTCATAATTAATAGTTTTTTACATGGACTAAAAATTCGTTTAATTTTTTCCCATTAAATACTAGAATTGTAGAAAAGTAATTTGCGAAACGAATCGGCAGTAGGACGGAATCGTGTTGACCACCGATTAGTTTTTTTCTAATAACTCTTGCATCTTTTGACCGACTTCTTTGACTAAGAGCTCGATGGAAAGCTTATCTGTTCCTCTTTCAGATTACATTAACATATTTTACGAAAAGTCGTAAGAAATAAAATTTTTTTGATCAAAACTAAAATATCCTCGAAATCATTGAAGAAGAAGAAGTACCTTATAAGACGAAAATGTGCCTTATCAAATAAGAGACATTTAAATTTTTTTAATTGCATAAATGGGTGGCATTTTATTCAGAATTAGTAGTTTTTTACATGGACAAAAAATTAGTTTAATTTTTTCCCATTAAATACTAGAATTATAGAAAAGTACTTTGCGAAAAGAATCGGCAGTACGACGGAATCGTGTTGACCACCGATTAGTTTTTTGCTAATAACTCTTGCATCCTTCGACCGACTTCTTCGACTAAAGGCTCGATGGAAAACTTATCTGTTCGTCTTTCAGATGGCATTAACATATCTTACGAAAAGTCGTTAAAAATAAACTTTTTTTGATGAATACTAAAATATCCTCGAAATCATTGAAGAAGAAGTACCTTATCAGACAAAAATATGCCTTATCTAATAAGAGACATTTAAATTTTCTTAATTGCATAAATGGGTGGCATTTTATTCATAATTAATAGTTTTTTACATGGACTAAAAATTCGTTTAATTTTTTCCCATTAAATACTAGAATTATAGAAAAGTAATTTGCGACACGAATCGGCAGTAGGACGGAATCGTGTTGACCACCGATTAGTTTGTTTCTAATAACTCTTGCATCCATTGACCGACTTCTTTGACTAAGAGCTCGATGGAAAGCTTATCTGTTCCTCTTTCAGATGGCATTAACATTTTTTACGAAAAGTCGTAAGAAATAAAATTTTTTTGATCAAAACTAAAATATCCTCGAAATCATTGAAGAAGAAGTACCATATCAGACGAAAATATGCTTTATCTAATAAGGAACATTTAAATTTTCTTAATTGCATAAATAGGCGGTATTTTATTCAGAATTTATAGTTTTTTACATGGACTAAAAATTCGTTTAATTTTTTCCCATTAAATACTAGAATTGTAGAAAAGTACATTGCGAAAAGTCTCGGCAGTAGGACGGAAACGTGTTGACGCTAATAACACTTGCATCCTTCGACCGACTTCTTCGACTAAGAGCTCGATGGAAAGCTTATCTGTTCCTCTTTCAGATAGCATTAACAAATTTTACGAAAAGTCATAAGAAATACAATTTTTTGGATCAAAACTAAAATATCGTCGAAATGATTGAAGAAGAAGTACCTTATCAGACGAAAATGTGCCTTATCAAATAAGAAAAATTTAAATTTTTTTAATTGCATAAATGGGTGGCATTTTATTCAGAATTAATAGTTTTTTACATGGACAAAAAATTAGTTTCATTTTTTCCCATTAAATACTAGAATTATAGAAAAGTACTTTGCGAAAAGAATCGGCAGTAGGACGGAATCGTGTTGACCACCGATTAGTTTTTTGCTAATAACTCTTGCATCCTTCGACCGACTTCTTCGACTAAGAGCTCGATGGAAAGCTTATCTGTTCCTCTTTCATATGGCATTAACATATTTTACGAAAAGTCGAAAGAAATAAAATTTTTTTGATCAAAACTAAAATATCCTCGAAATCATTGAAGAAGAAGTACCTTATCAGACAAAAATATGCCTTATCTAATAAGAGACATTTAAATTTTCTTAATTGCATAAATGGGTGGCATTTTATTCATAATTAATAGTTTTTTACATGGACTAAAAATTCGTTTAATTTTTTCCCATTAAATACTAGAATTATTGAAAAGTAATTGGCGAAACGAATCGGCAGTAGGACGGAATCGTGTTGACCACCGATTAGTTTTTTTCTAATAACTCTTGCATCCTTTGACCGACTTCTTTGACTAAGAGCTCGATGGAAAGCTTATCTCTTCCTCTTACAGATGACATTAACATATTTTACGAAAAGTCGTAAGAAATAAAATTTTTTTGATGAAAACTAAAATATCCTCGAAATCATTGAAGAAGAAGTACCTTATCAGACGAAAATATGCCTTATCAAATAAGAAACATTTAAATTTTTTTAATTGCATAAATGGGTTGCATTTTATTCAGAATTAATAGTTTTTTACATGGACAAAAAATTCGTTTAATTTTTTCCCATTAAATACTAGAATTATTGAAAAGTAATTGGCGAAACGAATCGGCAGTAGGACGGAATCGTGGTGACCACCGATTAGTTTTTTTCTAATAACTCTTGCATCCTTTGACCGACTTCTTCGACTAAGAGCTCGATGGAAAGCTTATCTGTTCGTCTTTCAGATGGCATTAACATATCTTACGAAAAGTCGTTAGAAATAAACTTTTTCTGATGAAAACTAAAATATCCTCGAAATCATTGAAGAAGAAGTACCTGATCAGACGAAAATATGCCTTATCTAATAAGACACATTTAAATTTTTTTAATTGCATAAATGGGTGGCATTTTATTCATAATTAATAGTTTTTTACATGGACTAAAAATTCTTTTAATTTTTTCCCATTAAATACTAGAATTATTGAAAAGTAATTGGCGAAACGAATCGGCAGTAGGACGGAATCGTGTTGACCACCGATTAGTTTTTTTCTAATAACTCTTGCATCCTTTGACCGACTTCTTCGACTAAGAGCTCGATGGAAAGCTTATCTGTTCCTCTTTCAGATGGCATTAACATATTTTACGAAAAGTCGAAAGAAATAAAATTTTTTTGATCAAAACTAAAATATCCTCGAAATCATTGAAGAAGAAGTACCTTATCAGACGAAAATATGCCTTATCTAATAAGAGACATTTAAATTTTCTTAATTGCATAAATAGGCGGTATTTTATTCAGAATTTATAGTTTTTTACATGGACTAAAAATTCGTTTAATTTTTTCCCATTAAATACTAGAATTGTAGAAAAGTACTTTGCGAAAAGAATCGGCTGTAGGACGGAAACGTGTTGACGCTAATAACTCTTGCATCCTTCGACCGACTTCTTCGTCTAAGAGCTCGATGGAAAGCTTATCTGTTCCTCTTTCAGATCGCATTGACATATTTTACGAAAAGTCATGAGAAATAAAATTTTTTTGATCAAAACTAAAATATCCTTGAAATCATTGAAGAAGAAGCACCTTATCAGACGAAAATATGCCTTATCTAATAAGAGACATTCAAATTTTTTTAATTGCATAAATGGGCGGCATTTTATACAGAATTAATAGATTTTAACATGGACAAAAAATTCGTTTAATTTTTTCCCATTAAATACTAGAATTACAGAAAAGTACTTTGCGAAAAGAATTGGCAGTAGGACGGAATCGTGTTGACCACCGATTAGTTTGTTTCTAATAACTCTTGCATCCATTGACCGACTTCTTTGACTAAGAGCTCGATGGAAAACTTATCTGTTCGTCTTTCAGATGGCATTAACATATCTTACGAAAAGTCGTTAGAAATAAACTTTTTCTGATGAAAACTAAAATATCCTCGAAATCATTGAAGAAGAAGTACCTGATCAGACGAAAATATGCCTTATCTAATAAGACACATTTAAATTTTTTTAATTGCATAAATGGGTGGCATTTTATTCATAATTAATAGTTTTTTACATGGACTAAAAATTCTTTTAATTTTTTCCCATTAAATACTAGAATTGTAGAAAAGTACTTTGCGAAAAGACTTGGCAGTAGGACGGAAACGTGTTCACGCTTATAACACTTGCATCCTTCGACCGACTTCTTCGGCTGAGAGCTCGATGGAAAGCTTATCTGTTCCTCTTTCAGATAGCATTAACAAATTTTACGAAAAGTCATAAGAAATACATTCCCATTAAATACTAGAATTATAGAAAAGTACTTTGCGAAAAGAATCGGCAGTAGGACGGAATCGTGTTGACCACCGATTAGTTTTTTGCTAATAACTCTTGCATCCTTCGACCGACTTCTTCGACTAAGAGCTCGATGGAAAGCTTATCTGTTCCTCTTTCAGATCGCATTGACATATTTTACGAAAAGTAATGAGAAATAAAATTTTTTTGATCAAAACTAAAATATCCTTGAAATCATTGAAGAAGAAGTACCTTATCAGACGAAAATATGTCTTATCTAATAAGAGACATTCAAATTTTTTTAATTGCATAAATGGGCGGCATTTTATACAGAATTAATAGATTTTAACATGGACAAAAAATTCGTTTAATTTTTTCCCATTAAATACTAGAATTACAGAAAAGTACTTTGCGAAAAGAATTGGCAGTAGGACGGAATCGTGTTGACCACCGATTAGTTTTTTGCTAATAACTCTTGCATCCTTCGACCGACTTGTTCGACTAAAAGCTCGATGGAAAGCTTATCTGTTCCTCTTTCAGATGACATTAACATATTTTACGAAAAGTCATAAGAAATAAAACTTTTTTGATCAAAACTAAAATATCCTCGAAATCATTGAAGAAGAAGTACCTTATCCGACGAAAATATTCCTTATCTAATAAGAGACATTTAAATTTTTTTAATTGCATAAATGGGCGGCATTTTATTCAGAATTAATAGTCATGGACAAAAAAGTCGTTTAATTTTTTGCCATTAAATATTAGAATTATAGATAAGTACTTTGCGAAAAGAATCGGCAGTAGGACGGAAACGTGTTGACCACCGATTAGTTTTTTGCTAATAACTCTTGCATCCTTCGACCGACTTCTTCGACTAAGAGCTCGATGGAAAACTTATCTGTTCGTCTTTCAGATGGCATTAACATATCTTACGAAAAGTCGTTAGAAATAAACTTTTTCTGATGAAAACTAAAATATCCTCGAAATCATTGAAGAAGAAGTACCTGATCAGACGAAAATATGCCTTATCTAATAAGACACATTTAAATTTTTTTACTTGCATAAATGGGTGGCATTTTATTCATAATTAATAGTTTTTTACATGGACTAAAAATTCTTTTAATTTTTTCCCATTAAATACTAGAATTGTAGAAAAGTACTTTGCGAAAAGACTCGGCAGTAGGACGGAAACGTGTTCACGCTTATAACACTTGCATCCTTCGACCGACTTCTTCGGCTGAGAGCTCGATGGAAAGCTTATCTGTTCCTCTTTCAGATAGCATTAACAAATTTTACGAAAAGTCATAAGAAATACAATTTTTTTGAACAAAACTGAAATATCCTCGAAATCATTAAAGAAGAAGTACCTTATAAGACGAAAATGTGCCTTATCAAATAAGAGACATTTAAATTTTTTTTATTGCATAAATGGGTGGCATTTTATTCAGAATTAATAGTTTTTTACATGGACAAAAAATTAGTTTAATTTTTTCCCATTAAATTACTAACTACAGGCGCAAGACGTTGTGGTAGCGCACTACCCTCAAGTGGACTTGCGACACCAGGTCAGCCTGTTCCGCGACTACAGACAAGTCAACAGTCGCTTTACTACTTACACTACACACAATAAAAAATACTAATAAACTAATTTTTAAACAATTCCTTAAAACTACTACGTTGATTAATTAACATAAACTTCATAAACAAAATTTTTACTTATTTAAATACGTTAGAATACTACGTTTTATAAGGTTAGTAGAGGAGCAGTTCTCAATTAAACTAAAATATCTGTTATAATACCTACATAAAACACGAAACGAGTCATGCTCTAAATATGTCGATCTGCAGGTACTAAGACAGATCGGACTAAAATTTCTAGTTACTCTAGCGGGGACACTGAACTGTATATACGCCAACAATGTAGGAGAGAATATCATGCCATTTATTAGGTTATGCAAAAACAAAGTACCAAGCATTTTTCTACGACTAGACAATGATGGTAAATTAATAAGCTTCAACCGACTACTATAGGGAGGAAGGTGAACACAGGGGTCCCAATGTAGATTCCTAAGTGCAAACAGAAGGAACTGTTTCTGAACAGACTCAATTTGGTTCTTATACTTTTCACACTGAGGATCCCAAACACACGATGCATATTCCAGAATGGGCCGTACTAAAGAAGTGTAAAGCAATTTAGTTGTGTACGGGTCATTAAATTCTTTGGACCATCTTTTGATGAAACCCAGTACGCCTTTAGCCTTATTGACAGACAGCGAAATATGTGAAGCGAAGTGAAGTTTTGGGTCCATCAAAACACCAAGGTCATTGAACTGAGAGATACGTTCAAGGTACAAATTATTTAACTTGTACGAGCAAACAATTAGTTTTTTTCTATAAAATGACATTAGCTTACATTTATCACTGTTTAACAATAAATTGTTTACAGCACACCATTGTGAGAGAGAGTCAAGATCAGACTGAAGCAGATTCTGCTGATCTATAGAATTAACGGTTAGACATAATTTCACGTCATCAGCATACATTAAAACATGGCAGTGTTTGATTACAGTAGGCAAGTCATTAATAAATATATTAAACAATAAGGGGCCAAGGTGACTACCTTGAGGAACCCCTGAAGTAACAAAAATTCGTCTCGAAACCGATGTCTTAAACAGAACACATTGTGTTCGAGATTCAAGATACGACGACAGCCAACGGACTAACGATGGTGGAAAACCATAGGTTTCGAGTTTTATTAAAAGCAGAGAGTGACAAACACAATCAAATGCTTTACTGAAATCAGTGTACACAACATCGGTTTGGCAGCCGGACGAGAAATTTCGATTGACAATTGAAGTGAATTCTAATAATACTAGAATTATAGAAAAGTACTTTGCGAAAAGAATTGGCAGTAGGACGGAATCGTGTTGACCACCGATTAGTTTTTTGCTAATAACTCTTGCATCCTTCGACCGACTTCTTCGACTAAAAGCTCGATGGAAAGCTTATCTGTTCCTCTTTCAGATGATATTAACATATTTTACGAAAAGTCATAAGAAATAACACTTTTTTGATCAAAACTAAAATATCCTCGAAATCATTGAAGAAGAAGTACCTTATCCGACGAAAATATTCCTTATCTAATAAGAGACATTTAAATTTTTTTAATTGCATAAATGGGCGGCATTTTATTCAGAATTAAAAGTCATGGACAAAAAAGTCGTTTAATTTTTTCCCATTAAATATTAGAATTATAGATAAGTACTTTGCGAAAAGAATCGGCAGTAGGACGGAAACGTGTTGACCACCGATTAGTTTTTTGCTAATAACTCTTGCATCCTTCGACCGACTTCTTCGACAAAGAGCTCGATGGAAAACTTATCTGTTCGTCTTTCAGATGGCATTAACATATCTTACGAAAAGTCGTTAGAAATAAACTTTTTCTGATGAAAACTAAAATATCCTCGAAATCATTGAAGAAGAAGTACCTGATCAGACGAAAATATGCCTTATCTAATAAGACACATTTAAATTTTTTTAATTGCATAAATGGGTGGCATTTTATTCATAATTAATAGTTTTTTACATGGACTAAAAATTCTTTTAATTTTTTCCCATTAAATACTAGAATTGTAGAAAAGTACTTTGCGAAAAGACTCGGCAGTAGGACGGAAACGTGTTCACGCTTATAACACTTGCATCCTTCGACCGACTTCTTCGGCTGAGAGCTCGATGGAAAGCTTATCTGTTCCTCTTTCAGATGACATTAACATTTTTTACGAAAAGTCGTAAGAAATAAAATTTTTTTGATCAAAACTAAAATATCCTCGAAATCATTGAAGAAGAAGTACCTTATCAGACAAAAATATGCCTTATCTAATAAGAGACATTTAAATTTTCTTAATTGCATAAATAGGCGGTATTTTATTCAGAATTTATAGTTTTTTACATGGACTAAAAATTCGTTTAATTTTTTCCCATTAAATACTAGAATTGTAGAAAAGTACTTTGCGAAAAGAATTGGCAGTAGGACGGAATCGTGTTGACCACCGATTAGTTTTTTGCTAATAACTCTTGCATCCTTCGACCGACTTGTTCGACTAAAAGCTCGATGGAAAGTTTATCTGTTCCTCTTTCAGATGACATTAACATTTTTTACGAAAAGTCATAAGAAATAAAAATTTTTGGATCAAAACTAAAATATCCTCGAAATCATTGAAGAAGAAGTACCTTATCGGACGAAAATATTCCTTATCTAATAAAAGACATTTAAATTTTTTTAATTGCATAAATGGGCGGCATTTTATTCAGAATTAATAGTTTTTTACATGGACAAAAAAGTCGTTTAATTTTTTCCCATTAAATATTAGAATTATAGAAGAGTACTTTGCGCAAAGAATCGGCAGTAGGACGGAAACGTGTTGACCACCGATTAGTTTTCTGCTAATAACTCTTGCATCCTTCGACCGACTTCTTCGACTAAGAGCTCGATGGAAAACTTATCTGTTCGTCTTTCAGATGGCATTAACATATCTTACGAAAAGTCGTAAGAAATAAAATTTTTTTGATCAAAACTAAAATATCCTCGAAATCATTGAAGAAGAAGTACCTTTTCAGACGAAAATATGCCTTATCTAATAAGACACATTTAAATTTTTTTACTTGCATAAATGGGTGGCATTTTATTCATAATTAATAGTTTTTTATATGGACTAAAAATTCTTTTAATTTTTTCCCATTAAATACTAGAATTGTAGAAAAGTACTTTGCGAAAAGACTCGGCAGTAGGACGGAAACGTGTTCACGCTAATAACACTTACATCCTTCGACCGACTTCTTCGGCTGAGAGATCGATGGAAAGTTTATCTGTTCCTCTTTCAGATAGCATTAACAAATTTTACGAAAAGTCATAAGAAATACAATTTTTTGAACAAAACTAAAATATCCTCGAAATCATTAAAGAAGAAGTACCTTATCAGACGAAAATATGCCTTATCTAATAAGAGACATTCAAATTTTTATAATTGCATAAATGGGCGGCATTTTATTCAGAATTAATAGATTTTAACATGGACTAAAAATTCGTTTAATTTTTTCCCATTAAATACTAGAATTATAGAAAAGTACTTTGCGAAAAGAATCGGCAGTAGGATGGAAACGTGTTGACGCTAATAACTCTTGCATCCTTCGACCGACTTCTTCGACTAAAAGCTCGATAGAAAGCTTATCTGTTCGTCTTTCAGATGGCATTAACATATGTTACGAAAAGTCGTAAGAAATAAACTTTTTTTGATGATAACTAAAATATCCTCGAAATCATTGAAGAAGAAGTACCTTATCAGACGTAAATATGCCTTCTCTAATAAGAGACATTTAAATTTTTTTAATTGCATAAATTGGCGGCATTTTATTCGGAATTAATAGTTTCTTACATGGACAAAAAATTCGTTTAATTATTTCCCATTAAATATTAGAATTATAGATAAGTACTTTGCGAAAAGAATCGGCAGTAGGACGGAAACGTGTTGACCACCGATTAGTTTTTTGCTAATAACTCTTGCATCCTTCGACCGACTTCTTCGACTAAGAGCTCGATGGAAAGCTTATCTGTTCCTCTTTCAGATGGCATTAACACATTTTACGAAAAGTCGTAAAAAATAAAATTTTTTTTGATCAAAACTAAAATATCCTCGAAATCATTGAAGAAGAAGTACCTTATCGGACGAATATATTCCTTATCTAATAAGAGACATTTAAATTTTTTTAATTGCATAAATTGGCGGCATTTTATTCGGAATTAATAGTTTCTTACATGGACAAAAAATTCGTTTAATTATTTCCCATTAAATATTAGAATTATAGATAAGTACTTTGCGAAAAGAATCGGCAGTAGGACGGAAACGTGTTGACCACCGATTAGTTTTTTGCTAATAACTCTTGCATCCTTCGACCGACTTCTTCGACTAAGAGCTCGATGGAAAGCTTATCTGTTCCTCTTTCAGATGGCATTAAACACATTTTACGAAAAGTCGTAAAAAATAAAATTTTTTTTGATCAAAACTAAAATATCCTCGAAATCATTGAAGAAGAAGTACCTTATCGGACGAAAATATTCCTTATCTAATAAGAGACATTTAAATTTTTTTAATTGCATAAATGGGCGGCATTTAATTCAGAATTAATAGTTTTTTACATGGACAAAAAAGTCGTTTTTTTCCCATTAAATATTAGAATTATAGATAAGTCCTTTGCGAAAAGAATCGGCAGTAGGACGGAAACGTGTTGACCACCGATTAGTTTTTTGCTAATAACTCTTGCATCCTTCGACCGACTTCTTCGACTAAGAGCTCGATGGAAAACTTATCTGTTCGTCTTTCAGATTGCATTAACATATCTTACGAAAAGTCGTTAGAAATAAACTTTTTTTGATGAAAACTAAAATATCTTCGAAATCATTGAAGAAGAAGTACCTTTTCAGACGAAAATATGCCTTATCTAATAAGACACATTTAAATTTTTTTTAATTGCATAATGGGTGGCATTTTATTCATAATTAATAGTTTTTTATATGGACTAATAATTCGTTTAATTTTTTCCCATTATATATAAGAATTATAGAAAAGTACTTTGCGAAAAGAATCGGCAGTAAGACGGAAACGTGTTGACCACCGATTAGTTTTTTGCTAATAACTCTTGCATCCTTCGACCGACTTCTTCGACTAAAAGCTCGATAGAAAGCTTATCTGTTCGTCTTTCAGATGGCATTAACATATGTTACGAAAAGTCGTAAGAAATAAACTTTTTTTGATGATAACTAAAATATCCTCGAAATCATTGAAGAAGAAGTACCTTATCAGACGAAAATATGCCTTATCTAATAATAGACATTTAAATTTTTTTAATTGCATAAATTGGCGGCATTTTATTCGGAATTAATAGTTTCTTACATGGACAAAAAATTCGTTTAATTATTTCCCATTAAATATTAGAATTATAGATAAGTACTTTGCGAAAAGAATCGGCAGTAGGACGGAAACGTGTTGACCACCGATTAGTTTTTTGCTAATAACTCTTGCATCCTTCGACCGACTTCTTCGACTAAGAGCTCGATGGAAAGCTTATCTGTTCCTCTTTCAGATGGCATTGACACATTTTACGAAAAGTCGTAAAAAATAAAATTTTTTTTGATCAAAACTAAAATATCCTCGAAATCATTGAAGAAGAAGTACCTTATCGGACGAAAATATTCCTTATCTAATAAGAGACATTTAAATTTTTTTAATTGCATAAATGGGCGGCATTTAATTCAGAATTAATAGTTTTTTACATGGACAAAAAAGTCGTTTTTTTCCCATTAAATATTAGAATTATAGATAAGTCTTTGCGAAAAGAATCGGCAGTAGGACGGAAACGTGTTGACCACCGATTAGTTTTTTGCTAATAACTCTTGCATCCTTCGACCGACTTCTTCGACTAAGAGCTCGATGGAAAACTTATCTGTTCGTCTTTCAGATTGCATTAACATATCTTACGAAAAGTCGTTAGAAATAAACTTTTTTTGATGAAAACTAAAATATCTTCGAAATCATTGAAGAAGAAGTACCTTTTCAGACGAAAATATGCCTTATCTAATAAGACACATTTAAATTTTTTTTAATTGCATAAATGGGTGGCATTTTATTCATAATTAATAGTTTTTTATATGGACTAATAATTCGTTTAATTTTTTCCCATTATATATAAGAATTATAGAAAAGTACTTTGCGAAAAGAATCGGCAGTAAGACGGAAACGTGTTGACCACCGATTAGTTTTTTTGCTAATAACTCTTGCATCCTTCGACCGACTTGTTCGACTTAAAGCTCGATGGAAAGCTTTTCTGTTCCTCTTTCAGATGGAATTAACATATTTTGCTCGAAGGAAAGTTTATCTGTTCCTCTTTCAGATGGCATTAACGAAAAAATGTAAGAAATCAAATTTTTTTCATCAAAAACTAAAATATCTCCGAAATCATTGAAGAAGAAGTACCTTTTCAGACGAATATATGCCTTATCTAATAAGACACATTTAAATTTTTTTAATTGCATAAATGAGCGGCATTTTATTCAGAATTAATAGTTTTTTACATGGACAAAAAATTCGTTTAATTTTTTCCCATTAAATACTAGAATTATAGAAAAGTACTTTGCGAAAAGAATCGGCAGTAGGGCGGAAACGTGTTGACCACCGATTAGTTTTTTGCTAATAACTCTTGCATCCTTCGACCGACTTCTTCGACTAAAGGCTCGATGGAAAACTTATCTGTTCGTCTTTCAGATGGCATTAACATATCTCACGAAAAGTCATAAGAAATAAAATTTTTTTGATCAAAACTAAAATATCCTCGAAATCATTAAAGAAGAAGTACCTTATCAGACGAAAATATGCATAATCTAATAAGAGACATTTAAATTTTCTTAATTGCATAAATGGGTGGCATTTTATTCATAATTAATAGTTTTTTACATGGACTAAAAATTCGTTTAATTTTTTCCCATTAAATACTAGAATTATAGAAAAGCAATTTGCGAAACGAATCGGCCGTAGGACGGAATCGTGTTGACCTTCGATTAGTTTTTTGCTAATAACACTTGCATCCTTCGACCGACTTCTTCGGCTGAGAGCTCGATGGAAAGCTTATCTGTTCCTCTTTCAGATCGCATTGACATATTTTACGAAAAGTCATAAGAAATAAAATTTTTTGATCAAAACTAAAATATCCTCGAAATCATTGAAGAAGAAGTACCTTATAAGACGAAAATATGCCTTCTCTAATAAGAGACATTTTAATTTTCTTAATTGCATAAATAGGCGGTATTTTATTCAGAATTTATAGTTTTTTACATGGCCAAAAAATTCATTTAATTTTTTCCCATTAAATAGTAGAATCATAGAAAAGTACTTTGCGAAAAGAATCGGCAGTAGGACGGAAACGTGTTGACCACCGATTAGTTTTTTGCTAATAACTCTTGCATCGTTCGACCGACTTCTTCGACTAAGAGCTCGATGGAAAGCTTATCTGTTCCTCTTTCAGATCGCATTGACATATTTTACGAAAAGTCATAAGAAATAAAATTTTTTTGATCAAAACTAAAATATCCTCAAAATCATTGAAGAAGAAGAACCTTATCAGACGAAAATATGCCTTCTCTAATAAGAGACATTTTAATTTTCTTAATTGCATAAATAGGCGGTATTTTATTCAGAATTTATAGTTTTTTACATGGCCAAAAAATTCATTTAATTTTTTCCCATTGAATACAAGAATTATAGAAAAGTACTTTGCGAAAAGAATCGGCAGTAGGACGGAATCGTGTTGACCACCGATTAGTTTTTTGCTAATAACACTTGCATCCTTCGACCGACTTCTTCGGCTGAGAGCTCGATGGAAAGCTTATCTGTTCCTCTTTCAGATCGCATTGACATATTTTACGAAAAGTCATAAGAAATAAAATTTTTTTGATCAAAACTAAAATATCCTCGAAATCATTGAAGAAGAAGAACCTTATCAGACGAAAATATGCCTTCTCTAATAAGAGACATTCAAATTTTTTTAATTGCATAAATGGGCGGCATTTTATTCAGAATTAATAGATTTTAACATGGACAAAAAATTCATTTAATTTTTTCCCATTGAATACAAGAATTATAGAAAAGTACTTTGCGAAAAGAATTGGCAGTAGGACGGAATCGTGTTGACCACCGATTAGTTTTTTGCTAATAACTCTTGCATCCTTCGACCGACTTCTTCGACTAAGAGCTCGATGGAAAGCTTATCTGTTCCTCTTTCAGATGGCATTAACACATTTTACGAAAAGTCGTAAAAAATAAAATTTTTTTTGATCAAAACTAAAATATCCTCGAAATCATTGAAGAAGAAGTACCTTATCGGACGAAAATATTCCTTATCTAATAAGAGACATTTAAATTTTTTTAATTGCATAAATGGGCGGCATTTAATTCAGAATTAATAGTTTTTTACATGGACAAAAAAGTCGTTTTTTTCCCATTAAATATTAGAATTATAGATAAGTCCTTTGCGAAAAGAATCGGCAGTAGGACGGAAACGTGTTGACCACCGATTAGTTTTTTGCTAATAACTCTTGCATCCTTCGACCGACTTCTTCGACTAAGAGCTCGATGGAAAACTTATCTGTTCGTCTTTCAGATTGCATTAACATATCTTACGAAAAGTCGTTAGAAATAAACTTTTTTTGATGAAAACTAAAATATCTTCGAAATCATTGAAGAAGAAGTACCTTTTCAGACGAAAATATGCCTTATCTAATAAGACACATTTAAATTTTTTTTAATTGCATAAATGGGTGGCATTTTATTCATAATTAATAGTTTTTTATATGGACTAATAATTCGTTTAATTTTTTCCCATTATATATAAGAATTATAGAAAAGTACTTTGCGAAAAGAATCGGCAGTAAGACGGAAACGTGTTGACCACCGATTAGTTTTTTGCTAATAACTCTTGCATCCTTCGACCGACTTGTTCGACTTAAAGCTCGATGGAAAGCTTTTCTGTTCCTCTTTCAGATGGAATTAACATATTTTGCTCGAAGGAAAGTTTATCTGTTCCTCTTTCAGATGGCATTAACGAAAAAATGTAAGAAATCAAATTTTTTTCATCAAAACTAAAATATCTCCGAAATCATTGAAGAAGAAGTACCTTTTCAGACGAATATATGCCTTATCTAATAAGACACATTTAAATTTTTTTAATTGCATAAATGAGCGGCATTTTATTCAGAATTAATAGTTTTTTACATGGACAAAAAATTCGTTTAATTTTTTCCCATTAAATACTAGAATTATAGAAAAGTACTTTGCGAAAAGAATCGGCAGTAGGGCGGAAACGTGTTGACCACCGATTAGTTTTTTGCTAATAACTCTTGCATCCTTCGACCGACTTCTTCGACTAAAGGCTCGATGGAAAACTTATCTGTTCGTCTTTCAGATGGCATTAACATATCTCACGAAAAGTCATAAGAAATAAAATTTTTTTGATCAAAACTAAAATATCCTCGAAATCATTAAAGAAGAAGTACCTTATCAGACGAAAATATGCATAATCTAATAAGAGACATTTAAATTTTCTTAATTGCATAAATGGGTGGCATTTTATTCATAATTAATAGTTTTTTACATGGACTAAAAATTCGTTTAATTTTTTCCCATTAAATACTAGAATTATAGAAAAGCAATTTGCGAAACGAATCGGCCGTAGGACGGAATCGTGTTGACCTTCGATTAGTTTTTTGCTAATAACACTTGCATCCTTCGACCGACTTCTTCGGCTGAGAGCTCGATGGAAAGCTTATCTGTTCCTCTTTCAGATCGCATTGACATATTTTACGAAAAGTCATAAGAAATAAAATTGTTTTGATCAAAACTAAAATATCCTCGAAATCATTGAAGAAGAAGTACCTTATAAGACGAAAATATGCCTTCTCTAATAAGAGACATTTTAATTTTCTTAATTGCATAAATAGGCGGTATTTTATTCAGAATTTATAGTTTTTTACAAGGCCAAAAAATTCATTTAATTTTTTCCCATTAAATAGTAGAATCATAGAAAAGTACTTTGCGAAAAGAATCGGCAGTAGGACGGAAACGTGTTGACCACCGATTAGTTTTTTGCTAATAAATCTTGCATCGTTCGACCGACTTCTTCGACTAAGAGCTCGATGGAAAGCTTATCTGTTCCTCTTTCAGATCGCATTGACATATTTTACGAAAAGTCATAAGAAATAAAATTTTTTTTATCAAAACTAAAATATCCTCGAAATCATTGAAGAAGAAGAACCTTATCAGACGAAAATATGCCTTCTCTAATAAGAGACATTTTAATTTTCTTAATTGCATAAATAGGCGGTATTTTATTCAGAATTTATAGTTTTTTACATGGCCAAAAAATTCATTTAATTTTTTCCCATTGAATACAAGAATTATAGAAAAGTACTTTGCGAAAAGAATCGGCAGTAGGACGGAATCGTGTTGACCACCGATTAGTTTTTTGCTAATAACACTTGCATCCTTCGACCGACTTCTTCGGCTGAGAGCTCGATGGAAAGCTTATCTGTTCCTCTTTCAGATCGCATTGACATATTTTACGAAAAGTCATAAGAAATAAAATTTTTTTGATCAAAACTAAAATATCCTCGAAATCATTGAAGAAGAAGTACCTTATAAGACGAAAATATGCCTTCTCTAATAAGAGACATTTTAATTTTCTTAATTGCATAAATAGGAGGTATTTTATTCAGAATTTATAGTTTTTTACATGGCCAAAAAATTCATTTAATTTTTTCCCATTAAATAGTAGAATCATAGAAAAGTACTTTGCGAAAAGAATCGGCAGTAGGACGGAAACGTGTTGACCACCGATTAGTTTTTTGCTAATAACACTTGCATCCTTCGACCGACTTCTTCGGCTGACAGCTCGATGGAAAGCTTATCTGTTCCTCTTTCAGATCGCATTGACATATTTTACGAAAAGTCATAAGAAATAAAATTTTTTTGATCAAAACTAAAATATCCTCGAAATCATTGAAGAAGAAGAACCTTATCAGACGAAAATATGCCTTCTCTAATAAGAGACATTCAAATTTTTTTAATTGCATAAATGGGCGGCATTTTATTCAGAATTAATAGATTTTAACATGGACAAAAAATTCATTTAATTTTTTCCCATTGAATACAAGAATTATAGAAAAGTACTTTGCGAAAAGAATTGGCAGTAGGACGGAATCGTGTTGACCACCGATTAGTTTTTTGCTAATAACTCTTGCATCCTTCGACCGACTTCTTCGACTAAAAGCTCGATAGAAAGCTTATTTGTTCGTCTTTCAGATGGCATTAACAAATGTTACGAAAAGTCGTAAGAAATAAACTTTTTTTGATGATAACTAAAATATCCTCGAAATCATTGAAGAAGAAGTACCTTATCAGACGAAAATATGCCTTATCTAATAATAGACATTTAAATTTTTTTAATTGCATAAATTGGCGGCATTTTATTCGGAATTAATAGTTTCTTACATGGACAAAAAATTCGTTTAATTATTTCCCATTAAATATTAGAATTATAGATAAGTACTTTGCGAAAAGAATCGGCAGTAGGACGGAAACGTGTTGACCACCGATAAGTTTTTTGCTAATAACTCTTGCATCCTTCGACCGACTTCTTCGACTAAGAGCTCGATGGAAAGCTTATCTGTTCCTCTTTCAGATGGCATTAACACATTTTACGAAAAGTCGTAAAAAATAAAATTTTTTTTAATCAAAACTAAAATATCCTCGAAATCATTGAAGAAGAAGTACCTTATCGGACGAAAATATTCCTTATCTTATAAGAGACATTTAAATTTTTTTAATTGCATAAATGGGCGGCATTTAATTCAGAATTAATAGTTTTTTACATGGACAAAAAAGTCGTTTTTTTCCCATTAAATATTAGAATTATAGATAAGTCCTTTGCGAAAAGAATCGGCAGTAGGACGGAAACGTGTTGACCACCGATTAGTTTTTTGCTAATAACTCTTGCATCCTTCGACCGACTTCTTCGACTAAGAGCTCGATGGAAAACTTATCTGTTCGTCTTTCAGATTGCATTAACATATCTTACGAAAAGTCGTTAGAAATAAACTTTTTTTGATGAAATATAAAATATCTTCGAAATCATTGAAGAAGAAGTACCTTTTCAGACGAAAATATGCCTTATCTAATAAGACACATTTAAATTTTTTTTAATTGCATAAATGGGTGGCATTTTATTCATAATTAATAGTTTTTTATATGGACTAATAATTCGTTTAATTTTTTCCCATTATATATAAGAATTATAGAAAAGTACTTTGCGAAAAGAATCGGCAGTAAGACGGAAACGTGTTGACCACCGATTAGTTTTTTGCTAATAACTCTTGCATCCTTCGACCGACTTGTTCGACTTAAAGCTCGATGGAAAGCTTTTCTGTTCCTCTTTCAGATGGAATTAACATATTTTGCTCGAAGGAAAGTTTATCTGTTCCTCTTTCAGAAGGCATTAACGAAAAAATGTAAGAAATCAAATTTTTTTCATCAAAACTAAAATATCTCCGAAATCATTGAAGAAGAAGTACCTTTTCAGACGAATATATGCCTTATCTAATAAGACACATTTAAATTTTTTTAATTGCATAAATGAGCGGCATTTTATTCAGAATTAATAGTTTTTTACATGGACAAAAAATTCGTTTAATTTTTTCCCATTAAATACTAGAATTATAGAAAAGTACTTTGCGAAAAGAATCGGCAGTAGGGCGGAAACGTGTTGACCACCGATTAGTTTTTTGCTAATAACTCTTGCATCCTTCGACCGACTTCTTCGACTAAAGGCTCGATGGAAAACTTATCTGTTCCTCTTTCAGATGGCATTAACACATTTTACGAAAAGTCGTAAAAAATAAAATTTTTTTTAATCAAAACTAAAATATCCTCGAAATCATTGAAGAAGAAGTACCTTATCGGACGAAAATATTCCTTATCTTATAAGAGACATTTAAATTTTTTTAATTGCATAAATGGGCGGCATTTAATTCAGAATTAATAGTTTTTTACATGGACAAAAAAGTCGTTTTTTTCCCATTAAATATTAGAATTATAGATAAGTCCTTTGCGAAAAGAATCGGCAGTAGGACGGAAACGTGTTGACCACCGATTAGTTTTTTGCTAATAACTCTTGCATCCTTCGACCGACTTCTTCGACTAAGAGCTCGATGGAAAACTTATCTGTTCGTCTTTCAGATTGCATTAACATATCTTACGAAAAGTCGTTAGAAATAAACTTTTTTTGATGAAATATAAAATATCTTCGAAATCATTGAAGAAGAAGTACCTTTTCAGACGAAAATATGCCTTATCTAATAAGACACATTTAAATTTTTTTTAATTGCATAAATGGGTGGCATTTTATTCATAATTAATAGTTTTTTATATGGACTAATAATTCGTTTAATTTTTTCCCATTATATATAAGAATTATAGAAAAGTACTTTGCGAAAAGAATCGGCAGTAAGACGGAAACGTGTTGACCACCGATTAGTTTTTTGCTAATAACTCTTGCATCCTTCGACCGACTTGTTCGACTTAAAGCTCGATGGAAAGCTTTTCTGTTCCTCTTTCAGATGGAATTAACATATTTTGCTCGAAGGAAAGTTTATCTGTTCCTCTTTCAGATGGCATTAACGAAAAAATGTAAGAAATCAAATTTTTTTCATCAAAACTAAAATATCTCCGAAATCATTGAAGAAGAAGTACCTTTTCAGACGAATATATGCCTTATCTAATAAGACACATTTAAATTTTTTTAATTGCATAAATGAGCGGCATTTTATTCAGAATTAATAGTTTTTTACATGGACAAAAAATTCGTTTAATTTTTTCCCATTAAATACTAGAATTATAGAAAAGTACTTTGCGAAAAGAATCGGCAGTAGGGCGGAAACGTGTTGACCACCGATTAGTTTTTTGCTAATAACTCTTGCATCCTTCGACCGACTTCTTCGACTAAAGGCTCGATGGAAAACTTATCTGTTCGTCTTTCAGATGGCATTAACATATCTCACGAAAAGTCATAAGAAATAAAATTTTTTTGATCAAAACTAAAATATCCTCGAAATCATTAAAGAAGAAGTACCTTATCAGACGAAAATATGCATAATCTAATAAGAGACATTTAAATTTTCTTAATTGCATAAATGGGTGGCATTTTATTCATAATTAATAGTTTTTTACATGGACTAAAAATTCGTTTAATTTTTTCCCATTAAATACTAGAATTATAGAAAAGCAATTTGCGAAACGAATCGGCCGTAGGACGGAATCGTGTTGACCTTCGATTAGTTTTTTGCTAATAACACTTGCATCCTTCGACCGACTTCTTCGGCTGAGAGCTCGATGGAAAGCTTATCTGTTCCTCTTTCAGATCGCATTGACATATTTTACGAAAAGTCATAAGAAATAAAATTTTTTTGATCAAAACTAAAATATCCTCGAAATCATTGAAGAAGAAGTACCTTATAAGACGAAAATATGCCTTCTCTAATAAGAGACATTTTAATTTTCTTAATTGCATAAATAGGCGGTATTTTATTCAGAATTTATAGTTTTTTACATGGCCAAAAAATTCATTTAATTTTTTCCCATTAAATAGTAGAATCATAGAAAAGTACTTTGCGAAAAGAATCGGCAGTAGGACGGAAACGTGTTGACCACCGATTAGTTTTTTGCTAATAACTCTTGCATCGTTCGACCGACTTCTTCGACTAAGAGCTCGATGGAAAGCTTATCTGTTCCTCTTTCAGATAGCATTAACACATTTTACTAAAAGTCGTAAAAAATAAAATTTTTTTTGATCAAAACTAAAATATCCTCGAAATCATTGAAGAAGAAGTACCTTATCAGACGAAAATATGCCTTATCTAATAAGAAACATTTAAATTTTTTTAATTGCATAAATGGGCGGCATTTTATTCAGAATTAATAGTTTTTTACATGGCCAAAAAATTCATTTAATTTTTTCCCATTAAATAGTAGAATCATAGAAAAGTACTTTGCGAAAAGAATCGGCAGTAGGACGGAAACGTGTTGACCACCGATTAGTTTTTGGCTAATAACTCTTGCATCCTTCGACAGACTTCTTCGACTAAGAACTCGATGGAAAGCTTATCTGTTCCTTTTTCAGATGGCATTAACATATTTTACGAAACGTCATAAGAAATAAAACTTTTTTGATCAAAACTAAAATATCCTCGAAATCATTGAAGAAAAAGTACCTTTTCAGACGAAAATATGCCTTATCTAATAATAGACGTTTAAATTTTTTTAAATTGCATTAATTGGCGGCATTTTATTCGGAATTAATAGTTTCTTACATGGACACCTAACCTATTAGAATTATGGAAAAGTACTTTGCGAAAAGAATCGGCAGTAGGACGGAAACGTGTTGACCACCGATTAGTTTTTGGCTAATAACTCTTGCATCCTTCGACAGACTTCTTCGACTAAGAACTCGATGGAAAGCTTATCTGTTCCTCTTTCAGATGGAATTAACATATTTTGCTCGAAGGAAAGCTTTTCTGTTCCTCTTTCAAATGGCATTAACGAAAAGTTGTAAGAAATCAAATTTTTTTGATCAAAACTAAAATATCTCCGAAATCATTGAAGAAGAAGTACCTTTTCAGACGAAAATATGCCTTATCTAATAAGACACATTTAAATTTTTTTAATTGCATAAATGAGCGGCATTTTATTCAGAATTAATAGTGCTTTACATGGACAAAAAATTCGTTTAATTTTTTCCCATTAAATATTAGAATTATAGAAAAGTACTTTGCGAAAACAATAGGCGGAAGGACGGAATCGTGTTGACCACCGATTAGTTTTTTGCTAATAACGCTTGCATCCTTCGACCGACTTCTTCGACTAAGAGCTCGATGGAAAGCTTATATGTTCCTCTTTCAGATGGCATTAACACATTTTACGAAAAGACGTAAGAAATAAAATTTTTTGGATCAAACTAAAATATCCTCGAAATCATTGAAGAAGAAGTACCTCATCAGTCGAAAATATGCCTTATCTAATAAGACCATTTAAATTTTTTAATTGCATAAATGGGTGGCATTTTATTCAGAATTAATAGTTTTTTACATTCCATAAATACTAGAATTATAGAAAAGTACTTTGCGAAAAGAATCGGCAGTAGGGCGGAAACGTGTTGACCACCGATTAGTTTTTTGCTAATAACTCTTGCATCCTTCGACCGACTTCTTCGACTAAGAGCTCGATGGAAAGCTTATCTGTTCCTCTTTCAGATCGCATTGACATATTTTACGAAAAGTCATAAGAAATAAAATTTTTTTGATCAAAACTAAAATATCCTCGAAATCATTGAAGAAGAAGTACCTTATCAGACGAAAATATGCCTTATCTAATAAGAGACATTTAAATTTTCTTAATTGCATAAATGGGTGGCATTTTATTCATAATTAATAGTTTTTTACATGGACTAAAAATTCGTTTAATTTTTTCCCGTTAAATACTAGAATTATAGAAAAGCAATTTGCGAAACGAATCGGCCGTAGGACGGAATCGTGTTGACCTTCGATTAGTTTTTTGCTAATAACTCTTGCATCCTTCGACCGACTTCTTCGACTAAGAGCTCGATGGAAAGCTTATCTGTTCCTCTATCAGATCGCATTTTACGAAAAGTCATAAGAAATAAAATTTTTTTGATCAAAACTAAAATATCCTCGAAATCATTGAAGAAGAAGTACCTTATCAGACGAAAATATGCCTTATCTAATAAGAGACATTTAAATTTTCTTAATTGCATAAATGGGTGGCATTTTATTCATAATTAATAGTTTTTTACATGGACTAAAAATTCGTTTAATTTTTTCCCATTAAATACTAGAATTATAGAAAAGCAATTTGCGAAACGAATCGGCCGTAGGACGGAATCGTGTTGACCTTCGATTAGTTTTTTGCTAATAACACTTGCATCCTTCGACCGACTTCTTCGGCTGAGAGCTCGATGGAAAGCTTATCTGTTCCTCTTTCAGATCGCATTGACATATTTTACGAAAAGTCATAAGAAATAAAATTTTTTTGATCAAAACTAAAATATCCTCGAAATCATTGAAGACCAGTAAGGGCGGTATACTTGAGTATTCTCAACTATATAATACCCTGTACACATAGTAGGCGGTGCCACACCCTCAATCTACAAACACGTATTGATTTGGCACCCCCGATCAAATATCGTTCAAAATATCAAGAAAAACGGTCAAAAAATGTGGAATTTACAAAAGTTTTGAGTTTGTGGAAGATTGAGGGGTAACCATAAAAAACAGGGGGATTTTGTGGTATGCAGTCTTAAAGATGTATATTTACTGAGCCTGTATACGAAATATCATGCATGTACTTTCAATAGTTTCGGAGATATAGCATTTCTAAGAAAACAACTGGGGGAGGGGAAATGAAGGGGAGGGGTTAAAATTGGGGAATGCAGTTTTGTAGATCTATACATATTGAGTCTACGTACTGACTTTCATGTTTGTACCTATTATAGTTTGAAAGATGTAGTAATTTTAAGTAAAATAAAGTGGAATATATTAAAAATTTCAATATGTAGGTCTCTGAGGGGTAACAATCAAAAAGAGGGGAAATTTGTTGTATGCAGTTTTAAAGATGTATTATCACTGAGCTTGTATACAAATTTTCAGGGCCGTACCTTCGTTAATTTTGGAGATATAGCAAAATACAGAAAATAACCGGGGGAGGGGAAATTAAGGGGAGGGGGAAAAATTGTGGTATGCAGTTTTGTAGAGTTACTTATACTGAGTCTACATACCGACTTTCATGTTTCTATCTCTTTGGATGTTCGAGTTATAGCGTTTTAAAAAAGTGGGTGGTGCTGGATGGGCGGGAAGGAGTGGGCGTGGCACAAAACCGTTCAAACTTGATCTGCTGCCGAGCATCACGAGCCTACCCTCCAAATTTCAAGTCTCTAGCTATTATAGTTTCTGAGAACCATTGGTGAATACGGACGGACAGACGGACAGACGGACGGACGGACGGACGGACATGGCTTAATCAATTTCTCTTGTCGTCCTGATCAAGAATATATATACTTTATAGGGTCCCCCTGCCCTCCTTCTGTGCGTTACATACATTTCGCTCAAACAAACACAATATACCCCGATACACAGTATGTGTACAGGGTATAAAGAAGTACCTTATAAGACGAAAATATGCCTTCTCTAATAAGAGACATTTTAATTTTCTTAATTGCATAAATAGGCGGTATTTTATTCAGAATTTATAGTTTTTTACATGGACTAAAAATTCGTTTAATTTTTTCACATTAAATACTAGAATTGTAGAAAAGTACTTTGCGAAAAGAATCGGCAGTAGGGCGGAAACGTGTTGACGCTAATAACTCTTGCATCCTTCGACCGACTTCTTCGACTAAGAGCTAGATGGAAAGCTTATCTGTTCCTCTTTCAGATCGCATTGACATATTTTACGAAAAGTCATAAGAAATAAAATGTTTTTGATTAAAACTAAAATATCCTCGAAATCATTGAAGAAGAAGTACCTTATCAGACGAAAATATGCCTTAACTAATAAGAGACATTTAAATTTTTTTAATTGCATAAATGGGTAACATTTTATTCATAATTAATAGTTTTTTACATGGACTAAAAATTCGTTTAATTTTTTCCCATTAAATACTAGAATTGTAGAAAAGTACATTGCGAAAAGTCTCGGCAGTAGGACGGAAACGTGTTGACGCTAATAACACTTGCATCCTTCGACCGACTTCTTCGACTAAGAGCTAGATGGAAAGCTTATCTGTTCCTCTTTCAGATCGCATTGACATATTTTACGAAAAGTCATAAGAAATAAAATGTTTTTGATTAAAACTAAAATATCCTCGAAATCATTGAAGAAGAAGTACCTTATCAGACGAAAATATGCCTTAACTAATAAGAGACATTTAAATTTTTTTAATTGCATAAATGGGTGGCATTTTATTCAGAATTAATAGTTTTTTACATGGACAAAAAATTAGTTTCATTTTTTCCCATTAAATACTAGAATTATAGAAAAGTACTTTGCGAAAAGAATCGGCAGTAGGACGGTGTTGACCACCGATTAGTTTTTTGCTAATAACTCTTGCATCCTTCGACCGACTTCTTCTACTAACAGCTCGATGGAAAGCTTATCTGTTCCTTTTTCATATGGCATTAACATATTTTACGAAAAGTCGAAAGAAATAAAATTTTTTTGATCAAAACTAAAATATCCTCGAAATCATTGAAGAAGAAGTACCTTATCAGACAAAAATATGCCTTATCTAATAAGAGACATTTAAATTTTCTTAATTGCATAAATGGGTGGCATTTTATTCATAATTAATAGTTTTTTACATGGACTAAAAATTCGTTTAATTTTTTCCCATTAAATACTAGAATTATTGAAAAGTAATTTGCGAAACGAATCGGCAGTAGGACGGAATCGTGTTGACCACCGATTAGTTTTTATACTTTTCACTTATGTGAAATAGTATATTAACTTTGTCACGGAGTTTGTAACAGATCGAAATATTAATTTCCGACTATATAAAGTATATATATTCTTGATCAGGACGACAAGACGAGTTGATTTAGCCATGTCCGTCTGTCCGTCTGTCTGTCGGTCTGTCTGTCTGTCTGTCTGTATGTATGCAAACTAGTCCCTCAGTTTTGAAGCTATCGAGCTGAAACTTTGCACAGAGTCTTAGAATTTATTACGATGAATCATTCGTCGGAACCAGCATGATCGGATTATTGGAACAGGTAGCTCCCATACGAAAAGAAGAAGAAAAGTGAACAAAACTTGAATCGTTGTATGGAAAACTTTTTTGTTTTGTACAATAGAGTGCTGAAATTTTAAACATAGTTGTTTTACATGGTCCGACTACATGCCTGAAAGTTTCATTGAGATTGGACATCTGGAACTGGTAGCTCCCATACAAAATGAAGAAGAGGAAGAGAAGGAATATTCACGTCGTTGTATGGAAAACTTTTTTGTTTCTTAACCAATTGACTTGAAATTTTAAAGTTATGTTCTTAGGGAGGAATGAAATCTTATAGCGAAAATTGACCCGTTGTATGGAAAACTTTTTTGTTTCTTAACCAATTGACTTGAAACTTTATGCTCTTAGGGAGGAATGAAAACTATTTTGATCGAAAGTGGGCGTAGCCACGCCCACTTATAGCTTAACTTGACCCTTTGTATGGAAAACTTTTTTGTTTTTCAACCAATTGACTTGAAACTTTACAGTTATGTTCTTAGGGAGGAATGAAAACTATTTTAACCAAAAGTGGGCGTAGCCACGCCTACTTATAGCGAAAATTGACCCGTTGTATGGAAAACTTTTTTGTTTTTTAACCAATTGACTTGAAACTTTGCAGTTATGCTCTTAGGGAGGAATGAAAACTATTTTGACCAAAAGTGGGCGTAGCCACGCCCACTTATAGCGAAAATTGACCCGTTGTATGGAAAACTTTTTTGTTTCTTAACCAATTGACTTGAAACTTTGCAGTTATGTTCTTAGGGAGGAATGAAAACTATTTTGATCAAAAGTGGGCATGGCCACGCCCACTTATAGCTTAACTTGACCCTTTGTATGGAAAACTTTTTGGTTTTTTAATCAATTGACTTGAAACTTTACAGTTATGTTCCTAGAGAGGAATGAAAACTATTTTGACCAAAAGTGGGCGTAGTCACGCCTACTTATAGCAAAAATTGACCCGTTGTATGGAAAACTTTTTTGTTTTTTAACCAATTGACTTGAAACTTTACAGTTATGTTCTTAGGGAGGAATGAAAACTATTTTGACCAAAAGTGGGCATGGCCACGCCCACTTATAGCTTAACTTGACCCTTTGTATGGAAAACTTTTTGGTTTTTTAATCAATTGACTTGAAACTTTACAGTTATGTTCCTAGAGAGGAATGAAAACTATTTTAACCAAAAGTGGGCGTAGTCACGCCTACTTACAGCAAAAATTGACCCGTTGTATGGAAAACTTTTTTGTTTTTTAACCAATTGACTTGAAACTTTACAGTTATGTTCTTAGGGAGGAATGAAAACTATTTTGACCAAATTTGGGCATGGCTACGCCCACTTATCGCAAAACTTGAACCGTTGTATGGAAAAATTTTTTGTTTTTTAACGAATTGACTTGAAACATTACAGTTATGTTGTTAGGGAGGCATGAAAACTATTCATTTAGTTTTTTTTATAGTGACACAAAGTGAAAAGTATTATAGCTTCAGCCTTGCTGAAGATAGCGTCCTTACTGGTTTTCTAATAACTCTTGCATCCTTTAACCGACTTCTTTGACTAAGAGCTCGATGGAAAGCTTATCTGTTCCTCTTTCAGATGACATTAACATATTTTACGAAAAGTCGTAAGAAATAAAATTTTTTTGATCAAAACTAAAATATCCTCGAAATCATTGAAGAAGAAGTACCTTATCAGACGAAAATATGCCTTATCAAATAAGAAACATTTAAATTTTTTTAATTGCATAAATGGGTGGCATTTTATTCAGAATTAATAGTTTTTTACATGGACAAAAAATTAGTTTAATTTTTTCCCATTAAATACTAGAATTATAGAAAAGTACTTTGCGAAAAGAATCGGCAGTAGGACGGAATCGTGTTGACCACCGATTAGTTTTTTGCTAATAACTCTTGCATCCTTCGACCGACTTCTTCGACTAAGAGCTCGATGGAAAGCTTATCTGTTCCTCTTTCAGATGGCATTAACATATTTTACGAAAAGTCGAAAGAAATAAAATTTTTTTGATCAAAACTAAAATATCCTCGAAATCATTGAAGAAGAAGTACCTTATCAGACGAAAATATGCCTTATCTAATAATAGACATTTAAATTTTTTTAATTGCATAAATTGGCGGCATTTTATTCGGAATTAATAGTTTCTTACATGGACAAAAAATTCGTTTAATTATTTCCCATTAAATATTAGAATTATAGATAAGTACTTTGCGAAAAGAATCGGCAGTAGGACGGAAACGTGTTGACCACCGATTAGTTTTTATACTTTTCACTTATGTGAAATAGTATATTAACTTTGTCACGGAGTTTGTAACAGATCGAAATATTAATTTCCGACTATATAAAGTATATATATTCTTGATCAGGACGACAAGACGAGTTGATTTAGCCATGTCCGTCTGTCTGTCGGTCTGTCTGTCTGTCTGTCTGTATGTATGCAAACTAGTCCCTCAGTTTTGAAGCTATCGAGCTGAAACTTTGCACAGAGTCTTAGAATTTATTACGATGAATCATTCGTCGGAACCAGCATGATCGGATTATTGGAACAGGTAGCTCCCATACGAAAAGAAGAAGAAAAGTGAACAAAACTTGAATCGTTGTATGGAAAACTTTTTTGTTTTGTACAATAGAGTGCTGAAATTTTAAACATAGTTGTTTTACATGGTCCGACTACATGCCTGAAAGTTTCATTGAGATTGGACATCTGGAACTGGTAGCTCCCATACAAAATGAAGAAGAGGAAGAGAAGGAATATTCACGTCGTTGTATGGAAAACTTTTTTGTTTCTTAACCAATTGACTTGAAATTTTAAAGTTATGTTCTTAGGGAGGAATGAAATCTTATAGCGAAAATTGACCCGTTGTATGGAAAACTTTTTTGTTTCTTAACCAATTGACTTGAAACTTTATGCTCTTAGGGAGGAATGAAAACTATTTTGATCGAAAGTGGGCGTAGCCACGCCCACTTATAGCTTAACTTGACCCTTTGTATGGAAAACTTTTTTGTTTTTCAACCAATTGACTTGAAACTTTACAGTTATGTTCTTAGGGAGGAATGAAAACTATTTTAACCAAAAGTGGGCGTAGCCACGCCTACTTATAGCGAAAATTGACCCGTTGTATGGAAAACTTTTTTGTTTTTTAACCAATTGACTTGAAACTTTGCAGTTATGCTCTTAGGGAGGAATGAAAACTATTTTGACCAAAAGTGGGCGTAGCCACGCCCACTTATAGCGAAAATTGACCCGTTGTATGGAAAACTTTTTTGTTTCTTAACCAATTGACTTGAAACTTTGCAGTTATGTTCTTAGGGAGGAATGAAAACTATTTTGATCAAAAGTGGGCATGGCCACGCCCACTTATAGCTTAACTTGACCCTTTGTATGGAAAACTTTTTGGTTTTTTAATCAATTGACTTGAAACTTTACAGTTATGTTCCTAGAGAGGAATGAAAACTATTTTGACCAAAAGTGGGCGTAGTCACGCCTACTTATAGCAAAAATTGACCCGTTGTATGGAAAACTTTTTTGTTTTTTAACCAATTGACTTGAAACTTTACAGTTATGTTCTTAGGGAGGAATGAAAACTATTTTGACCAAAAGTGGGCATGGCCACGCCCACTTATAGCTTAACTTGACCCTTTGTATGGAAAACTTTTTGGTTTTTTAATCAATTGACTTGAAACTTTACAGTTATGTTCCTAAAGAGGAATGAAAACTATTTTAACCAAAAGTGGGCGTAGTCACGCCTACTTACAGCAAAAATTGACCCGTTGTATGGAAAACTTTTTTGTTTTTTAACCAATTGACTTGAAACTTTACAGTTATGTTCTTAGGGAGGAATGAAAACTATTTTGACCAAATTTGGGCATGGCTACGCCCACTTATCGCAAAACTTGAACCGTTGTATGGAAAAATTTTTTGTTTTTTAACGAATTGACTTGAAACATTACAGTTATGTTGTTAGGGAGGCATGAAAACTATTCATTTAGTTTTTTTTATAGTGACACAAAGTGAAAAGTATTATAGCTTCAGCCTTGCTGAAGATAGCGTCCTTACTGGTTTTCTAATAACTCTTGCATCGTTTAACCGACTTCTTTGACTAAGAGCTCGATGGAAAGCTTATCTGTTCCTCTTTCAGATGACATTAACATATTTTACGAAAAGTCGTAAGAAATAAAATTTTTTTGATCAAAACTAAAATATCCTCGAAATCATTGAAGAAGAAGTACCTTATCAGACGAAAATATGCCTTATCAAATAAGAAACATTTAAATTTTTTTAATTGCATAAATGGGTGGCATTTTATTCAGAATTAATAGTTTTTTACATGGACAAAAAATTAGTTTAATTTTTTCCCATTAAATACTAGAATTATAGAAAAGTACTTTGCGAAAAGAATCGGCAGTAGGACGGAATCGTGTTGACCACCGATTAGTTTTTTGCTAATAACTCTTGCATCCTTCGACCGACTTCTTCGACTAAGAGCTCGATGGAAAGCTTATCTGTTCCTCTTTCAGATGGCATTAAAATATTTTACGAAAAGTCGAAAGAAATAAAATTTTTTTGATCAAAACTAAAATATCCTCGAAATCATTGAAGAAGAAGTACCTTATCAGACGAAAATATGCCTTATCTAATAAGAGACATTTAAATTTTCTTAATTGCATAAAAAGGCGGTATTTTATTCAGAATTTATAGTTTTTTACATGGACTAAAAATTCGTTTAATTTTTTCCCATTAAATACTAGAATTGTAGAAAAGTACTTTGCGAAAAGAATCGGCTGTAGGACGGAAACGTGTTGACGCTAATAACTCTTGCATCCTTCGACCGACTTCTTCGACTAAGAGCTTGATGGAAAGCTTATCTGTTCCTCTTTCAGATCGCATTAACATATTTTACGAAAAGTCATAAGAAATAAAATTTTTTTGATCAAAACTAAAATATCCTTGAAATCATTGAAGAAGAAGTACCTTATCAGACGAAAATATGCCTGATCTAATAAGAGACATTCAAATTTTTTTAATTGCATAAATGGGCGGCATTTTATACAGAATTAATAGATTTTAACATGGACAAAAAATTCGTTTAATTTTTTCCCATTAAATACTAGAATTATAGAAAAGTACTTTGCGAAAAGAATTGGCAGTAGGACGGAATCGTGTTGACCACCGATTAGTTTTTTGCTAATAACTCTTGCATCCTTCGACCGACTTGTTCGACTAAAAGCTCGATGGAAAGCTTATCTGTTCCTCTTTCAGATGTCATTAACATATTTTACGAAAAGTCATAAGAAATAAAAATTTTTTGATCAAAACTAAAATATCCTCGAAATCATTGAAGAAGAAGTACCTTATCGGACGAAAATATTCCTTATCTAATAAGAGACATTTAAATTTTTTTAATTGCATAAATGGGCGGCATTTTATTCAGAATTAATAGTTTTTTACATGGACAAAAAAGTCGTTTAATTTTTTCCCATTAAATATTAGAATTATAGATAAGTACTTTGCGAAAAGAATCGGCAGTAGGACCGATACGTGTTGACCACCGATTAGTTTTCTGCTAATAACTCTTGCATCCTTCGACCGACTTCTTCGACTAAGAGCTCGATGGAAAACTTATCTGTTCGTCTTTCAGATGGCATTAACATATCTTACGAAAAGTCGTTAGAAATAAACTTTTTCTGATGAAAACTAAAATATCCTCGAAATCATTGAAGAAGAAGTACCTGATCAGACGAAAATATGCCTTATCTAATAAGACACATTTAAATTTTTTTAATTGCATAAATGGGTGGCATTTTATTCATAATTAATAGTTTTTTACATGGACTAAAAATTCTTTTAATTTTTTCCCATTAAATACTAGAATTGTAGAAAAGTACTTTGCGAAAAGACTCGGCAGTAGGACGGAAACGTGTTCATGCTTATAACACTTGCATCCTTCGACTGACTTCTTCGGCTGAGAGCTCGATGGAAAGCTTATCTGTTCCTCTTTCAGATAGCATTAACAAATTTTACGAAAAGTCATAAGAAATACAATTTTTTTGAACAAAACTAAAATATCCTCGAAATCATTGAAGAAGAAGTACCTTATCAGACGAAAATATGCCTTATCTAATAAGAGACATTTAAATTTTCTTAATTGCATAAATGGGTGGCATTTTATTCATAATTAATAGTTTTTTACATGGACTAAAAATTCGTTTAATTTTTTCCCATTAAATACTAGAATTGTAGAAAAGTACTTTGCGAAAAGACTCGGCAGTAGGACGGAAACGTGTTCATGCTTATAACACTTGCATCCTTCGACTGACTTCTTCGGCTGAGAGCTCGATGGAAAGCTTATCTGTTCCTCTTTCAGATAGCATTAACATATTTTACGAAAAGTCGTAAGAAATAAAATTTTTTTGATCAAAACTAAAATATCCTCGAAATCATTGAAGAAGAAGTACCTTATCAGACGAAAATATGCCTTATCTAATAAGAGACATTTAAATTTTCTTAATTGCATAAATGGGTGGCATTTTATTCATAATTAATAGTTTTTTACATGGACTAAAAATTCGTTTAATTTTTTCCCATTAAATACTAGAATTATAGAAAAGTAATTTGCGACACGAATCGGCAGTAGGACGGAATTGTGTTGACCACCGATTAGTTTTTTTCTAATAACTCTTGAATCCTTCGACCGACTTCTTTGACTAAGACCTCGATGGAAAGCTTATCTGTTCCTCTTTCAGATGGCATTAACATTTTTTACGAAAAGTCGTAAGAAATAAAATTTTTTTGATCAAAACTAAAATATCCTCGAAATCATTGAAGAAGAAGTACCTTATCAGACGAAAATATGCCTTATCAAATAAGAAACATTTAAATTTTTTTTAATTGCATAAATGGGTGGCATTTTATTCAGAATTAATAGTTTTATACATGGACAAAAAATTAGTTTCATTTTTTCCCATTAAATACTAGAATTATAGAAAAGTACTTTGCGAAAAGAATCGGCAGTAGGACGGAATCGTGTTGACCACCGATTAGTTTTTTGCTAATAACTCTTGCATCCTTCGACCGACTTCTTCGACTAAGAGCTCGATGGAAAGCTTATCTGTTCCTCTTTCAGATGGCATTAACATATTTTACGAAAAGTCGAAAGAAATAAAATTTTTTTGATCAAAACTAAAATATCCTCGAAATCATTGAAGAAGAAGTACCTTATCAGACAAAAAAAATGCCTTGTCTAATAAGAGACATTTAAATTTTCTTAATTGCATAAATAGGCGGTATTTTATTCAGAATTTATAGTTTTTTACATGGACTAAAAATTCGTTTAATTTTTTCCCATTAAATACTAGAATTATAGAAAAGTAATTTGCGACACGAATCGGCAGTAGGACGGAATCGTGTTGACCACCGATTAGTTTTTTTCTAATAACTCTTGCATCCTTTGACCGACTTCTTTGACTAAAGGCTCGATGGAAAGCTTATCTGTTCCTCTTTCAGATGGCATTAACATTTTTTACGAAAAGTCGTAAGAAATAAAATTTTTTTGATCAAAACTAAAATATCCTCGAAATCTTTGAAGAAGAAGTACCTTATCAGACGAAAATATGCCTTATCAAATAAGAAACATTTAAATTTTTTTAATTGCATAAATGGGTGGCATTTTATTCAGAATTAATAGTTTTATACATGGACAAAAAATTAGTTTCATTTTTTCCCATTAAATACTAGAATTATAGAAAAGTACTTTGCGAAAAGAATCGGCAGTAGGGCGGAAACGTGTTGACCACCGATTAGTTTTTTGCTAATAACTCTTGCATCCTTCGACCGACTTCTTCGACTAAAGGCTCGATGGAAAACTTATCTGTTCGTCTTTCAGATGGCATTAACATATCTTACGAAAAGTCATAAGAAATAAAATTTTTTTGATCAGAACTAAAATATCCTCGAAATCATTGAAGAAGAAGTATCTTATCAAACGAAAATATGCCTTATCTAATAAGACACATTTAAATTTTTTTAATTGCATGAATGGGTGGCATTTTATTCATAATTAATAGTTTTTTACATGGACTAAAAATTCTTTTAATTTTTTCCCATTAAATACTAGAATTGTAGAAAAGTACTTTGCGAAAAGACTCGGCAGTAGGACGGAAACGTGTTCATGCTTATAACACTTGCATCCTTCGACTGACTTCTTCGGCTGAGAGCTCGATGGAAAGCTTATCTGTTCCTCTTTCAGATAGCGTTAACAAATTTTACGAAAAGTCATAAGAAATACAATTTTTTTGAACAAAACTAAAATATCCTCGAAATCATTGAAGAAGAAGTACCTTATCAGACGAAAATATGCCTTATCTAATAAGAGACATTTAAATTTTCTTAATTGCATAAATGGGTGGCATTTTATTCATAATTAATAGTTTTTTACATGGACTAAAAATTCGTTTAATTTTTTCCCATTAAATACTAGAATTGTAGAAAAGTACTTTGCGAAAAGACTCGGCAGTAGGACGGAAACGTGTTCATGCTTATAACACTTGCATCCTTTGACTGACTTCTTCGGCTGAGAGCTCGATGGAAAGCTTATCTGTTCCTCTTTCAGATAGCATTAACATATTTTACGAAAAGTCGTAAGAAATAAAATTTTTTTGATCAAAACTAAAATATCCTCGAAATCATTGAAGAAGAAGTACCTTATCAGACGAAAATATGCCTTATCTAATAAGAGACATTTAAATTTTCTTAATTGCATAAATGGGTGGCATTTTATTCATAATTAATAGTTTTTTACATGGACTAAAAATTCGTTTCATTTTTTCCCATTAAATACTAGAATTATAGAAAAGTACTTTGCGAAAAGAATCGGCAGTAGGGCGGAAACGTGTTGACCACCGATTAGTTTTTTGCTAATAACTCTTGCATCCTTCGACCGACTTCTTCGACTAAAGGCTCGATGGAAAACTTATCTGTTCGTCTTTCAGATGGCATTAACATATCTTACGAAAAGTCATAAGAAATAAAATTTTTTTGATCATAACTAAAATATCCTCGAAATCATTGAAGAAGAAGTACCTTATCAGACGAAAATATGCCTTATCTAATAAGAGACATTTAAATTTTCTTAATTGCATAAATGGGTGGCATTTTATTCTTAATTAATAGTTTTTTACATGGACTAAAAATTCGTTTAATTTTTTCCCATTAAATACTAGAATTATAGAAAAGCAATTTGCGAAACGAATCGGCCGTAGGACGGAATCGTGTTGACCTTCGATTAGTTTTTTGCTAATAACACTTGCATCCTTCGACCGACTTCTTCGGCTGAGAGCTCGATGGAAAGCTTATCTGTTCCTCTTTCAGATAGCATTAACAAATTTTACGAAAAGTCATAAGAAATACAATTTTTTGAACAAAACTAAAATATCCTCGAAATCATTGAAGAAGAAGTACCTTATCAGACGAAAATATGCCTTATCTAATAAGAGACATTTAAATTTTTTTAATTGCATAAATGGGCGGCATTTTATTCAGAATTAATAGTTTTTTACATGGCCAAAAAATTCATTTAATTTTTTCCCATTAAATAGTAGAATCATAGAAAAGTACTTTGCGAAAAGAATCGGCAGTAGGACGGAAACGTGTTGACCACCGATTAGTTTTTGGCTAATAACTCTTGCATCCTTCGACAGACTTCTTCGACTAAGAACTCGATGGAAAGCTTATCTGTTCCTCTTTCAGATGGCATTAACATATTTTACGAAACGTCATAAGAAATAAAACTTTTTTGATCAAAACTAAAATATCCTCGAAATCATTGAAGAAGAAGTACCTTATCAGACGAAAATATGCCTTATCTATTGAGAGACATTTAAATCTTTTTAATTGCATAAATGGTCGGCATTTTATTCAGAATTAATAGTTTTTTACATGGACATGAAATTCGTTTAATTTTTTCCCATTAAATACTAAAATTATAGAAGAGTACTTTGCGAAAAGAATCGGCAGTAGGGCGGAAACGTGTTGACCACCGATTAGTTTTTTGCTAATAACTCTTGCATCCTTCGACCGACTTCTTCGAATAAGAGCTCAATGGAAAGCTTATCTGTTCCTCTTTCAGATGGCATTAACATATTTTACGAAAAGTCGTTAGAAATAAACTTTTTTTGATGAAAACTAAAATATCCTCGAAATCATTGAAGAAGAAGTACCTTTTCAGACGAAAATATGCCTTATCTAATAATAGACCTTTAAATTTTTTTAAATTGCATTAATTGGCGGCATTATATTCGGAATTAATAGTTTCTTACATGGACACCTAACCTATTAGAATTATGGAAAAGTACTTTGCGAAACGAATCGGCAGTAGGACGGAAACGTGTTGACCACCGATTAATTTTTTGCTAATAACTCTTGCATCCTTCGACCGACTTGTTCGACTAAAAGCTCGATGGAAAGCTTATCTGTTCCTCTTTCAGATGGAATTAACATATTTTGCTCGAAGGAAAGCTTATCTGTTCCTCTTTCAGATGGCATTAACGAAAAGTTGTAAGAAATCAAATTTTTTTGATCAAAACTAAAATATCCTCGAAATCATTGAAGAAGAAGTACCTTATCAGACGAAAATATGCCTTATCTTATAAGAGACATTTAAATTTTTTTAATTGCATAAATGGGCGGCATTTTATTCAGAATTAATAGTTTTTTACATGGACTAAAAATTCGTTTAATTTTTTCCCATTAAATACTAGAATTGTAGAAAAGTACTTTGCGAAAAGTCTCGGCAGTAGGACGAAAACGTGTTGACGCTAATAACACTTGCATCCTTCGACCGACTTCTTCGACTAAGAGCTCGATGGAAAGCTTATCTGTTCCTCTTTCAGATAGCATTAACAAATTTTACGAAAAGTCATAAGAAATACAATTTTTTGGATCAAAACTTAAATATCCTCGAAATCATTGAAGAAGAAGTACCTTATAAGACGAAAATGTGCCTTATCAAATAAGAGACATTTAAATTTTTTTAATTGCATAAATGGGTGGCATTTTATTCAGAATTAATAGTTTTTTACATGGACAAAAAATTAGTTTCATTTTTTCCCAATAAATTCTAGAATTATAGAAAAGTACTTTGCGAAAAGAATCGGCCGTAGGACGGAATCGTGTTGACCTTCGATTAGTTTTTTGCTAATAACTCTTGCATCCTTCGACCGACTTCTTGTACTAAGAGCTCGATGGAAAGCTTATATGTTCCTCTTTCAGATGGCATTAACATATTTTACGAAAAGTCATAAGAAATAAAATTTTTTTGATCAAAACTAAAATATCCTCGAAATCATTGAAGAAGAAGTACCTTATCAGACGAAAATATGCCTTATCTAATAAGAGACATTTAAATTTTCTTAATTGCATAAATGGGTGGCATTTTATTCATAATTAATAGTTTTTTACATGGACTAAAAATTCGTTTAATTTTTTCCCATTAAATACTAGAATTGTAGAAAAGCAATCTGCGAAACAAATCGGCCGTAGGACGGAATCGTGTTGACCTTCGATTAGTTTTTTGCTAATAACTCTTGCATCCTTCGACCGACTTCTTCGACTAAGAGCTCGATGGAAAGCTTATCTGTTCCTCTTTCAGATCGCATTGACATATTTTACGAAAAGTCATAAGAAATAAAATGTTTTTGATTAAAACTAAAATATCCTCGAAATCATTGAAGAAGAAGTACCTTATCAGACGAAAAAATGCCTTATCTAATAAGAGACATTTAAATTTTCTTAATTGCATAAATAGGCGGTATTTTATTCAGAATTTATAGTTTTTTACATGGACTAAAAATTCGTTTAATTTTTTCACATTAAATACTAGAATTGTAGAAAAGTACTTTGCGAAAAGAATCGGCAGTAGGACGGAAACGTGTTGACGCTAATAACTCTTGCATCCTTCGACCGACTTCTTCGACTAAGAGCTCGATGGAAAGCTTATCTGTTCCTCTTTCAGATCGCATTGACATATTTTACGAAAAGTCATAAGAAATAAAATGTTTTTGATTAAAACTAAAATATCCTCGAAATCATTGAAGAAGAAGTACCTTATCAGACGAAAATATGCCTTATCTAATAAGAGACATTTAAATTTTTTTAATTGCATAAATGGGTAACATTTTATTCATAATTAATAGTTTTTTACATGGACTAAAAATTCGTTTAATTTTTTCCCATTAAATACTAGAATTGTAGAAAAGTACATTGCGAAAAGTCTCGGCAGTAGGACGGAAACTTGTTGACCACCGATTAGTTTTTTTCTAATAACTTTTGCATCCTTCGACCGACTTTTTCGACTAAGAGCTCGATGGAAAGCTTATCTGTTCCTCTTTCAGATGGCATTAACATATTTTACGAAAAGTCGTAAGAAATAAAATTTTTTTGATCAAAACTAAAATATCCTCGAAATCATTGAAGAAGAAGTACCTTATCAGACGAAAATATGCCTTATCTAATAAGAGACATTTAAATTTTCTTAATTGCATAAATGGGTGGCATTTTATTCATAATTAATAGTTTTTTACATGGACTAAAAATTCGTTTAATTTTTTCCCATTAAATACTAGAATTATAGAAAAGTAATTTGCGAAACGAATCGGCAGTAGGACGGAATCGTGTTGACCACCGATTACTTTTTTTCTAATAACTCTTGAATCCTTCGACCGACTTCTTCGACTAAGAGCTCGATGGAAAGCTTATCTGTTCCTCTTTCAGATAGCATTAACAATTTTTACGAAAAGTCATAAGAAATACAATTTTTTGAACAAAACTAAAATATCCTCGAAATCATTAAAGAAGAAGTACCTTATAAGACGAAAATTTGCCTTATCAAATAAGAAAAATTTAAATTTTTTTAATTGCATAAATGGGTGGCATTTTATTCAGAACTAATAGTTTTTTACATGGACAAAAAATTAGTTTCATTTTTTCCCATTAAATACTAGAATTATAGAAAAGTACTTTGCGAAAAGAATCGGCAGTAGGACGGTGTTGACCACCGATTAGTTTTTTGCTAATAACTCTTGCATCCTTCGACCGACTTCTTCTACTAGGAGCTCGATGGAAAGCTTATCTGTTCCTTTTTCATATGGCATTAACATATTTTACGAAAAGTCGAAAGAAATAAAATTTTTTTGATCAAAACTAAAATATCCTCGAAATCATTGAAGAAGAAGTACCTTATCAGACGAAAATATGCCTTATCTAATAATAGACCTTTAAATTTTTTTAAATTGCATTAATTGGCGGCATTATATTCGGAATTAATAGTTTCTTACATGGACACCTAACCTATTAGAATTATGGAAAAGTACTTTGCGAAACGAATCGGCAGTAGGACGGAAACGTGTTGACCACCGATTAATTTTTTGCTAATAACTCTTGCATCCTTCGACCGACTTGTTCGACTAAAAGCTCGATGGAAAGCTTATCTGTTCCTCTTTCAGATGGAATTAACATATTTTGCTCGAAGGAAAGCTTATCTGTTCCTCTTTCAGATGGCATTAACGAAAAGTTGTAAGAAATCAAATTTTTTTGATCAAAACTAAAATATCCTCGAAATCATTGAAGAAGAAGTACCTTATCAGACGAAAATATGCCTTATCTAATAAGAGACATTTAAATTTTTTTAATTGCATAAATGGGCGGCATTTTATTCATAATTAATAGTTTTTTACATGGACTAAAAATTCGTTTAATTTTTTCCCATTAAATACTAGAATTGTAGAAAAGTACTTTGCGAAAAGTCTCGGCAGTAGGACGAAAACGTGTTGACGCTAATAACACTTGCATCCTTCGACCGACTTCTTCGACTAAGAGCTCGATGGAAAGCTTATCTGTTCCTCTTTCAGATAGCATTAACAAATTTTACGAAAAGTCATAAGAAATACAATTTTTTGGATCAAAACTTAAATATCCTCGAAATCATTGAAGAAGAAGTACCTTATAAGACGAAAATGTGCCTTATCAAATAAGAGACATTTAAATTTTTTTAATTGCATAAATGGGTGGCATTTTATTCAGAATTAATAGTTTTTTACATGGACAAAAAATTAGTTTCATTTTTTCCCAATAAATTCTAGAATTATAGAAAAGTACTTTGCGAAAAGAATCGGCCGTAGGACGGAATCGTGTTGACCTTCGATTAGTTTTTTGCTAATAACTCTTGCATCCTTCGACCGACTTCTTGTACTAAGAGCTCGATGGAAAGCTTATATGTTCCTCTTTCAGATGGCATTAACATATTTTACGAAAAGTCATAAGAAATAAAATTTTTTTGATCAAAACTAAAATATCCTCGAAATCATTGAAGAAGAAGTACCTTATCAGACGAAAATATGCCTTATCTAATAAGAGACATTTAAATTTTCTTAATTGCATAAATGGGTGGCATTTTATTCATAATTAATAGTTTTTTACATGGACTAAAAATTCGTTTAATTTTTTCCCATTAAATACTAGAATTATAGAAAAGTAATTTGCGAAACGAATCGGCAGTAGGACGGAATCGTGTTGACCACCGATTACTTTTTTTCTAATAACTCTTGAATCCTTCGACCGACTTCTTCGACTAAGAGCTCGATGGAAAGCTTATCTGTTCCTCTTTCAGATAGCATTAACAATTTTTACGAAAAGTCATAAGAAATACAATTTTTTGAACAAAACTAAAATATCCTCGAAATCATTAAAGAAGAAGTACCTTATAAGACGAAAATGTGCCTTATCAAATAAGAAAAATTTAAATTTTTTTAATTGCATAAATGGGTGGCATTTTATTCAGAACTAATAGTTTTTTACATGGACAAAAAATTAGTTTCATTTTTTCCCATTAAATACTAGAATTATAGAAAAGTACTTTGCGAAAAGAATCGGCAGTAGGACGGTGTTGACCACCGATTAGTTTTTTGCTAATAACTCTTGCATCCTTCGACCGACTTCTTCTACTAGGAGCTCGATGGAAAGCTTATCTGTTCCTTTTTCATATGGCATTAACATATTTTACGAAAAGTCGAAAGAAATAAAATTTTTTTGATCAAAACTAAAATATCCTCGAAATCATTGAAGAAGAAGTACCTTATCAGACGAAAATATGCCTTATCTAATAATAGACCTTTAAATTTTTTTAAATTGCATTAATTGGCGGCATTATATTCGGAATTAATAGTTTCTTACATGGACACCTAACCTATTAGAATTATGGAAAAGTACTTTGCGAAACGAATCGGCAGTAGGGCGGAAACGATTAATTTTTTGCTAATAACTCTTGCATCCTTCGACCGACTTGTTCGACTAAAAGCTCGATGGAAAGCTTATCTGTTCCTCTTTCAGATGGAATTAACATATTTTGCTCGAAGGAAAGCTTATCTGTTCCTCTTTCAGATGGCATTAACGAAAAGTTGTAAGAAATCAAATTTTTTTGATCAAAACTAAAATATCCTCGAAATCATTGAAGAAGAAGTACCTTATCAGACGAAAATATGCCTTATCTAATAAGAGACATTTAAATTTTTTTAATTGCATAAATGGGCGGCATTTTATTCATAATTAATAGTTTTTTACATGGACTAAAAATTCGTTTAATTTTTTCCCATTAAATACTAGAATTGTAGAAAAGTACTTTGCGAAAAGTCTCGGCAGTAGGACGAAAACGTGTTGACGCTAATAACACTTGCATCCTTCGACCGACTTCTTCGACTAAGAGCTCGATGGAAAGCTTATCTGTTCCTCTTTCAGATAGCATTAACAAATTTTACGAAAAGTCATAAGAAATACAATTTTTTGGATCAAAACTTAAATATCCTCGAAATCATTGAAGAAGAAGTACCTTATAAGACGAAAATGTGCCTTATCAAATAAGAGACATTTAAATTTTTTTAATTGCATAAATGGGTGGCATTTTATTCAGAATTAATAGTTTTTTACATGGACAAAAAATTAGTTTCATTTTTTCCCAATAAATTCTAGAATTATAGAAAAGTACTTTGCGAAAAGAATCGGCCGTAGGACGGAATCGTGTTGACCTTCGATTAGTTTTTTGCTAATAACTCTTGCATCCTTCGACCGACTTCTTGTACTAAGAGCTCGATGGAAAGCTTATATGTTCCTCTTTCAGATGGCATTAACATATTTTACGAAAAGTCATAAGAAATAAAATTTTTTTGATCAAAACTAAAATATCCTCGAAATCATTGAAGAAGAAGTACCTTATCAGACGAAAATATGCCTTATCTAATAAGAGACATTTAAATTTTCTTAATTGCATAAATGGGTGGCATTTTATTCATAATTAATAGTTTTTTACATGGACTAAAAATTCGTTTAATTTTTTCCCATTAAATACTAGAATTGTAGAAAAGCAATTTGCGAAACAAATCGGCCGTAGGACGGAATCGTGTTGACCTTCGATTAGTTTTTTGCTAATAACTCTTGCATCCTTCGACCGACTTCTTCGACTAAGAGCTCGATGGAAAGCTTATCTGTTCCTCTTTCAGATCGCATTGACATATTTTACGAAAAGTCATAAGAAATAAAATTTTTTTGATCAAAACTAAAATATCCTCGAAATCATTGAAGAAGAAGTACCTTATCAGACGAAAATATGCCTTATCTAATAAGAGACATTTAAATTTTTTTAATTGCATAAATGGGTGGCATTTTATTCATAATTAATAGTTTTTTACATGGACTAAAAATTCGTTTAATTTTTTCCCATTAAATACTAGAATTATAGAAAAGTGATTTGCGACACGAATCGGCAGTAGGACGGAATCGTGTTGACCACCGATTAGTTTTTTTCTAATAACTCTTGCATCCTTCGACCGACTTCTTTGACTAAGAGCTCGATGGAAAGCTTATCTGTTCCTCTTTCAGATGGCATTAACATTTTTTACGAAAAGTCGTAAGAAATAAAATTTTTTTGATCAAAACTAAAATATCCTCGAAATCTTTGAAGAAGAAGTACCTTATCAGACGAAAAAATGCCTTATCTAATAAGAGACATTTAAATTTTCTTAATTGCATAAATAGGCGGTATTTTATTCAGAATTTATAGTTTTTTACATGGACTAAAAATTCGTTTAATTTTTTCACATTAAATACTAGAATTGTAGAAAAGTACTTTGCGAAAAGAATCGGCAGTAGGACGGAAACGTGTTGACGCTAATAACTCTTGCATCCTTCGACCGACTTCTTCGACTAAGAGCTCGATGGAAAGCTTATCTGTTCCTCTTTCAGATCGCATTGACATATTTTACGAAAAGTCATAAGAAATAAAATGTTTTTGATTAAAACTAAAATATCCTCGAAATCATTGAAGAAGAAGTACCTTATCAGACGAAAATATGCCTTATCTAATAAGAGACATTTAAATTTTTTTAATTGCATAAATGGGTAACATTTTATTCATAATTAATAGTTTTTTACATGGACTAAAAATTCGTTTAATTTTTTCCCATTAAATACTAGAATTGTAGAAAAGTACATTGCGAAAAGTCTCGGCAGTAGGACGGAAACTTGTTGACCACCGATTAGTTTTTTTCTAATAACTTTTGCATCCTTCGACCGACTTTTTCGACTAAGAGCTCGATGGAAAGCTTATCTGTTCCTCTTTCAGATGGCATTAACATATTTTACGAAAAGTCGTAAGAAATAAAATTTTTTTGATCAAAACTAAAATATCCTCGAAATCATTGAAGAAGAAGTACCTTATCAGACGAAAATATGCCTTATCTAATAAGAGACATTTAAATTTTCTTAATTGCATAAATGGGTGGCATTTTATTCATAATTAATAGTTTTTTACATGGACTAAAAATTCGTTTAATTTTTTCCCATTAAATACTAGAATTATAGAAAAGTAATTTGCGAAACGAATCGGCAGTAGGACGGAATCGTGTTGACCACCGATTACTTTTTTTCTAATAACTCTTGAATCCTTCGACCGACTTCTTCGACTAAGAGCTCGATGGAAAGCTTATCTGTTCCTCTTTCAGATAGCATTAACAATTTTTACGAAAAGTCATAAGAAATACAATTTTTTGAACAAAACTAAAATATCCTCGAAATCATTAAAGAAGAAGTACCTTATAAGACGAAAATGTGCCTTATCAAATAAGAAAAATTTAAATTTTTTTAATTGCATAAATGGGTGGCATTTTATTCAGAACTAATAGTTTTTTACATGGACAAAAAATTAGTTTCATTTTTTCCCATTAAATACTAGAATTATAGAAAAGTACTTTGCGAAAAGAATCGGCAGTAGGACGGTGTTGACCACCGATTAGTTTTTTGCTAATAACTCTTGCATCCTTCGACCGACTTCTTCTACTAAGAGCTCGATGGAAAGCTTATCTGTTCCTCTTTCATATGGCATTAACATATTTTACGAAAAGTCGAAAGAAATAAAATTTTTTTGATCAAAACTAAAATATCCTCGAAATCATTGAAGAAGAAGTACCTTATCAGACAAAAATATGCCTTATCTAATAAGAGACATTTAAATTTTCTTAATTGCATAAATGGGTGGCATTTTATTCATAATTAATAGTTTTTTACATGGACTAAAAATTCGTTTAATTTTTTCCCATTAAATACTAGAATTATAGAAAAGTACTTTGCGAAAAGAATCGGCAGTAGGACGGTGTTGACCACCGATTAGTTTTTTGCTAATAACTCTTGCATCCTTTGACCGATTTCTTTGACTAAGAGCTCGATGGAAAGCTTATCTGTTCCTCTTTCAGATGACATTAACATATTTTACGAAAAGTCGTAAGAAATAAAATTTTTTTGATCAAAACTAAAATATCCTCGAAATCATTGAAGAAGAAGTACCTTATCAGACGAAAATATGCCTTATCAAATAAGAGACATTTAAATTTTTTTAATTTCATAAATGGGTGGCATTTTATTCAGAATAAATAGTTTTTTACATGGACAAAAAATTCGTTTAATTTTTTCCCATTAAATACTACAATTATAGAAAAGTACTTTGCGAAAAGAATCGGCAGTAAGACGGAATCGTGTTGACCACCGATTAGTTTTTTGCTAATAACTCTTGCATCCTTCGACCGACTTCTTCGACTAAGAGCTCGATGGAAAGCTTATATATTCCTCTTTCAGTTGGCATTAACATTTTTTACGAAAAGTCGTAAGAAATAAAATTTTTTTGATCAAAACTAAAATCTCCTCGAAATCATTGAAAAAGAAGTACCTTATCAGACGGAAATATGCCTTATCTAATAAGAGACATTTAAATTTTCTTAATTGCATAAATAGGCGGTATTTTATTCAGAATTTATAGTTTTTTACATGGACTAAAAATTCGTTTAATTTTTTCACATTAAATACTAGAATTGTAGAAAAGTACTTTGCGAAAAGAATCGGCAGTAGGACGGAAACGTGTTGACGCTAATAACTCTTGCATCCTTCGACCGACTTCTTCGACTAAGAGCTCGATGGAAAGCTTATCTGTTCCTCTTTCAGATCGCATTGACATATTTTACGAAAAGTCATAAGAAATAAAATGTTTTTGATTAAAACTAAAATATCCTCGAAATCATTGAAGAAGAAGTACCTTATCAGACGAAAATATGCCTTATCTAATAAGAGACATTTAAATTTTCTTAATTGCATAAATGGGTGGCATTTTATTCATAATTAATAGTTTTTTACATGGACTAAAAATTCGTTTAATTTTTTCCCATTAAATACTAGAATTATAGAAAAGTAATTTGCGAAACGAATCGGCAGTAGGACGGAATCGTGTTGACCACCGATTACTTTTTTTCTAATAACTCTTGAATCCTTCGACCGACTTCTTCGACTAAGAGCTCGATGGAAAGCTTATCTGTTCCTCTTTCAGATAGCATTAACAATTTTTACGAAAAGTCATAAGAAATACAATTTTTTGAACAAAACTAAAATATCCTCGAAATCATTAAAGAAGAAGTACCTTATAAGACGAAAATGTGCCTTATCAAATAAGAAAAATTTAAATTTTTTTAATTGCATAAATGGGTGGCATTTTATTCAGAACTAATAGTTTTTTACATGGACAAAAAATTAGTTTCATTTTTTCCCATTAAATACTAGAATTATAGAAAAGTACTTTGCGAAAAGAATCGGCAGTAGGACGGTGTTGACCACCGATTAGTTTTTTGCTAATAACTCTTGCATCCTTCGACCGACTTCTTCTACTAAGAGCTCGATGGAAAGCTTATCTGTTCCTCTTTCATATGGCATTAACATATTTTACGAAAAGTCGAAAGAAATAAAATTTTTTTGATCAAAACTAAAATATCCTCGAAATCATTGAAGAAGAAGTACCTTATCAGACAAAAATATGCCTTATCTAATAAGAGACATTTAAATTTTCTTAATTGCATAAATGGGTGGCATTTTATTCATAATTAATAGTTTTTTACATGGACTAAAAATTCGTTTAATTTTTTCCCATTAAATACTAGAATTATAGAAAAGTACTTTGCGAAAAGAATCGGCAGTAGGACGGTGTTGACCACCGATTAGTTTTTTGCTAATAACTCTTGCATCCTTTGACCGATTTCTTTGACTAAGAGCTCGATGGAAAGCTTATCTGTTCCTCTTTCAGATGACATTAACATATTTTACGAAAAGTCGTAAGAAATAAAATTTTTTTGATCAAAACTAAAATATCCTCGAAATCATTGAAGAAGAAGTACCTTATCAGACGAAAATATGCCTTATCAAATAAGAAACATTTAAATTTTTTTAATTGCATAAATGGGTGGCATTTTATTCAGAATTAATAGTTTTTTACATGGACAAAAAATTAGTTTCATTTTTTCCCATTAAATACTAGAATTATAGAAAAGTACTTTGCGAAAAGAATCGGCAGTAGGACGGAATCGTGTTGACCACCGATTAGTTTTTTGCTAATAACTCTTGCATCCTTCGACCGACTTCTTCGACTAAGAGCTCGATGGAAAGCTTATCTGTTCCTCTTTCAGATGGCATTAACATATTTTACGAAAAGTCGAAAGAAATAAAATTTTTTTGATCAAAACTAAAATATCCTCGAAATCATTGAAGAAGAAGTACCTTATCAGACGAAAATATGCCTTATCTAATAAGAGACATTTAAATTTTCTTAATTGCATAAATAGGCGGTATTTTATTCAGAATTTATAGTTTTTTACATGGACTAAAAATTCGTTTAATTTTTTCCCATTAAATACTAGAATTGTAGAAAAGTACTTTGCGAAAAGAATCGGCTGTAGGACGGAAACGTGTTGACGCTAATAACTCTTGCATCCTTCGACCGACTTCTTCGACTAAGAGCTCGATGGAAAGCTTACCTATTCCTCTTTCAGATCGCATTGACATATTTTACGAAAAGTCATAAGAAATAAAATTTTTTTGATCAAAACTAAAATATCCTTGAAATCATTGAACAAGAAGTACCTTATCAGACGAAAATATGCCTTATCTAATAAGAGACATTCAAATTTTTTTAATTGCATAAATGGGCGGCATTTTATTCAGAATTAATAGATTTTAACATGGACTAAAAATTCGTTTAATTTTTTCCCATTAAATACTAGAATTATAGAAAAGTACTTTGCGAAAAGAATTGGCAGTAGGACGGAATCGTGTTGACCACCGATTAGTTTTTTGCTAATAACTCTTGCATCCTTCGACCGACTTGTTCGACTAAAAGCTCGATGGAAAGCTTATCTGTTCCTCTTTCAGATGACATTAACATTTTTTACGAAAAGTCATAAGAAATAAAAATTTTTTGATCAAAACTAAAATATCCTCGAAATCATTGAAGAAGAAGTACCTTACCAGACGAAAATATTCCTTATCTAATAAGAGACATTTAAATTTTTTTAATTGCATAAATGGGTGCCATTTTATTCAGAATTAATAGTTTTTTACATGGACAAAAAAGTCGTTTAATTTTTTCCCATTAAATATTAGAATTATAGATAAGTACTTTGCGAAAAGAATCGGCAGTAGGACGGATACGTGTTGACCACCGATTAGTTTTTTGCTAATAACTCTTGCATCCTTCGACCGACTTCTTCGACTAAGAGCTCGATGGAAAACTTATCTGTTCGTCTTTCAGATGGCATTAACATATCTTACGAAAAGTCGTTAGAAATAAACTTTTTCTGATGAAAACTAAAATATCGTCGAAATCATTGAAGAAGAAGTACCTGATCAGACGAAAATATGCCTTATCTAATAAGACACATTTAAATTTTTTTAATTGCATAAATGGGTGGCATTTTATTCATAATTAATAGTTTTTTACATGGATTAAAAATTCTTTTAATTTTTTCCCATTAAATACTAGAATTGTAGAAAAGTACTTTGCGAAAAGACTCGGCAGTAGGACGGAAACGTGTTCATGCTTATAACACTTGCATCCTTCGACTGACTTCTTCGGCTGAGAGCTAATGGAAAGCTTATCTGTTCCTCTTTCAGATAGCATTAACAAATTTTACGAAAAGTCATAAGAAATACAATTTTTTTGAACAAAACTAAAATATCCTCGAAATCATTGAAGAAGAAGTACCTTATCAGACGAAAATATGCCTTATCTAATAAGAGACATTTAAATTTTCTTAATTGCATAAATGGGTGGCATTTTATTCATAATTAATAGTTTTTTACATGGACTAAAAATTCGTTTAATTTTTTCCCATTAAATACTAGAATTATAGAAAAGTGATTTGCGACACGAATCGGCAGTAGGACGGAATCGTGTTGACCACCGATTAGTTTTTTTCTAATAACTCTTGCATCCTTCGACCGACTTCTTTGACTAAGAGCTCGATGGAAAGCTTATCTGTTCCTCTTTCAGATGGCATTAACATTTTTTACGAAAAGTCGTAAGAAATAAAATTTTTTTGATCAAAACTAAAATATCCTCGAAATCATTGAAGAAGAAGTACCTTATCAGACGAAAATATGCCTTATCAAATAAGAAACATTTAAATTTTTTTAATTGCATAAATATGTGGCATTTTATTCAGAATTAATAGTTTTATACATGGACAAAAAATTAGTTTCATTTTTTCCCATTAAATACTAGAATTATAGAAAAGTACTTTGCGAAAAGAATCGGCAGTAGGACGGAATCGTGTTGACCACCGATTAGTTTTTTGCTAATAACTCTTGCATCCTTCGACCGACTTCTTCGACTAAGAGCTCGATGGAAAGCCTATCTGTTCCTCTTTCAGATGGCATTAACATATTTTACGAAAAGTCGAAAGAAATAAAATTTTTTTGATCAAAACTAAAATATCCTCGAAATCATTGAAGAAGAAGTACCTTATCAGACAAAAAAAATGCCTTATCTAATAAGAGACATTTAAATTTTCTTAATTGCATAAATAGGCGGTATTTTATTCAGAATTTATAGTTTTCTACATGGACTAAAAATTCGTTTAATTTTTTCCCATTAAATACTAGAATTGTAGAAAAGTACTTTGCGAAAAGAATCGGCAGTAGAACGGAAACGTGTTGACGCTAATAACTCTTGCATCCTTCGACCGACTTTTTCGACTAAGAGCTCGATGGAAAGCTTATCTGTTCCTCTTTCAGATGGCATTAACATATTTTACGAAAAGTCGTAAGAAATAAAATTTTTTTGATCAAAACTAAAATATCCTCGAAATCATTGAAGAAGAAGTACCTTATCAGACGAAAATATGCCTTATCTAATAAGAGACATTTAAATTTTCTTAATTGCATAAATGGGCGGCATTTTATTCAGAATTAATAGTTTTTTACATGGACTAAAAATTCGTTTAATTTTTTCCCATTAAATACTAGAATTATAGAAAAGTACTTTGCGAAAAGAATTGGCAGTAGGACGGAATCGTGTTGACCACCGATTAGTTTTTTGCTAATAACTCTTGCATCCTTCGACCGACTTGTTCGACTTAAAGCTCGATGGAAAGCTTATCTGTTCCTCTTTCAGATGACATTAACATTTTTTACGAAAAGTCATAAGAAATAAAAATTTTTGGATCAAAACTAAAATATCCTCGAAATCATTGGAGAAAAAGTACCTTACCGGACGAAAATATTCCTTATCTAATAAGAGACATTTAAATTTTTTTAATTGCATAAATGGGCGGCATTTTATTCAAAATTAATAGTTTTTTACATGGACAAAAAAGTCGTTTATTTTTTCCCATTAAATATTAGAATTATAGATAAGTACTTTGCGCAAAGAATCGGCAGTAGGACGGAAACGTGTTGACCACCGATTAGTTTTTTGCTAATAACTCTTGCATCCTTCGACCGACTTCTTCGACTAAGAGCTCGATGGAAAACTTATCTGTTCGTCTTTCAGATGGCATTAACATATCTTACGAAAAGTCGTTAGAAATAAACTTATTTGATGAAAACTAAAATATCCTCGAAATCATTGAAGAAGAAGTACCTTTTCAGACGAAAATATGCCTTATCCAATAAGACACATTTAAATTTTTTTAATTGCATAAATGGGTGGCATTTTATTCATAATTAATAGTTTTTTATATGGACTAAAAATTCTTTTAATTTTTTCCCATTAAATACTAGAATTGTAGAAAAGTACTTTGCGAAAAGACTCGGCAGTAGGATGGAAACGTGTTCACGCTAATAACACTTGCATCCTTCGACCGACTTCTTCGGCTGAGAGCTCGATGGAAAGCTTATCTGTTCCTCTTTCAGATCGCATTGACATATTTTACGAAAAGTCATAAGAAATAAAATTTTTTTGATCAAAACTAAAATATCCTCGAAATCATTGAAGAAGAAGTACCTTATCAGACGAAAATATGCCTTATCTAATAAGAGACATTAAAATTTTTTTAATTGCATAAATGGGCGGCATTTTATTCAGAATTAATAGTTTTTTACATGGACAAAAAAGTCGTTTATTTTTTCCCATTAAATATTAGAATTATAGATAAGTACTTTGCGCAAAGAATCGGCAGTAGGACGGAAACGTGTTGACCACCGATTAGTTTTTTGCTAATAACTCTTGCATCCTTCGACCGACTTCTTCGACTAAGAGCTCGATGGAAAACTTATCTGTTCGTCTTTCAGATGGCATTAACATATCTTACGAAAAGTCGTTAGAAATAAACTTATTTGATGAAAACTAAAATATCCTCGAAATCATTGAAGAAGAAGTACCTTTTCAGACGAAAATATGCCTTATCTAATAAGACACATTTAAATTTTTTTAATTGCATAAATGGGTGGCATTTTATTCATAATTAATAGTTTTTTATATGGACTAAAAATTCTTTTAATTTTTTCCCATTAAATACTAGAATTGTAGAAAAGTACTTTGCGAAAAGACTCGGCAGTAGGATGGAAACGTGTTCACGCTAATAACACTTGCATCCTTCGACCGACTTCTTCGGCTGAGAGCTCGATGGAAAGCTTATCTGTTCCTCTTTCAGATCGCATTGACATATTTTACGAAAAGTCATAAGAAATAAAATTTTTTTGATCAAAACTAAAATATCCTCGAAATCATTGAAGAAGAAGTACCTTATCAGACGAAAATATGCCTTATCTAATAAGAGACATTAAAATTTTTTTAATTGCATAAATGGGCGGCATTTTATTCAGAATTAATAGATTTTAACATGGACTAAAAATTCGTTTAATTTTTTCCCATTAAATACTAGAATTATAGAAAAGTACTTTGCGAAAAGAATCGGCAGTGGGACGGAAACGTGTTGACGCTAATAACTCTTGCATCCTTCGACCGACTTCTTCGACTAAGAGCTCGATGGAAAGCTTATCTGTTCCTCTTTCAGATCGTATTGACATGTTTTACAAAAAGTCATAAGAAATAAAATTTTTTTATCCTAAAATATCCTCGAAATCTTTGAAGAAGAAGAACCTTATCAGACGAAAATATGCCTTCTCTAATAAGAGACATTCAAATTTTTTTAATTGCATAAATGGGCGGCATTTTATTCAGAATTAATAGATTTTAACATGGACAAAAAATTCATTTAATTTTTTCCCATTGAATACAAGAATTATAGAAAAGTACTTTGCGAAAAGAATTGGCAGTAGGACGGAATCGTGATGACCACCGATTAGTTTTTTGCTAATAACTCTTGCATCCTTCGACCGACTTCTTCGACTAAAAGCTCGATAGAAAGCTTATCTGTTCGTCTTTCAGATGGCATTAACATATCTTACGAAAAGTCGTAAGAAATAAACTTTTTTTGATGATAACTAAAATATCCTCGAAATCATTGAAGAAGAAGTACCTTATCAGACGAAAATATGCCTTATCTAATAATAGACATTTAAATTTTTTTTATTGCATAAATTGGCGGCATTTTATTCGGAATTAATAGTTTCTTACATGGACAAAAAATTCGTTTAATTTTTTCCCATTATATATTAGAATTATAGATAAGTACTTTGCGAAAAGAATCGGCAGTAGGACGGAAACGTGTTGACCACCGATTAGTTTTTTGCTAATAACTCTTGCATCCTTCGACCGACTTCTTCAACTAAGAGCTCGATGGAAAGCTTATCTGTTCCTCTTTCAGATGGCATTAACACATTTTACGAAAAGTCGTAAAAAATAAAATTTTTTTTGATCAAAACTAAAATATCCTCGAAATCATTGAAGAAGAAGTACCTTATCGGACGAAAATATTCCTTATCTAATAAGACACATTTAATTTTTTTTTAATTGCATAAATGGGTGGCATTTTATTCATAATTAATAGTTTCTTATATGGACTAAAAAGTCGTTTAATTTTTTCCCATTAAATATTAGAATTATAGATAAGTACTTTGCGAAAAGAATCGTCAGTAGGACGGAAACGTGTTGACCACCGATTAGTTTTTTGCTAATAACTCTTGAATCCTTCGACCGACTTGTTCGACTAAGCGCTCGATGGAAAACTTATCTGTTCGTCTTTCAGATGGCATTAACATATCTTACGAAAAGTTTTTAGAAATAAACTTTTTTTGATGAAAACTAAAATATCCTCGAAATCATTGAAGAAGAAGTATCTTATCAGACGAAAATATGCCTTATCTAATAAGAGACATTTAATTTTTTTTAATTGCATAAATGGGCGGCATTTTATTCAGAATTAATAGTTTTTTACATGGACAAAAAAGTCGTTTAATTTTTTCCCATTAAATATTAGAATTATAGATAAGTACTTTGCGAAAAGAATCGGCAGTAGGACGGAAACGTGTTGACCACCGATTAGTTTTTTGCTAATAACTCTTACATCCTTCGACCGACTTCTTCGACTAAGAGCTCAATGGAAAACTTTTCTGTTCGTCTTTCAGATGGCATTAACATATCTTACGAAAAGTCGTAAGAAATAAACTTTTTTTGATGATAACTAAAATATCCTCGAAATCATTGAAGAAGAAGTACCTTATCAGACGAAAATATGCCTTATCTAATAATAGACATTTAAATTTTTTTAATTGCATAAATTGGCGGCATTTTATTCGGAATTAATAGTTTCTTACATGGACAAAAAATTCGTTTAATTTTTTCCCATTAAATATTAGAATTATAGATAAGTACTTTGCGAAAAGAATCGGCAGTAGGACGGAAACCTGTTGACCACCGATTAGTTTTTTGCTAATAACTCTTGCATCCTTCGACCGACTTCTTCGACTAAGAGCTCGATGGAAAGCTTATCTGTTCCTCTTTCAGATGGCATTAACACATTTTACGAAAAGTCGTAAAAAATAAAATTTTTTTTGATCAAAACTAAAATATCCTCGAAATCATTGAAGAAGATGTACCTTATCGGACGAAAATATTCCTTATCTAATAAGACACATTTAATTTTTTTTTAATTGCATAAATGGGTGGCATTTTATTCATAATTAATAGTTTTTTTATATGGACTAAAAAGTCGTTTAATTTTTTCCCATTAAATATTAGAATTATAGATAAGTACTTTGCGAAAAGAATCGGCAGTAGGACGGAAACGTGTTGACCACCGATTAGTGTTTTGCTAATAACTCTTGCATCCTTCCACCGACTTCTTCGACTAAGAGCTCGATGGAAAACTTATCTGTTCGTCTTTCAGATGGCATTAACATATCTTACGAAAAGTCGTTAGAAATAAACTTTTTTTGATGAAAACTAAAATATCCTCGAAATCATTGAAGAAGAAGTACCTTTTCAGACGAAAATATGCCTTATCTAAAAAGAGACATTTAATTTTTTTTAATTGCATAAATGGGCGGCATTTTATTCAGAATTAATAGTTTTTTACATGGACAAAAAAGTCGTTTAATTTTTTCCCATTAAATATTAGAATTATAGATAAGTACTTTGCGAAAAGAATCGGCAGTAGGACGGAAACGTGTTGACCACCGATTAGTTTTTTGCTAATAACTCTTGCATCCTTCGACCGACTTCTTCGACTAAGAGCTCAATGGAAAACTTTTCTGTTCGTCTTTCAGATAGCATTAACATATCTTACGAAAAGTCGTTAGAAATAAACTTTTTTTGATGAAAACTAAAATATCCACGAAATCATTGAAGAAGAAGTACCTTATCGGACGAAAATATTCCTTATCTAATAAGAGACATTAAAATTTTTTTAATTGCATAAATGGGCGTCATTTTATTCAGAATTAATAGTTTTTTATATGGACTAAAAATTATTTTAATTTTTTCCCATTAAATACTAGAATTGTAGAAAAGTACTTTGCGAAAAGACTCGGCAGTAGGACGGAAACGTGTTGACGCTAATAACACTTGCATCCTTGACCGACTTCTTCGACTGAGAGCTCGATGGAAAGCTTATCTGTTCCTCTTTCAGATAGCATTAACAAATTTTACGAAAATTCATAAGAAATACAATTTTTTTGATCAAAACCAAAATATCCTCGAAATCATTGAAGAAGAAGTACCTTATAAGAGGAAAATGTGCCTTATCAAATAAGAGACATTTAAATTTTTTTAATTGCATAAATAGGTGGCATTTTATTCAGAATTAATAGTTTTTTACATGGACAAAAAAGTCGTTTAATTTTTTCCCATTAAATACTAGAATTATAGAAAAGTACTTTGCGAAAAGAATCGGCAGTAGGACGGAATCGTGTTGACCTCCGATTAGTTTTTTGCTGATAACTCTTTCATCCCTCGACCGACTTCTTCGACTAAGAGCTCGATGGAAAGCTTATCTGTTCCTCTTTCAGATGGCATTAACATATTTTACGAAAAAGTCGTAAGAAATAAAATTTTTTTGATCAAAACTAAAATATCCTCGAAATCATTGAAGAAGAAGTACCTTATCAGACTAAAATATGCCTTATCTAATAATAGACATTTAAATTTCTTTAATTGCATAAATTTGCGGCATTTTATTCGAAATTTATAGTTTCTTACATGGACAAAAAATTCGTTTAATTTTTTCCCATTATATATTAGAATTATAGAAAAGTACTTTGCGAAAAGAATCGGCAGTAGGACGGAAACGTGTTGACCACCGATTAGTTTTTTGCTAATAACTCTTGCATCCTTCGACCGACTTCTTCGACTAAGCGCTCGATGGAAAACTTATCTGTTCGTCTTTCAGATGGCATTAACATATCTTACGAAAAGTCGTTAGAAATAAAACTTTTTTGATCAAAACTAAAATATCCTCGAAATCATTGAAGAAGAAGTACCTTTTCAGACGAAAATATGCCTTATCTAATAAGAGACATTTAAATTTTTTTAATTGCATAAATGGGCGGCATTTTATTCAGAATTAATAGTTTTTTACATGGACAAAAAAGTCGTTTAATTTTTTCCCATTAAATATTAGAATTGTAGATAAGTACTTTGCGAAAAGAATCGTCAGTAGGACGGAAACGTGTTGACCACCGATTAGTTTTTTGCTAATAACTCTTGAATCCTTCGACCGACTTCTTCGACTAAGCGCTCGATGGAAAACTTATCTGTTCGTCTTTCAGATGGCATTAACATATCTTACGAAAAGTCGTTAGAAATAAACTTTTTTTGATGAAAACTAAAATATCCACGAAATCATTGAAGAAGAAGTACCTTTTCAGACGAAAATATGCCTTATCTAATAAGAGACATTTAAATTTTTTTAATTGCATAAATGGGCGGCATTTTATTCAGAATTAATAGTTTTTTACATGGACAAAAAAGTCGTTTAATTTTTTCCCATTAAATATTAGAATTATAGATAAGTACTTTGCGCAAAGAACCGGCAGTAGGACGGAAACGTGTTGACCACCGATTAGTTTTTTGCTAATAACTCTTGCATCCTTCGACCGACTTCTTCGACTAAGAGCTCGATGGAAAACTTATCTGTTCGTCTTTCAGATGGCATTAACATATCTTACGAAAAGTCGTTAGAAATAAACTTTTTTTGATGAAAACTAAAATATCCTCGAAATCATTGAAGAAGAAGTACCTTTTCAGACGAAAATATGCCTTATCTAATAAGAGACATTTAAATTTTCTTAATTGCATAAATGGGCGGCATTTTATTCAGAATTAATAGTTTTTTACATGGACAAAAAAGTCGTTTAATTTTTTCCCATTAAATATTAGAATTATAGATAAGTACTTTGCGAAAAGAATCGGCAGTAGGACGGAAACGTGTTGACCACCGATTAGTTTTTTGCTAATAACTCTTGCATCCTTCGACCGACTTCTTCGACTAAGAGCTCGATGGAAAACTTATCTGTTCGTCTTTCAGATGGCATTAACATATCTTACGAAAAGTCGTTAGAAATAAACTTTTTTTGATGAAAACTAAAATATCCTCGAAATCATTGAAGAAGAAGTACCTTTTCAGACGAAAATATGCCTTATCTAATAAGAGACATTTAAATTTTCTTAATTGCATAAATGGGCGGCATTTTATTCAGAATTAATAGTTTTTTACATGGACAAAAAAGTCGTTTAATTTTTTCCCATTAAATATTAGAATTATAGATAAGTACTTTGCGAAAAGAATCGGCAGTAGGACGGAAACGTGTTGACCACCGATTAGTTTTTTGCTAATAACTCTTGCATCCTTCGACCGACTTCTTCGACTAAGAGCTCGATGGAAAACTTATCTGTTCGTCTTTCAGATGGCATTAACATATCTTACGAAAAGTCGTTAGAAATAAACTTTTTTTGATGAAAACTAAAATATCCTCGAAATCATTGAAGAAGAAGTACCTTATCGGACGAAAATATTCCTTATCTAATAAGAGACATTAAAATTTTTTTAATTACATAAATGGGCGGCATTTTATTCAGAATTAATAGTTTTTTACATGGACAAAAAAGTCGTTTAATTTTTTCCCATTAAATATTAGAATTATAGAAAAATACTTTGCGAAAAGAATCGGCAGTAGGACAGAAACGTGTTGACCACCGATTAGTTTTTTGCTAATAACTCTTGCATCCTTCGACCGACTTCTTCGACTAAGCGCTCGATGGAAAACTTAGCTGTTCCTCTTTCAGATGGCATTAACATATTTTACGAAAAGTCGTAAGAAATAAAATTTTTTTGATCAAAACTAAAATATCCTCGAAATCATTGAAGAAGAAGTACCTTATCAGACGAAAATATGCCTTATCTAATAATAGACATTTAAATTTTTTTAATTGCATAAATTTGCGGCATTTTATTCGAAATTTATAGTTTCTTACATGGACAAAAAATTCGTTTAATTTTTTCCCATTATATATTAGAATTATAGAAAAGTACTTTGCGAAAAGAATCGGCAGTAGGACGGAAACGTGTTGACCACCGATTAGTTTTTTGCTAATAACTCTTGCATCCTTCGACCGACTTCTTCGACTAAGAGCTCGATGGAAAACTTATCTGTTCGTCTTTCAGATGGCATTAACATATCTTACGAAAAGTCGTTAGAAATAAACTTTTTTTGATGAAAACTAAAATATCCTCGAAATCATTGAAGAAGAAGTACCTTATCAGACGAAAATATGCCTTATCTAATAATAGACATTTAAATTTTTTTAATTGCATAAATTTGCGGCATTTTATTCGAAATTTATAGTTTCTTACATGGACAAAAAATTCGTTTAATTTTTTCCCATTATATATTAGAATTATAGAAAAGTACTTTGCGAAAAGAATCGGCAGTAGGACGGAAACGTGTTGACCACCGATTAGTTTTTTGCTAATAACTCTTGCATCCTTCGACCGACTTCTTCGACTAAGAGCTCGATGGAAAACTTATCTGTTCGTCTTTCAGATGGCATTAACATATCTTACGAAAAGTCGTTAGAAATAAACTTTTTTTGATGAAAACTAAAATATCCTCGAAATCATTGAAGAAGAAGTACCTTATCAGACGAAAATATGCCTTCTCTAATAATAGACATTTAAATTTTTTTAATTGCATAAATTTGCGGCATTTTATTCGAAATTTATAGTTTCTTACATGGACAAAAAATTCGTTTAATTTTTTCCCATTATATATTAGAATTATAGAAAAGTACTTTGCGAAAAGAATCGGCAGTAGGACGGAAACGTGTTGACCACCGATTAGTTTTTTGCTAATAACTCTTGCATTCTTCGACCGACTTCTTCGACTAAGAGCTCGATGGAAAACTTATCTATTCGTCTCTCAGATGGCATTAACATATCTTACGAAAAGTCGTTAGAAATAAACTTTTTTTGATGAGAACTAAAATATCCTCGAAATCATTGAAGAAGAAGTACCTTTTCAGACGAAAATATGCCATATCTAATAAGAGACATTTAAATTTTTTTAATTGCATAAATGGGCGGCATTTTATTCAGAATTAATAGTTTTTTACATGGACAAAAAAGTCGTTTAATTTTTTCCCATTAAATATTAGAATTATAGATAAGTACTTTGCGAAAAGAATCGTCAGTAGGACGGAAACGTGTTGACCACCGATTAGTTTTTTGCTAATAACTCTTGAATCCTTCGACCGACTTCTTCGACTAGGCGCTCGATGGAAAACTTATCTGTTCGTCTTTCAGATGGCATTAACATATCTTACGAAAAGTCGTCAGAAATAAACTTTTTTTGATGAAAATTAAAATATCCTCGAAATCATTGAAGAAGAAGTACCTTTTCAGACGAAAATATGCCTTATCTAATAAGAGACATTTAAATTTTTTTAATTGCATAAATGGGCGGCATTTTATTCAGAATTAATAGTTTTTTACATGGACAAAAAAGTCGTTTAATTTTTTCCCATTAAATATTAGAATTATAGATAAGTACTTTGCGAAAAGAATCGTCAGTAGGACGGAAACGTGTTGACCACCGATTAGTTTTTTGCTAATAACTCTTGAATCCTTCGACCGACTTCTTCGACTAAGCGCTCGATGGAAAACTTATCTGTTCGTCTTTCAGATGGCATTAACATATCTTACGAAAAGTCGTTAGAAATAAACTTTTTTTGATGAAAACTAAAATATCCTCGAAATCATTGAAGAAGAAGTACCTTATCAGACGAAAATATGCCTTATCTATTGAGGGACATTTCAATTTTTTTTAATTGCATAAATGGGCGGCATTTTATTCAGAATTAATAGTTTTTTACATGGACAAAAAAGTCGTTTAATTTTTTCCCATTAAATATTAGAATTATAGATAAGTACTTTGCGAAAAGAATCGGCAGTAGGACGGAAACGTGTTGACCACCGATTAGTTTTTTGCTAATAACTCTTGCATCCTTCGACCGACTTCTTCGACTAAGAGCTCGATGGAAAACTTATCTGTTCGTCTTTCAGATGGCATTAACATATCTTACGAAAAGTCGTTAGAAATAAACTTTTTTGATGAAAACTAAAATATCCTCGAAATCATTGAAGAAGAAGTACCTTATCGGACGAAAATATTCCTTATCTAATAAGAGACATTTAAATTTTTTTAATTACATAAATGGGCGGCATTTTATTCAGAATTAATAGTTTTTTACATGGACAAAAAAGTCGTTTAATTTTTTCCCATTAAATATTAGAATTATAGAAAAATACTTTGCGAAAAGAATCGGCAGTAGGACGGAAACGTGTTGACCACCGATTAGTTTTTTGCTAATAACTCTTGCATCCTTCGACCGCCTTCTTCGACTGAGAGCTCGATGGAAAACTTATCTGTTCGTCTTTCAGATGGCATTAACATATCTTACGAAAAGTCGTTAGAAATAAACTTTTTTTGATGAAAACTAAAATATCCTCGAAATCATTGAAGAAGAAGTACCTTTTCAGACGAAAATATGCCTTATCTAATAAGAGACATTTAAATTTTTTTAATTGCATAAATGGGTGGCATTTTATTCATAATTAATAGTTTTTTATATGGACTAAAAATTCTTTTAATTTTTTCCCATTAAATACTAGAATTGTAGAAAAGTACTTTGCGAAAAGTCTCGGCAGTAGGACGGAAACGTGTTGACGCTAATAACACTTGCATCCTTCGACCGACTTCTTCGACTGAGAGCTCGATGGAAAGCTTATCTGTTCCTCTTTCAGATCGCATTGACATATTTTACGAAAAGTCATAAGAAATAAAATTTTTTTGATCAAAACTAAAATATCCTCGAAATCATTGAAGAAGAAGTACCTTATAAGACGAAAATATGCCTTATCTAATAAGAGACATTTAAATTTTTTTAATTGCATAAATGGGTGGCATTTTATTCAGAATTAATAGTTTTTTACATGGACAAAAAATTCGTTTAATTTTTTCCCATTAAATACTAGAATTATAGAAAAGTACTTTGCGAAAAGAATCGGCAGTAGGACGGAATCGTGTTGACCACCGATTAGTTTTTGGCTAATAACTCTTGCATCCTTCGACCGACTTCTTCGACTAAGAGCTCGATGGAAAGCTTATCTGTTCCTCTTTCAGATGGCATTAACATATTTTACGAAAAGTCGTAAGAAATAAAATTTTTTTGATCAAAACTAAAATATCCTCGAAATCATTGAAGAAGAAGTACCTTATCAGACGAAAATATGCCTTATCTAATAAGAGACATTTAAATTTTCTTAATTGCATAAATAGGCGGTATTTTATTCAGAATTTATAGTTTTTTACATGATCTAAAAATTCGTTTAATTTTTTCCCATTAAATACCAGAATTGTAGAAAAGTACTTTGCGAAAAGAATCTGCAGTAGGACGGAAACGTGTTGACGCTAATAACTCTTGCATCCTTCGACCGACTTCTTCGACTAAGAGCTCGATGGAAAGCTTATCTGTTCCTTTTTCAGATCGCATTGACATATTTTACGAAAAGTCATAAGAAATAAAATTTTTTTGATCAAAACTAAAATATCCTCGAAATCATTGAAGAAGAAGTACCTTATAAGACGAAAATATGCCTTATCTATTGAGAGACATTTAAATTTTTTTAATTGCATAAATGGGTGGCATTTTATTCAGAATTAATTTTTTTTTTTTTTTTTTCTAACTACAGGCGCAAGACGTTGTGGTAGCGCACTACCCTCAAGTGGACTTGCGACACCAGGTCAGCCTGTTCCGCGACTACAGACAAGTCAACAGTCGCTTTACTACTTACACTACACACAATAAAAAATACTAATAAACTAATTTTGAAACAATTCCTTAAAACTACTACGTTAATTAATTAACATAAACTTCATAAACAAAATTTTCATTTATTTAAATACGTTAGAATACTACGTTTTATAAGGTTAGTAGAGGAGCAGTTCTCAATTAAACTAAAATATCTGTTATAATACCTACATAAAACACGAAACGAGTCATGCTCTAAATATGTCGATCTGCAGGTACTAAGACAGATCGGACTAAAATTTCTAGTTATTCTAGCGGGGACACTGAACTGTATATACGCCAACAATGTAGGGGAGAATATAGAGCCATTTATTAGGTTATGCAAAAACAAAGTACCAAGCATAGTTCTACGACTAGACAATGATGGTAAATTAATAAGCTTCAACCGATTACTATAGGAGGAAGGTTTAACACAGGGGTCCCAGTGTAGATTCCTAAGTGCAAACAGAAGGAACTGTTTCTGAACAGACTCAATTTGGTTCTTATACTTTTCGCACTGAGGATCCCAAACACACGATGCATATTCCAAAATGGGCCGTACCAAAGAAGTGTAAAGCAATTTAGTTGTGTACGGGTCATTAAATTCTTTGGACCATCTTTTGATGAAACCCAGTACGCCTTTAGCCTTATTAACAGAAAGCGAAATATGTGAAACGAAGTGAAGTTTTGGGTCCATCAAAACACCAAGGTCATTGAACTGAGAGATACGTTCAAGGTACAAATTATTTAACTTGTACGAGCAAACAATTAGTTTTTTTCTATAAAATGACATTAGCTTGCATTTATCACTGTTTAACAATAAATTGTTTACAGCACACCATTGTGAGAGAGAGTCAAGATCAGACTGGAGCAGATTCTGCTGATCTATAGAATTAACGGTTAGACATAATTTCACGTCATCAGCATACATTAAAACATGGCAGTGTTTGATCACAGTAGGCAAGTCATTAATAAATATATTAAACAATAAGGGGCCAAGGTGACTACCTTGAGGAACCCCTGAAGTAACAAAAATTCGTCTCGAAACCGATGTCTTAAAAAGAACACATTGTGTTCGAGATTCAAGATACGACGACAGCCAACGGACTAACGATGGTGGAAAACCATAGGTTTCGAGTTTTATTAAAAGCAGAGAGTGACAAACACAATCAAATGCTTTACTGAAATCAGTGTACACAACATCGGTTTGGCAGCCGGACGAGAAATTTCGATTGACAATTGAAGTGAATTCTAATAAGTTAGTTACCGTTGACCGTTTCTTGAGAAAGCCATGCTGAGACAAATTTAGAAGTGATGGCACAAAGTGCTGTAGCTGTTCCGTAATGATCTGTTCAAACAGTTTTGGAATAGCACATAGCTTTTCAATGCCTCTGTAATTCGAGATGTCTACCTTTTTTTTTTTTTTTTTTTTTTTTTTTTTTTTTTTTTTTTTGCGCAAGACGTTGTGGTAGCGCACTACCCTCAAGTGGACTTGCGACACCAGGTCAGCCTGTTCCGCGACTACAGACAAGTCAACAGTCGCTTTACTACTTACACTACACACAATAAAAAATACTAATAAACTAATTTTTAAACAATTCCTTAAAACTACTACGTTGATTAATTAACATAAACTTCATAAACAAAATTTTTACTTATTTAAATACGTTAGAATACTACCTTTTATAAGGTTAGTAGAGGAGCAGTTCTCAATTAAACTAAAATATCTGTTATAATACCTACATAAAACACGAAACGAGTCATGCTCTAAATATGTCGATCTGCAGGTACTAAGACAGATCGGACTAAAATTTCTAGTTACTCTAGCGGGGACACTGAACTGTATATACGCCAACAATGTAGGAGAGAATATCATGCCATTTATTAGGTTATGCAAAAACAAAGTACCAAGCATTTTTCTACGACTAGACAATGATGGTAAATTAATAAGCTTCAACCGACTACTATAGGGAGGAAGGTGAACACAGGGGTCCCAATGTAGATTCCTAAGTGCAAACAGAAGGAACTGTTTCTGAACAGACTCAATTTGGTTCTTATACTTTTCACACTGAGGATCCCAAACACACGATGCATATTCCAGAATGGGCCGTACTAAAGAAGTGTAAAGCAATTTAGTTGTGTACGGGTCATTAAATTCTTTGGACCATCTTTTGATGAAACCCAGTACGCCTTTAGCCTTATTGACAGACAGCGAAATATGTGAAGCGAAGTGAAGTTTTGGGTCCATCAAAACACCAAGGTCATTGAACTGAGAGATACGTTCAAGGTACAAATTATTTAACTTGTACGAGCAAACAATTAGTTTTTTTCTATAAAATGACATTAGCTTGCATTTATCACTGTTTAACAATAAATTGTTTACAGCACACCATTGTGAGAGAGAGTCAAGATCAGACTGAAGCAGATTCTGCTGATCTATAGAATTAACGGTTAGACATAATTTCACGTCATCAGCATACATTAAAACATGGCAGTGTTTGATTACAGTAGGCAAGTCATTAATAAATATATTAAACAATAAGGGGCCAAGGTGACTACCTTGAGGAACCCCTGAAGTAACAAAAATTCGTCTCGAAACCGATGTCTTAAAAAGAACACATTGTGTTCGAGATTCAAGATACGACGACAGCCAACGGACTAACGATGGTGGAAAACCATAGGTTTCGAGTTTTATTAAAAGCAGAGAGTGACAAACACAATCAAATGCTTTACTGAAATCAGTGTACACAACATCGGTTTGGCAGCCGGACGAGAAATTTCGATTGACAATTGAAGTGAATTCTAATAAGTTAGTTACCGTTGACCGTTTCTTGAGAAAGCCATGCTGAGACAAATTTAGAAGAGATGGCACAAAGTGCTGTAGCTGTTCCGTAATGATCTGTTCAAACAGTTTTGGAATAGCACATAGCTTTGCAATGCCTCTGTAATTCGAGATGTCTACCTTACTGCCTTTTTTATAAAGGGGAATAATGTAAGACTCTTTCCAAATTTTGGGTACAATAGAAGAATTTAACGACATGTTAAAAAGCTTACATAATGGAATAAACAACATCTCGGCACAGTGCTTCAAAACGCAACTAGGAACACTATCTGGACCAGCCGTAAAAGATGGTTTAATTAATTTTAAGTGTCTAAGAACAGTTTCATTTTCAATTACTGGCAAATTTATATTATTTCGATCATTGATTAAGTATGGGTAAGTACCATTTTGGTATGAATAGTCATTATAGGTGCTTTGGAAAAATTCAGCAAAGAGGTCGGATATCGTTGCATCATCACTTCCTTCCACACCATTGAGTTTCATACATGAAGGAAATGAGGTGGAATTAGACTTGTATTTGATGATATTAAAAAAATTTTTTGGATCACGGTATATATTGGATTTTAATTTAACTAAATATAAATCATAATTTCTTTTGTTACATAAAGTGAATCTATAGCGAACTGTTGTATAGTTTGCATAATCAACAAGAGAACCGGTTCTCTTATATTTTTTAAATAATCTATTTTTTAAGTTCTTTAGACGAGATAATTCTTTTGAAAACCACGGCGGTTTATTTTGTTGTGTAACAGTCTTAACTCTTGGTACACACAATTTAAGCAGTTTATACATAGTCGCGTTAAAAAACTCTACTGCCCTTTCAATGTTGGACGTGTTATGAATGAATGACCAATCAGTGTTAGAAAGCAAATGACCAAGACGTTCAAAATCGGTTTTTCTGAAGCAAAATACACGATTAGGTTTGGAACCAGTAGGATTTTGACGAGGATGTGTTAGTAAGTTTGGTGTAATTGTAAGCTCCAACGTTGGGTGGTAAGAGTCTTCAGGTTGTGAAATTGGAGGGGATCTGCAAAGTGATGCACCCTCAATGTTATTTATGAAAACAAGATCTAGAATACGATTCTTAGAATTTTGTATGCTGTTTATTTGGTTAAACGATGATTCAAGTAAAGAATCAATAAATTCGTTACTAGACAAGGGAGTTACTATATTTGAATTGTCAGATGCAATCCAAGAAATATGAGGGAGGTTGAAGTCTCCACAGACCAGCATCATATCTGAGTCCTTAACCAAGTCTCGAATAGATTGAATAGCGTTTATATGCGCTGAATATACTGATGCTTCTGATTGTGGTGGAATGTAGGAGCATGTAATGAAAACGCGAGTCTTTGCAAGAGTTATTTTAACGCATATCAGCTCAATATCGTCAGTACCTATCACACAAATTTGTTCCGATGTGTGTTGAACAGCGACAGAGATTAAGACTCCACCACCAATTTTGCCAAGACGATCTTTACGAAAGGTAATAAAGCTGTCAGAAAGTAGTTCCGAATTTAAAACATCAGGGCGAAGCCAAGTTTCGACAAAGACAATGATATCAGAAGATAATGAAAAACTATTCAAATAAAGCGAAGTTAGTTTTGAGTTTAACCCTCTGACATTTTGAAAATTTACCGTCAAAACTGAAAGGGTACTAGAAGAATTAATTAGTTTTTTGACCCCGAAGGCTTGACCGTGTTTACCGAATTAGAACGGTCTTTAAATTTGAACTCGTGCACAACGCAACCATCAGGCCAGAAATTTGAGTCAACTAAAACGTTGAAGAAGGATTCTGGCACTGAAATTTTAAAAGATGAAATTGATCGCGTTGTGTTAAATTTAAATTTGGAGATTGTTAAATTTGTGACAGATTTCATCTTGGAGCTGATAAAGTGGTTTACATCACTTTCCGAAGTATCAGCTGCTAAGCGTGAAAGAAAAATGAATTTCTTATGGGGCGCATGTGGTACAACAACAAGTTTTTTTGGCTCTTGATCCCCACGAGGGAGATTACTTCCAGAAGCAGTATGAATAACTTCGGAAGGAACCGCGTTGTTGTTATTGGCAACGGAACCATATGAACCTTCTGACGCTGTGACAACAATCGGAACATTAGGTGACGGAAGAGGCGAAAAGAAATTCGTGGTCTCATCCGGAAGACTTAAAGTTGTCGGAATGGAAATCTTGAGCGGCGGATGGGGCCTTTTTCGCTTAGGGGAAGGTTCTACTGACTTAAAGCTGGAGAGAGACTTATCAAACGACTTAAATTTTTCGTTAAGTCGCTCGAAATCTTTCGAAATATCTTTATATGCGTTTTGCATAAGATTGAGCCACTTGCGTAACTCAATCTCTGATGAACGACATTTTGGACAGCACCAGTGAAGGCCGATGTTCTTCTCCAAAATGTCAGCAATGCGGCCATTTAATTCGGCACATTTTACATGAGCAGTGGACTCGCAGATCCAACATGCCACCAATGCTTCCTTGTCACCCTTTATTGGGCATTTAGGCAAACAGCAAGGCATTATGATTAAATTTTTTTTTTTTTTTTTTATAAAAGAAACAATAAAAAAAAAAAGAAGTTATAAAAAACGAAAATGAAATCACTTAAAAATTTTTGTTTTCAAAAGAACCCGTTTGTCACTAAAGGGTTAAAGTACGAAACTCTCTTTTAAATAAATGAAATAATCAAAGCTCTTGAAAGAGTAAAATTATTGAGCGCCAAGCGAAATGAGAGAGACGATGTAATGGAACACACGCAAGAAAAACTCTCACCAGATGTTTTGCCAGCAACAAATTACACGTGATAAGTAAACAACAAATGTTAAATTACAATAACAAAATTACATGTAATTATTTAAAACTTGCAAAACTTACTTGTTTTTGTTTGAAAAATAATACAAATTGTTAGTAAACACAGGCAGAACAATATTAATACGTTAGTACACTATTTTTCTTAGTTTCAAACAAAAACCACTGAGGAATTAATTTAATAGCACGGGACAAATTTTCATGCGACCGACCACACCGAACACTTGACGCCTTACTGCCTTTTTTATAAAGGGGTATAATGTAAGACTCTTTCCAAATTTTGGGTACAATCGAAGAATTTAACGACATGTTAAAAAGCTTACATAATGGAATAAACAACATCTCGGCACAGTGCTTCAAAACGCAACTAGGAACACTATCTGGACCAGCCGTAAAAGATGGTTTAATTAATTTTAAGTGTCTAAGAACAGTTTCATTTTCAATAACCGGCACATTTATATTATTTCGATCATTGATTAAGTATGGGTAAGTACCATTTTGGTATGAATAGTCATTATAGGTGCTTTGGAAAAATTCAGCAAAGAGGTCGGATATCGTTGCATCATCGCTTCCTTCCACACCATTGAGTTTCATACATGAAGGAAATGAGTTGGAATTAGACTTGTATTTGATGATATTAAAAAAATTTTTTGGATCACGGTAAATATTGGATTTTAATTTAACTAAATATAAATCATAATTTCTTTTGTTACATAAAGTGAATCTATAGCGAACTTTTGCATAGTTTACATAATCAACAAGAGATCCGGTTCTCTTATATTTTTTAAATAATCTATTTTTTAAGTTCTTTAGACGAGACAGTTCTTTTGAAAACCACGGCGGTTTATTTACGTGTGATATTATCTTAACTCTTGGTACGCACAATTTAAGCAGTTTATACATAGTCGCGTTAAAAAACTCTACTGCCCTTTCAATGTTGGACGTGTTATGAATGTATGACCAATCAGTGTTAGAAAGCAAATGACCAAGACGTTCAAAATCGGTTTTTCTGAAGCAAAATACACGATTAGGTTTGGAACCAGTAGGATTTTGACGAGGATGTGTTAGTAAGTTTGGTGTAATTGTAAGCTCCAACGTTGGGTGGTAAGAGTCTTCAGGTTGTGGAGGGGATCTGCAAAGTGATGCACCCTCAATGTTATTTATGAAAACAAGATCTAGAATACGATTCTTAGAATTTTGTTTGCTGTTTATTTGGTTAAACGATGATTCAAGTAAAGAATCAATAAAATCGTTACTAGACAAGGGAGTTACTATATTTGAATTGTCAGATGCAATCCAAGAAATATGAGGGAGGTTGAAGTCTCCACAGACCAGCATCATATCTGAGTCCTTAACCAAGTCTCGAATAGATTGAATAGCGTTAATATGCGCTGAATATACTGATGCTTCTGAATGTGGTGGAATGTAGGAGCACGTAATGAAAACGCGAGTCTTTGCAAGAGTTATTTTAACGCATATCATCTCAATATCATCAGTACCTATCACACAAATTTGTTCCGATGTGTGTTGAACAGCGACAGAGATTAAGACTCCACCACCAATTTTGCCAAGACGATCTTTACGAAAAGTAATAAAGCTGTCAGAAAGTAGTTCCGAATTTAAAACATCAGGGCGAAGCCAAGTTTCGACAAAGACAATGATATCAGAAGATAATGAAAAACTTTTCAAATAAAGCGAAGTTAGTTTTGAGTTTAACCCTCTGACATTTTGAAAATTTACCGTCAAAACTGAAGGGGTACTAGAAGAATTAATTAGTTTTTTGACCCCGAAGGCTTGACCGTGTTTACCGAATTAGAACGGTCTTTAAATTTGAACTCGTGCACAACGCAACCATCAGGCCAGAAATTTGAGTCAACTAAAACGTTGAAAAAGGATTCTGGCACTGAAATTTTAAAAGATGAAATTGATCGCGTTGTGTTAAATTTAAATTTGGAGATTGTTAAATTTGTGACAGATTTCATCTTGGAGCTGATAAAGTGGGTTACATCACTTTCCGAAGTATCAGCTGCTAAGCGTGAAAGAAAAATGAATTTCTTATGGGGCGCATGTGGTACAACAACAAGTTTTTTTGGCTCTTGATCACCACGTGGGAGATTACTTCCAGAAGCAGTATGAATAACTTCGGAAGGAACCGCATTGTTGTTATTGGCAACGGAAGCATATGAACCTTCTGACGCTGTGACAACAATCGGAACATTAGGTGACGGAAGAGGCGAAAAGAAATTCGTGGTCTCATCCGGAAGACTTAAGGTTGTCGGAATAGAAATCTTGAGCGGCGGATGAGGTCTTTTTCGCTTAGGGGAAGGTTCAACTGACTTAAAGCTGGAGAGAGACTTATCAAACGACTTAAATTTTTCGTTAAGTCGCTCGAAATCTTTCGAAATATCCTTATATGCGTTATGCATAAGATTGAGCGACTTGCGTAACTCAATCTCTGATGAACGACAATTTGGACAGCACCAGTGAAGGCCGATGTTCTTCTCCAAAATGTCAGCAATGCGGCCATTTAATTCGGCACATTTTACATGAGCAGTGGACTCGCAGATCCAATATGCCACCAATGCTTCCTTGTCACCCTTTATTGGGCATTTAGGCAAACAGCAAGGCATTGTGATTTTATTTTTTATAAAAAAAAAAAAAAAAGTTATTAAAAACGAAAAAGAAATCACTTAAAAATTTTTGTTTTCAAAGGAACCCGTTTGTCACTAAAGGGTTAAAGTACGAAACTCTCTTTTAAATAAATGAAATAATCAAAGCTCTTGAAAGAGTAAAATTATTGAGCGCCAAGCAAAATGAGAGAGATGATGTAATGGAATACACGCAAGAAAAACTCTCACCAGATATTTTGCCAGCAACAAATTACACGTGACAAGTAAACAACAAATGTTAAATGACAATAACAAAATTACTTGTAATTATTTAAAACTTGCAAAACTTACTTATTTTTGTTTGAAAAATAATACAAATTGTTAGTATACACAGGCAGAACAATATTAATACGTTAGTATACTTTTTTTCTTAGTTTCAAACAAAAACCACTGAGGAATTAATTTAATAGCACGGGACAAATTTTCATGCGACCGACCACACCGAACACTTGACAAACAGGTGACTTAATAGTTTTTTACATGGACAAAAAATTATTTTCATTTTTTCCCATTAAATACTAGAATTATAGAAAAGTACTTTGCGAAAAGAATCGGCAGTAGGACGGAATCGTGTTGACCACCGATTAGTTTTTTGCTAATAACTCTTGCATCCTTCGACCGACTTCTTCGACTAAGAGCTCGATGGAAAGCTTATCTGTTCCTCTTTCAGATGGCATTAACGTATTTTACTAAAAGTCGTAAGAAATAAAATTTTTTTGATCAAAACTAAAATATCCTCGAAATCATTGAAGAAGAAGTACCTTATCAGACGAAAATATGCCTTATCTAATAAGAGACATTTAAATTTTCTTAATTGCATAAATGGGTGGCATTTTATTCATAATTAATAGTTTTTTACATGGACTAAAAATTCGTTTAATTTTTTCCCATTAAATACTAGAATTATAGAAAAGTAATTTGCGAAACGAATCGGCAGTAGGACGGAATCGTGTTGACCACCGATTAGTTTTTTTCTAATAACTCTTGCATCCTTTGACCGACTTCTTTGACTAAGAGCTCGATGGAAAGCTTATCTGTTCCTCTTTCAGATGGTATTAACATATTTTACGAAAAGTCGTAAGAAATAAAATTTTTTTGATCAAAACTAAAATATCCTCGAAATCATTGAAGAAGAAGTACCTTATCAGACGAAAATATGCCTTATCTAATAAGAGACATTTAAATTTTCTTAGTTGCATAAATAGGCGGTATTTTATTCAGAATTTATAGTTTTTTACATGGACTAAAAATTCGTTTAATTTTTTCCCATTAAATACTAGAATTGTAGAAAAGTACTTTGCGAAAAGAATCGGCAGTCGGACGGAAACGTGTTGACGCTAATAACTCTTGCATACTTCGACCGACTTGTTCGACTAAGAGCTCGATGGAATGCTTATCTGTTCCTCTTTCAGATCGCATTGACATATTTTACGAAAAGTAATAAAAAATAAAATTTTTTTGATCAAAACTAAAATATCTTCGAAATCATTGAAGAAGAAGTACCTTATCAGACGAAAATATGCCTTATCTAATAAGAGACATTTAAATTTTTATACTTTTCACTTATGTGAAATAGTATATTAACTTTGTCACGGAGTTTGTAACAGATCGAAATATTAATTTCCGACTATATAAAGTATATATATTCTTGATCAGGACGACAAGACGAGTTGATTTAGCCATGTCCGTCTGTCCGTCTGTCTGTCTGTCTGTCTGTCGGTCTGTCTGTCTGTCTGTCTGTATGTATGCAAACTAGTCCCTCAGTTTTGAAGCTATCGAGCTGAAACTTTGCACAGAGTCTTAGAATTTATTACGATGAATCATTCGTCGGAACCAGCATGATCGGATTATTGGAACAGGTAGCTCCCATACGAAAAGAAGAAGAAAAGTGAACAAAACTTGAATCGTTGTATGGAAAACTTTTTTGTTTTGTACAATAGAGTGCTGAAATTTTAAACATAGTTGTTTTACATGGTCCGACTACATGCCTGAAAGTTTCATTGAGATTGGACATCTGGAACTGGTAGCTCCCATACAAAATGAAGAAGAGGAAGAGAAGGAATATTCACGTCGTTGTATGGAAAACTTTTTTGTTTCTTAACCAATTGACTTGAAATTTTAAAGTTATGTTCTTAGGGAGGAATGAAATCTATTTTGACCAAATGTGGGCGTAACCACGCGTAGCCACGCCCACTTATAGCGAAAATTTACCCGTTGTATGGACAACTTTTTTGTTTTTTAACCAATTGACTTGAAACTTTACAGTTATGTTCTTAGAGAGGAATGAAAACTATTTTGACCAAAAGTGGGCGTAGCCAGGCGTAGCCACGCCCACTTACAGCGAAAATTGACCCGTTGTATGGAAAACTTTTTTGTTTCTTAAACAATTGACTTGAAACTTTGCAGTTATGCTCTTAGGGAGGAATGAAAACTATTTTGATCAAAAGTGGGCATGGCCACGCCCACTTATAGCTTAACTTGACCCTTTGTATGGAAAACTTTTTGGTTTTTTAATCAATTGACTTGAAACTTTACAGTTATGTTCCTAGAGAGGAATGAAAACTATTTTGACCAAAAGTGGGCGTAGTCACGCCTACTTATAGCAAAAATTGACCCGTTGTATGAAAAACTTTTTTGTTTTTTAACCAATTGACTTGAAACTTTACAGTTATGTTCTTAGGGAGGAATGAAAACTATTTTGATCAAAAGTGGGCGTAGCCACGCCTACTTATAGCAAAAATTGACCCGTTGTATGGAAAACTTTTTTGTTTTTTAATCAATTGACTTGAAACTTTGCAGTTATGCTCTTAGGGAGGAATGAAAACTATTTTGATCAAAAGTGGGCGTAGCCAGGCGTAGCCACGCCCACTTATAGCGAAAATTTACCCGTTGTATGGAAAACTTTTTTGTTTTTTAACCAATTGACTTGAAACTTTACAGTTATGTTCTTAGAGAGGAATGAAAACTATTTTGACCAAAAGTGGGCGTAGCCAGGCGTAGCCACGCCCACTTATAGCGAAAATTGACCCATTGTATGGAAAACTTTTTTGTTTTTTAACCAATTGACTTGAAACTTTGCAGTTATGCTCTTAGGGAGGAATGAAAACTATTTTGATCAAAAGTGGGCGTGGCCACGCCCACTTATAGCTTAACTTGACCCTTTGTATGGAAAACTTTTTGGTTTTTTAATCAATTGACTTGAAACTTTACAGTTATGTTCCTAGAGAGGAATGAAAACTATTTTGACCAAAAGTGGGCGTAGTCACGCCTACTTATAGCAAAAATTGACCCGTTGTATGGAAAACTTTTTTGTTTTTTAACCAATTGACTTGAAACTTTACAGTTATGTTCTTAGGGAGGCATGAAAACTATTTTAACCAAAAGTGGGCGTAGCCACGCCTACTTATAGCGAAAATTGACCCGTTGTATGGAAAACTTTTTTGTTTTTTAACCAATTGACTTAAACCTTTACAGTTATGTTCCTAGAGAGGAATGAAAACTATTTTGACCAAAAGTGGGCGTAGCCACGCCTACTTATAGCAAAAATTGACCCGTTGTATGGAAAACTTTTTTGTTTTTTAACCAATTGACTTGAAACTTTGCAGTTATGCTCTTAGGGAGGAATGAAAACTATTTTGATCAAAAGTGGGCATGGCCACACCAACTTATAGCTTAACTTGACCCTTTGTATGGAAAACTTTTTGGTTTTTTAATCAATTGACTTGAAACTTTACAGTTATGTTCTTAGAGAGGAATGAAAACTATTTTGACCAAAAGTGGGCGTAGCCACGCCCTTTTATAGCGAAAACTGACCCTTTGTATGGAAAATTTTTTTGTTTTTTAACCAATTGACTTAAAACTTTACAGTTATGTTCCTAGAGAGGAATGAAAACTATTTCGACCAAAAGTGGGCGTAGCCACGCCTACTTATAGCAAAAATTGACCCGTTGTATGGAAAACTTTTTTGTTTTTTAACCAATTGACTTGAAACTTTGCAGTTATGCTCTTAGGGAGGAATGAAAACTATTTTGATCAAAAGTGGGCGTGGCCACGCCCTTTTATAGCGAAAATTGACCTTTTGTATGGAAAACTTTTTTGTTTTTTAACCAATTGACTTGAAACTTTACTGTTATGTTCTTAGGGAGGAATAAAAACTATTTTGACCAAATGTGGGCATGGCTACGCTCACTTATCGCAAAACTTGAACCGTTGTATGGAAAAATTTTTTGTTTTTAACGAATTGACTTGAAACATTACAGTTATGTTGTTAGGGAGGTATGAAAACTATTCATTTAGTTTTTTTTATAGTGACACAAATTGAAAAGTATTATAGCTTCAGCCTTGCTGAAGATAGCGTCCTTACTGGTTTTAATTGCATAAATGGGCGGCATTTTATTCAGAAGTAATAGTTTTTTACATGGACAAAAAATTCGTTTAATTTGTTCCCATTAAATACTAGAATTATAGAAAAGTACACTGCGAAAAGAATCGGCAGTAGGGCGGAAACGTGTTGACCACCGATTAGTTTTTTGCTAATAACTCTTGCATCCTTTGACCGACTTGTTCGACTAAAAGCTCGATGGAAAGCTTATCTGTTCGTCTTTCAGATGACATTAAAATATTTTACGAAAAGTCTTAAGAAATAAAACTTTTTTGATCAAAACTAAAATATCCTCGAAATCATTGAAGAAGAAGTACCTTATCAGACGAAAATATGCCTTATCTAATAAGAGACATTTAAATTTTTTTAATTGCATAAATGGGCGGCATTTTATTCAGAAGTAATAGTTTTTTACATGGACAAAAAATTCGTTTAATTTGTTCCCATTAAATACTAGAATTATAGAAAAGTACACTGCGAAAAGAATCGGCAGTAGGGCGGAAACGTGTTGACCACCGATTAGTTTTTTGCTAATAACTCTTGCATCCTTCGACCGACTTCTTCGACTAAGAGCTCAATGGAAAGCTTATTTGTTCCTCTTTCAGATGGCATTAACATATTTTACGAAAAGTCGTAAGAAATAAAATTTTTTTGATCAAAACTAAAATATCCTCGAAATCATTGAAGAAGAAGTACCTTATCAGACGAAAATATGCCTTATCTAATAATAGACATTTAAATTTTTTTAATTGCATAAATTGGCGGCATTTTATTCGAAATTTATAGTTTCTTACATGGACAAAAAATTCGTTTAATTTTTTCCCATTATATATTAGAATTATAGAAAAGTACTTTGCGGAAAGAATTGGCAGTAGGACGGAATCGTGTTGACCACCGATTAGTTTTTTGCTAATAACTCTTGCATCCTTCGACCGACTTGTTCGACTAAAAGCTCGATGGAAAGCTTATCTATTCCTCTTTCAGATGACATTAACATATTTTACGAAAAGTCAAAGAAATAAAACTTTTTTAATCAAAACTAAAATATCCTCGAAATCGTTGAAGAAGAAGTACCTTATCAGACGAAAATATGCCCTATCTAAAAAGAGACATTTAATTTTTTTTAATTGCAGAAATGGGTGGCATTTTATTCAGAATTAATAGTTTTTTACATGGACAAAAAATTCATTTAATTTTTTCCCATTAAATACTACAATTATAGAAAAGTACTATGCGAAAAGAATCGGTAGTAGGATGGAATCGTGATCACCACCGATTAGTTTTTTGCTAATAACTCTTGCATCCTTCGACAGACTTCTTCGACTAAGAACTCGATGGAAAGCTTATCTGTTCCTCTTTCAGATGGCATTAACATATTTTACGAAAAGTCATAAGAAATAAAACTTTTTTGATCAAAACTGAAATATCCTCGAAATCATTGAAGAAGAAGTACCTTATCAGACAAAAATATGCCTTATCTATTGAGGGACATTTAAATTTTTATACTTTTCACGTATGTGAAACAGTATAATAACTTTGTGCTGAAGTTTGTAACACACAGAAATATTCACTTGCGACTATATAAAGTATATATATTCTTGATTAGGACGACAAGACGAGTTGATTTTACCATGTCCGTCTGTCCGTCTGTCTGTATATATACAATCTCCTCCCACAGTTTTGAAGATATCGAGCTGAAATTTTGCACAGAGACTTCTTATTCGTGCAGTCAAATCATTGGTCGGAACCGGCCATATCGGACCACTGGAACTGGTAGCCCCCATACGAAACGAAGAAGAAAAATGAACAAAACTTGAATCGTTGTATGGAAAACTTTTTTGTTTTGTATGATAGAGTGCTGAAATTTTAAACATAGTAGTTCTACATAGTCCGACTACATGCCTGAAAGTTTCAATGAGATTGGACATCTGGAACTGGTAGCTCCCATACAAAATGAAGAAGAGGAAGAGAAGCAATATTCACGTCGTTGTATGGACAACTTTTTTGTTTTTCAACCAATTGACTTGAAATTTTAAAGTTATGTTCTTGGGGAGGAATGAAAACTATTTTGACCAAAAGTGGGCGTAGCCACGCGTAGCCACGCCCACTTCTAGCGAAAATTGACCCGTTGTATGAAAAACTTTTTTGTTTTTTAACCAATTGATTTGAAATTTTAAAGTTATGTTCTTAGGAAGGAATGAAAACTATTTTGACCAAAAGTGGGCGTAGCCAGGGGTAGCCACGCCCACTTATAGCGAAAATTGACCCGTTGTATGGAAAACTTTTTTGTTTTTTAACCAATTGACTTGAAACTTTAAAGTTATGTTCTTAGGGAGGAATGAAAACTATTTTGACCAAAAGTGGGCGTAGCCACGCCCACTTATAGCAAAAATTGACCCGTTGTATGGAAAACTTTTTTGTTTTTCAACGAATTGACTTGAAACTTTACAGTTATGTTCTTAGGGAGGAATGAAAACTATTTTGACCAAAAGTGGGCGTTGCCACGCCCTTTTATAGCGAAATTTGACCCGTTGTATGGAAAACTTTTGTGTTTTTTAACCAATTGACTTGAAACTTTACAGTAATGTTCTTAGGGAGGATTGAAAACAATTTTGACCAAAAGTGGGCGCGGCCACGCCCTTTTATAGCGAAATTTGACCCGTTGTATGGAAAACTTTTTTGTTTTTTAACCAATTGATTTGAAACTTTACAGTTATGTTCTTAGGGAGGCATGAAAACTATTTTGACCCAAAGTGAGCGTAGCCACGCCCACTTCTAGCGAAATTTGACCCGTTATATGGACAACTTTTTTGTTTTTCAACCAATTGACTTGAAACTTTGCAGTTATGTTCTTAGGGAGGAATGAAAACTATTTTGACCAAAAGTGGTTGTGGCCACGCCCTTTTTTAGCGAAATTTGACCAATTGACTTGAAACCTTACAGTTATCTTCTTAGGGAGGAATGAAAACGATTTTGCCCAAAAGTGGGCGCGGCCACGCCCTTTTATAGCGAAATTTGACCCGTTGTATGGAAAACTTTTTTGTTTTTTAACCAATTGACTTGAAACCTTACAGTTATGTTCTTAGGGAGGAATGAAAACAATGTTGACCAAAAGTGGGCGTAGCCACGCCCACTTATCGCAAAACTTGAACCGCTGTATGGAAAACTATTTTGTTTTTTAACCAATACTTGAAACCTTACAGTTATGTTGTTAGGGAGGCATGAAAACTATTCATTTAGTTTTTTAGTGACACAACGTGAAAAGTATTATAGCTTCAGCCTTGCTGAAGATAGCGTCCTTACTGGTTTTTAATTGCATAAATGGGCGGCATTTTATTCAGAATTAATAGTGTTTTACATGGACAAAAAATTCGTTTAATATTATTAGAATTATAGAAAAGTATTTTGCGAAAAGAATCGGCAGTAGGGCGGAAACGTGTTGACCACCGATTAGTTTTTTGCTAATAACTCTTGCATCCTTCGACCGACTTCTTCGACTAAGAGCTCGATGGAAAGCTTATCTGTTCCTCTTTCAGATGGCATTAACACATTTTACGAAAAGTCGTAAAAAATAAAATTTTTTTTGATCAAAACTAAAATATCCTCGAAATCATTGAAGAAGAAGTACCTTATCGGACGAAAATACTCCTTATCTAATAAGAGACATTTAAATTTTTTTAATTGCATAAATGGGCGGCATTTTATTCAGAATTAATAGTTTTTTACATGAAAAGTCGTTTAATTTTTTCCCATTAAATACTACAATTATAGAAAAGTACTATGTGAAAAGAATCGGTAGTAGGATGGAAACGTGTTGACCACCGATTAGTTTTTTGCTAATAACTACATTAATAAGAGACATTTAAATTTTTTTAATTGCATAAATGGGCGGCATTTTATTCAGAATTAATAGTTTTTTACATGGACAAAAAATTCATTTAATTTTTTCCCATTAAATACTACAATTATAGAAAAGTACTATGCGAAAAGAATCGGTAGTAGGATGGAATCGTGATCACCACCGATTAGTTTTTTGCTAATAACTCTTGCATCCTTCGACAGACTTCTTCGACTAAGAACTCGATGGAAAGCTTATCTGTTCCTCTTTCAGATGGCATTAACATATTTTACGAAAAGTCATAAGAAATAAAACTTTTTTGATCAAAACTGAAATATCCTCGAAATCATTGAAGAAGAAGTACCTTATCAGACAAAAATATGCCTTATCTATTGAGGGACATTTAAATTTTTATACTTTTCACGTATGTGAAACAGTATAATAACTTTGTGCTGAAGTTTGTAACACACAGAAATATTCACTTGCGACTATATAAAGTATATATATTCTTGATTAGGACGACAAGACGAGTTGATTTTACCATGTCCGTCTGTCCGTCTGTCCGTCTGTCTGTATATATACAATCTCCTCCCACAGTTTTGAAGATATCGAGCTGAAATTTTGCACAGAGACTTCTTATTCGTGCAGTCAAATCATTGGTCGGAACCGGCCATATCGGACCACTGGAACTGGTAGCCCCCATACGAAACGAAGAAGAAAAATGAACAAAACTTGAATCGTTGTATGGAAAACTTTTTTGTTTTGTATGATAGAGTGCTGAAATTTTAAACATAGTAGTTCTACATAGTCCGACTACATGCCTGAAAGTTTCAATGAGATTGGACATCTGGAACTGGTAGCTCCCATACAAAATGAAGAAGAGGAAGAGAAGCAATATTCACGTCGTTGTATGGACAACTTTTTTGTTTTTCAACCAATTGACTTGAAATTTTAAAGTTATGTTCTTGGGGAGGAATGAAAACTATTTTGACCAAAAGTGGGCGTAGCCACGCGTAGCCACGCCCACTTCTAGCGAAAATTGACCCGTTGTATGAAAAACTTTTTTGTTTTTTAACCAATTGATTTGAAATTTTAAAGTTATGTTCTTAGGAAGGAATGAAAACTATTTTGACCAAAAGTGGGCGTAGCCAGGGGTAGCCACGCCCACTTATAGCGAAAATTGACCCGTTGTATGGAAAACTTTTTTGTTTTTTAACCAATTGACTTGAAACTTTAAAGTTATGTTCTTAGGGAGGAATGAAAACTATTTTGACCAAAAGTGGGCGTAGCCACGCCCACTTATAGCAAAAATTGACCCGTTGTATGGAAAACTTTTTTGTTTTTCAACGAATTGACTTGAAACTTTACAGTTATGTTCTTAGGGAGGAATGAAAACTATTTTGACCAAAAGTGGGCGTTGCCACGCCCTTTTATAGCGAAATTTGACCCGTTGTATGGAAAACTTTTGTGTTTTTTAACCAATTGACTTGAAACTTTACAGTAATGTTCTTAGGGAGGATTGAAAACAATTTTGACCAAAAGTGGGCGCGGCCACGCCCTTTTATAGCGAAATTTGACCCGTTGTATGGAAAACTTTTTTGTTTTTTAACCAATTGATTTGAAACTTTACAGTTATGTTCTTAGGGAGGCATGAAAACTATTTTGACCCAAAGTGAGCGTAGCCACGCCCACTTCTAGCGAAATTTGACCCGTTATATGGACAACTTTTTTGTTTTTCAACCAATTGACTTGAAACTTTGCAGTTTTGTTCTTAGGGAGGAATGAAAACTATTTTGACCAAAAGTGGGCGTGGCCACGCCCTTTTTTAGCGAAATTTGACCAATTGACTTGAAACCTTACAGTTATCTTCTTAGGGAGGAATGAAAACGATTTTGCCCAAAAGTGGGCGCGGCCACGCCCTTTTATAGCGAAATTTGACCCGTTGTATGGAAAACTTTTTTGTTTTTTAACCAATTGACTTGAAACCTTACAGTTATGTTCTTAGGGAGGAATGAAAACAATGTTGACCAAAAGTGGGCGTAGCCACGCCCACTTATCGCAAAACTTGAACCGCTGTATGGAAAACTATTTTGTTTTTTAACCAATACTTGAAACCTTACAGTTATGTTGTTAGGGAGGCATGAAAACTATTCATTTAGTTTTTTAGTGACACAACGTGAAAAGTATTATAGCTTCAGCCTTGCTGAAGATAGCGTCCTTACTGGTTTTTAATTGCATAAATGGGCGGCATTTTATTCAGAATTAATAGTGTTTTACATGGACAAAAAATTCGTTTAATATTATTAGAATTATAGAAAAGTATTTTGCGAAAAGAATCGGCAGTAGGGCGGAAACGTGTTGACCACCGATTAGTTTTTTGCTAATAACTCTTGCATCCTTCGACCGACTTCTTCGACTAAGAGCTCGATGGAAAGCTTATCTGTTCCTCTTTCAGATGGCATTAACACATTTTACGAAAAGTCGTAAAAAATAAAATTTTTTTTGATCAAAACTAAAATATCCTCGAAATCATTGAAGAAGAAGTACCTTATCGGACGAAAATACTCCTTATCTAATAAGAGACATTTAAATTTTTTTAATTGCATAAATGGGCGGCATTTTATTCAGAATTAATAGTTTTTTACATGAAAAGTCGTTTAATTTTTTCCCATTAAATACTACAATTATAGAAAAGTACTATGTGAAAAGAATCGGTAGTAGGATGGAAACGTGTTGACCACCGATTAGTTTTTTGCTAATAACTACATTAATAAGAGACATTTAAATTTTTTTAATTGCATAAATGGGCGGCATTTTATTCAGAATTAATAGTTTTTTACATGGACAAAAAATTCATTTAATTTTTTCCCATTAAATACTACAATTATAGAAAAGTACTATGCGAAAAGAATCGGTAGTAGGATGGAATCGTGATCACCACCGATTAGTTTTTTGCTAATAACTCTTGCATCCTTCGACAGACTTCTTCGACTAAGAACTCGATGGAAAGCTTATCTGTTCCTCTTTCAGATGGCATTAACATATTTTACGAAAAGTCATAAGAAATAAAACTTTTTTGATCAAAACTGAAATATCCTCGAAATCATTGAAGAAGAAGTACCTTATCAGACAAAAATATGCCTTATCTATTGAGGGACATTTAAATTTTTATACTTTTCACGTATGTGAAACAGTATAATAACTTTGTGCTGAAGTTTGTAACACACAGAAATATTCACTTGCGACTATATAAAGTATATATATTCTTGATTAGGACGACAAGACGAGTTGATTTTACCATGTCCGTCTGTCCGTCTGTCTGTATATATACAATCTCCTCCCACAGTTTTGAAGATATCGAGCTGAAATTTTGCACAGAGACTTCTTATTCGTGCAGTCAAATCATTGGTCGGAACCGGCCATATCGGACCACTGGAACTGGTAGCCCCCATACGAAACGAAGAAGAAAAATGAACAAAACTTGAATCGTTGTATGGAAAACTTTTTTGTTTTGTATGATAGAGTGCTGAAATTTTAAACATAGTAGTTCTACATAGTCCGACTACATGCCTGAAAGTTTCAATGAGATTGGACATCTGGAACTGGTAGCTCCCATACAAAATGAAGAAGAGGAAGAGAAGCAATATTCACGTCGTTGTATGGACAACTTTTTTGTTTTTCAACCAATTGACTTGAAATTTTAAAGTTATGTTCTTGGGGAGGAATGAAAACTATTTTGACCAAAAGTGGGCGTAGCCACGCGTAGCCACGCCCACTTCTAGCGAAAATTGACCCGTTGTATGAAAAACTTTTTTGTTTTTTAACCAATTGATTTGAAATTTTAAAGTTATGTTCTTAGGAAGGAATGAAAACTATTTTGACCAAAAGTGGGCGTAGCCAGGGGTAGCCACGCCCACTTATAGCGAAAATTGACCCGTTGTATGGAAAACTTTTTTGTTTTTTAACCAATTGACTTGAAACTTTAAAGTTATGTTCTTAGGGAGGAATGAAAACTATTTTGACCAAAAGTGGGCGTAGCCACGCCCACTTATAGCAAAAATTGACCCGTTGTATGGAAAACTTTTTTGTTTTTCAACGAATTGACTTGAAACTTTACAGTTATGTTCTTAGGGAGGAATGAAAACTATTTTGACCAAAAGTGGGCGTTGCCACGCCCTTTTATAGCGAAATTTGACCCGTTGTATGGAAAACTTTTGTGTTTTTTAACCAATTGACTTGAAACTTTACAGTAATGTTCTTAGGGAGGATTGAAAACAATTTTGACCAAAAGTGGGCGCGGCCACGCCCTTTTATAGCGAAATTTGACCCGTTGTATGGAAAACTTTTTTGTTTTTTAACCAATTGATTTGAAACTTTACAGTTATGTTCTTAGGGAGGCATGAAAACTATTTTGACCCAAAGTGAGCGTAGCCACGCCCACTTCTAGCGAAATTTGACCCGTTATATGGACAACTTTTTTGTTTTTCAACCAATTGACTTGAAACTTTGCAGTTATGTTCTTAGGGAGGAATGAAAACTATTTTGACCAAAAGTGGGCGTGGCCACGCCCTTTTTTAGCGAAATTTGACCAATTGACTTGAAACCTTACAGTTATCTTCTTAGGGAGGAATGAAAACGATTTTGCCCAAAAGTGGGCGCGGCCACGCCCTTTTATAGCGAAATTTGACCCGTTGTATGGAAAACTTTTTTGTTTTTTAACCAATTGACTTGAAACCTTACAGTTATGTTCTTAGGGAGGAATGAAAACAATGTTGACCAAAAGTGGGCGTAGCCACGCCCACTTATCGCAAAACTTGAACCGCTGTATGGAAAACTATTTTGTTTTTTAACCAATACTTGAAACCTTACAGTTATGTTGTTAGGGAGGCATGAAAACTATTCATTTAGTTTTTTAGTGACACAACGTGAAAAGTATTATAGCTTCAGCCTTGCTGAAGATAGCGTCCTTACTGGTTTTTAATTGCATAAATGGGCGGCATTTTATTCAGAATTAATAGTGTTTTACATGGACAAAAAATTCGTTTAATATTATTAGAATTATAGAAAAGTATTTTGCGAAAAGAATCGGCAGTAGGGCGGAAACGTGTTGACCACCGATTAGTTTTTTGCTAATAACTCTTGCATCCTTCGACCGACTTCTTCGACTAAGAGCTCGATGGAAAGCTTATCTGTTCCTCTTTCAGATGGCATTAACACATTTTACGAAAAGTCGTAAAAAATAAAATTTTTTTTGATCAAAACTAAAATATCCTCGAAATCATTGAAGAAGAAGTACCTTATCGGACGAAAATACTCCTTATCTAATAAGAGACATTTAAATTTTTTTAATTGCATAAATGGGCGGCATTTTATTCAGAATTAATAGTTTTTTACATGAAAAGTCGTTTAATTTTTTCCCATTAAATACTACAATTATAGAAAAGTACTATGTGAAAAGAATCGGTAGTAGGATGGAAACGTGTTGACCACCGATTAGTTTTTTGCTAATAACTACATTAATAAGAGACATTTAAATTTTTTTAATTGCATAAATGGGCGGCATTTTATTCAGAATTAATAGTTTTTTACATGGACAAAAAATTCATTTAATTTTTTCCCATTAAATACTACAATTATAGAAAAGTACTATGCGAAAAGAATCGGTAGTAGGATGGAATCGTGATCACCACCGATTAGTTTTTTGCTAATAACTCTTGCATCCTTCGACAGACTTCTTCGACTAAGAACTCGATGGAAAGCTTATCTGTTCCTCTTTCAGATGGCATTAACATATTTTACGAAAAGTCATAAGAAATAAAACTTTTTTGATCAAAACTGAAATATCCTCGAAATCATTGAAGAAGAAGTACCTTATCAGACAAAAATATGCCTTATCTATTGAGGGACATTTAAATTTTTATACTTTTCACGTATGTGAAACAGTATAATAACTTTGTGCTGAAGTTTGTAACACACAGAAATATTCACTTGCGACTATATAAAGTATATATATTCTTGATTAGGACGACAAGACGAGTTGATTTTACCATGTCCGTCTGTCCGTCTGTCTGTATATATACAATCTCCTCCCACAGTTTTGAAGATATCGAGCTGAAATTTTGCACAGAGACTTCTTATTCGTGCAGTCAAATCATTGGTCGGAACCGGCCATATCGGACCACTGGAACTGGTAGCCCCCATACGAAACGAAGAAGAAAAATGAACAAAACTTGAATCGTTGTATGGAAAACTTTTTTGTTTTGTATGATAGAGTGCTGAAATTTTAAACATAGTAGTTCTACATAGTCCGACTACATGCCTGAAAGTTTCAATGAGATTGGACATCTGGAACTGGTAGCTCCCATACAAAATGAAGAAGAGGAAGAGAAGCAATATTCACGTCGTTGTATGGACAACTTTTTTGTTTTTCAACCAATTGACTTGAAATTTTAAAGTTATGTTCTTGGGGAGGAATGAAAACTATTTTGACCAAAAGTGGGCGTAGCCACGCGTAGCCACGCCCACTTCTAGCGAAAATTGACCCGTTGTATGAAAAACTTTTTTGTTTTTTAACCAATTGATTTGAAATTTTAAAGTTATGTTCTTAGGAAGGAATGAAAACTATTTTGACCAAAAGTGGGCGTAGCCAGGGGTAGCCACGCCCACTTATAGCGAAAATTGACCCGTTGTATGGAAAACTTTTTTGTTTTTTAACCAATTGACTTGAAACTTTAAAGTTATGTTCTTAGGGAGGAATGAAAACTATTTTGACCAAAAGTGGGCGTAGCCACGCCCACTTATAGCAAAAATTGACCCGTTGTATGGAAAACTTTTTTGTTTTTCAACGAATTGACTTGAAACTTTACAGTTATGTTCTTAGGGAGGAATGAAAACTATTTTGACCAAAAGTGGGCGTTGCCACGCCCTTTTATAGCGAAATTTGACCCGTTGTATGGAAAACTTTTGTGTTTTTTAACCAATTGACTTGAAACTTTACAGTAATGTTCTTAGGGAGGATTGAAAACAATTTTGACCAAAAGTGGGCGCGGCCACGCCCTTTTATAGCGAAATTTGACCCGTTGTATGGAAAACTTTTTTGTTTTTTAACCAATTGATTTGAAACTTTACAGTTATGTTCTTAGGGAGGCATGAAAACTATTTTGACCCAAAGTGAGCGTAGCCACGCCCACTTCTAGCGAAATTTGACCCGTTATATGGACAACTTTTTTGTTTTTCAACCAATTGACTTGAAACTTTGCAGTTATGTTCTTAGGGAGGAATGAAAACTATTTTGACCAAAAGTGGGCGTGGCCACGCCCTTTTTTAGCGAAATTTGACCAATTGACTTGAAACCTTACAGTTATCTTCTTAGGGAGGAATGAAAACGATTTTGCCCAAAAGTGGGCGCGGCCACGCCCTTTTATAGCGAAATTTGACCCGTTGTATGGAAAACTTTTTTGTTTTTTAACCAATTGACTTGAAACCTTACAGTTATGTTCTTAGGGAGGAATGAAAACAATGTTGACCAAAAGTGGGCGTAGCCACGCCCACTTATCGCAAAACTTGAACCGCTGTATGGAAAACTATTTTGTTTTTTAACCAATACTTGAAACCTTACAGTTATGTTGTTAGGGAGGCATGAAAACTATTCATTTAGTTTTTTAGTGACACAACGTGAAAAGTATTATAGCTTCAGCCTTGCTGAAGATAGCGTCCTTACTGGTTTTTAATTGCATAAATGGGCGGCATTTTATTCAGAATTAATAGTGTTTTACATGGACAAAAAATTCGTTTAATATTATTAGAATTATAGAAAAGTATTTTGCGAAAAGAATCGGCAGTAGGGCGGAAACGTGTTGACCACCGATTAGTTTTTTGCTAATAACTCTTGCATCCTTCGACCGACTTCTTCGACTAAGAGCTCGATGGAAAGCTTATCTGTTCCTCTTTCAGATGGCATTAACACATTTTACGAAAAGTCGTAAAAAATAAAATTTTTTTTGATCAAAACTAAAATATCCTCGAAATCATTGAAGAAGAAGTACCTTATCGGACGAAAATACTCCTTATCTAATAAGAGACATTTAAATTTTTTTAATTGCATAAATGGGCGGCATTTTATTCAGAATTAATAGTTTTTTACATGAAAAGTCGTTTAATTTTTTCCCATTAAATACAACAATTATAGAAAAGTACTATGTGAAAAGAATCGGTAGTAGGATGGAAACGTGTTGACCACCGATTAGTTTTTTGCTAATAACTACATTAATAAGAGACATTTAAATTTTTTTAATTGCATAAATGGGCGGCATTTTATTCAGAATTAATAGTTTTTTACATGGACAAAAAAGTCGTTTAATTTTTTCCCATTAAATACTACAATTATAGAAAAGTACTTTGCGAAAAGAATCGGCAGTAGGACGGAAACGTGTTGACCACCGATTAGTTTTTTGCTAATAACTCTTGCATCCTTCGACCAACTTCCTCGACTAAGAGCTCGATGGAAAACTTATCTGTTCGTCTTTCAGATGGCATTAACATATCTTACGAAAAGTCGTTAGAAATAAATTTTTTTTGATGAAAACTAAAATATCCTTGAAATCATTGAAGAAGAAGTACCTTTTCAGACGAAAATATGCCTTATCTAATAAGAGACATTTAAATTTTTTTAATTGCATAAATGGGTGGCATTTTATTCATAATTAATAGTTTTTTATATGGACTAAAAATTCTTTTAATTTTTTCCCATTAAACACTTGAATTGTAGAAAAGTACTTTGCGAAAAGACTCGGCAGTAGGACGGAAACGTGTTGACGCTAATAACACTTGCATCCTTCGACCGACTTCTTCGACTAAGAGCTCGATGGAAAGCTTATCTGTTCCTCTTTCAGATCGCATTAACATATTTTACGAAAAGTCATAAGAAATAAAATTTTTTTGATCAAAACTAAAATATCCTCGATATCATTGAAGAAGAAGTACCTTATAAGACGAAAATATGCCTTATCTATTGAGAGACATTTAAATTTTTTTAATTGCATAAATGGGCGGCATTTTATTCAGAGCTAGCTGACCCAGCGCGCTTTGCTACGCCCTCAAAGTATGATGAACTGTTGCATATAGCCCAGGATTGAATCTTTTAACACTCTATCACAATTAGTTCCTAAATTTTCTTCTTGTCAGACTTATAGATGCAGATACATAGGCGTTTAAAATTTTTATTATATGTTGCAGCAGCCACGTTCATTTATCAATTCTTGTTGGGTTCGAAGTCATCAATATTATTTCCAGATTTTGTTTTCGTAGATTAACCGCCCTATTTTAGGAAACGTCTTAAGCAAGTTAAGACACTGTTAAGCCGTAACATTCTCTTAAATGCCAGTTGATAACTTTTTAAGGAAATTCGTATTTTAGGAACAGAAAAAAAAGCTCTTTTCGTCTTAACGAAGACATTTTCTAATACCTGCTCGCGAAGACGTCTTAACAAAGATTTTGAACGCAAATGTTTGCGAAATTAATATAATTTGTAAAAGTATGACTTTTTTTCAATATTAATAATTTAATAAATATTAATTTTCTTATTACATTACTATTTTGAATAGTTATATTCACTTTTACTCATTTTGCAAACATTATGTTTTCAAAAAATAATATAGCAATTGAAGCCACATAATCATGAGAACTCATTAATTGCATTTGATTAATTATTTGTTTATATTATTGCAGTTTCATATTTTTCAAACCAGAAAAACAAAAGCAGTTGTAAACATGAATGAACATTAGGTAGGCCTATGTTCCATGACGATACACGGCACATATGCGATTGTGTCAGCTAACCGATTGCTGTGTCAATTGTGTCAGTGAATCAGTGTCAAAAGTGGCGCACTTGTGTCTCAAAATGGAAGAAGAAGACGAGACGGAATAAAAGTGCTAGCTACACTCATGTTCATTTGAGGTACGCGAAAACATAAGAAATTTCAATATTCCATGCCGAACTTAACATACGCTTAACATAAATTTTTCATACTGTTATCTCAAAAACAGCTTTCGAGTTAAAAAGAGCTTTGGATTTAAGAGATTGTGGCCTAAAATACGGAAATGCTTAAAATCTCCTTTAGAAATGTCTTCACTGATACATTTGTATCAACGAAGACATTTTTAAGACATTTCCTAAAATAGGGCGGTAATTAAATTTAAAAAAAAAAATATTCCAGCGTTTTGAAACTCTAATTACCGTTAATGCGTTTCGTTGATATATAATTACCTTTACAAACATGTGATTGCAAAATTCCATCTGTTTATATATAAGAACAACAAAACTATATTTTTGACTAATTGTTCCTTTGTTCCATTTTAGCAAAATGAAAAATACTCTCCACTTTACAGCCTTCTGGCGATTTTGCTTACAGCAAAATATAATTTTGAAGATGTTTCTCTATATGGTCGGGGCCACGCCTTTATGTTCGATTCTAATAAAATTTTGGAAAATAGTTAAAAATTAATAAAACATTTTTCTAACAAAAATCTTGTTTTGACCAATTGTTTCTTTCGCAAAGTGCCTTTTTTGACGTCTAAAATGTTTTTGTACAAAAAACTAAGGTGGTAGTTTTAAAAAACATAATTTTTAACCGGCAGCTAAATGTAATAGCAATCCAATCATGCAGATTTTTTACATACAAACTGCCTGAAAGGATAAGATAATTTTCTGCGTTTTATTTTTTTTGAAATCGTTAAAACTGAGCTCGCAGTTGGTATTGAAGCAGACATATGGACATGACTGTGTTACCTCGTCTTCTGAAGATAATATATGCTTTATGTGGTCGGCGATATCTCCTTCTCTGCGTAGCGAACTTCATGGCATCGCAAATATATATTATTTTTGCAGGAGTATAAAAAACGCTATTCAGCCTTGCTGAAGACTATTTACTTTTCACGCTCCTTTTATGCCACGCCAATTTTTTGGATTGAATCTGCTTTCTCTTTACTTTAATAGCCTATATACCAATTTTCATTGTTTAAGCTAATATGGAAACTTGCAATTTATTGATATTAGCTTGTGAAGTTGTAAGTCAATTAATTAAGAAAAAAAAAGTTTTCCTTTCAACGCCGTCAATTTTCTGTCTTTTCCTCTTCTTCACTTTGTATGATAAGTACCAGTTTCAGTGGTCCGATCTTAATGACAATTCCAGAAATGTAGTCTGTGTACGTAAAGCTACTATGTATGTTTATGTTTTTTTCATCCCTCTATCTTCCAAAACGAAAAAGTTTTCCATTCAACGACTTAAGTTCTGTTCATTTTTCTTCTTCATTCTGTATGGGTGCTACCAGTTCTAATGGTCTGATCATTGCAGTTCCGACAAATGATTTATGGTAGTAAAGCTGTAAAATTTCAGGTCAATAGTCGGAGATTTCTCCTTCTGGGGGTTACAAACTCCGTGACAAAGTCATAATAATATTTACATACGTGAAGAGTATAAAAACACTAATATGTGTACATATGTGGCTGTATGTAAAAGATGAAGAAGAAGTGAAGCACAATTTCGAAAGTAATGCTCCTCCGTTTTCTCACCGTTCTCTTGTTCTCTTTGCAAACAACACACTCATACCAATACAAAAGTGTAAGAAGAAGCAAAGAATGGTACGTGTTTGCGTCCACAAAATCTTAATATTGTTTATTTTTCTTCTTCTTTCCGTATGGAGGCTACCAGTTAAAATGGTCGGATTGATACCAAAACAATATAACAACCTTCAGGAGGTCCATCTAAAGATTAACTAAAAATTTCATTGAATCGGAAGCTGTTTTTGAGTTATGCGCTTATCAACATATTTTTCGATTCATTTTTATTATACTATAGATTATTGTCTCACATTCAATAATAAGTGATCATAGGTAACTAAACACTGCACTAAACACGATATACATAGCTACGGTTTGTTTCGTGTATCAGTTGACAAAAGCAAACTCAGTAGTGAAAATCCAAGAAAAACAACACTGACATTGACAGTTTGTTGTTGTTTCAACTTTTTTTTAATTTGACATGACTTGGAGTCAAATCCTTCAAGCCGTACATCCCTGCATTGTTTACACATTAGTGCGTGTAATTTGCAAAGAGTATTAATTAATTTTAATACTCTCTGGCTTGTACGTTCTCTCAAAGTTTTCTTGTTCTCTTTCAATCAACAAACACATAACAATACTGACGTATAAGAAGAAGCATAGCATGTTACGTTTAATGCTTGCGACGTCTCAAGTTTGTATGGAAAAAAGAAAAGGTCTGTTTTTAGGGTTTTTCCGGCAATTATTTGAATTTTTCTCGCCGTAAAAACCATCTTTGAACTTTAACGAACATTTAAAAAAAAGAATTGGCCAAATTGGTCCAGGCGTTGTTGAGTTATGCGCTTACCAACACATTTTGCGATTCATTTTTATATTATAGAAGACTAGCTGACCCGGCGCGCTTTGCTACGCCCTCAAAGTATGATGAACTGTTGCATATAGCCCAGGATTGAATCTTTTAACACTCTATCACAATTAGTTCCTAAGTTTTCTTCTTGTCAGACTTATAGATACAGGTACATAGGCGTTTAAAATTTTTATTATATGTTGCAGCAGCCACGTTCATTTATCAATTCTTGTTGGGTTCGAAGTCATCAATATTATTTCCAGATTTTGTTTTCGAAGATTAATTAAATTTAAAAAAAAAATATTCCAGCGTTTTGAAACTCTAATTACCGTTAATGCGTTTCAGAATTCTTAATGCCTTGTAATTATGGCAAATTTCTTACTTTGCAGTGATATATAATTACCTTTACAAACATGTGATTGCAAAATTCCATCTGTTTATATTTAAGAACAACAAAACCATATTTTTGACTAATTGTTCCTTTGTTCCATTTTAGCAAAATGAAAAATACTCTCCACTTTACAGCCTTCTGGCGATTTTGCTTACAGCAAAATATAATTTTTAAGATGTTTCTCTATATGGTCGGGGCCACGCCTTTATGTTCGATTCTAATAAAATTTTGGAAAATAGTTAAAAATTAATAAAACATTTTTCTAACAAAAATCTTGTTTTGACCGATTGTTTCTTTCGCAAAGTGCCTTTTTTGACGTCTAAAATGTTTTTGTACAAAAAACTAAGGTGGTAGTTTTAAAAAACCTAATTTTTAACCGGCAGCTAAATGTAATAGCAATCCAATCATGCAGATTTTTTACATACAAACTGCCTGAAAGGATAAGATAATTTTCTGCGTTTTATTATACTTTTCACTTATGTGAAATAGTATATTAACTTTGTCACGGAGTTTGTAACAGATCGAAATATTAATTTCCGACTATATAAAGTATATATATTCTTGATCAGGACGACAAGACGAGTTGATTTAGCCATGTCCGTCTGTCCGTCTGTCCGTCTGTCTGTCTGTCTGTCTGTCTGTATGTATGCAAACTAGTCCCTCAGTTTTGAAGCTATCGAGCTGAAACTTTGTACAGAGTCTTAGAATTTATTACGATGAATCATTCGTCGGAACCAGCATGATCGGATTATTGGAACAGGTAGCTCCCATACGAAAAGAAGAAGAAAAGTGAACAAAACTTGAATCGCTGTATGGAAAACTTTTTTGTTTTGTACAATAGAGTGCTGAAATTTTAAACATAGTAGTTTTACATGGTCCGACTACATGCCTGAAAGTTTCATTGAGATTGGACATCTGGAACTGGTAGCTCCCATACAAAATGAAGAAGAGGAAGAGAAGCCATATTCACGTCGTTGTATGGAAAACTTTTTTGTTTCTTAACCAATTGACTTGAAATTTTAAAGTTATGTTCTTATGGAGGAATGAAAACTATTTTGACCAAAAGTGGGCGTAACCACGCGTAGCCACGCCCACTTATAGCGAAAATTTACCCGTTGTATGGAAAACTTTTTTGTTTTTTAACCAATTGACTTGAAACTTTGCAGTTATGCTCTTAGGGAGGATTGAAAACTATTTTGATCAAAAGTGGGCGTGGCCACGCCCACTTATAGCTTAACTTGACCCTTTGTATGGAAAACTTTCTTGTTTTTTAACCAATTGACTTGAAACTTTACAGTTATGTTCTTAGGGAGGAATGAAAACTATTTTGACTAAAAGTGGGCGTAGCCACGCCCACTTATAGCGAAAATTGACACTTTGTATGGAAAACTTTTTTGTTTTTTAACCAATTGACTTGAAACTTTACAGTTATGTTCTTAGAGAGGAATGAAAACTATTTTGACCAAAAGTGGGCGTAGCCACGCCCACTTATAGCGAAAATTTATCCGTTGTATGGAAAACTTTTTTGTTTCTTAACCAATTGACATGAAACTTTGCAGTTATGCTCTTAGGGAGGAATGAAAACTATTTTGATCAAAAGTGGGCATGTCCACGCCCACTTATAGCTTAACTTGACGCTTTGTATGGAAAACTTTTTTGTTTTTTAACCAATTGACTTAAAACTTTACAGTTATGTTCCTAGGGAGGAATGAAAACTATTTTGACCAAAAGTGGGCGTAGCCACGCCTACTTATAGCGAAAATTGACCCGTTGTATGGAAAACTTTTTTGTTTTTTAACCAATTGATTTGAAACTTTGCAGTTATGCTCTTAGGGAGGAATGAAAACTATTTTGATCAAAAGTGGGCGTGGCCACGCCCTTTTATAGCGAAAATTGACCCTTTGTATGGAAAACTTTTTTGTTTTTTAACCAATTGACTTGAAACTTTACAGTTATGTTCTTAGGGAGGAATAAAAACTATTTTAACCAAATGTGGGCATGGCTACGCCTACTTATCGCAAAACTTGAACCGTTGTATGGAAAAATTTTTTGTTTTTTAACGAATTGACTTGAAACATTACAGTTATGTTGTTAGGGATTCATGAAAACTATTCATTTAGTTTTTTTTATAGTGACACAAAGTGAAAAGTATTATAGCTTCAGCCTTGCTGAAGATAGCGTCCTTACTGGTTTTTTTTGAAATCGTTAAAACTGAGCTCGCAGTTGGTATTGAAGCAGACATATGGACATGACTGTGTTAACTCGTCTTGTGAAGATAATACATGCTTTATGTGGTCGGCGATATCTCCTTCTCTGCGTAGCGAACTTCATGGCATCGCAAATATATATTATTTTTGCAGGAGTATAAAAAACGCTATTCAGCCTTGCTGAAGACTATTTACTTTTCACGCTCTTTTTATGCCACGCCAATTTTTTGGATTGAATCTGCTTTCTCTTTACTTTAATAGCCTATATACCAATTTTCATTGTTTAAGCTAATATGGAAACTTGCAATTTATTGATATTAGCTTGTGAAGTTGTAAGTCAATTAATTCAGAAAAAAAAAGTTTTCCTTTCAACGCCGTAAATTTTCTGTCTTTTCCTCTTCTTCACTTTGTATGATTCAGTGGTCCGATCTTAATGACAATTCCAGAAATTTAGTCTGCGTACGTAAAGTTACTATGTTTGTTTATGTTTTTTTCATCCCTCTATCTTTCAAAACGAAAAAGTTTTCCATTCAACGACTTAAGTTCTGTTCATTTTTCTTCTTCTTTCTGTATGGGTGCTACCAGTTCTAATGGTCTGATCATTGCAGTTCCGACAAATGATTTATGGTAGTAAAGCTGTAAAATTTCAGGTCAATAGTCGGAGATTTCTCCTTCTGGGGGTTACAAACTCCGTGACAAAGTCATAATAATATTTACATACGTGAAGAGTATAAAAACACTAATATGTGTTCTCTTGTTCTCTTTGCAAACAACACACTCATACCAATACAAAAGTGTAAGAAGAAGCAAAGAATGGTACGTGCTTGCGTCCACAAAATCTTAATATTGTTTATTTGTCTTCTTCTTTCCGTATGGAGGCTACCAGTTAAAATGGTCGGATTGATACCAAAACATTATAACAACCTTCAGGAGGTCCATCTAAAGATTAACTGAAAATTTCATTGAATCGGAAGCTGTTTTGGAGTTATGCGCTTATCAACATATTTTTCGATTCATTATACCCTGTACACACACTGTGTATCAGGGTATATTAAGTTTGTTTGAGACGGTTTGTATGTAACGCATAGAAGGAGGGGAGGGGGACCCTATAAAGTATACATATTCTTGATCAGGATGACAAGACGAATTTATATAGCCCTGTCTGTCCGTCCGTCCGTCCGTCCTCACCAATGGTTCTCCAAAACTATAAGAGCTAGAGACTTGAAATTTGGTGGATAGACTCGTGAGGTCAAACGCTAGATCAAGTTTGAAGGAATTTCTGCCACGCCCACTCCTTCCCGCCCATCGAGCACCACCCATTTTTTTAAAAGGCTGTAGCTCGAAAACCTAATGAGTTAGAAACGTGAAAATGAGTATGTATACTCAGTATGTAAAGCTCTACAAAACTCATACCACATTTTTTCCCCCTCCCCTTTGTTTTCCCTCAAAAATTTGTTTTCTTAAAATTGTTGTATCTCCTAAACTATAATAGATACAATTTTTTATGCAAACTCAGTAAACATACCTTTGTAAAACTGCATACCACAAACTTTCATTTTTAACGTTGTGTGACAACGCAAAGACAAACAAGTTGAAATTTGGCATAAATTGCGCTTTGAACACTGCTTTATCCTACTTGTAACAAAACCGTACTTAACACTGCGAAAACTATTAAATCTAGAGACTTGAAATTTGGAAGATAGTCTCGTGTGGTCGAACACTAGATGAAGTTTGAAGGAATTTTTGCCACGCCCATTCCTTCCCGCCCATCGAGCACAACAAAAGGTCATTTTTTTCTTAAAATTGCTGTATCTCCTAAAGTATTAAGAATACAATGCTGAAATTTTGTATGCAAACTCAGATAACATACCTTTTTAAAACTGCATACAACAAACTACCACTTTCCCTGCAAAGACCAACACACTAAAATTTTGCAGCAATGCTTTGTAACAAAACCCGTACTAAAGCGCCATCTAATGGCAACATTGCACTGTGAGCCCTGCCTCACTATTAGCAAATACACAAACCATATCGTGGTACACTGCTTTTGCTGTCGGCGAATGTTTAACGTGTTATCAACATAGGTGTGTGTACAGGGTATTATATAGTTGAGAATACTCAACTATACCGCCCTTACTGGTTTTTATTATACTATAGATTATTGTCTCACATTCAATAATAAGTGATCACGATATACATAGCTACGGTTTGTTTCATGTATCAGTTGACAAAAGCAAACTCAGTAGTGAAAATCCAAGAAAAACAACACTGACATTGACAGTTTGTTGTTGTTTCAACTTTTTTTTAATTTGACATGACTTGGAGTCAAATCCTTCAAGCCGTACATACCTGCATTGTTTACACATTAGTGCGTGTAATTTGCAAAGAGTATTAATTAATTTTAATACTCTCTGGCTTGTACGTTCTCTCAAAGTTTTCTTGTTCTCTTTCAATCAACAAACACATAACAATACTGACGTATAAGAAGAAGCATAGCATGTTACGTTTAATGCTTGCGACGTCGCAAGTTTGTATGGAAAAAAGAAAAGGTCTGTTTTTAGGGTTTTTCCGGCAATTATTTGAATTTTTCTCGCCATAAAAACCATCTTTGAACTTTAACGAACATTTAAAAAAAAGAATTGGCCAAATTGGTCCAGGCGTTGTTGAGTTATGCGCTTACCAACACATTTTGCGATTCATTTTTATATTATAGACTAGCTGACCCGGCGCGCTTTGCTACGCCCTCAAAGTATGATGAACTGTTGCATATAGCCCAGGATTGAATCTTTTAACACTCTATCACAATTAGTTCCTAAGTTTTCTTCTTGTCAGACTTATAGATACAGGTACATAGGCGTTTAAAATTTTTATTATATGTTGCAGCAGCCACGATCATTTATCAATTCTTGTTGGGTTCGAAGTCATCAATATTATTTCCAGATTTTGTTTTCGTAGATTAATTAAATTTAAAAAAAAAAATATTCCAGCGTTTTGAAACTCTAATTACCGTTAATGCGTTTCAGAATTCTTAATGCCTTGTAATTATGGCAAATTTCTTACTTTGCAGTGATATATAATTACCTTTACAAACATGTGATTGCAAAATTCCATCTGTTTATATTTTAGAACAACAAAACCATATTTTTGACTAATTGTTCCTTTGTTCCATTTTAGCAAAATGAAAAATACTCTCCACTTTACAGCCTTCTGGCGATTATGCTTACAGCAAAATGTTATTTTGAAGATGTTTCTCTATATGGTCGGGGCCACGCCTTTATGTTCGATTCTAATAAAATTTTGGAAAATAGTTAAAAATTAATAAGGGTTTTCACGTAAGACTCGGTAACGCGTCAAAGTGATAATTGATGAAAGTTTACGTGAGCACTCAAATAAGCAGGTTTGCGTAAACTCGGTAATTTTTCTTCTTCTTATATAAACAAACGAAAAAGTGAATTTGTTTGAATTGTGCGAAATAAATCAAACAAAATTAAAATTCCGTGAAATAGAGTAAAAAACCAATTAAGAGAATATAAAGTGAATCAAGCTATGCAAGAAATTGAGTTTTTGGAAAGTAAATATGTTTATTAATGCATGAATTTACAAAAAATTAACTAGATTTGTTAAAATGGTGCACAGATATGGATCGGAATGGAGAGATTGAGAAAGCAGTGGATGACATTCATGACGACATTATTGGCTTACATCGGTTGGCGAGAGGACGAAATCAAAGACCCAAAATATGCATTTTGATGCGATAGTTGTATGTGTTGTGTTATTGCTTGTAACATACGACTAATCGCTGCAAACGGGACAATGTGGGAGTTAATTTTCTATTGTTTTGACTTATGTTTAAAATGATTTACATATAACATATGCTGTTTTAATAATAAAATTCTGTGAAAGTACAGCCGCTTTTTCTTTGAAAATAACTGAAAATAGCCTTTTGTTTTTTGAAGCAAGTTGGCCCTAACTTTATAACTTTGACGGGTTAACGAATGTCATGGGTCGGGGTTGATGAAAGCTGATGAAACTTTGACAATGTATTTTGTTGTTGGACTTTCATCAATTATCACATTGACGCGTTACCGAGTCTTACGTGAAAACCCTTAATAAAACATTTTTCTAACAAAAATCTTGTTTTGACCGATTGTTTCTTTCGCAAAGTGCCTTTTTTGACGTCTTAAACGTTTTTGTACAAAAAACTAAGGTGGTAGTTTTAAAAAACCTAATTTTTAACCGGCAGCTAAATGTAATAGCAATCCAATCATGCAGATTTTTATACTCTTGCAAGAGTATATTAACTTTGTCGTGAAGTTTGCAACGCAGAGAAGGAGACATCTCCGACTATATAAAGTATATATATTCTTGATCAGCTCGACGAGACGAGTTCAGATAGCCATGTCCGTCTGTCTGTCTGTCCGTCTGTCCGTCTGTCTGTTTCAATGCGAACTCCTCCCAGAGTTTTGAAGTTAGCAAAAAAATTTAAATGCAGAAAATTTTCTTTTCCTTGCAGGCAGTTTATATGTAGAAACCAGCCTGATCGGAATACTATAGCATATAGCTGCCATAGGAACGATCGGTCAAAAACGAGGTTTTTTCTCAATAAACTCTTTGTTTTTCAAGATATCGCCTCAACTTTTTGGACAAGAACAACTTGGACATAATTTAAGGCACACAGCAAAGTTGGTGATGCTCGGATAAATATAGCATATAGCTCCCATAGGAACAATCGGTCAAAAATTCGGTTTTTGTTAGAAAAACTTTTTTGTTCTTAAATATAAACGGATAAAACTTTGCAGTTACGCATTTTTATGAATCCTTGACCATATTCCAAAGTTTCGTAAAAATCGGACATAAGGGCGTGGCACCGCCCATATAGAGAAAAACTTAAAAATGTGATTTATCTATAAGCAGACGAGATAGAAAATCGTAAAATGAAGTGTAGAATGATTGCATTGTATTCTTTAAAAAAAGTAGAAAATGGGCGGGGTTACGCCCCTTTATCTTTATAAACTTATAAGATTCTTATTGGCAAAACTATAAAACGTATTTTCCAACTGCTTGCAAGAGTATATAAGTTTCAGCAAAGCTGAAAATAGCTCCCTTACTGGTTTACATACAAACTGCCTGACAGAATAAGATAATTTTCTGCGTTTTATTTTTTTTGAAATCGTTAAAACTGAGCTCGCAGTTGGTATTGAAGCAGACATATGGACATGACTGTGTTAACTCGTCTTGTGAAGATAATATATGCTTTATGTGGTCGGCGATATCTCCTTCTCTGCGTAGCGAACTTCATGGCATCGCAAATATATATTATTTTTGCAGGAGTATAAAAAACGCTATTCAGCCTTGCTGAAGACTATTTACTTTTCACGCTCTTTTTATGCCACGCCAGTTTTTTGGATTGAATCTGCTTTCTCTTTACTTTAATAGCCTATATACCAATTTTCATTGTTTTAGCTAATATGGAAACTTGCAATTTATTGATATTAGCTTGTGAAGTTGTAAGTCAATTAATTCAGAAAAAAACCAGTAAGGACGCTATCTTCAGCAAGGCTGAAGCTATAATACTTTTCACTTTGTGTCACTATAAAAAAAACTAAATGAATAGTTTTCATGCATCCCTAACAACATAACTGTAATGTTTCAAGTCAATTCGTTAAAAAACAAAAAATTTTTCCATACAACGGTTCAAGTTTTGCGATAAGTGGGCGTAGCCATGCCCACATTTGGTTAAAATAGTTTTTATTCCTCCCTAAGAACATAACTGTAAAGTTTCAAGTCAATTGGTTAAAAAACAAAAAAGTTTTCCATACAAAGGGTCAATTTTCGCTATAAAAGGGCGTGGCCACGCCCACTTTTGATCAAAATAGTTTTCATTCCTCCCTAAGAGCATAACTGCAAAGTTTCAAATCAATTGGTTAAAAAACAAAAAAGTTTTCCATACAACGGGTCAATTTTCGCTATAAGTAGGCGTGGCTACGCCCACTTTTGGTCAAAATAGTTTTCATTCCTCCCTAGGAACATAACTGTAAAGTTTTAAGTCAATTGGTTAAAAAACAAGAAAGTTTTCCATACAAAGGGTCAAGTTAAGCTATAAGTGGGCGTGGACATGCCCACTTTTGATCAAAATAGTTTTCATTCCTCCCTAAGAGCATAACTGCAAAGTTTCAAGTCAATTGGTTAAGAAACAAAAAAGTTTTCCATACAACGGATAAATTTTCGCTATAAGTGGGCGTGGCTACGCCCACTTTTGGTCAAAATAGTTTTCATTCCTCTCTAAGAACATAACTGTAAAGTTTCAAGTCAATTGGTTAAAAAACAAAAAAGTTTTCCATACAAAGTGTCAATTTTCGCTATAAGTGGGCGTGGCTACGCCCACTTTTGGTCAAAATAGTTTTCATTCCTCCCTAAGAACATAACTGTAAAGTTTCAAGTCAATTGGTTAAAAAACAAGAAAGTTTTCCATACAAAGGGTCAAGTTAAGCTATAAGTGGGCGTGGCCACGCCCACTTTTGATCAAAATAGTTTTCATTCCTCCCTAAGAGCATAACTGCAAAGTTTCAAGTCAATTGGTTAAAAAACAAAAAAGTTTTCCATACAACGGGTAAATTTTCGCTATAAGTGGGCGTGGCTACGCGTGGTTACGCCCACTTTTGGTCAAAATAGTTTTCATTCCTCCCTAAGAACATAACTTTAAAATTTCAAGTCAATTGGTTAAGAAACAAAAAAGTTTTCCATACAACGACGTGAATATGGCTTCTCTTCCTCTTCTTCATTTTGTATGGGAGCTACCAGTTCCAGATGTCCAATCTCAATGAAACTTTCAGGCATGTAGTCGGACCATGTAAAACTACTATGTTTAAAATTTCAGCACTCTATTGTACAAAACAAAAAAGTTTTCCATACAGCGATTCAAGTTTTGTTCACTTTTCTTCTTCTTTTCGTATGGGAGCTACCTGTTCCAATAATCCGATCATGCTGGTTCCGACGAATGATTCATCGTAATAAATTCTAAGACTCTGTACAAAGTTTCAGCTCGATAGCTTCAAAACTGAGGGACTAGTTTGCATACATACAGACAGACAGACAGACGGACAGACGGACATGGCTAAATCAACTCGTCTTGTCGTCCTGATCAAGAATATATATACTTTATATAGTCGGAAATTAATATTTCGATCTGTTACAAACTCCGTGACAAAGTTAATATACTATTTCACATAAGTGAAAAGTATAAAAAGTTTTCCTTTCAACGCCGTAAATTTTCTGTCTTTTCCTCTTCTTCACTTTGTATGATTCAGTGGTCCGATCTTAATGACAATTCCAGAAATTTAGTCTGCGTACGTAAAGTTACTATGTTTGTTTATGTTTTTTTCATCCCTCTATCTTTCAAATCGAAAAAGTTTTCCATTCAACGACTTAAGTTCTGTTCATTTTTCTTCTTCATTCTGTATGGGTGCTACCAGTTCTAATGGTCTGATCATTGCAGTTCCGACAAATGATTTATGGTAGTAAAGCTGTAAAATTTCAGGTCAATAGTCGGAGATTTCTCCTTCTGGGGGTTACAAACTCCGTGACAAAGTCATAATAATATTTACATACGTGAAGAGTATAAAAACACTAATATGTGTACATATGTGGCTGTATGTAAAAGATGAAGAATAAGTGAAGCACAATTTCGAAAGTAATGCTCCTCCGTTTTCTCACCGTTCTCTTGTTCTCTTTGCAAACAACACACTCATACCAATACAAAAGTGTAAGAAGAAGCAAAGAATGGTACGTGTTTGCGTCCACAAAATCTTAATATTGTTTATTTTTCTTCTTCTTTCCGTATGGAGGCTACCAGTTAAAATGGTCGGATTGATACCAAAACATTATAACAACCTTCAGGAGGTCCATCTAAAGATTAACTGAAAATTTCATTGAATCGGAAGCTGTTTTTGAGTTATGCGCTTATCAACATATTTTTCGATTCATTTTTATTATACTATAGATTGTTGTCTCACATTCAATAATAAGTGATCACGATATATATAGCTATGGTTTGTTTCGTGTATCAGTTGACAAAAGCAAACTCAGTAGTGAAAATCCAAGAAAAACAACACTGACATTGACAGTTTGTTGTTGTTTCAACTTTTTTTTAATTTGACATGACTTGGAGTCAAATCCTTCAAGCCGTACATACCGTACATTGTTTACACATTAGTGCGTGTAATTTGCAAAGAGTATTAATTAATTTTAATACTCTCTGGCTTGTACGTTCTCTCAAAGTTTTCTTGTTCTCTTTCAATCAACAAACACATAACAATACTGCCGTATAAGAAGAAGCATAGCATGTTACGTTTAATGCTTGCGACGTCGCAAGTTTGTATGGAAAAAAGAAAAGGTCTGTTTTTAGGGTTTTTCCGGCAATTATTTGAATTTTTCTCGCCGTAAAAACCATCTTTGAACTTTAACGAACATTTAAAAAAAAGAATTGGCCAAATTGGTCCAGGCGTTGTTGAGTTATGCGCTTACCAACACATTTTGCGATTCATTTTTATATTATAGATAGATTATTGTCTCACATTCAATAATAAGTGATCACGATATATATAGCTACGGTTTGTTTCGTGTATCAGTTGACAAAAGCAAACTCAGTAGTGAAAATCCAAGAAAAACAACACTGACATTGACAGTTTGTTGTTGTTTCAACTTTTTTTTAATTTGACATGACTTGGAGTCAAATCCTTCAAGCCGTACATACCTGCATTGTTTACACATTAGTGCGTGTAATTTGCAAAGAGTATTAATTAATTTTAATACTCTCTGGCTTGTACGTTCTCTCAAAGTTTTCTTGTTCTCTTTCAATCAACAAACACATAACAATACTGACGTATAAGAAGAAGCATAGCATGTTACGTTTAATGCTTGCGACGTCGCAAGTTTGTATGGAAAAAAGAAAAGGTCTGTTTTTAGGGTTTTTCCGGCAATTATTTGAATTTTTCTCGCCGTAAAAACCATCTTTGAACTTTAACGAACATTTAAAAAAAAGAATTGGCCAAATTGGTCCAGGCGTTGTTGAGTTATGCGCTTACCAACACATTTTGCGATTCATTTTTATATTATAGACTAGCTGACCCGGCGCGCTTTGCTACGCCCTCAAAGTATGATGAACTGTTGCATATAGCCCAGGATTGAATCTTTTAACACTCTATCACAATTAGTTCCTAAGTTTTCTTCTTGTCAGACTTATAGATACAGGTACATAGGCGTTTAAAATTTTTATTATATGTTGCAGCAGCCACGATCATTTATCAATTCTTGTTGGGTTCGAAGTCATCAATATTATTTCCAGATTTTGTTTTCGTAGATTAATTAAATTTAAAAAAAAAAATATTCCAGCGTTTTGAAACTCTAATTACCGTTAATGCGTTTCAGAATTCTTAATGCCTTGTAATTATGGCAAATTTCTTACTTTGCAGTGATATATAATTACCTTTACAAACATGTGATTGCAAAATTCCATCTGTTTATATTTAAGAACAACAAAACCATATTTTTGACTAATTGTTCCTTTGTTCCATTTTAGCAAAATGAAAACTACTCTCCACTTTACAGCCTTCTGGCGATTATGCTTACAGCAAAATGTTATTTTGAAGATGTTTCTCTATATGGTCGGGGCCACGCCTTTATGTTCGATTCTAATAAAATTTTGGAAAATAGTTAAAAATTAATAAAACATTTTTCTAACAAAAATCTTGTTTTGACCGATTGTTTCTTTCGCAAAGTGCCTTATTTGACGTCTTAAACGCTTTTGTACAAAAAACTAAGGTGGTAGTTTTAAAAAACCTAATTTTTAACCGGCAGCTAAATGTAATAGCAATCCAATCATGCAGATTTTTATACTCTTGCAAGAGTATATTAACTTTGTCGTGAAGTTTGCAACGCAGAGAAGGAGACATCTCCGACTATATAAAGTATATATATGATAGCCATGTCCGTCTGTCTGTCTGTCCGTCTGTCTGTTTCAATGCGAACTCCTCCCAGAGTTTTGAAGTTAGCAAAAAAATTTAAATGCAGAAAATTTTCTTTTCCTTGCAGGCAGTTTATATGTAGAAACCAGCCTGATCGGAATACTATAGCATATAGCTGCCATAGGAACGATCGGTCAAAAACGAGGTTTTTTCTCAATAAACTCTTTGTTTTTCAAGATATCGCCTCAACTTTTTGGACAAGAACAACTTGGACATAATTTAAGGCACACAGCAAAGTTGGTGATGCTCGGATAAATATAGCATATAGCTCCCATAGGAACAATCGGTCAAAAATTCGGTTTTTGTTAGAAAAACTTTTTTGTTCTTAAATATAAACGGATAAAACTTTGCAGTTACGCATTTTTATGAATCCTTGACCATATTCCAAAGTTTCGTAAAAATCGGACATAAGGGCGTGGCACCGCCCATATAGAGAAAAACTTAAAAATGTGATTTATCTATAAGCAGACGAGATAGAAAATCGTAAAATGAAGTGTAGAATGATTGCATTGTATTCTTTAAAAAAAGTAGAAAATGGGCGGGGTTACGCCCCTTTAACTTTATAAACTTATAAGATTCTTATTGGCAAAACTATAAAACGTATTTTCCAACTGCTTGCAAGAGTATATAAGTTTCAGCAAAGCTGAAAATAGCTCCCTTACTGGTTTACATACAAACTGCCTGAAAGGATAAGATAATTTTCTGCGTTTTATTTTTTTTGAAATCGTTAAAACTGAGCTCGCAGTTGGTATTGAAGCAGACATATGGACATGACTGTGTTAACTCGTCTTGTGAAGATAATATATGCTTTATGTGGTCGGCGATATCTCCTTCTCTGCGTAGCGAACTTCATGGCATCGCAAATATATATTATTTTTGCAGGAGTATAAAAAACGCTATTCAGCCTTGCTGAAGACTATTTACTTTTCACGCTCTTTTTATGCCACGCCAGTTTTTTGGATTGAATCTGCTTTCTCTTTACTTTAATAGCCTATATACCAATTTTCATTGTTTAAGCTAATATGGAAACTTGCAATTTATTGATATTAGCTTGTGAAGTTGTAAGTCAATTAATTCAGAAAAAAAAAGTTTTCCTTTCAACGCCGTAAATTTTCTGTCTTTTCCTCTTCTTCACTTTGTATGATTCAGTGGTCCGATCTTAATGACAATTCCAGAAATTTAGTCTGCGTACGTAAAGTTACAATGTTTGTTTATGTTTTTTTCATCCCTCTATCTTTCAAAACGAAAAAGTTTTCCATTCAACGACTTAAGTTCTGTTCATTTTTATATCCTGTACCTTATGGTACAAGGGTATATTAGTTTTGTGCACGTCGACAATGTATGTAACACCTTAAAGGAGACATCTCCGACTATACAAAGTATATATATTCTTGATCAGTATCGAAAGAGAAGTCGATTTAGCCATGTCCGTCTGTCCGTCCGTCTATCCGTCCGTCCGTCTGTCTGTATGAACGCGTCGATCTCGGAAACTATAATAGATAGGACCAAAAGCTCTTCGCAGTTCGATTCTGTGATTCATTACGCAGATCAAGTTTATTTTGTTTTCCCCCTTTTTGGGTTAGTTTAGGGGTGAGGGGCAAATGACTGAAGCTACCTCGGGTAAAATAGTACAAAAGTCGTATTTTCTGCGTTGTCTTTTGTGATAGGAACACCAAATTTGGTGTGTATATAGCTGACTCAACTCTCAATAAGAAAAAACAAAAAAATGGGCGTGACCACGTCCCTATATAGTAAAAATTTCAAACGCTCATATCTCAAGAACCATACAACCTACAAGAATGAAACTTTGCATGTATGCTATTGGGATGGAGTATAGTAAGATTCAAATATAAAATGGGCGTAACCACGCCCAGATATAGCCGAAATAGAAAACCGTTATATCTCTGTAACGAATTGGTCTAGAAGAGCAAAAATTAGTAGGTATGATATTGAATAGAAAGGAAATATGTTTCGATTAAAAAGTGGGCGGGGCAACGCCCTACAACAGACGTTATTAATTGAAGGTACAGGGTATGTCGAAGTCGAGTACTGTCGACTCCAATCCTTACTGGTTCTTCTTCATTCTGTATGGGTGCTACCAGTTCTAATGGTCTGATCATTGCAGTTCCGACAAATGATTTATGGAAGTAAAGCTGTAAAATTTCAGGTCAATAGTCGGAGATTTCTCCTTCTGGGGGTTACAAACTCCGTGACAAAGTCATAATAATATTTACATACGTGAAGAGTATAAAAACACTAATATGTGTACATATGTGGCTGTATGTAAAAGATGAAGAATAAGTGAAGCACAATTTCGAAAGTAATGCTCCTCCGTTTTCTCACCGTTCTCTTGTTCTCTTTGCAAACAACACACTCATACCAATACAAAAGTGTAAGAAGAAGCAAAGAATGGTACGTGTTTGCGTCCACAAAATCTTAATTAAACCAGTTAAAATGGTCGGATTGATACCAAAACATTATAACAACCTTCAGGAGGTCCATCTAAAGATTACCTGAAAATTTCATTGAATCGGAAGCTTTTTTTGAGTTATGCGCTTATCAACATATTTTTCGATTCATTTTTATTATACTATAGATTGTTGTCTCACATTCAATAATAAGTGATCACGATATATATAGCTACGGTTTGTTTCGTGTATCAGTTGACAAAAGCAAACTCAGTAGTGAAAATCCAAGAAAAACAACACTGACATTGACAGTTTGTTGTTGTTTCAACTTTTTATACTTTTCACTTATGTGAAATAGTATATTAACTTTGTCACGGAGTTTGTAACAGATCGAAATATTAATTTCCGACTATATAAAGTATATATATTCTTGATCAGGACGACAAGACGAGTTGATTTAGCCATGTCCGTCTGTCCGTCTGTCTGTCTGTCTGTCGGTCTGTCTGTCTGTCTGTATGTATGCAAACTAGTCCCTCAGTTTTGAAGCTATCGAGCTGAAACTTTGCACAGAGTCTTAGAATTTATTACGATGAATCATTCGTCGGAACCAGCATGATCGGATTATTGGAACAGGTAGCTCCCATACGAAAAGAAGAAGAAAAGTGAACAAAACTTGAATCGTTGTATGGAAAACTTTTTTGTTTTGTACAATAGAGTGCTGAAATTTTAAACATAGTAGTTTTACATGGTCCGACTACATGCCTGAAAGTTTCATTGAGATTGGACATCTGGAACTGGTAGCTCCCATACAAAATGAAGAAGAGGAAGAGAAGGAATATTCACGTCGTTGTATGGAAAACTTTTTTGTTTCTTAACCAATTGACTTGAAATTTTAAAGTTATATTCTTAGGGAGGAATGAAATCTATTTTGACCAAAAGTGGGCGTAACCACGCGTAGCCACGCCCACTTATAGCGAAAATTTACCCGTTGTATGGAAAACTTTTTTGTTTTTTAACCAATTGACTTGAAACTTTACAGTTATGTCCTTAGAGAGGAATGAAAACTATTTTGACCAAAAGTGGGCGTAGCCAGGCGTAGCCACGCCCACTTATAGCGAAAATTGACCTATTGTATGGAAAACTTTTTTGTTTTTTAACCAATTGACTTGAAACTTTGCAGTTATGCTCTTAGGGAGGAATGAAAACTATTTTGATCAAAAGTGGGCGTGGCCACGCCCACTTATAGCTTAACTTGACCCTTTGTATGGAAAACTTTTTTGTTTTTTAACCAATTGACTTGAAACTTTACAGTTATGTTCTTAGGGAGGAATGAAAACTATTTTAACCAAAAGTGGGCGTAGCCACGCCTACTTATAGCAAAAATTGACCCGTTGTATGGAAAACTTTTTTGTTTTTTAACCAATTGACTTGAAACTTTACAGTTATGTTCTTAGGGAGGAATGAAAACTATTTTGATCAAAAGTGGGCGTAGCCACGCCTACTTATAGCAAAAATTGACCCGTTGTATGGAAAACTTTTTTGTTTTTTAACCAATTGACTTGAAACTTTGCAGTTATGCTCTTAGGGAGGAATGAAAACTATTTTGATCAAAAGTGGGCGTGGCCACGCTTTTTTATAGCGAAAATTGACCCTTTGTATGGAAAACTTTTTTGTTTTTTAACCAATTGACTTGAAACTTTACTGTTATGTTCTTAGGGAGGAATAAAAACTATTTTGACCAAATGTGGGCATGGCTACGCCCACTTATCGCAAAACTTGAACCGTTGTATGGAAAAATTTTTTGTTTTTTAACGAATTGACTTGAAACATTACAGTTATGTTGTTAGGGAGGCATGAAAACTATTCATTTAGTTTTTTTTATAGTGACACAAAGTGAAAAGTATTATAGCTTCAGCCTTGCTGAAGATAGCGTCCTTACTGGTTTTTAATTTGACATGACTTGGAGTCAAATCCTTCAAGCCGTACATACCTGCATTGTTTACACATTAGTGCGTGTAATTTGCAAAGAGTATTAATTAATTTTAATACTCTCTGGCTTGTACGTTCTCTCAAAGTTTTCTTGTTCTCTTTCAATCAACAAACACATAACAATACTGACGTATAAGAAGAAGCATAGCATGTTACGTTTAATGCTTGCGACGTCGCAAGTTTGTATGGAAAAAAGAAAAGGTCTGTTTTTAGGGTTTTTCCGGCAATTATTTGAATTTTTCTCGCCGTAAAAACCATCTTTGAACTTTAACGAACATTTAAAAAAAAGAATTGGCCAAATTGGTCCAGGCGTTGTTGAGTTATGCGCTTACCAACACATTTTGCGATTCATTTTTATATTATAGACTAGCTGACCCGGCGCGCTTTGCTACGCCCTCAAAGTATGATGAACTGTTGCATATAGCCCAGGATTGAATCTTTTAACACTCTATCACAATTAGTTCCTAAGTTTTCTTCTTGTCAGACTTATAGATACAGGTACATAGGCGTTTAAAATTTTTATTATATGTTGCAGCAGCCACGATCATTTATCAATTCTTGTTGGGTTCGAAGTCATCAATATTATTTCCAGATTTTGTTTTCGTAGATTAATTAAATTTAAAAAAAACCAGTAAGGACGCTATCTTCAGCAAGGCTGAAGCTATAATACTTTTCACGTTGTGTCACTAAAAAACTAAATGAATAGTTTTCATGCCTCCCTAAAAACATAACTGTAAGGTTTCAAGTCAATTGGTTAAAAACAGAAAAGTTTTGCATACAGCGGTTCAAGTTTTGCGATAAGTGGGCGTGGCTACACTCACTTTGGGTCAAAATAGTTTTCATGCCTCCCTAAGAACATAACTGTAAAGTTTTAAGTCAATTGGTTAAAAAACAAAAAAGTTTTCCATACAACGGGTCAATTTTCACTAAAAAGGGCGTGGCCACGCCCACTTTTGGTCAACATTGTTTTCATTCCTCCCTAAGAACATAACTGTAAAGTTTCAAGTCAATTGGTTAAAAAACAAAAAAGTTTTCCATACAACGGGTCAAATTTCGCTATAAAAGAGCGTGGCCGCGCCCACTTTTGGGCAAAATAGTTTTCATTCCTCCCTAAGAAGATTACTGTAATGTTTCAAGTCAATTGGTCAATTTTCGCTAAAAAAAGGCGTGGGCACGCCCACTTTTGGTCAAAATAGTTTTCATTCCTCCCTAAGAACATAACTGCAAAGTTTCAAGTCAATTGGTAGAAAAACAAAAAAGTTGTCCATACAACGGGTCAAATTTCGCTAGAAGTAAGCGTGGCTACGCTCACTTTGGGTCAAAATAGTTTTCATGCCTCCCTAAGAACATAACTGTAAAGTTTCAAGTCAATTGGTTAAAAAACAAAAAAGTTTTCCATACAACGGGTCAATTTTCACTAAAAAAGGGCGTGGCCACGCCCACTTTTGGTCAACATTGTTTTCATTCCTCCCTAAGAACATAACTGTAAAGTTTCAAGTCAATTGGTTAAAAAACAAAAAAGTTTTCCATACAACGGGTCAAATTTCGCTATAAAAGGGCGTGGCCGCGCCCACTTTTGGCCAAAATAGTTTTCATTCCTCCCTAAGAACATAACTGTAAAGTTTCAAGTCAATTCGTTGAAAAACAAAAAAGTTTTCCATACAACGGGTCAATTTTTGCTATAAGTGGGCGTGGCTACGCCCACTTTTGGTCAAAATAGTTTTCATTCCTCCCTAAGAACATAACTGTAAAGTTTCAAGTCAATTGGTTAAAAAACAAAAAAGTTTTCCATACAACGGGTCAATTTTCGCTATAAGTGGGCGTGGCTACCCCTGGCTACGCCCACTTTTGGTCAAAATAGTTTTCATTCCTTCGTAAGAACATAACTTTAAAATTTCAAGTCAATTGGTTAAAAAACAAAAAAGTTTTTCATACAACGGGTCAATTTTCGCTAGAAGTGGGCGTGGCTACGCGTGGCTACGCCCACTTTTGGTCAAAATAGTTTTCATTCCTCCCCAAGAACATAACTTTAAAATTTCAAGTCAATTGGTTGAAAAACAAAAAAGTTGTCCATACAACGACGTGAATATTGCTTCTCTTCCTCTTCTTCATTTTGTATGGGAGCTACCAGTTCCAGATGTCCAATCTCATTGAAACTTTCAGGCATGTAGTCGGACTATGTAGAACTACTATGTCTAAAATTTCAGCACTACCAAAACCAAAAAGTTTTCCATACAATGATTCAAGTTTTGTTCATTTTTCTTCTTCTTTTCGTATGGGGGCTACCAGTTCCAGTGGTCCGATATGGCCGGTTCCGACCAATGATTTGACTGCACGAATAAGAAGTCTCTGTGCAAAATTTCAGCTCGATATCTTCAAAACTGTGGGAGGAGATTGTATATATACAGACAGACGGACAGACGGACAGACGGACATGGCTAAATCAACTCGTCTTGTCGTCCTGATCAAGAATATATATACTTTATATAGTCGCAAGTGAATATTTCTGTGTGTTACAAACTTCAGCACAAAGTTATTATACTGTTTCACATACGTGAAAAGTATAAAAATATTCCAGCGTTTTGAAACTCTAATTACCGTTAATGCGTTTCAGAATTCTTAATGCCTTGTAATTATGGCAAATTTCTTACTTTGCAGTGATATATAATTACCTTTACAAACATGTGATTGCAAAATTCCATCTGTTTATATTTAAGAACAACTGTTTATATTTGTTCCATTTTAGCAAAATGAAAACTACTCTCCACTTTACAGCCTTCTGGCGATTATGCTTACAGCAAAATGTTATTTTGAAGATGTTTCTCTATATGGTCGGGGCCACGCCTTTATGTTCGATTCTAATAAAATTTTGGAAAATAGTTAAAAATTAATAAAACATTTTTCTAACAAAAATCTTGTTTTGACCGATTGTTTCTTTCGCAAAGTGCCTTTTTTGACGTCTTAAACGTTTTTGTACAAAAAACTAAGGTGGTAGTTTTAAAAAACCTAATTTTTAACCGGCAGCTAAATGTAATAGCAATCCAATCATGCAGATTTTTATACTCTTGCAAGAGTATATTAACTTTGTCGTGAAGTTTGCAACGCAGAGAAGGAGACATCTCCGACTATATAAAGTATATATATTCTTGATCAGCTCGACGAGACGAGTTCAGATAGCCATGTCCGTCTGTCTGTCTGTCCGTCTGTCCGTCTGTCTGTTTCAATGCGAACTCCTCCCAGAGTTTTGAAGTTAGCAAAAAAATTTAAATGCAGAAAATTTTCTTTTCCTTGCAGGCAGTTTATATGTAGAAACCAGCCTGATCGGAATACTATAGCATATAGCTGCCATAGGAACGATCGGTCAAAAACGAGGTTTTTTCTCAATAAACTCTTTGTTTTTCAAGATATCGCCTCAACTTTTTGGACAAGAACAACTTGGACATAATTTAAGGCACACAGCAAAGTTGGTGATGCTCGGATAAATATAGCATATAGCTCCCATAGGAACAATCGGTCAAAAATTCGGTTTTTGTTAGAAAAACTTTTTTGTTCTTAAATATAAACGGATAAAACTTTGCAGTTACGCATTTTTATGAATCCTTGACCATATTCCAAAGTTTCGTAAAAATCGGACATAAGGGCGTGGCACCGCCCATATAGAGAAAAACTTAAAAATGTGATTTATCTATAAGCAGACGAGATAGAAAATCGTAAAATGAAGTGTAGAATGATTGCATTGTATTCTTTAAAAAAAGTAGAAAATGGGCGGGGTTACGCCCCTTTATCTTTATAAACTTATAAGATTCTTATTGGCAAAACTATAAAACGTATTTTCCAACTGCTTGCAAGAGTATATAAGTTTCAGCAAAGCTGAAAATAGCTCCCTTACTGGTTTACATACAAACTGCCTGAAAGGATAAGATAATTTTCTGCGTTTTATTTTTTTTGAAATCGTTAAAACTGAGCTCGCAGTTGGTATTGAAGCAGACATATGGACATGACTGTGTTAACTCGTCTTGTGAAGATAATATATGCTTTATGTGGTCGGCGATATCTCCTTCTCTGCGTAGCGAACTTCATGGCATCGCAAATATATATTATTTTTGCAGGAGTATAAAAAACGCTATTCAGCCTTGCTGAAGACTATTTACTTTTCACGCTCTTTTTATGCCACGCCAGTTTTTTGGATTGAATCTGCTTTCTCTTTACTTTAATAGCCTATATACCAATTTTCATTGTTTAAGCTAATATGGAAACTTGCAATTTATTGATATTAGCTTGTGAAGTTGTAAGTCAATTAATTCAGAAAAAAAAAGTTTTCCTTTCAACGCCGTAAATTTTCTGTCTTTTCCTCTTCTTCACTTTGTATGATTCAGTGGTCCGATCTTAATGACAATTCCAGAAATTTAGTCTGCGTACGTAAAGTTACTATGTTTGTTTATGTTTTTTTCATCCCTCTATCTTTCAAAACGAAAAAGTTTTCCATTCAACGACTTAAGTTCTGTTCATTTTTCTTCTTCATTCTGTATGGGTGCTACCAGTTCTAATGGTCTGATCATTGCAGTTCCGACAAATGATTTATGGTAGTAAAGCTGTAAAATTTCAGGTCAATAGTCGGAGATTTCTCCTTCTGGGGGTTACAAACTCCGTGACAAAGTCATAATAATATTTACATACGTGAAGAGTATAAAAACACTAATATGTGTACATATGTGGCTGTATGTAAAAGATGAAGAATAAGTGAAGCCCAATTTCGAAAGTAATGCTCCTCCGTTTTCTCACCTTTCTCTTGTTCTCTTTGCAAACAACACACTCATACCAATACAAAAGTGTAAGAAGAAGCAAAGAATGGTACGTGTTTGCGTCCACAAAATCTTAATATTGTTTATTTTTCTTCTTCTTTCCGTATGGAGGCTACCAGTTAAAATGGTCGGATTGATACCAAAACATTATAACAACCTTCAGGAGGTCCATCTAAAGATTAACTGAAAATTTCATTGAATCGGAAGCTGTTTTTGAGTTATGCGCTTATCAACATATTTTTCGATTCATTTTTATTATACTATAGATTGTTGTCTCACATTCAATAATAAGTGATCACGATATATATAGCTACGGTTTGTTTCGTGTATCAGTTGACAAAAGCAAACTCAGTAGTGAAAATCCAAGAAAAACAACACTGACATTGACAGTTTGTTGTTGTTTCAACTTTTTTTTAATTTGACATGACTTGGAGTCAAATCCTTCAAGCCGTACATACCGTACATTGTTTACACATTAGTGCGTGTAATTTGCAAAGAGTATTAATTAATTTTAATACTCTCTGGCTTGTACGTTCTCTCAAAGTTTTCTTGTTCTCTTTCAATCAACAAACACATAACAATACTGACGTATAAGAAGAAGCATAGCATGTTACGTTTAATGCTTGCGACGTCGCAAGTTTGTATGGAAAAAAGAAAAGGTCTGTTTTTAGGGTTTTTCCGGCAATTATTTGAATTTTTCTCGCCGTAAAAACCATCTTTGAACTTTAACGAACATTTAAAAAAAAGAATTGGCCAAATTGGTCCAGGCGTTGTTGAGTTATGCGCTTACCAACACATTTTGCGATTCATTTTTATATTATAGACTAGCTGACCCGGCGCGCTTTGCTACGCCCTCAAAGTATGATGAACTGTTGCATATAGCCCAGGATTGAATCTTTTAACACTCTATCACAATTAGTTCCTAAGTTTTCTTCTTGTCAGACTTATAAATACAGGTACATAGGCGTTTAAAATTTTTATTATATGTTGCAGCAGCCACGATCATTTATCAATTCTTGTTGGGTTCGAAGTCATCAATATTATTATACCCTGTACCTTATGGTACAAGGGTATATTAGTTTTGTGCACGTCGACAATGTATGTAACACCTTAAAGGAGACATCTCCGACTATACAAAGTATATATATTCTTTATCAGTATCGAAAGAGAAGTCGATTTAGCCATGTCCGTCTGTCCGTCCGTCCGTCCGTCCGTCCGTCTGTCTGTATGAACGCGTCGATCTCGGAAACTATAATAGATAGGACCAAAAGCTCTTCGCAGTTCGATTCTGTGATTCATTACGCAGATCAAGTTTATTTTGTTTTCCCCCTTTTTGAGTTAGTTTAGGGGTGAGGGGCAAATGACTGAAGCTACCTCGGGTAAAATAGTACAAAAGTCGTATTTTCTGCGTTGTCTTTTGTGATAGGAACACCAAATTTGGTGTGTATATAGCTGACTCAACTCTCAATAAGAAAAAACAAAAAAATGGGCGTGACCACGCCCCTATATAGTAAAAATTTCAAACGCTCATATCTCAAGAACCATACAACCTACAAGAATGAAACTTTGCATGTATGCTATTGGGATGGAGTATAGTAAGATTCAAATATAAAATGGGCGTAACCACGCCCAGATATAGCCGAAATAGAAAACCGTTATATCTCTGTAACGAATTGGTCTAGAAGAGCAAAAATTAGTAGGTATGATATTGAATAGAAAGGAAATATGTTTCGATTAAAAAGTGGGCGGGGCAACGCCCTACAACAGACGTTATTAATTGAAGGTACAGGGTATGTCGAAGTCGAGTACTGTCGACTCCAATCCTTACTGGTTTCCAGATTTTGTTTTCGTAGATTAATTAAATTTAAAAAAAACCAGTAAGGACGCTATCTTCAGCAAGGCTGAAGCTATAATACTTTTCACTTTGCGTCACTATAAAAAAAACTAAATGAACAGTTTTCATGCCTCCCTAACAACATAACTGTAATGTTTCAAGTCAATTCGTTAAAAAACAAAAAATTTTTCCATACAACGGTTCAAGTTTTGCGATAAGTGGGCGTGGCTACGCCTGGCTACGCCTGGCTACGCCCACTTTTGGTCAAAATAGTTTTCATTCCTCCCTAAGAACATAACTGTAAAGTTTCAAGTCAATTGGTTAAAAAACAAAAAAGTTTTCCATACAACGGGTCAATTTTTGCTATAAGTAGGCGTGACAACGCCCACTTTTGGTCAAAATAGTTTTCATTCCTCTCTAGGAACATAACTGTAAAGTTTCAAGTCAATTGATTAAAAAACCAAAAAGTTTTCCATACAAAGGGTCAAGTTAAGCTATAAGTGGGCGTGGCCATGCCCACTTTTGATCAAAATAGTTTTCATTCCTCCCTAAGAACATAACTGCAAAGTTTCAAGTCAATTGGTTAAGAAACAAAAAAGTTTTCCATACAACGGGTCAATTTTCGCTATAAGTGGGCGTGGCTACGCCTGGCTACGCCTGGCTACGCCCACTTTTGGTCAAAATAGTTTTCATTCCTCCCTAAGAGCATAACTGCAAAGTTTCAAGTCAATTGGTTAAAAAACCAAAAAAGTTTTCCATACAACGGGTCAATTTTCGCTATAAGTAGGCGTGGCTACGCCCACTTTTGGTTAAAATAGTTTTCATTCCTCCCTAAGAACATAACTGTAAAGTTTCAAGTCAATTGGTTGAAAAACAAAAAAGTTTTCCATACAAAGGGTCAAGTTAAGCTATAAGTGGGCGTGGCTACGCCCACTTTTGATCAAAATAGTTTTCATTCCTCCCTAAGAGCATAACTGCAAAGTTTCAAGTCAATTGGTTAAGAAACAAAAAAGTTTTCCATACAACGGGTCAATTTTCGCTATAAGTGGGCGTGGCTACGCCTGGCTACGCCCACTTTTGGTCAAAATAGTTTTCATTCCTCTCTAAGAACATAACTTTAAAATTTCAAGTCAATTGGTTAAGAAACAAAAAAGTTTTCCATACAACGACGTGAATATTCCTTCTTTTCCTCTTCTTCATTTTGTATGGGAGCTACCAGTTCCAGATGTCCAATCTCAATGAAACTTTCAGGCATGTAGTCGGACCATGTAAAACAACTATGTTTAAAATTTCAGCACTCTATTGTACAAAACAAAAAAGTTTTCCATACAACGATTCAAGTTTTGTTCACTTTTCTTCTTCTTTTCGTATGGGAGCTACCTGTTCCAATAATCCGATCATGCTGGTTCCGACGAATGATTCATCGTAATAAATTCTAAGACTCTAGTTCAGCTCGATAGCTTCAAAACTGAGGGACTAGTTTGCATACATACAGACAGACAGACAGACCGACAGACAGACAGACAGACAGACGGACAGACGGACATGGCTAAATCAACTCGTCTTGTCGTCCTGATCAAGAATATATATACTTTATATAGTCGGAAATTAATATTTCGATCTGTTACAAACTCCGTGACAAAGTTAATATACTATTTCACATAAGTGAAAAGTATAAAAATATTCCAGCGTTTTGAAACTCTAATTACCGTTAATGCGTTTCAGAATTCTTAATGCCTTGTAATTATGGCAAATTTCTTACTTTGCAGTGATATATAATTACCTTTACAAACATGTGATTGCAAAATTCCATCTGTTTATATTTAAGAACAACTGTTTATATTTGTTCCATTTTAGCAAAATGAAAACTACTCTCCACTTTACAGCCTTCTGGCGATTATGCTTACAGCAAAATGTTATTTTGAAGATGTTTCTCTATATGGTCGGGGCCACGCCTTTATGTTCGATTCTAATAAAATTTTGGAAAATAGTTAAAAATTAATAAAACATTTTTCTAACAAAAATCTTGTTTTGACCGATTGTTTCTTTCGCAAAGTGCCTTATTTGACGTCTTAAACGCTTTTGTACAAAAAACTAAGGTGGTAGTTTTAAAAAACCTAATTTTTAACCGGCAGCTAAATGTAATAGCAATCCAATCATGCAGATTTTTATACTCTTGCAAGAGTATATTAACTTTGTCGTGAAGTTTGCAACGCAGAGAAGGAGACATCTCCGACTATATAAAGTATATATATTCTTGATCAGCTCGACGAGACGAGTTCAGATAGCCATGTCCGTCTGTCTGTCTGTCCGTCTGTCCGTCTGTCTGTTTCAATGCGAACTCCTCCCAGAGTTTTGAAGTTAGCAAAAAAATTTAAATGCAGAAAATTTTCTTTTCCTTGCAGGCAGTTTATATGTAGAAACCAGCCTGATCGGAATACTATAGCATATAGCTGCCATAGGAACGATCGGTCAAAAACGAGGTTTTTTCTCAATAAACTCTTTGTTTTTCAAGATATCGCCTCAACTTTTTGGACAAGAACAACTTGGACATAATTTAAGGCACACAGCAAAGTTGGTGATGCTCGGATAAATATAGCATATAGCTCCCATAGGAACAATCGGTCAAAAATTCGGTTTTTGTTAGAAAAACTTTTTTGTTCTTAAATATAAAAGGATAAAACTTTGCAGTTACGCATTTTTATGAATCCTTGACCATATTCCAAAGTTTCGTAAAAATCGGACATAAGGGCGTGGCACCGCCCATATAGAGAAAAACTTAAAAATGTGATTTATCTATAAGCAGACGAGATAGAAAATCGTAAAATGAAGTGTAGAATGATTGCATTGTATTCTTTAAAAAAAGTAGAAAATGGGCGGGGTTACGCCCCTTTATCTTTATAAACTTATAAGATTCTTATTGGCAAAACTATAAAACGTATTTTCCAACTGCTTGCAAGAGTATATAAGTTTCAGCAAAGCTGAAAATAGCTCCCTTACTGGTTTACATACAAACTGCCTGAAAGGATAAGATAATTTTCTGCGTTTTATTTTTTTTGAAATCGTTAAAACTGAGCTCGCAGTTGGTATTGAAGCAGACATATGGACATGACTGTGTTAACTCGTCTTGTGAAGATAATATATGCTTTATGTGGTCGGCGATATCTCCTTCTCTGCGTAGCGAACTTCATGGCATCGCAAATATATATTATTTTTGCAGGAGTATAAAAAACGCTATTCAGCCTTGCTGAAGACTATTTACTTTTCACGCTCTTTTTATGCCACGCCAGTTTTTTGGATTGAATCTGCTTTCTCTTTACTTTAATAGCCTATATACCAATTTTCATTGTTTAAGCTAATATGGAAACTTGCAATTTATTGATATTAGCTTGTGAAGTTGTAAGTCAATTAATTCAGAAAAAAAAAGTTTTCCTTTCAACGCCGTAAATTTTCTGTCTTTTCCTCTTCTTCACTTTGTATGATTCAGTGGTCCGATCTTAATGACAATTCCAGAAATTTAGTCTGCGTACGTAAAGTTACTATGTTTGTTTATGTTTTTTTCATCCCTCTATCTTCCAAAACGAAAAAGTTTTCCATTCAACGACTTAAGTTCTGTTCATTTTTCTTCTTCATTCTGTATGGGTGCTACCAGTTCTAATGGTCTGATCATTGCAGTTCCGACAAATGATTTATGGTAGTAAAGCTGTAAAATTTCAGGTCAATAGTCGGAGATTTCTCCTTCTGGGGGTTACAAACTCCGTGACAAAGTCATAATAATATTTACATACGTGAAGAGTATAAAAACACTAATATGTGTACATATGTGGCTGTATGTAAAAGATGAAGAATAAGTGAAGCACAATTTCGAAAGTAATGCTCCTCCGTTTTCTCACCGTTCTCTTGTTCTCTTTGCAAACAACACACTCATACCAATACAAAAGTGTAAGAAGAAGCAAAGAATGGTACGTGTTTGCGTCCACAAAATCTTAATTAAACCAGTTAAAATGGTCGGATTGATACCAAAACATTATAACAACCTTCAGGAGGTCCATCTAAAGATTAACTGAAAATTTCATTGAATCGGAAGCTGTTTTTGAGTTATGCGCTTATCAACATATTTTTCGATTCATTTTTATTATACTATAGATTGTTGTCTCACATTCAATAAAAAGTGATCACGATATATATAGCTACGGTTTGTTTCGTGTATCAGTTGACAAAAGCAAACTCAGTAGTGAAAATCCAAGAAAAACAACACTGACATTGACAGTTTGTTGTTGTTTCAACTTTTTTTTAATTTGACATGACTTGGAGTCAAATCCTTCAAGCCGTACATACCTGCATTGTTTACACATTAGTGCGTGTATTTTGCAAAGTGTATTAATTAATTTTAATACTCTCTGGCTTGTACGTTCTCTCAAAGTTTTCTTGTTCTCTTTCAATCAACAAACACATAACAATACTGACGTATAAGAAGAAGCATAGCATGTTACGTTTAATGCTTGCGACGTCGCAAGTTTGTATGGAAAAAAGAAAAGGTCTGTTTTTAGGGTTTTTCCGGCAATTATTTGAATTTTTCTCGCCGTAAAAACCATCTTTGAACTTTAACGAACATTTAAAAAAAAGAATTGGCCAAATTGGTCCAGGCGTTGTTGAGTTATGCGCTTACCAACACATTTTGCGATTCATTTTTATATTATAGACTAGCTGACCCGGCGCGCTTTGCTACGCCCTCAAAGTATGATGAACTGTTGCATATAGCCCAGGATTGAATCTTTTAACACTCTATCACAATTAGTTCCTAAGTTTTCTTCTTGTCAGACTTATAGATACAGGTACATAGGCGTTTAAAATTTTTATTATATGTTGCAGCAGCCACGATCATTTATCAATTCTTGTTGGGTTCGAAGTCATCAATATTATTTCCAGATTTTGTTTTCGTAGATTAATTAAATTTAAAAAAAAAACCAGTAAGGATTGGAGTCGACAGTAATCGACTCCGACATACCCTGTACCTTCAATTAGTAACGACTGTTTGAAGGCGTGGCCCCGCCCACTTTTTCATCAAAATAGATTTCATTTCCATTTAATATCACACATACCTTTTTTACACTTTTAGACCAATTGGTTCCAGAGATACAACGTTTTTCTATATGTGGGCGTGGCAACGCCCATTTTGTAATTGAATCATGTTATATTCAATCCCAATAGCATACATGCAAAATTTCATTCTTGTAGGTTTTATGGTTCTTGAGATATAAGCGTTTTAAATTTGTATTATAAAGGGGCGTGGCTACGCCCATTTTTTTCTTGTATCTTCTTGGGACTCGTTTCAGCTATATACATTCCAAATTTGGTGATCCTATCACAAAAGACAACCGAGATAATACGACTTTTGTAAATTTTTTTCCCGAGGTTGCTCCAGTCATTTGCCCCTCACCCCTAAACGAAGTTTAAAAGGGGGAAAACAAAATAAACTTGATCTGCTTAAGAAATGACAGAATCGAAGTGCGAAGAGCTTTTGGTTCTATCTATTATAGTTTCCGAGATCTAGGCGTTCATACAGACGGACAGACGGACAGTCGGACAGACGGACAGACAGACAGACGGACAGACGGACATGGCTATATCAACTCGTCTTATCGAGCTGATCAAGAATATATATACTTTGTATAGTCGGAGATGTCTCCTTCTGGGTGTTACATACATTGTCAATGCTGACAAAACTAATATACCCTTGTACTATAAGGTACAGGGTATAAATATTCCAGCGTTTTGAAACTCTAATTACCGTTAATGCGTTTCAGAATTCTTAATGCCTTGTAATTATGGCAAATTTCTTACTTTGCAGTGATATATAATTACCTTTACAAACATGTGATTGCAAAATTCCATCTGTTTATATTTAAGAACAACAAAACCATATTTTTGACTAATTGTTCCTTTGTTCCATTTTAGCAAAATGAAAACTACTCTCCACTTTACAGCCTTCTGGCGATTATGCTTACAGCAAAATGTTATTTTGAAGATGTTTCTCTATATGGTCGGGGCCACGCCTTTATGTTCGATTCTAATAAAATTTTGGAAAATAGTTAAAAATTAATAAAACATTTTTCTAACAAAAATCTTGTTTTGACCGATTGTTTCTTTCGCAAAGTGCCTTATTTGACGTCTTAAACGCTTTTGTACAAAAAACTAAGGTGGTAGTTTTAAAAAACCTAATTTTTAACCGGCAGCTAAATGTAATAGCAATCCAATCATGCAGATTTTTATACTCTTGCAAGAGTATATTAACTTTGTCGTGAAGTTTGCAACGCAGAGAAGGAGACATCTCCGACTATATAAAGTATATATATTCTTGATCAGCTCGACGAGACGAGTTCAGATAGCCATGTCCGTCTGTCTGTCTGTCCGTCTGTCCGTCTGTCTGTTTCAATGCGAACTCCTCCCAGAGTTTTGAAGTTAGCAAAAAAATTTAAATGCAGAAAATTTTCTTTTCCTTGCAGGCAGTTTATATGTAGAAACCAGCCTGATCGGAATACTATAGCATATAGCTGCCATAGGAACGATCGGTCAAAAACGAGGTTTTTTCTCAATAAACTCTTTGTTTTTCAAGATATCGCCTCAACTTTTTGGACAAGAACAACTTGGACATAATTTAAGGCACACAGCAAAGTTGGTGATGCTCGGATAAATATAGCATATAGCTCCCATAGGAACAATCGGTCAAAAATTCGGTTTTTGTTAGAAAAACTTTTTTGTTCTTAAATATAAACGGATAAAACTTTGCAGTTACGCATTTTTATGAATCCTTGACCATATTCCAAAGTTTCGTAAAAATCGGACATAAGGGCGTGGCACCGCCCATATAGAGAAAAACTTAAAATTGTGATTTATCTATAAGCAGACGAGATAGAAAATCGTAAAATGAAGTGTAGAATGATTGCATTGTATTCTTTAAAAAAAGTAGAAAATGGGCGGGGTTACGCCCCTTTATCTTTATAAACTTATAAGATTCTTATTGGCAAAACTATAAAACGTATTTTCCAACTGCTTGCAAGAGTATATAAGTTTCAGCAAAGCTGAAAATAGCTCCCTTACTGGTTTACATACAAACTGCCTGACAGAATAAGATAATTTTCTGCGTTTTATTTTTTTTGAAATCGTTAAAACTGAGCTCGCAGTTGGTATTGAAGCAGACATATGGACATGACTGTGTTAACTCGTCTTGTGAAGATAATATATGCTTTATGTGGTCGGCGATATCTCCTTCTCTGCGTAGCGAACTTCATGGCATCGCAAATATATATTATTTTTGCAGGAGTATAAAAAACGCTATTCAGCCTTGCTGAAGACTATTTACTTTTCACGCTCTTTTTATGCCACGCCAGTTTTTTGGATTGAATCTGCTTTCTCTTTACTTTAATAGCCTATATACCAATTTTCATTGTTTAAGCTAATATGGAAACTTGCAATTTATTGATATTAGCTTGTGAAGTTGTAAGTCAATTAATTCAGAAAAAAAAAAGTTTTCCTTTCAACGCCGTAAATTTTCTGTCTTTTCCTCTTCTTCACTTTGTATGATTCAGTGGTCCGATCTTAATGACAATTCCAGAAATTTAGTCTGCGTACGTAAAGTTACTATGTTTGTTTATGTTTTTTTCATCCCTCTATCTTTCAAAACGAAAAAGTTTTCCATTCAACGACTTAAGTTCTGTTCATTTTTCTTCTTCATTCTGTATGGGTGCTACCAGTTCTAATGGTCTGATCATTGCAGTTCCGACAAATGATTTATGGTAGTAAAGCTGTAAAATTTCAGGTCAATAGTCGGAGATTTCTCCTTCTGGGGGTTACAAACTCCGTGACAAAGTCATAATAATATTTACATACGTGAAGAGTATAAAAACACTAATATGTGTACATATGTGGCTGTATGTAAAAGATGAAGAATAAGTGAAGCACAATTTCGAAAGTAATGCTCCTCCGTTTTCTCACCGTTCTCTTGTTCTCTTTGCAAACAACACACTCATACCAATACAAAAGTGTAAGAAGAAGCAAAGAATGGTGCGTGTTTGCGTCCACAAAATCTTAATATTGTTTATTTTTCTTCTTCTTTCCGTATGGAGGCTACCAGTTAAAATGGTCGGATTGATACCAAAACATTATAACAACCTTCAGGAGGTCCATCTAAAGATTAACTGAAAATTTCATTGAATCGGAAGCTGTTTTTGAGTTATGCGCTTATCAACATATTTTTCGATTCATTTTTATACCCTGTACACACACTGTGTATCAGGGTATATTAAGTTTGTTTGAGACGGTTTGTATGTAACGCATAGAAGGAGGGGAGGGGGACCCTATAAAGTATATATATTCTTGATCAGGATGACAAGACGAATTGATATAGCCCTGTCTGTCCGTCCGTCCGTCCGTCCTCACCAATGGTTCTCGAAAACTATAAGAGGTAGAGACTTGAAATTTGGTGGATAGACTCGTGAGGTCAAACGCTAGATCAAGTTTGAAGGATTTTTTGCCACGCCCACTCCTTCCCGCCCATCGAGCACCACCCATTTTTTCAAAAGGCTGTAGCTCGAAAACCTGATGAGTTAGAAACATGAAAATGAGTATGTAGACTCAGTATGTATAGCTCTACAAAACTGCATACCACATTTTTTGCCCCTCCCCTTCGTTTCCACTCAAAAAGTTGTTTTCTTAAAATTACTGTATCTCCTAAACTATAATAGATACAATGCTGAAATTTTGTATGCAAACTCAGTAAACATACCTTTTTAAAACTGCATACCACAAACTTTCATTTTTAACGCTGTGTGACAACGCAAAGACAAACAAGTTGAAATTTGGCATAAATTGCGCTTTGAACACTGCTTTATCCTATTTGTACCAAAAACCGTACTTAACACTGCGAAAACTATTAAAGCTAGAGACTTGAAATTTGGAAGATAGACTTGTGTGGTCGAACACTAGATCAAGTTTAAAGGAATTTTTGCCACGCCCATTCCTTCCCGCCCATCGAGCACAACAAAAGGTCATTTTTTCTTAAAATTGCTGTATATCCTAAAGTATAAAGAATACAATGCTGAAAATTTGTATGCAAACTCAGATAACATACCTTTTTAAAACTGCATACAAAAAACTACCACTTTCCCCGCAAAGACCAACACACTACAATTTTGCAGCAATGCTTTGTAACAAAATCCGTACTAAAGCGCCATCTAATGGCAACATTGCACTGTGAACCCTGCCTCACTATTAGCAAATACTCAAACCATATCGTGGTACACTGCTTTTGCTGTCGGCGAATGTTTAACGTGTTATCAACATAGGTGTGTGTACAGGGTATTATATAGTTGAGAATACTCAACTATACCGCCCTTACTGGTTATTATACTATAGATTGTTGTCTCACATTCAATAATAAGTGATCACGATATATATAGCTACGGTTTGTTTCGTGTATCAGTTGACAAAAGCAAACTCAGTAGTGAAAATCCAAGAAAAACAACACTGACATTGACAGTTTGTTGTTGTTTCAACTTTTTTATACTTTTCACTTATGTGAAATAGTATATTAACTTTGTCACGGAGTTTGTAACAGATCGAAATATTAATTTCCGACTATATAAAGTATATATATTCTTGATCAGGACGACAAGACGAGTTGATTTAGCCATGTCCGTCTGTCCGTCTGTCCGTCTGTCTGTCTGTCTGTCTGTCTGTATGTATGCAAACTAGTCCCTCAGTTTTGAAGCTATCGAGCTGAAACTTTGTACAGAGTCTTAGAATTTATTACGATGAATCATTCGTCGGAACCAGCATGATCGGATTATTGGAACAGGTAGCTCCCATACGAAAAGAAGAAGAAAAGTGAACAAAACTTGAATCGCTGTATGGAAAACTTTTTTGTTTTGTACAATAGAGTGCTGAAATTTTAAACATAGTAGTTTTACATGGTCCGACTACATGCCTGAAAGTTTCATTGAGATTGGACATCTGGAACTGGTAGCTCCCATACAAAATGAAGAAGAGGAAGAGAAGCCATATTCACGTCGTTGTATGGAAAACTTTTTTGTTTCTTAACCAATTGACTTGAAATTTTAAAGTTATGTTCTTAGGGAGGAATGAAAACTATTTTGACCAAAAGTGGGCGTAACCACGCGTAGCCACGCCCACTTATAGCGAAAATTTACCCGTTGTATGGAAAACTTTTTTGTTTTTTAACCAATTGACTTGAAACTTTGCAGTTATGCTCTTAGGGAGGAATGAAAACTATTTTGATCAAAAGTGGGCGTGGCCACGCCCACTTATAGCTTAACTTGACCCTTTGTATGGAAAACTTTCTTGTTTTTTAACCAATTGACTTGAAACTTTACAGTTATGTTCTTAGGGAGGAATGAAAACTATTTTGACCAAAAGTGGGCGTAGCCACGCCCACTTATAGCGAAAATTGACACTTTGTATGGAAAACTTTTTTGTTTTTTAACCAATTGACTTGAAACTTTACAGTTATGTTCTTAGAGAGGAATGAAAACTATTTTGACAAAAAGTGGGCGTAGCCACGCCCTTTTATAGCGAAAATTTATCCGTTGTATGGAAAACTTTTTTGTTTCTTAACCAATTGACTTGAAACTTTGCAGTTATGCTCTTAGGGAGGAATGAAAACTATTTTGATCAAAAGTGGGCATGTCCACGCCCACTTATAGCTTAACTTGACGCTTTGTATGGAAAACTTTTTTGTTTTTTAACCAATTGACTTAAAACTTTACAGTTATGTTCCTAGGGAGGAATGAAAACTATTTTGACGAAAAGTGGGCGTAGCCACGCCTACTTATAGCGAAAATTGACCCGTTGTATGGAAAACTTTTTTGTTTTTTAACCAATTGATTTGAAACTTTGCAGTTATGCTCTTAGGGAGGAATGAAAACTATTTTGATCAAAAGTGGGCGTGGCCACGCCCTTTTATAGCGAAAATTGACCCTTTGTATGGAAAACTTTTTTGTTTTTTAACCAATTGACTTGAAACTTTACAGTTATGTTCTTAGGGAGGAATAAAAACTATTTTAACCAAATGTGGGCATGGCTACGCCCACTTATCGCAAAACTTGAACCGTTGTATGGAAAAATTTTTTGGTTTTTAACGAATTGACTTGAAACATTACAGTTATGTTGTTAGGGATGCATGAAAACTATTCATTTAGTTTTTTTTATAGTGACACAAAGTGAAAAGTATTATAGCTTCAGCCTTGCTGAAGATAGCGTCCTTACTGGTTTTAATTTGACATGACTTGGAGTCAAATCCTTCAAGCCGTACATACCTGCATTGTTTACACATTAGTGCGTGTAATTTGCAAAGAGTATTAATTAATTTTAATACTCTCTGGCTTGTACGTTCTCTCAAAGTTTTCTTGTTCTCTTTCAATCAACAAACACATAACAATACTGACGTATAAGAAGAAGCATAGCATGTTACGTTTAATGCTTGCGACGTCGCAAGTTTGTATGGAAAAAAGAAAAGGTCTGTTTTTAGGGTTTTTCCGGCAATTATTTGAATTTTTCTCGCCGTAAAAACCATCTTTGAACTTTAACGAACATTTAAAAAAAAGAATTGGCCAAATTGGTCCAGGCGTTGTTGAGTTATGCGCTTACCAACACATTTTGCGATTCATTTTTATATTATAGACTAGCTGACCCGGCGCGCTTTGCTACGCCCTCAAAGTATGATGAACTGTTGCATATAGCCCAGGATTGAATCTTTTAACACTCTATCACAATTAGTTCCTAAGTTTTCTTCTTGTCAGACTTATAGATACAGGTACATAGGCGTTTAAAATTTTTATTATATGTTGCAGCAGCCACGATCATTTATCAATTCTTGTTGGGTTCGAAGTCATCAATATTATTTCCAGATTTTGTTTTCGTAGATTAATTAAATTTAAAAAAAAAAATATTCCAGCGTTTTGAAACTCTAATTACCGTTAATGCGTTTCAGAATTCTTAATGCCTTGTAATTATGGCAAATTTCTTACTTTGCAGTGATATATAATTACCTTTACAAACATGTGATTGCAAAATTCCATCTGTTTATATTTAAGAACAACAAAACCATATTTTTGACTAATTGTTCCTTTGTTCCATTTTAGCAAAATGAAAACTACTCTCCACTTTACAGCCTTCTGGCGATTATGCTTACAGCAAAATGTTATTTTGAAGATGTTTCTCTATATGGTCGGGGCCACGCCTTTATGTTCGATTCTAATAAAATTTTGGAAAATAGTTAAAAATTAATAAAACATTTTTCTAACAAAAATCTTGTTTTGACCGATTGTTTCTTTCGCAAAGTGCCTTATTTGACGTCTTAAACGCTTTTGTACAAAAAACTAAGGTGGTAGTTTTAAAAAACCTAATTTTTAACCGGCAGCTAAATGTAATAGCAATCCAATCATGCAGATTTTTATACTCTTGCAAGAGTATATTAACTTTGTCGTGAAGTTTGCAACGCAGAGAAGGAGACATCTCCGACTATATAAAGTATATATATTCTTGATCAGCTCGACGAGACGAGTTCAGATAGCCATGTCCGTCTGTCTGTCTGTCCGTCTGTCCGTCTGTCTGTTTCAATGCGAACTCCTCCCAGAGTTTTGAAGTTAGCAAAAAAATTTAAATGCAGAAAATTTTCTTTTCCTTGCAGGCAGTTTATATGTAGAAACCAGCCTGATCGGAATACTATAGCATATAGCTGCCATAGGAACGATCGGTCAAAAACGAGGTTTTTTCTCAATAAACTCTTTGTTTTTCAAGATATCGCCTCAACTTTTTGGACAAGAACAACTTGGACATAATTTAAGGCACACAGCAAAGTTGGTGATGCTCGGATAAATATAGCATATAGCTCCCATAGGAACAATCGGTCAAAAATTCGGTTTTTGTTAGAAAAACTTTTTTGTTCTTAAATATAAACGGATAAAACTTTGCAGTTACGCATTTTTATGAATCCTTGACCATATTCCAAAGTTTCGTAAAAATCGGACATAAGGGCGTGGCACCGCCCATATAGAGAAAAACTTAAAAATGTGATTTATCTATAAGCAGACGAGATAGAAAATCGTAAAATGAAGTGTAGAATGATTGCATTGTATTCTTTAAAAAAAGTAGAAAATGGGCGGGGTTACGCCCCTTTATCTTTATAAACTTATAAGATTCTTATTGGCAAAACTATAAAACGTATTTTCCAACTGCTTGCAAGAGTATATAAGTTTCAGCAAAGCTGAAAATAGCTCCCTTACTGGTTTACATACAAACTGCCTGACAGAATAAGATAATTTTCTGCGTTTTATTTTTTTTGAAATCGTTAAAACTGAGCTCGCAGTTGGTATTGAAGCAGACATATGGACATGACTGTGTTAACTCGTCTTGTGAAGATAATATATGCTTTATGTGGTCGGCGATATCTCCTTCTCTGCGTAGCGAACTTCATGGCATCGCAAATATATATTATTTTTGCAGGAGTATAAAAAACGCTATTCAGCCTTGCTGAAGACTATTTACTTTTCACGCTCTTTTTATGCCACGCCAGTTTTTTGGATTGAATCTGCTTTCTCTTTACTTTAATAGCCTATATACCAATTTTCATTGTTTAAGCTAATATGGAAACTTGCAATTTATTGATATTAGCTTGTGAAGTTGTAAGTCAATTAATTCAGAAAAAAAAAGTTTTCCTTTCAACGCCGTAAATTTTCTGTCTTTTCCTCTTCTTCACTTTGTATGATTCAGTGGTCCGATCTTAATGACAATTCCAGAAATTTAGTCTGCGTACGTAAAGTTACTATGTTTGTTTATGTTTTTTTCATCCCTCTATCTTCCAAAACGAAAAAGTTTTCCATTCAACGACTTAAGTTCTGTTCATTTTTCTTCTTCATTCTGTATGGGTGCTACCAGTTCTAATGGTCTGATCATTGCAGTTCCGACAAATGATTTATGGTAGTAAAGCTGTAAAATTTCAGGTCAATAGTCGGAGATTTCTCCTTCTGGGGGTTACAAACTCCGTGACAAAGTCATAATAATATTTACATACGTGAAGAGTATAAAAACACTAATATGTGTACATATGTGGCTGTATGTAAAAGATGAAGAAGAAGTGAAGCACAATTTCGAAAGTAATGCTCCTCCGTTTTCTCACCGTTCTCTTGTTCTCTTTGCAAACAACACACTCATACCAATACAAAAGTGTAAGCAGAAGCAAAGAATGGTACGTGCTTGCGTCCACAAAATCTTAATATTGTTTATTTTTCTTCTTCTTTCCGTATGGAGGCTACCAGTTAAAATGGTCGGATTGATACCAAAACATTATAACAACCTTCAGGAGGTCCATCTAAAGATTAACTGAAAATTTCATTGAATCGGAAGCTGTTTTTGAGTTATGCGCTTATCAACATATTTTTCGATTCATTTTTATTATACTACTAGCTGACCCGGCGCGCTTTGCTACGCCCTCAAAGTATGATGAACTGTTGCATATAGCCCAGGATTGAATCTTTTAACACTCTATCACAATTAGTTCCTAAGTTTTCTTCTTGTCAGACTTATAGATACAGGTACATAGGCGTTTAAAATTTTTATTGTATGTTGCAGCAGCCACGTTCATTTATCAATTCTTGTTGGGTTCGAAGTCATCAATATTATTTCCAGATTTTGTTTTCGTAGATTAATTAAATTTAAAACCAGTAAGGACGCTATCTTCAGCAATGCTGAAGCTATAATACTTTTCACTTTGTGTCACTATAAAAAAAACTAAATGAATAGTTTTCATGCCTCCCTAACAACATAACTGTAATGTTTCAAGTCAATTCGTTAAAAAACAAAAAATTTTTCCATACAACGGTTCAAGTTTTGCGATAAGTGGGCGTAGCCATGCCCACATTTGGTCAAAATAGTTTTTATTCCTCCCTAAGAACATAACAGTAAAGTTTTAAGTCAATTGGTTAAAAAACAAAAAAGTTTTCCTTACAAAGGGTCAAGTTAAGCTATAAGTGGGTGTGGCCATGCCCACATTTGGTCAAAATAGTTTTCGTTCCTCCCTAGGAACATAACTGTAAAGTTTTAAGTCAATTGGTTAAAAAACAAAAAAGTTTTCCATACAAAGGGTCAAGTTAAGCTATAAGTGGGTGTGGCCATGCCCACATTTGGTCAAAATAGTTTTTATTCCTCCCTAAGAACATAACAGTAAAGTTTCAAGTCAATTGGTTAAAAAACAAAAAAGTTTTCCATACAAAGGGTCAATTTTCGCTATAAAAGGGCGTGGCCACGCCCACTTTTGATCAAAATAGTTTTCATTCCTCCCTAAGAGCATAACTGCAAAGTTTCAAGTCAATTGGTTAAAAAACAAAAAAGTTTTCCATACAACGGGTCAATTTTTGCTATAAGTAGGCGTGGTTACGCCCACTTTTGGTCAAAATAGTATTCATTCTTCTCTAGGAACATAACTGTAAAGTTTTAAGTCAATTGGTTAAAAAACAAAAAAGTTTTCCATACAAAGGGTCAATTTTCGCTATAAAAGAGCGTGGCTACGCCCACTTTTCGTCAAAATAGTTTTCATTCCTCCCTAAGAACATAACTGTAAAGTTTCAAGTCAATTGATTAAAAAACCAAAAAGTTTTCCATACAAAGGGTCAAGTTAAGCTATAAGTGGGTGTGGCCATGCCCACTTTTGGTCAAAATAGTTTTCATTCCTCCCTAGGAACATAACTGTAAAGTTTTAAGTCAATTGGTTAAAAAACAAAAAAGTTTTCCATACAAAGCGTCAAGTTAAGCTATAAGTGGGCGTGGCCATGACCACTTTTGATCAAAATAGTTTTCATTCCTCCCTAAGAGCACAACTGCAAAGTTTCAAGTCAATTGGTTAAAAAACAAAAAAGTTTTCCATACAAAGTGTCAATTTTCGCTATAAGTGGGCGTGGCTACGCCCACTTTTGGTCAAAATAGTTTTCATTCCTCCCTAAGAACATAACTGTAAAGTTTCAAGTCAATTGGTTAAAAAACAAAAAAGTTTTCCATACAAAGTGTCAATTTTCGCTATAAGTGGGCGTGGCTACGCCCACTTTTGGTCAAAATAGTTTTCATTCCTCCCTAAGAGCATAACTGCAAAGTTTCAAGTCAATTGGTTAAAAAACAAAAAAGTTTTCCATACAACGGGTAAATTTTCGCTATAAGTGGGCGTGGCTACGCGTGGTTACGCCCACTTTTGGTCAAAATAGTTTTCATTCCTCCCTAAGAACATAACTTTAAAATTTCAAGTCAATTGGTTAAGAAACAAAAAAGTTTTCCATACAACGACATGAATATGGCTTCTCTTCCTCTTCTTCATTTTGTATGGGAGCTACCAGTTCCAGATGTCCAATCTCAATGAAACTTTCAGGCATGTAGTCGGACCATGTAAAACTACTATGTTTAAAATTTCAGCACTCTATTGTACAAAACAAAAAAGTTTTCCATACAACGATTCAAGTTTTGTTCACTTTTCTTCTTCTTTTCGTATGGGAGCTACCTGTTCCAATAATCCGATCATGCTGGTTCCGACGAATGATTCATCGTAATAAATTCTAAGACTCTGTGCAAAGTTTCAGCTCGATAGCTTCAAAACTGAGGGACTAGTTTGCATACATACAGACAGACAGACAGACAGACAGACAGACGGACAGACGGACATGGCTAAATCAACTCGTCTTGTCGTCCTGATCAAGAATATATATACTTTATATAGTCGGAAATTAATATTTCGATCTGTTACAAACTCCGTGACAAAGTTAATATACTATTTCACATAAGTGAAAAGTATAAAAAGTTTTCCTTTCAACGCCGTAAATTTTCTGTCTTTTCCTCTTCTTCACTTTGTATGATAAGTACCAGTTTCAGCGGTCCGATCTTAATGACAATTCCAGAAATTTAGTCTGCGTACGTAAAGTTACTATGTTTGTTTATGTTTTTTTCATCCCTCTATCTTCCAAAACGAAAAAGTTTTCCATTCAACGACTTAAGTTCTGTTCATTTTTCTTCTTCATTCTGTATGGGTGCTACCAGTTCTAATGGTCTGATCATTGCAGTTCCGACAAATGATTTATGGTAGTAAAGCTGTAAAATTTCAGGTCAATAGTCGGAGATTTCTCCTTCTGGGGGTTACAAACTCCGTGACAAAGTCATAATAATATTTACATACGTGAAGAGTATAAAAACACTAACATGTGTTCTCTTGTTCTCTTTGCAAACAACACACTCATACCAATACAAAAGTGTAAGAAGAAGCAAAGAATGGTACGTGCTTGCGTCCACAAAATCTTAATAATGTTTATTTGTCTTCGTCTTTCCGTATGGAGGCTACCTTCAGGAGGTCCATCTAAAGATTAACTGAAAATTTCATTGAATCGGAAGCTGTTTTGGAGTTATGCGCTTATCAACATATTTTTCGATTCATTATACTTTTCACTTATGTGAAATAGTATATTAACTTTGTCACGGAGTTTGTAACAGATCGAAATATTAATTTCCGACTATATAAAGTATATATATTCTTGATCAGGACGACAAGACGAGTTGATTTAGCCATGTCCGTCTGTCCGTCTGTCTGTCTGTCTGTCTGTATGTATGCAAACTAATCCCTCAGTTTTGAAGCTATCGAGCTGAAACTTTGTACAGAGTCTTAGAATTTATTACGATGAATCATTCGTCGGAACCAGCATGATCGGATTATTGGAACAGGTAGCTCCCATACGAAAAGAAGAAGAAAAGTGAACAAAACTTGAATCGCTGTATGGAAAACTTTTTTGTTTTGTACAATAGAGTGCTGAAATTTTAAACATAGTAGTTTTACATGGTCCGACTACATGCCTGAAAGTTTCATTGAGATTGGACATCTGGAACTGGTAGCTCCCATACAAAATGAAGAAGAGGAAGAGAAGCCATATTCACGTCGTTGTATGGAAAACTTTTTTGTTTCTTAACCAATTGACTTGAAATTTTAAAGTTATGTTCTTAGGGAGGAATAAAAACTATTTTGACCAAAAGTGGGCGTAACCACGCGTAGCCACGCCCACTTATAGCGAAAATTTACCCGTTGTATGGAAAACTTTTTTGTTTTTTAACCAATTGACTTGAAACTTTGCAGTTATGCTCTTAGGGAGGAATGAAAACTATTTTGATCAAAAGTGGGCGTGGCCACGCCCACTTATAGCTTAACTTGACCCTTTGTATGGAAAACTTTCTTGTTTTTTAACCAATTGACTTGAAACTTTACAGTTATGTTCTTAGGGAGGAATGAAAACTATTTTGACCACTTATAGCGAAAATTGACACTTTGTATGGAAAACTTTTTTGTTTCTTAACCAATTGACTTGAAACTTTGCAGTTATGCTCTTAGGGAGGAATGAAAACTATTTTGATCAAAAGTGGGCATGTCCACGCCCACTTCTAGCTTAACTTGACGCTTTGTATGGAAAACTTTTTAGTTTTTTAACCAATTGACTTAAAACTTTACAGTCATGTTCCTAGGGAGGAATGGAAACTATTTTGACCAAAAGTGGGCGGAGCCACGCCTATTTATAGCGAAAATTGACCCGTTGTATGGAAAACTTTTTTGTTTTTTAACCAATTGATTTGAAACTTTGCAGTTATGCTCTTAGGGAGGAATGAAAACTATTTTGATCAAAAGTGGGCGTGGCCACGCCCTTTTATAGCGAAAATTGACCCTTTGTATGGAAAACTTTTTTATTTTTTAACCAATTGACTTGAAACTTTATAGTTATGTTCTTAGGGAGGAATAAAAACTATTTTAACCAAATGTGGGCATGGCTACGCCCACTTATCACAAAACTTGAACCGTTGTATGGAAAAATTTTTTGTTTTTTAACGAATTGACTTGAAACATTACAGTTATGTTGTTAGGGATGCATGAAAACTATTCATTTAGTTTTTTTTATAGTGACACAAAGTGAAAAGTATTATAGCTTCAGCCTTGCTGAAGATAGCGTCCTTACTGGTTTTTATTATACTATAGATTATTGTCTCACATTCAATAATAAGTGATCACGATATACATAGCTACGGTTTGTTTCGTGTATCAGTTGACAAAAGCAAACTCAGTAGTGAAAATCCAAGAAAAACAACACTGACATTGACAGTTTGTTGTTGTTTCAACTTTTTTTTAATTTGACATGACTTGGAGTCAAATCCTTCAAGCCGTACATACCTGCATTGTTTACACATTAGTGCGTGTAATTTGCAAAGAGTATTAATTAATTTTAATACTCTCTGGCTTGTACGTTCTCTAAAAGTTTTCTTGTTCTCTTTCAATCAACAAACACATAACAATACTGACGTATAAGAAGAAGCATAGCATGTTTTTCTTCTTGTCAGACTTATAGATACAGGTACATAGGCGTTTTAAATTTTTATTATATGTTGCAGCAGCCACGTTCATTTATCAATTCTTGTTGGGTTCGAAGTCATCAATATTATTTCCAGATTTTGTTTTCGTAGATTAATTAAATTTTTTAAAATAATTTTTCCAGCGTTTTGAAACTCTAATTACCGTTAATGCGTTTCAGCATTCTTAATGCCTTGTAATTATGGCAAAACCTTTACAAACATGTGATTGCAAAATTCCATCTGTTTATATTTAAGAACAACAAAACCATGTTTTTGATTAATTGTTCCTTTGTTCCATTTTAGCAAAATGAAAAATACTCTCCACTTTACAGCCTTCTGGCGACTTTGCTTACAGCAAAATGTTATTTTGAAGATGTTTCTCTATATGGTCGGGGCCACGCCTGTATGTTCGATTCTAATAAAATTTTGGAAAATAGTTAAAAATTAATAAAATATTTTTCTAACAAAAATCTTATTTTGACCGATTGTTTCTTTCGCAAAGTGCCTTTTTTGACTTCTAAAATGTTTTTATAAAAAAAACCAGTAAGGGCGGTATAGTCGAGTATACTCGACAATATAATACCCTGCACACATGGTAGGCGGTGCCACACCCTCAATCTACAAAAACATATTGATCTGACGTCGCCTATTCAAATAGTGTTCAAAATATCAAGAAAATCGGTCAAAAAATGTGGATTTTACGAAAAATTTAAGTTTGTAGGCCTCTGAGGGGTAGCCATCAAAGAGAGGGGAAATTTGTGGTATGCAGTTTTTAAGATGTATTATCACTGAGCTTGTATACAAAATTTCAGGTTCATACCTTTGTTAGTTTTGGAGATATTGCTTTTTATAGAAAACAACTGGGGGAGGGGAAATCAAGGGGAGGGGGGAAATTTTTGGTATGCAGTTTTGTAGAGTTACTTATACTGAGTCCACATACCGACTTTCATGATTCTATCTCTTTGGATGTTCGAGTTATAGCGTTTTCAAAAAGTGGGTGGTGCTGGATGGGCGGGAAGGAGTGGGCGTGGCACAAAACCATTCAAACTTGATCTGCTGCCGCGCATCACGAGTCTACCCACCAAATTTCAAGTCTCTAGCTCTTATAGTTTCCGAGAACCATTGGTGAGGACGGACGGACGGACGGACAGACGGACAGACGGACGGACATGGCTTAATCAACTTCTCTTGTCATCCCGATCAAGAATATATATACTTTATGGGGTCCCCCGACCCGCCTTCTATGCGTTACATACATTTGGCTTTTGCACAAACACAATATACCCTGATACACAGTATGTGTACAGGGTATAATAAGGTGATAGTTTTAAAATCAAACCGTTTTTGATGCCTAAACCTAATTTTTAACCGGCAGCTAAATGTAAGAGCAATCCAATCATGCAGATTTTTTACATACAAACTGCCTGAAAGGATAAGATAATTTTCTGCGTTTTTTTTTTTTTTGAAATCGTTAAAACTGAGCTCGCAGTTGGTATTGAAGCAGACATATGGACATGACTGTGTTAACTCGTCTTGTGAAGATAATATATGCTTTATGTGGTCGGCGATATCTTCTTCTCTGCGTAGCGAACTTCATGGCATCGCAAATATATATTATTTTTGCAGGAGTATAAAAAACGCTATTCAGCCTTGCTGAAGACTATTTACTTTTCACGCTCTTTTTATGCCACGCCAATTTTTTGGATTGAATCTGCTTTCTCTTTACTTTAATAGCCTATATACCAATTTTCATTGTTTAAGCTAATATGGAAACTTGCAATTTATTGATATTAGCTTGTGAAGTTGTAAGTCAATTAATTCAGAAAAAAAAAGTTTTCCTTTCAACGCCGTAAATTTTCTGTCTTTTCCTCTTCTTCACTTTGTATGATAAGTACCAGTTTCAGTGGTCCGATCTTAATGACAATTCCAGAAATGTAGTCTGTGTACGTAAAGCTACTATGTTTGTTTATGTTTTTTTCATACCTCTATATTCCAAAACGAAAAAGTTTTCCATTCAACGATTTAAGTTCTGTTCATTTTTCTTCTTCATTCTGTATGGGTGCTACCAGTTCTAATGGTCTGATCATTGCAGTTCCGACAAATGATTTATGGTGGTAAAGCTGTAAAATTTCAGGTCAATAGTCGGAGATTTTTCCTTCTGGGGGTTACAAACTCCGTGACAAAGTCATAATAATATTTACATACGTGAAGAGTATAAAAACACTAATATGTGTTCTCTTGTTCTCTTTGCAAACAACACACTCATACCAATACAAAAGTGTAAGAAGAAGCAAAGAATGGTACGTGCTTGCGTCCACAAAATCTTAATATTGTTTATTTGTCTTCTTCTTTCCGTATGGAGGCTACCAGTTAAAATGGTCGGATTGATACCAAAACATTATAACAACCTTCAGGAGGTCCATCTAAAGATTAACTGAAAATTTCATTGAATCGGAAGCTGTTTTGGAGTTATGCGCTTATCAACATATTTTTCGATTCATTATACTTTTCACTTATGTGAAATATGGAAAACTTTTTTGTTTTGTACAATAGAGTGCTGAAATTTTAAACATAGTAGTTTTACATGGTCCGACTACATGCCTGAAAGTTTCATTGAGATTGGACATCTGGAACTGGTAGCTCCCATACAAAATGAAGAAGAGGAAGAGAAGCCATATTCACGTCGTTGTATGGAAAACTTTTTTGTTTCTTAACCAATTGACTTGAAATTTTAAAGTTATGTTCTTAGGGAGGAATGAAAACTATTTTGACCAAAAGTGGGCGTAACCACGCGTAGCCACGCCCACTTATAGCGAAAATTTACCCGTTGTATGGAAAACTTTTTTGTTTTTTAACCAATTGACTTGAAACTTTGCAGTTATGCTCTTAGGGAGGAATGAAAACTATTTTGATCAAAAGTGGGCGTGGCCACGCCCACTTATAGCTTAACTTGACCCTTTGTATGGAAAACTTTCTTGTTTTTTAACCAATTGACTTGAAACTTTACAGTTATGTTCTTAGGGAGGAATGAAAACTATTTTGACCAAAAGTGGGCGTAGCCACGCCCACTTATAGCGAAAATTGACACTTTGTATGGAAAACTTTTTTGTTTTTTAACCAATTGACTTGAAACTTTACAGTTATGTTCTTAGAGAGGAATGAAAACTATTTTGACCAAAAGTGGGCGTAGCCACGCCCACTTATAGCGAAAATTTATCCGTTGTATGGAAAACTTTTTTGTTTCTTAACCAATTGACTTGAAACTTTGCAGTTATGCTCTTAGGGAGGAATGAAAACTATTTTGATCAAAAGTGGGCATGTCCACGCCCACTTATAGCTTAACTTGACGCTTTGTATGGAAAACTTTTTGTTTTTTAACCAATTGACTTTAAACTTTACAGTTATGTTCCTAGGGAGGAATGAAAACTATTTTGACCAAAAGTGGGCGTAGTCACGCCTACTTATAGCGAAAATTGACCCGTTGTATGGAAAACTTTTTTGTTTTTTAACCAATTGATTTGAAACTTTGCAGTTATGCTCTTAGGGAGGAATGAAAACTATTTTGATCAAAATTGGGCGTGGCCACGCCCTTTTATAGCGAAAATTGACCCTTTGTATGGAAAACTTTTTTGTTTTTTAACCAATTGACTTGAAACTTTACAGTTATGTTCTTAGGGAGGAATAAAAACTATTTTAACCAAATGTGGGCATGGCTACGCCCACTTATCGCAAAACTTGAACCGTTGTATGGAAAATTTTTTTGTTTTTTAACGAATTGACTTGAAACATTACAGTTATGTTGTTAGGGATGCATGAAAACTATTCATTTAGTTTTTTTTATAGTGACACAAAGTGAAAAGTATTATAGCTTCAGCCTTGCTGAAGATAGCGTCCTTACTGGTTTTTATTATACTACTAGCTGACCCGGCGCGCTTTGCTACGCCCTCGAAGTACGATGAACTGTTGCATATAGCCCAGGATTGAATCTTTTAACACTCTATCACAATTAGTTCCTAAATTTTCTTCTTGACAGACTTATAGATACAGGTACATAGGCGTTTTAAATTTTTATTATATGTTGCAGCAGCCACGTTCATTTATCAATTCTTGTTGGGTTCGAAGTCATCAATATTATTTCCAGATTTTGTTTTCGTAGATTAATTAAATTTTTTAAAATAATTTTTCCAGCGTTTTGAAACTCTAATTACCGTTAATGCGTTTCAGCATTCTTAATGCCTTGTAATTATGGCAAAACCTTTACAAACATGTGATTGCAAAATTCCATCTGTTTATATTTAAGAACAACAAAACCATGTTTTTGATTAATTGTTCCTTTGTTCCATTTTAGCAAAATGAAAAATACTCTCCACTTTACAGCCTTCTGGCGACTTTGCTTACAGCAAAATGTTATTTTGAAGATGTTTCTCTATATGGTCGGGGCCACGCCTTTATGTTCGATTCTAATAAAATTTTGGAAAATAGTTAAAAATTAATAAAATATTTTTCTAACAAAAATCTTATTTTGACCGATTGTTTCTTTCGCAAAGTGCCTTTTTTGACTTCTAAAATGTTTTTATAAAAAAAACCAGTAAGGGCGGTATAGTCGAGTATACTCGACAATATAATACCCTGCACACATGGTAGGCGGTGCCACACCCTCAATCTACAAAAACATATTGATCTGACGTCGCCTATTCAAATAGTGTTCAAAATATCAAGAAAATCGGTCAAAAAATGTGGATTTTACGAAAAATTTAAGTTTGTAGGCCTCTGAGGGGTAGCCATCAAAGAGAGGGGAAATTTGTGGTATGCAGTTTTTAAGATGTATTATCACTGAGCTTGTATACAAAATTTCAGGTTCATACCTTTGTTAGTTTTGGAGATATTGCTTTTTATAGAAAACAACTGGGGGAGGGGAAATCAAGGGGAGGGGGGAAATTTTTGGTATGCAGTTTTGTAGAGTTACTTATACTGAGTCCACATACCGACTTTCATGATTCTATCTCTTTGGATGTTCGAGTTATAGCGTTTTCAAAAAGTGGGTGGTGCTGGATGGGCGGGAAGGAGTGGGCGTGGCACAAAACCATTCAAACTTGATCTGCTGCCGCGCATCACGAGTCTACCCACCAAATTTCAAGTCTCTAGCTCTTATAGTTTCCGAGAACCATTGGTGAGGACGGACGGACGGACGGACAGACGGACGGACATGGCTTAATCAACTTCTCTTGTCATCCCGATCAAGAATATATATACTTTATGGGGTCCCCCGACCCGCCTTCTATGCGTTACATACATTTGGCTTTTGCACAAACACAATATACCCTGATACACAGTATGTGTACAGGGTATAATAAGGTGATAGTTTTAAAATCAAACCGTTTTTGATGCCTAAACCTAATTTTTAACCGGCAGCTAAATGTAAGAGCAATCCAATCATGCAGATTTTTTACATACAAACTGCCTGAAAGGATAAGATAATTTTCTGCGTTTTTTTTTTTTTTGAAATCGTTAAAACTGAGCTCGCAGTTGGTATTGAAGCAGACATATGGACATGACTGTGTTAACTCGTCTTGTGAAGATAATATATGCTTTATGTGGTCGGCGATATCTTCTTCTCTGCGTAGCGAACTTCATGGCATCGCAAATATATATTATTTTTGCAGGAGTATAAAAAACGCTATTCAGCCTTGCTGAAGACTATTTACTTTTCACGCTCTTTTTATGCCACGCCAATTTTTTGGATTGAATCTGCTTTCTCTTTACTTTAATAGCCTATATACCAATTTTCATTGTTTAAGCTAATATGGAAACTTGCAATTTATTGATATTAGCTTGTGAAGTTGTAAGTCAATTAATTAAGAAAAAAAAAGTTTTCCTTTCAACGCCGTAAATTTTCTGTCTTTTCCTCTTCTTCACTTTGTATGATAAGTACCAGTTTCAGTGGTCCGATCTTAATGACAATTCCAGAAATGTAGTCTGTGTACGTAAAGCTACTATGTTTGTTTATGTTTTTTTCATCCCTCTATATTCCAAAACGAAAAAGTTTTCCATTCAACGATTTAAGTTCTGTTCATTTTTCTTCTTCATTCTGTATAGGTGCTACCAGTTCTAATGGTCTGATCATTGCAGTTCCGACAAATGATTTATGGTGGTAAAGCTGTAAAATTTCAGGTCAATAGTCGGAGATTTTTCCTTCTGGGGGTTACAAACTCCGTGACAAAGTCATAATAATATTTACATACGTGAAGAGTATAAAAACACTAATATGTGTTCTCTTGTTCTCTTTGCAAACAACACACTCATACCAATACAAAAGTGTAAGAAGAAGCAAAGAATGGTACGTGCTTGCGTCCACAAAATCTTAATATTGTTTATTTGTCTTCTTCTTTCCGTATGGAGGCTACCAGTTAAAATGGTCGGATTGATACCAAAACATTATAACAACCTTCAGGAGGTCCATCTAAAGATTAACTGAAAATTTCATTGAATCGGAAGCTGTTTTGGAGTTATGCGCTTATCAACATATTTTTCGATTCATTATACTTTTCACTTATGTGAAATATGGAAAACTTTTTTGTTTTGTACAATAGAGTGCTGAAATTTTAAACATAGTAGTTTTACATGGTCCGACTACATGCCTGAAAGTTTCATTGAGATTGGACATCTGGAACTGGTAGCTCCCATACAAAATGAAGAAGAGGAAGAGAAGCCATATTCACGTCGTTGTATGGAAAACTTTTTTGTTTCTTAACCAATTGACTTGAAATTTTAAAGTTATGTTCTTAGGGAGGAATGAAAACTATTTTGACCAAAAGTGGGCGTAACCACGCGTAGCCACGCCCACTTATAGCGAAAATTTACCCGTTGTATGGAAAACTTTTTTGTTTTTTAACCAATTGACTTGAAACTTTGCAGTTATGCTCTTAGGGAGGAATGAAAACTATTTTGATCAAAAATGGGCGTGGCCACGCCCACTTATAGCTTAACTTGACCCTTTGTATGGAAAACTTTCTTGTTTTTTAACCAATTGACTTGAAACTTTACAGTTATGTTCTTAGGGAGGAATGAAAACTATTTTGACCAAAAGTGGGCGTAGCCACGCCCACTTATAGCGAAAATTGACACTTTGTATGGAAAACTTTTTTGTTTTTTAACCAATTGACTTGAAACTTTACAGTTATGTTCTTAGAGAGGAATGAAAACTATTTTGACCAAAAGTGGGCGTAGCCACGCCCACTTATAGCGAAAATTTATCCGTTGTATGGAAAACTTTTTTGTTTCTTAACCAATTGACTTGAAACTTTGCAGTTATGCTCTTAGGGAGGAATGAAAACTATTTTGATCAAAAGTGGGCATGTCCACGCCCACTTATAGCTTAACTTGACGCTTTGTATGGAAAACTTTTTTGTTTTTTAACCAATTGACTTAAAACTTTACAGTTATGTTCCTAGGGAGGAATGAAAACTATTTTGACCAAAAGTGGGCGTAGTCACGCCTACTTATAGCGAAAATTGACCCGTTGTATGGAAAACTTTTTTGTTTTTTAACCAATTGATTTGAAACTTTGCAGTTATGCTCTTAGGGAGGAATGAAAACTATTTTGATCAAAATTGGGCGTGGCCACGCCCTTTTATAGTGAAAATTGACCCTTTGTATGGAAAACTTTTTTGTTTTTTAACCAATTGACTTGAAACTTTACAGTTATGTTCTTAGGGAGGAATAAAAACTATTTTAACCAAATGTGGGCATGGCTACGCCCACTTATCGCAAAACTTGAACCGTTGTATGGAAAATTTTTTTGTTTTTTAACGAATTGACTTGAAACATTACAGTTATGTTGTTAGGGATGCATGAAAACTATTCATTTAGTTTTTTTTATAGTGACACAAAGTGAAAAGTATTATAGCTTCAGCCTTGCTGAAGATAGCGTCCTTACTGGTTTTTATTATACTATAGATTATTGTCTCACATTCAATAATAAGTGATCACGATATACATAGCTACGGTTTGTTTCGTGTATCAGTTGACAAAAGCAAACTCAGTAGTGAAAATCCAAGAAAAACAACACTGACATTGACAGTTTGTTGTTGTTTCAACTTTTTTTTAATTTGACATGACTTGGAGTCAAATCCTTCAAGCCGTACATACCTGCATTGTTTACACATTAGTGCGTGTAATTTGCAAAGAGTATTAATTAATTTTAATACTCTCTGGCTTGTACGTTCTCTCAAAGTTTTCTTGTTCTCTTTCAATCAACAAACACATAACAATACTGACGTATAAGAAGAAGCATAGCATGTTACGTTTAATGCTTGCGACGTCGCAAGTTTGTATGGAAAAAAGAAAAGGTCTGTTTTTAGGGTTTTTCCGGCAATTATTTGAATTTTTCTCGCCGTAAAAACCATCTTTGAACTTTAACGAACATTTAAAAAAAAGAATTGGCCAAATTGGTCCAGGCGTTGTTGAGTTATGCGCTTACCAACACATTTTGCGATTCATTTTTATATTATAGACTAGCTGACCCGGCGCGCTTTGCTACGCCCTCAAAGTACGATGAACTGTTGCATATAGCCCAGGATTGAATCTTTTAACACTCTATCACAATTAGTTCCTAAATTTTCTTCTTGTCAGACTTATAGATACAGGTACATAGGCGTTTTAAATTTTTATTATATGTTGCAGCAGCCACGTTCATTTATCAAGTCTTGTTGGGTTCGAAGTCATCAATATTATTTCCAGATTTTGTTTTCGTAGATTAATTAAATTTTTTAAAATAATTTTTCCAGCGTTTTGAAACTCTAATTACCGTTAATGCGTTTCAGCATTCTTAATGCCTTGTAATTATGGCAAAACCTTTACAAACATATGATTGCAAAATTCCATCTGTTTATATTTAAGAACAACAAAACCATGTTTTTGATTAATTGTTCCTTTGTTCCATTTTAGCAAAATGAAAAATACTCTCCACTTTACAGCCTTCTGGCGACTTTGCTTACAGCAAAATGTTATTTTGAAGATGTTTCTCTATATGGTCGGGGCCACGCCTTTATGTTCGATTCTAATAAAATTTTGGAAAATAGTTAAAAATTAATAAAATATTTTTCTAACAAAAATCTTATTTTGACCGATTGTTTCTTTCGCAAAGTGCCTTTCTTGACTTCTAAAATGTTTTTATAAAAAAAACCAGTAAGGGCGGTATAGTCGAGTATACTCGACAATATAATACCCTGCACACATGGTAGGCGGTGCCACACCCCCAATCTACAAAAACATATTGATCTGACGTCGCCTATTCAAATAGTGTTCAAAATATCAAGAAAATCGGTCAAAAAATGTGGATTTTACGAAAAATTTAAGTTTGTAGGCCTCTGAGGGGTAGCCATCAAATAGTGGGGAAATTTGTGGTATGCAGTTTTTAAGATGTATTATCACTGAGCTTGTATACAAAATTTCAGGTTCATACCTTTGTTAGTTTTGGAGATATTGCTTTTTATAGAAAACAACTGGGGGAGGGGAAATCAAGGGGAGGGGGGAAATTTTTGGTATGCAGTTTTGTAGAGTTACTTATACTGAGTCCACATACCGACTTTCATGATTCTATCTCTTTGGATGTTCGAGTTATAGCGTTTTCAAAAAGTGGGTGGTGCTGGATGGGCGGGAAGGAGTGGGCGTGGCACAAAACCATTCAAACTTGATCTGCTGCCGCGCATCACGAGTCTACCCACCAAATTTCAAGTCTCTAGCTCTTATAGTTTCCGAGAACCATTGGTGAGGACGGACGGACGGACGGACAGACGGACAGACGGACGGACATGGCTTAATCAACTTCTCTTGTCATCCCGATCAAGAATATATATACTTTATGGGGTCCCCCGACCCGCCTTCTATGCGTTCCATACATTTGGCTTTTGCACAAACACAATATACCCTGATACACAGTATGTGTACAGGGTATAATAAGGTGATAGTTTTAAAATCAAACCGTTTTTGATGCCTAAACCTAATTTTTAACCGGCAGCTAAATGTAAGAGCAATCCAATCATGCAGATTTTTTACATACAAACTGCCTGAAAGGATAAGATAATTTTCTGCGTTTTTTTTTTTTTTGAAATCGTTAAAACTGAGCTCGCAGTTGGTATTGAAGCAGACATATGGACATGACTGTGTTAACTCGTCTTGTGAAGATAATATATGCTTTATGTGGTCGGCGATATCTTCTTCTCTGCGTAGCGAACTTCATGGCATCGCAAATATATATTATTTTTGCAGGAGTATAAAAAACGCTATTCAGCCTTGCTGAAGACTATTTACTTTTCACGCTCTTTTTATGCCACGCCAATTTTTTGGATTGAATCTGCTTTCTCTTTACTTTAATAGCCTATATACCAATTTTCATTGTTTAAGCTAATATGGAAACTTGCAATTTATTGATATTAGCTTGTGAAGTTGTAAGTCAATTAATTAAGAAAAAAAAAGTTTTCCTTTCAACGCCGTAAATTTTCTGTCTTTTCCTCTTCTTCACTTTGTATGATAAGTACCAGTTTCAGTGGTCCGATCTTAATGACAATTCCAGAAATGTAGTCTGTGTACGTAAAGCTACTATGTTTGTTTATGTTTTTTTCATCCCTCTATATTCCAAAACGAAAAAGTTTTCCATTCAACGATTTAAGTTCTGTTCATTTTTCTTCTTCATTCTGTATGGGTGCTACCAGTTCTAATGGTCTGATCATTGCAGTTCCGACAAATGATTTATGGTGGTAAAGCTGTAAAATTTCAGGTCAATAGTCGGAGATTTTTCCTTCTGGGGGTTACAAACTCCGTGACAAAGTCATAATAATATTTACATACGTGAAGAGTATAAAAACACTAATATGTGTTCTCTTGTTCTCTTTGCAAACAACACACTCATACCAATACAAAAGTGTAAGAAGAAGCAAAGAATGGTACGTGCTTGCGTCCACAAAATCTTAATATTGTTTATTTGTCTTCTTCTTTCCGTATGGAGGCTACCAGTTAAAATGGTCGGATTGATACCAAAACATTATAACAACCTTCAGGAGGTCCATCTAAAGATTAACTGAAAATTTCATTGAATCGGAAGCTGTTTTGGAGTTATGCGCTTATCAACATATTTTTCGATTCATTATACTTTTCACTTATGTGAAATATGGAAAACTTTTTTGTTTTGTACAATAGAGTGCTGAAATTTTAAACATAGTAGTTTTACATGGTCCGACTACATGCCTGAAAGTTTCATTGAGATTGGACATCTGGAACTGGTAGCTCCCATACAAAATGAAGAAGAGGAAGAGAAGCCATATTCACGTCGTTGTATGGAAAACTTTTTTGTTTCTTAACCAATTGACTTGAAATTTTAAAGTTATGTTCTTAGGGAGGAATGAAAACTATTTTGACCAAAAGTGGGCGTAACCACGCGTAGCCACGCCCACTTATAGCGAAAATTTACCCGTTGTATGGAAAACTTTTTTGTTTTTTAACCAATTGACTTGAAATTTTAAAGTTATGCTCTTAGGGAGGAATGAAAACTATTTTGATCAAAAGTGAGCGTGGCCACGCCCACTTATAGCTTAACTTGACCCTTTGTATGGAAAACTTTTTTGTTTTTTAACCAATTGACTTGAAACTTTACAGTTATGTTCTTAGAGAGGAATGAAAACTATTTTGACCAAAAGTGGGCGTAGCCACGCCCACTTATAGCGAAAATTTATCCGTTGTATGGAAAACTTTTTTGTTTCTTAACCAATTGACTTGAAACTTTGCAGTTATGCTCTTAGGGAGGAATGAAAACTATTTTGATCAAAAGTGGGCATGTCCACGCCCACTTATAGCTTAACTTGACGCTTTGTATGGAAAATTTTTTTGTTTTTTAACCAATTGACTTAAAACTTTACAGTTATGTTCCTAGGGAGGAATGAAAACTATTTTGACCAAAAGTGGGCGTAGCCACGCCCACTTATAGCGAAAATTGACACTTTGTATGGAAAACTTTTTTGTTTTTTAACCAATTGACTTGAAACTTTGCAGTTATTCTCTTAGGGAGGAATGAAAACTATTTTGATCAAAAGTGGGCATGTCCACGCCCACTTATAGCTTAACTTGACGCTTTGTATGGAAAACTTTTTTGTTTTTTAACCAATTGACTTAAAACTTTACAGTTATGTTCCTAGGGAGGAATGAAAACTATTTTGACCAAAAGTGGGCGTAGTCACGCCTACTTATAGCGAAAATTGACCCGTTGTATGGAAAACTTTTTTGTTTTTTAACCAATTGATTTGAAACTTTGCAGTTATGCTCTTAGGGAGGAATGAAAACTATTTTGATCAAAATTGGGCGTGGCCACGCCCTTTTATAGCGAAAATTGACCCTTTGTATGGAAAACTTTTTTGTTTTTTAACCAATTGACTTGAAACTTTACAGTTATGTTCTTAGGGAGGAATAAAAACTATTTTAACCAAATGTGGGCATGGCTACGCCCACTTATCGCAAAACTTGAACCGTTGTATGGAAAATTTTTTTGTTTTTTAACGAATTGACTTGAAACATTACAGTTATGTTGTTAGGGATGCATGAAAACTATTCATTTAGTTTTTTTTATAGTGACACAAAGTGAAAAGTATTATAGCTTCAGCCTTGCTGAAGATAGCGTCCTTACTGGTTTTTATTATACTATAGATTATTGTCTCACATTCAATAATAAGTGATCACGATATACATAGCTACGGTTTGTTTCGTGTATCAGTTGACAAAAGCAAACTCAGTAGTGAAAATCCAAGAAAAACAACACTGACATTGACAGTTTGTTGTTGTTTCAACTTTTTTTTAATTTGACATGACTTGGAGTCAAATCCTTCAAGCCGTACATACCTGCATTGTTTACACATTAGTGCGTGTAATTTGCAAAGAGTATTAATTAATTTTAATACTCTCTGGCTTGTACGTTCTCTCAAAGTTTTCTTGTTCTCTTTCAATCAACAAACACATAACAATACTGACGTATAAGAAGAAGCATAGCATGTTACGTTTAATGCTTGCGACGTCGCAAGTTTGTATGGAAAAAAGAAAAGGTCTGTTTTTAGGGTTTTTCCGGCAATTATTTGAATTTTTCTCGCCGTAAAAACCATCTTTGAACTTTAACGAACATTTAAAAAAAAGAATTGGCCAAATTGGTCCAGGCGTTGTTGAGTTATGCGCTTACCAACACATTTTGCGATTAATTTTTATATTATAGACTAGCTGACCCGGCGCGCTTTGCTACGCCCTCAAAGTACGATGAACTGTTGCATATAGCCCAGGATTGAATCTTTTAACACTCTATCACAATTAGTTCCTAAATTTTCTTCTTGTCAGACTTATAGATACAGGTACATAGGCGTTTTAAATTTTTATTATATGTTGCAGCAGCCACGTTCATTTATCAATTCTTGTTGGGTTCGAAGTCATCAATATTATTTCCAGATTTTGTTTTCGTAGATTAATTAAATTTTTTAAAATAATTTTTCCAGCGTTTTGAAACTCTAATTACCGTTAATGCGTTTCAGCATTCTTAATGCCTTGTAATTATGGCAAAACCTTTACAAACATGTGATTGCAAAATTCCATCTGTTTATATTTAAGAACAACAAAACCATGTTTTTGATTAATTGTTCCTTTGTTCCATTTTAGCAAAATGAAAAATACTCTCCACTTTACAGCCTTCTGGCGACTTTGCTTACAGCAAAATGTTATTTTGAAGATGTTTCTCTATATGGTCGGGGCCACGCCTTTATGTTCGATTCTAATAAAATTTTGGAAAATAGTTAAAAATTAATAAAATATTTTTCTAACAAAAATCTTATTTTGACCGATTGTTTCTTTCGCAAAGTGCCTTTTTTGACTTCTAAAATGTTTTTATAAAAAAAACCAGTAAGGGCGGTATAGTCGAGTATACTCGACAATATAATACCCTGCACACATGGTAGGCGGTGCCACACCCTCAATCTACAAAAACATATTGATCTGACGTCGCCTATTCAAATAGTGTTCAAAATATCAAGAAAATCGGTCAAAAAATGTGGATTTTACGAAAAATTTAAGTTTGTAGGCCTCTGAGGGGTAGCCATCAAAGAGAGGGGAAATTTGTGGTATGCAGTTTTTAAGATGTATTATCACTGAGCTTGTATACAAAATTTCAGGTTCATACCTTTGTTAGTTTTGGAGATATTGCTTTTTATAGAAAACAACTGGGGGAGGGGAAATCAAGGGGAGGGGGGAAATTTTTGGTATGCAGTTTTGTAGAGTTACTTATACTGAGTCCACATACCGACTTTCATGATTCTATCTCTTTGGATGTTCGAGTTATAGCGTTTTCAAAAAGTGGGTGGTGCTGGATGGGCGGGAAGGAGTGGGCGTGGCACAAAACCATTCAAACTTGATCTGCTGCCGCGCATCACGAGTCTACCCACCAAATTTCAAGTCTCTAGCTCTTATAGTTTCCGAGAACCATTGGTGAGGACGGACGGACGGACGGACAGACGGACAGACGGACGGACATGGCTTAATCAACTTCTCTTGTCATCCCGATCAAGAATATATATACTTTATGGGGTCCCCCGACCCGCCTTCTATGCGTTACATACATTTGGCTTTTGCACAAACACAATATACCCTGATACACAGTATGTGTACAGGGTATAATAAGGTGATAGTTTTAAAATCAAACCGTTTTTGATGCCTAAACCTAATTTTTAACCGGCAGCTAAATGTAAGAGCAATCCAATCATGCAGATTTTTTACATACAAACTGCCTGAAAGGATAAGATAATTTTCTGCGTTTTTTTTTTTTTGAAATCGTTAAAACTGAGCTCGCAGTTGGTATTGAAGCAGACATATGGACATGACTGTGTTAACTCGTCTTGTGAAGATAATATATGCTTTATGTGGTCGGCGATATCTCCTTCTCTGCGTAGCGAACTTCATGGCATCGCAAATATATATTATTTTTGCAGGAGTATAAAAAACGCTATTCAGCCTTGCTGAAGACTATTTACTTTTCACGCTCTTTTTATGCCACGCCAATTTTTTGGATTGAATCTGCTTTCTCTTTACTTTAATAGCCTATATACCAATTTTCATTGTTTAAGCTAATATGGAAACTTGCAATTTATTGATATTAGCTTGTGAAGTTGTAAGTCAATTAATTAAGAAAAAAAAAGTTTTCCTTTCAACGCCGTAAATTTTCTGTCTTTTCCTCTTCTTCACTTTGTATGATAAGTACCAGTTTCAGTGGTCCGATCTTAATGACAATTCCAGAAATGTAGTCTGTGTACGTAAAGCTACTATGTTTGTTTATGTTTTTTTCATCCCTCTATATTCCAAAACGAAAAAGTTTTCCATTCAACGATTTAAGTTCTGTTCATTTTTCTTCTTCATTCTGTATGGGTGCTACCAGTTCTAATGGTCTGATCATTGCAGTTCCGACAAATGATTTATGGTGGTAAAGCTGTAAAATTTCAGGTCAATAGTCGGAGATTTTTCCTTCTGGGGGTTACAAACTCCGTGACAAAGTCATAATAATATTTACATACGTGAAGAGTATAAAAACACTAATATGTGTTCTCTTGTTCTCTTTGCAAACAACACACTCATACCAATACAAAAGTGTAAGAAGAAGCAAAGAATGGTACGTGCTTGCGTCCACAAAATCTTAATATTGTTTATTTGTCTTCTTCTTTCCGTATGGAGGCTACCAGTTAAAATGGTCGGATTGATACCAAAACATTATAACAACCTTCAGGAGGTCCATCTAAAGATTAACTGAAAATTTCATTGAATCGGAAGCTGTTTTGGAGTTATGCGCTTATCAACATATTTTTCGATTCATTATACTTTTCACTTATGTGAAATATGGAAAACTTTTTTGTTTTGTACAATAGAGTGCTGAAATTTTAAACATAGTAGTTTTACATGGTCCGACTACATGCCTGAAAGTTTCATTGAGATTGGACATCTGGAACTGGTAGCTCCCATACAAAATGAAGAAGAGGAAGAGAAGCCATATTCACGTCGTTGTATGGAAAACTTTTTTGTTTCTTAACCAATTGACTTGAAATTTTAAAGTTATGTTCTTAGGGAGGAATGAAAACTATTTTGACCAAAAGTGGGCGTAACCACGCGTAGCCACGCCCACTTATAGCGAAAATTTACCCGTTGTATGGAAAACTTTTTTGTTTTTTAACCAATTGACTTGAAACTTTGCAGTTATGCTCTTAGGGAGGAATGAAAACTATTTTGATCAAAAGTGGGCGTGGCCACGCCCACTTATAGCTTAACTTGACCCTTTGTATGGAAAACTTTCTTGTTTTTTAACCAATTGACTTGAAACTTTACAGTTATGTTCTTAGGGAGGAATGAAAACTATTTTGACCAAAAGTGGGCGTAGCCACGCCCACTTATAGCGAAAATTGACACTTTGTATGGAAAACTTTTTTGTTTTTTAACCAATTGACTTGAAACTTTACAGTTATGTTCTTAGAGAGGAATGAAAACTATTTTGACCAAAAGTGGGCGTAGCCACGCCCACTTATAGCGAAAATTTATCCGTTGTATGGAAAACTTTTTTGTTTCTTAACCAATTGACTTGAAACTTTGCAGTTATGCTCTTAGGGAGGAATGAAAACTATTTTGATCAAAAGTGGGCATGTCCACGCCCACTTATAGCTTAACTTGACGCTTTGTATGGAAAACTTTTTTGTTTTTTAACCAATTGACTTAAAACTTTACAGTTATGTTGTTAGGGATGCATGAAAACTATTCATTTAGTTTTTTTTATAGTGACACAAAGTGAAAAGTATTATAGCTTCAGCCTTGCTGAAGATAGCGTCCTTACTGGTTTTTATTATACTATAGATTATTGTCTCACATTCAATAATAAGTGATCACGATATACATAGCTACGGTTTGTTTCGTGTATCAGTTGACAAAAGCAAACTCAGTAGTGAAAATTTTTTTAATTTGACATGACTTGGAGTCAAATCCTTCAAGCCGTACATACCTGCATTGTTTACACATTAGTGCGTGTAATTTGCAAAGAGTATTAATTAATTTTAATACTCTCTGGCTTGTACGTTCTCTCAAAGTTTTCTTGTTCTCTTTCAATCAACAAACACATAACAATACTGACGTATAAGAAGAAGCATAGCATGTTACGTTTAATGCTTGCGACGTCGCAAGTTTGCATGGAAAAAAGAAAAGGTCTGTTTTTAGGGTTTTTCCGGCAATTATTTGAATTTTTCTCGCCGTAAAAACCATCTTTCAACTTTAACGAACATTTAAAAAAAAGAATTGGCCAAATTGGTCCAGGCGTTGTTGAGTTATGCGCTTACCAACACATTTTGCGATTCATTTTTATATTATAGATAGATAGATTATTGTCTCACATTCAATAATAAGTGATCATAGGTAACTAAACACTGCACTAAACACGATATACATAGCTACGGCTTGTTTCGTGTATCAGTTGACAAAAGCAAACTCAGTAGTGAAAATCCAAGAAAAACAACACTGACATTGACAGTTTGTTGTTGTTTCAACTTTTTTTTAATTTGACATGACTTGGAGTCAAATCCTTCAAGCCGTACATACCTGCATTGTTTACACATTAGTGCGTGTAATTTGCAAAGAGTATTAATTAATTTTAATACTCTCTGGCTTGTACGTTCTCTCAAAGTTTTCTTGTTCTCTTTCAATCAACAAACACATAACAATACTGACGTATAAGAAGAAGCATAGCATGTTACGTTTAATGCTTGCGACGTCGCAAGTTTGTATGGAAAAAAGAAAAGGTCTGTTTTTAGGGTTTTTCCGGCAATTATTTGAATTTTTCTCGCCGTAAAAACCATCTTTGAACTTTAACGAACATTTAAAAAAAAGAATTGGCCAAATTGGTCCAGGCGTTGTTGAGTTATGCGCTTACCAACACATTTTGCGATTCATTTTTATATTATAAGATAGATAGATTATTGTCTCACATTCAATAATAAGTGATCATAGGTAACTAAACACTGCACTAAACACGATATACATAGCTACGGTTTGTTTCGTGTATCAGTTGACAAAAGCAAACTCAGTAGTGAAAATCCAAGAAAAACAACACTGACATTGACAGTTTGTTGTTGTTTCAACTTTTTTTAATTTGACATGACTTGGAGTCAAATCCTTCAAGCCGTACATACCTGCATTGTTTACACATTAGTGCGTGTAATTTGCAAAGAGTATTAATTAATTTTAATACTCTCTGGCTTGTACGTTCTCTCAAAGTTTTCTTGTTCTCTTTCAATCAACAAACACACAACAATACTGACGTATAAGAAGAAGCATAGCATGTTACGTTTAATGCTTGCGACGTCGCAAGTTTGTATGGAAAAAAGAAAAGGTCTGTTTTTAGGGTTTTTCCGGCAATTATTTGAATTTTTCTCGCCGTAAAAACCATCTTTGAACTTTAACGAACATTTAAAAAAAAGAATTGGCCAAATTGGTCCAGGCGTTGTTGAGTTATGCGCTTACCAACACATTTTGCGATTCATTTTTATATTATAGATAGATTATTGTCTCACATTCAATAATAAGTGATCACGATATACATAGCTACGGTTTGTTTCGTGTATCAGTTGACAAAAGCAAACTCAGTAGTGAAAATCCAAGAAAAACAACACTGACATTGACAGTTTGTTGTTGTTTCAACTTTTTTTTAATTTGACATGACTTGGAGTCAAATCCTTCAAGCCGTACATACCTGCATTGTTTACACATTAGTGCGTGTAATTTGCAAAGAGTATTAATTAATTTTAATACTCTCTGGCTTGTACGTTCTCTCAAAGTTTTCTTGTTCTCTTTCAATCAACAAACACATAACAATACTGACGTATAAGAAGAAGCATAGCATGTTACGTTTAATGCTTGCGACGTCGCAAGTTTGTATGGAAAAAAGAAAAGGTCTGTTTTTAGGGTTTTTCCGGCAATTATTTGAATTTTTCTCGCCGTAAAAACCATCTTTGAACTTTAACGAACATTTAAAAAAAAGAATTGGCCAAATTGGTCCAGGCGTTGTTGAGTTATGCGCTTACCAACACATTTTGCGATTCATTTTTATATTATAGATAGATAGATTATTGTCTCACATTCAATAATAAGTGATCATAGGTAACTAAACACTGCACTAAACACGATATACATAGCTACGGCTTGTTTCGTGTATCAGTTGACAAAAGCAAACTCAGTAGTGAAAATCCAAGAAAAACAACACTGACATTGACAGTTTGTTGTTGTTTCAACTTTTTTTTAATTTGACATGACTTGGAGTCAAATCCTTCAAGCCGTACATACCTGCATTGTTTACACATTAGTGCGTGTAATTTGCAAAGAGTATTAATTAATTTTAATACTCTCTGGCTTGTACGTTCTCTCAAAGTTTTCTTGTTCTCTTTCAATCAACAAACACATAACAATACTGACGTATAAGAAGAAGCATAGCATGTTACGTTTAATGCTTGCGACGTCGCAAGTTTGTATGGAAAAAAGAAAAGGTCTGTTTTTAGGGTTTTTCCGGCAATTATTTGAATTTTTCTCGCCGTAAAAACCATCTTTGAACTTTAACGAACATTTAAAAAAAAGAATTGGCCAAATTGGTCCAGGCGTTGTTGAGTTATGCGCTTACCAACACATTTTGCGATTCATTTTTATATTATAGATAGATAGATTATTGTCTCACATCTATAATATAAAAATGAATCGCAAAATGTGTTGGTAAGCGCATAACTCAACAACGCCTGGACCAATTTGGCCAATTCTTTTTTTTAAATGTTCGTTAAAGTTCAAAGATGGTTTTTACGGCGAGAAAAATTCAAATAATTGCCGGAAAAACCCTAAAAACAGACCTTTTCTTTTTTCCATACAAACTTGCGACGTCGCAAGCATTAAACGTAACATGCTATGCTTCTTCTTATACGTCAGTATTGTTATGTGTTTGTTGATTGAAAGAGAACAAGAAAACTTTGAGAGAACGTACAAGCCAGAGAGTATTAAAATTAATTAATACTCTTTGCAAATTACACGCACTAATGTGTAAACAATGCAGGTATGTACGGCTTGAAGGATTTGACTCCAAGTCATGTCAAATTAAAAAAAAGTTGAAACAACAACAAACTGTCAATGTCAGTGTTGTTTTTCTTGGATTTTCACTACTGAGTTTGCTTTTGTCAACTGATACACGAAACAAACCGTAGCTATGTATATCGTGATCACTTATTATTGAATGTGAGACAATAATCTATCTATAATATAAAAATGAATCGCAAAATGTGTTGGTAAGCGCATAACTCAACAACGCCTGGACCAATTTGGCCAATTCTTTTTTTTTAAATGTTCGTTAAAGTTCAAAGATGGTTTTTACGGCGAGAAAAATTCAAATAATTGCCGGAAAAACCCTAAAAACAGACCTTTTCTTTTTTCCATACAAACTTGCGACGTCGCAAGCATTAAACGTAACATGCTATGCTTCTTCTTATACGTCAGTATTGTTATGTGTTTGTTGATTGAAAGAGAACAAGAAAACTTTGAGAGAACGTACAAGCCAGAGAGTATTAAAATTAATTAATACTCTTTGCAAATTACACGCACTAATGTGTAAACAATGCAGGTATGTACGGCTTGAAGGATTTGACTCCAAGTCATGTCAAATTAAAAAAAAGTTGAAACAACAACAAACTATCAATGTCAGTGTTGTTTTTCTTGGATTTTCACTACTGAGTTTGCTTTTGTCAACTGATACACGAAACAAGCCGTAGCTATGTATATCGTGTTTAGTGCAGTGTTTAGTTACCTATGATCACTTATTATTGAATGTGAGACAATAATCTATCTATCTATAATATAAAAATGAATCGCAAAATGTGTTGGTAAGCGCATAACTCAACAACGCCTGGACCAATTTGGCCAATTCTTTTTTTTAAATGTTCGTTAAAGTTCAAAGATGGTTTTTACGGCGAGAAAAATTCAAATAATTGCCGGAAAAACCCTAAAAACAGACCTTTTCTTTTTTCCATACAAACTTGCGACGTCGCAAGCATTAAACGTAACATGCTATGCTTCTTCTTATACGTCAGTATTGTTATGTGTTTGTTGATTGAAAGAGAACAAGAAAACTTTGAGAGAACGTACAAGCCAGAGAGTATTAAAATTAATTAATACTCTTTGCAAATTACACGCACTAATGTGTAAACAATGCAGGTATGTACGGCTTGAAGGATTTGACTCCAAGTCATGTCAAATTAAAAAAAAGTTGAAACAACAACAAACTGTCAATGTCAGTGTTGTTTTTCTTGGATTTTCACTACTGAGTTTGCTTTTGTCAACTGATACACGAAACAAACCGTAGCTATGTATATCGTGATCACTTATTATTGAATGTGAGACAATAATCTATCTATAATATAAAAATGAATCGCAAAATGTGTTGGTAAGCGCATAACTCAACAACGCCTGGACCAATTTGGCCAATTCTTTTTTTTAAATGTTCGTTAAAGTTCAAAGATGGTTTTTACGGCGAGAAAAATTCAAATAATTGCCGGAAAAACCCTAAAAACAGACCTTTTCTTTTTTCCATACAAACTTGCGACGTCGCAAGCATTAAACGTAACATGCTATGCTTCTTCTTATACGTCAGTATTGTTATGTGTTTGTTTATTGAAAGAGAACAAGAAAACTTTGAGAGAACGTACAAGCCAGAGAGTATTAAAATTAATTAATACTCTTTGCAAATTACACGCACTAATGTGTAAACAATGCAGGTATGTACGGCTTGAAGGATTTGACTCCAAGTCATGTCAAATTAAAAAAAAGTTGAAACAACAACAAACTGTCAATGTCAGTGTTGTTTTTCTTGGATTTTCACTACTGAGTTTGCTTTTGTCAACTGATACACGAAACAAGCCGTAGCTATGTATATCGTGTTTAGTGCAGTGTTTAGTTACCTATGATCACTTATTATTGAATGTGAGACAATAATCTATCTATCTATAATATAAAAATGAATCGCAAAATGTGTTGGTAAGCGCATAACTCAACAACGCCTGGACCAATTTGGCCAATTCTTTTTTTTAAATGTTCGTTAAAGTTCAAAGATGGTTTTTACGGCGAGAAAAATTCAAATAATTGCCGGAAAAACCCTAAAAACAGACCTTTTCTTTTTTCCATACAAACTTGCGACGTCGCAAGCATTAAACGTAACATGCTATGCTTCTTCTTATACGTCAGTATTGTTATGTGTTTGTTGATTGAAAGAGAACAAGAAAACTTTGAGAGAACGTACAAGCCAGAGAGTATTAAAATTAATTAATACTCTTTGCAAATTACACGCACTAATGTGTAAACAATGCAGGTATGTACGGCTTGAAGGATTTGACTCCAAGTCATGTCAAATTAAAAAAAAGTTGAAACAACAACAAACTGTCAATGTCAGTGTTGTTTTTCTTGGATTTTCACTACTGAGTTTGCTTTTGTCAACTGATACACGAAACAAGCCGTAGCTATGTATATCGTGTTTAGTGCAGTGTTTAGTTACCTATGATCACTTATTATTGAATGTGAGACAATAATCTATCTATCTATAATATAAAAATGAATCGCAAAATGTGTTGGTAAGCGCATAACTCAACAACGCCTGGACCAATTTGGCCAATTCTTTTTTTTAAATGTTCGTTAAAGTTCAAAGATGGTTTTTACGGCGAGAAAAATTCAAATAATTGCCGGAAAAACCCTAAAAACAGACCTTTTCTTTTTTCCATACAAACTTGCGACGTCGCAAGCATTAAACGTAACATGCTATGCTTCTTCTTATACGTCAGTATTGTTATGTGTTTGTTGATTGAAAGAGAACAAGAAAACTTTGAGAGAACGTACAAGCCAGAGAGTATTAAAATTAATTAATACTCTTTGCAAATTACACGCACTAATGTGTAAACAATGCAGGTATGTACGGCTTGAAGGATTTGACTCCAAGTCATGTCAAATTAAAAAAAAGTTGAAACAACAACAAACTGTCAATGTCAGTGTTGTTTTTCTTGGATTTTCACTACTGAGTTTGCTTTTGTCAACTGATACACGAAACAAACCGTAGCTATGTATATCGTGATCACTTATTATTGAATGTGAGACAATAATCTATAGTATAATAAAAACCAGTAAGGACGCTATCTTCAGCAAGGCTGAAGCTATAATACTTTTCACTTTGTGTCACTATAAAAAAAACTAAATGAATAGTTTTCATGCATCCCTAACAACATAACTGTAATGTTTCAAGTCAATTCGTTAAAAAACAAAAAAATTTTCCATACAACGGTTCAAGTTTTGCGATAAGTGGGCGTAGCCATGCCCACATTTGGTTAAAATAGTTTTTATTCCTCCCTAAGAACATAACTGTAAAGTTTCAAGTCCATTGGTTAAAAAACAAAAAAGTTTTCCATACAAAGGGTCAATTTTCGCTATAAAAGGGCGTGGCCACGCCCAATTTTGATCAAAATAGTTTTCATTCCTCCCTAAGAGCATAACTGCAAAGTTTCAAATCAATTGGTTAAAAAACAAAAAAGTTTTCCATACAACGGGTCAATTTTCGCTATAAGTAGGCGTGACTACGCCCACTTTTGGTCAAAATAGTTTTCATTCCTCCCTAGGAACATAACTGTAAAGTTTTAAGTCAATTGGTTAAAAAACAAAAAAGTTTTCCATACAAAGCGTCAAGTTAAGCTATAAGTGGGCGTGGACATGCCCACTTTTGATCAAAATAGTTTTCATTCCTCCCTAAGAGCATAACTGCAAAGTTTCAAGTCAATTGGTTAAGAAACAAAAAAGTTTTCCATACAACGGATAAATTTTCGCTATAAGTGGGCGTGGCTACGCCCACTTTTGGTCAAAATAGTTTTCATTCCTCTCTAAGAACATAACTGTAAAGTTTCAAGTCAATTGGTTAAAAAACAAAAAAGTTTTCCATACAAAGTGTCAATTTTCGCTATAAGTGGGCGTGGCTACGCCCACTTTTGGTCAAAATAGTTTTCATTCCTCCCTAAGAACATAACTGTAAAGTTTCAAGTCAATTAGTTAAAAAACAAGAAAGTTTTCCATACAAAGGGTCAAGTTAAGCTATAAGTGGGCGTGGCCACGCCCACTTTTGATCAAAATAGTTTTCATTCCTCCCTAAGAGCATAACTGCAAAGTTTCAAGTCAATTGGTTAAAAAACAAAAAAGTTTTCCATACAACGGGTAAATTTTCGCTATAAGTGGGCGTGGCTACGCGTGGTTACGCCCACTTTTGGTCAAAATAGTTTTCATTCCTCCCTAAGAACATAACTTTAAAATTTCAAGTCAATTGGTTAAGAAACAAAAAAGTTTTCCATACAACGACGTGAATATGGCTTCTCTTCCTCTTCTTCATTTTGTATGGGAGCTACCAGTTCCAGATGTCCAATCTCAATGAAACTTTCAGGCATGTAGTCGGACCATGTAAAACTACTATGTTTAAAATTTCAGCACTCTATTGTACAAAACAAAAAAGTTTTCCATATTTCACATAAGTGAAAAGTATAATGAATCGAAAAATATGTTGATAAGCGCATAACTCCAAAACAGCTTCCGATTCAATGAAATTTTCAGTTAATCTTTAGATGGACCTCCTGAAGGTTGTTATAATGTTTTGGTATCAATCCGACCATTTTAACTGGTAGCCTCCATACGGAAAGAAGAAGACAAATAAACAATATTAAGATTTTGTGGACGCAAGCACGTACCATTCTTTGCTTCTTCTTACACTTTTGTATTGGTATGAGTGTGTTGTTTGCAAAGAGAACAAGAGAACACATATTAGTGTTTTTATACTCTTCACGTATGTAAATATTATTATGACTTTGTCACGGAGTTTGTAACCCCCAGAAGGAAAAATCTCCGACTATTGACCTGAAATTTTACAGCTTTACCACCATAAATCATTTGTCGGAACTGCAATGATCAGACCATTAGAACTGGTAGCACCCATACAGAATGAAGAAGAAAAATGAACAGAACTTAAATCGTTGAATGGAAAACTTTTTCGTTTTGGAATATAGAGGGATGAAAAAAACATAAACAAACATAGTAGCTTTACGTACACAGACTACATTTCTGGAATTGTCATTAAGATCGGACCACTGAAACTGGTACTTATCATACAAAGTGAAGAAGAGGAAAAGACAAAAAATTTACGGCGTTGAAAGGAAAACTTTTTTTTTCTTAATTAATTGACTTACAACTTCACAAGCTAATATCAATAAATTGCAAGTTTCCATATTAGCTTAAACAATGAAAATTGGTATATAGGCTATTAAAGTAAAGAGAAAGCAGATTCAATCCAAAAAATTGGCGTGGCATAAAAAGAGCGTGAAAAGTAAATAGTCTTCAGCAAGGCTGAATAGCGTTTTTTATACTCCTGCAAAAATAATATATATTTGCGATGCCATGAAGTTCGCTACGCAGAGAAGAAGATATCGCCGACCACATAAAGCATATATTATCTTCACAAGACGAGTTAACACAGTCATGTCCATATGACTGCTTCAATACCAACTGCGAGCTCAGTTTTAACGATTTCAAAAAAAAACCAGTAAGGACGCTATCTTCAGCAAGGCTGAAGCTATAATACTTTTCACTTTGTGTCACTATAAAAAAAACTAAATGAATAGTTTTCATGCCTCCCTAACAACATAACTGTAATGTTTCAAGTCAATTCGTTAAAAAACAAAAAATTTTTCCATACAACGGTTCAAGTTTTGCGATAAGTGGGCGTAGCCATGCCCAAATTTGGTCAAAATAGTTTTCATTCCGCCCTAAGAACATAACTGTAAAGTTTCAAGTCAATTGGTTAAAAAACAAAAAAGTTTTCCATACAACGGGTCAATTTTTGCTATAAGTAGGCGTGACTTCGCCCACTTTTGGTCAAAATAGTTTGCATTCCTCTCTAGGAACATAACTGTAAAGTTTCAAGTCAATTGATTAAAAAACCAAAAAGTTTTCCATACAAAGGGTCAAGTTAAGCTATAAGTGGGCGTGGCCATGCCCACTTTTGATCAAAATAGTTTTCATTCCTCCCTAAGAGCATAACTGCAAAGTTTCAAGTCAATTGGTTAAATAACAAAAAAGTTTTCCATACAACGGGTCAATTTTTGCTAATAAGTAGGCGTGGCTACGCCCACTTTTGGTCAAAATAGTTTTCATTCCTCTCTAGGAACATAACTGTAAAGTTTTAAGTCAATTGGTTAAAAAACAAAAAAGTTTTCCATACAAAGGGTCAATTTTCGCTATAAAAGGGCGTGGCTACGCCCACTTTTCGTCAAAATAGTTTTCATTCCTCCCTAAGAACATAACTGCAAAGTTTCAAGTCAATTGGTTAAGAAACAAAAAAGTTTTCCATACAAAGGGTCAATTTTCGCTATAAGTGGGCGTGGCTACGCCTGGCTACGCCCACTTTTGGTCAAAATAGTTTTCATTTCTCCCTAAGAGCATAACTGCAAAGTTTCAAGTCAATTGGTTAAAAAACAAAAAAGTTTTCCATACAACGGGTCAATTTTCACTATAAGTAGGCGTAGCCATGCCCAAATTTGGTCAGAATAGTTTTCATTCCTCTCTAAGAACATAACTGTAAAGTTTCAAGTCAATTGGTTAAAAAACAAGAAAGTTTTCCATACAAAGGGTCAAGTTAAGCTATAAGTGGGCGTGGCTACGCCCTCTTTTGGTCAAAATAGTTTTCATTCCTCCCTAAGAACATAACTGTAAAGTTTCAAGTCAATTGGTTAAAAAACAAGAAAGTTTTCCATACAAAGGGTCAAGTTAAGCTATAAGTGGGCGTGGCCACGCCCACTTTTGATCAAAATAGTTTTCATTCCTCCCTAAGAGCATAACTGCAAAGTTTCAAGTCAATTGGTTAAAAAACAAAAAAGTTTTCCATACAACGGGTAAATTTTCGCTATAAGTGGGCGTGGCTACGCCCACTTTTGGTCAAAATAGTTTTCTTTCCTCTCTAAGAACATAACTGTAAAGTTTCAAGTCAATTGGTTAAAAAACAAAAAAGTTTTCCATACAAAGGGTCAATTTTCGCTATAAGTGGGCGTGGCTACGCGTGGTTACGCCCACTTTTGGTCAAAATAGTTTTCATTCCTCCCTAAGAACATAACTGTAAAGTTTCAAGTCAATTGGTTAAAAAACAAGAAAGTTTTCCATACAAAGGGTCAAGTTAAGCTATAAGTGGGCGTGGCCACGCCCACTTTTGATCAAAATAGTTTTCATTCCTCCCTAAGAGCATAACTGCAAAGTTTCAAGTCAATTGGTTAAAAAACAAAAAAGTTTTCCATACAACGGGTAAATTTTCGCTATAAGTGGGCGTGGCTACGCGTGGTTACGCCCACTTTTGGTCAAAATAGTTTTCATTCCTCCCTAAGAACATAACTTTAAAATTTCAAGTCAATTGGTTAAGAAACAAAAAAGTTTTCCATACAACGACGTGAATATGGCTTCTCTTCCTCTTCTTCATTTTGTATGGGAGCTACCAGTTCCAGATGTCCAATCTCAATGAAACTTTCAGGCATGTAGTCGGACCATGTAAAACAACTATGTTTAAAATTTCAGCACTCTATTGTACAAAACAAAAAAGTTTTCCATACAACGATTCAAGTTTTGTTCACTTTTCTTCTTCTTTTCGTATGGGAGCTACCTGTTCCAATAATCCGATCATGCTGGTTCCGACGAATGATTCATCGTAACAAATTCTAAGACTCTGTGCAAAGTTTCAGCTCGATAGCTTCAAAACTGAGGGACTAGTTTGCATAAATACAGACAGACAGACAGACAGACAGACAGACCGACAGACAGACAGACAGAAAGACGGACAGACGGACAGACGGACATGGCTAAATCAACTCGTCTTGTCATCCTGATCAAGAATATATATACTTTATATAGTCGGAAATTAATATTTCGATCTGTTACAAACTCCGTGACAAAGTTAATATACTATTTCACATAAGTGAAAAGTATAAAAACTTATTGGTGGTCAACACGTTCCGTCCTACTGCCGATTCTTTTGGCAAAGTACATTTCTATAATTCTAGTATTTCATGGGAAAAAATTAAACGAATTTTTTGTCCATGTAAAAAACTATTAATTCTGAATAAAATGCCGCCCATTTATGCAATTAAAAAAATGTAAATGTGTCTTATTAGATAAGGCGTATTTTTGTCTTATAAGGTACTTCTTTTTCAATGATTTCGAGGATATTTTAGTTTTGATGAAAAAAATTTTATATCTTATGACTTTTCGTAAAATATGTTAATGCCATCTGAAAGAGGAATAGAAAAGCTTTCCATTGAGCTCTTAGTCGAAGAAGTCGGTCGAAGGATGCAAGAGTTATTAGCAAAAAACTAATCGGTGGTCAACACGTTCCGTCCTACTGCCGATTCTTTTGGCAAAGTACTTTTCTATAATTCATTCCTCTCTAAGAACATAACTGTAAAGTTTCAAGTCAATTGGTTAAAAAACAAGAAAGTTTTCCATACAAAGGGTCAAGTTAAGCTATAAGTGGGCGTGGCCACGCCCACTTTTGGTCAAAATAGTTTTCATTCCTCTCTAAGAACATAACTGTAAAGTTTCAAGTCAATTGGTTAAAAAACAAAAAAGTTTTCCATACAAAGTGTCAATTTTCGCTATAAGTGGGCGTGGCTACGCCCACTTTTGGTCAAAATAGTTTTCATTCCTCCCTAAGAACATAACTGTAAAGTTTCAAGTCAATTGGTTAAAAAACAAGAAAGTTTTCCATACAAAGGGTCAAGTTAAGCTATAAGTGGGCGTGGCCACGCCCACTTTTGATCAAAATAGTTTTCATTCCTCCCTAAGAGCATAACTGCAAAGTTTCAAGTCAATTGGTTAAAAAACAAAAAAGTTTTCCATACAACGGGTAAATTTTCGCTATAAGTGGGCGTGGCTACGCCCACTTTTGGTCAAAATAGTTTTCATTCCTCTCTAAGAACATAACTGTAAAGTTTCAAGTCAATTGGTTAAAAAACAAAAAAGTTTTCCATACAAAGGGTCAATTTTCGCTATAAGTGGGCGTGGCTACGCGTGGTTACGCCCACTTTTGGTCAAAATAGTTTTCATTCCTCCCTAAGAACATAACTGTAAAGTTTCAAGTCAATTGGTTAAAAAACAAGAAAGTTTTCCATACAAAGGGTCAAGTTAAGCTATAAGTGGGCGTGGCCACGCCCACTTTTGATCAAAATAGTTTTCATTCCTCCCTAAGAGCATAACTGCAAAGTTTCAAGTCAATTGGTTAAAAAACAAAAAAGTTTTCCATACAACGGGTAAATTTTCGCTATAAGTGGGCGTGGCTACGCGTGGTTACGCCCACTTTTGGTCAAAATAGTTTTCATTCCTCCCTAAGAACATAACTTTAAAATTTCAAGTCAATTGGTTAAGAAACAAAAAAGTTTTCCATACAACGACGTGAATATGGCTTCTCTTCCTCTTCTTCATTTTGTATGGGAGCTACCAGTTCCAGATGTCCAATCTCAATGAAACATGGCATGTAGTCGGACCATGTAAAACAACTATGTTTAAAATTTCAGCACTCTATTGTACAAAACAAAAAAGTTTTCCATACAACGATTCAAGTTTTGTTCACTTTTCTTCTTCTTTTCGTATGGGAGCTACCTGTTCCAATAATCCGATCATGCTGGTTCCGACGAATGATTCATCGTAATAAATTCTAAGACTCTGTGCAAAGTTTCAGCTCGATAGCTTCAAAACTGAGGGACTAGTTTGCATACATACAGACAGACAGACAGACAGACAGACCGACAGACAGACAGACAGACGGACAGACGGACATGGCTAAATCAACTCGTCTTGTCGTCCTGATCAAGAATATATATACTTTATATAGTCGGAAATTAATATTTCGATCTGTTACAAACTCCGTGACAAAGTTAATATACTATTTCACATAAGTGAAAAGTATAAAAAACGCAGAAAATTATCTTATCCTTTCAGGCAGTTTGTATGTAAAAAATCTGCATGATTGGATTGCTCTTACATTTAGCTGCCGGTTAAAAATTAGGTTTAGGCATCAAAAACGGTTTGATTTTAAAACTATCACCTTATTATACCCTGTACACATACTGTGTATCAGGGTATATTGTGTTTGTGCAAAAGCCAAATGTATGTAACGCATAGAAGGCGGGTCGGGGGACCCCATAAAGTATATATATTCTTGATCGGGATGACAAGAGAAGTTGATTAAGCCATGTCCGTCCGTCTGTCCGTCTGTCCGTCCGTCCGTCCGTCCTCACCAATGGTTCTCGGAAACTATAAGAGCTAGAGACTTGAAATTTGGTGGGTAGACTCGTGATGCGCGGCAGCAGATCAAGTTTGAATGGTTTTGTGCCACGCCCACTCCTTCCCGCCCATCCAGCACCACCCACTTTTTGAAAACGCTATAACTCGAACATCCAAAGAGATAGAATCATGAAAGTCGGTATGTGGACTCAGTATAAGTAACTCTACAAAACTGCATACCAAAAATTTCCCCCCTCCCCTTGATTTCCCCTCCCCCAGTTGTTTTCTATAAAAAGCAATATCTCCAAAACTAACAAAGGTATGAACCTGAAATTTTGTATACAAGCTCAGTGATAATACATCTTAAAAACTGCATACCACAAATTTCCCCTCTCTTTGATGGCTACCCCTCAGAGGCCTACAAACTTAAATTTTTCGTAAAATCCACATTTTTTGACCGATTTTCTTGATATTTTGAACACTATTTGAATAGGCGACGTCAGATCAATATGTTTTTGTAGATTGAGGGATCCGCCTACCATGTGTGCAGGGTATTATATTGTCGAGTATACTCGACTATACCGCCCTTACTGGTTTTTTTTATAAAAACATTTTAGAAGTCAAAAAAGGCACTTTGCGAAAGAAACAATCGGTCAAAATAAGATTTTTGTTAGAAAAATATTTTATTAATTTTTAACTATTTTCCAAAATTTTATTAGAATCGAACATAAAGGCGTGGCCCCTACCATATAGAGAAACATCTTCAAAATAACATTTTGCTGTAAGCAAAGTCGCCAGAAGGCTGTAAAGTGGAGAGTATTTTTCATTTTGCTAAAATGGAACAAAGGAACAATTAATCAAAAACATGGTTTTGTTGTTCTTAAATATAAACAGATGGAATTTTGCAATCACATGTTTGTAAAGGTTTTGCCATAATTACAAGGCATTAAGAATGCTGAAACGCATTAACGGTAATTAGAGTTTCAAAACGCTGGAAAAATTATTTTAAAAAATTTAATTAATCTACGAAAACAAAATCTGGAAATAATATTGATGACTTCGAACCCAACAAGAATTGATAAATGAACGTGGCTGCTGCAACATATAATAAAAATTTAAAACGCCTATGTACCTGTATCTATAAGTCTGACAAGAAGAAAATTTAGGAACTAATTGTGATAGAGTGTTAAAAGATTCAATCCTGGGCTATATGCAACAGTTCATCGTACTTTGAGGGCGTAGCAAAGCGCGCCGGGTCAGCTAGTCTATAATATAAAAATGAATCGCAAAATGTGTTGGTAAGCGCATAACTCAACAACGCCTGGACCAATTTGGCCAATTCTTTTTTTTAAATGTTCGTTAAAGTTCAAAGATGGTTTTTACGGCGAGAAAAATTCAAATAATTGCCGGAAAAACCCTAAAAACAGACCTTTTCTTTTTTCCATACAAACTTGCGACGTCGCAAGCATTAAACGTAACATGCTATGCTTCTTCTTATACGTCAGTATTGTTATGTGTTTGTTGATTGAAAGAGAACAAGAAAACTTTGAGAGAACGTACAAGCCAGAGAGTATTAAAATTAATTAATACTCTTTGCAAATTACACGCACTAATGTGTAAACAATGCAGGTATGTACGGCTTGAAGGATTTGACTCCAAGTCATGTCAAATTAAAAAAAGTTGAAACAACAACAAACTGTCAATGTCAGTGTTGTTTTTCTTGGATTTTCACTACTGAGTTTGCTTTTGTCAACTGATACACGAAACAAACCGTAGCTATGTATATCGTGTTTAGTGCAGTGTTTAGTTACCTATGATCACTTATTATTGAATGTGAGACAATAATCTATCTATCTATAATATAAAAATGAATCGCAAAATGTGTTGGTAAGCGCATAACTCAACAACGCCTGGACCAATTTGGCCAATTCTTTTTTTTAAATGTTCGTTAAAGTTCAAAGATGGTTTTTACGGCGAGAAAAATTCAAATAATTGCCGGAAAAACCCTAAAAACAGACCTTTTCTTTTTTCCATACAAACTTGCGACGTCGCAAGCATTAAACGTAACATGCTATGCTTCTTCTTATACGTCAGTATTGTTATGTGTTTGTTGATTGAAAGAGAACAAGAAAACTTTGAGAGAACGTACAAGCCAGAGAGTATTAAAATTAATTAATACTCTTTGCAAATTACACGCACTAATGTGTAAACAATGCAGGTATGTACGGCTTGAAGGATTTGACTCCAAGTCATGTCAAATTAAAAAAAAGTTGAAACAACAACAAACTGTCAATGTCAGTGTTGTTTTTCTTGGATTTTCACTACTGAGTTTGCTTTTGTCAACTGATACACGAAACAAGCCGTAGCTATGTATATCGTGTTTAGTGCAGTGTTTAGTTACCTATGATCACTTATTATTGAATGTGAGACAATAATCTATCTATCTATAATATAAAAATGAATCGCAAAATGTGTTGGTAAGCGCATAACTCAACAACGCCTGGACCAATTTGGCCAATTCTTTTTTTTAAATGTTCGTTGAAGTTCAAAGATGGTTTTTACGGCGAGAAAAATTCAAATAATTGCCGGAAAAACACTAAAAACAGACCTTTTCTTTTTCCCATACAAACTTGCGACGTCGCAAGCATTAAACGTAACATGCTATGCTTCTTCTTATACGTCAGTAATGTTATGTGTTTGTTGATTGAAAGAGAACAAGAAAACTTTGAGAGAACGTACAAGCCAGAGAGTATTAAAATTAATTAATACTCTTTGCAAATTACACGCACTAATGTGTAAACAATGCAGGTATGTACGGCTTGAAGGATTTGACTCCAAGTCATGTCAAATTAAAAAAAAATTGAAACAACAACAAACTGTCAATGTCAGTGTTGTTTTTCTTGGATTTTCACTATTGAGTTTGCTTTTATCAACTGATACACGAAAGAAACCGTAGCTATGTATATCGTGTTTAGTGCAGTGTTTAGTTACCTATGATCACTTATTATTGAATGTGAGACAATAATCTATAGTACAATAAAAATGAATCGAAAAATATGTTGGTAAGCGCATAACTCAAAAACAGCTTCCGATTCAATGAAATTTTCAGTTAATCTTTAGATGGACCTCCTGAAGGTTGTTATAATGTTTTGGTATCAATCCGACCATTTTAACTGGTAGCCTCCATACGGAAAGAAGAAGAAAAATAAACAATATTAAGATTTTGTGGACGCAAGCACGTACCATTCTTTGCTTCTTCTTACACTTTTGTATTGGTATGAGTGTGTTGTTTGCAAAGAGAACAAGAGAACGGTGAGAAAACGGAGGAGCATTACTTTCGAAATTGTGCTTCACTTCTTCTTCATCTTTTACATACAGCCACATATGTACACATATTAGTGTTTTTATACTCTTCACGTATGTAAATATTATTATGACTTTGTCACGGAGTTTGTAACCCCCAGAAGGAGAAATCTCCGACTATTGACCTGAAATTTTACAGCTTTACCACCATAAATCATTCGTCGGAACTGCAATGATCAGACCATTAGAACTGGTAGCACCCATACAGAATGAAGAAAATGAACAGAACTTAAATCGTTGAATGGAAAACTTTTTCGTTTTGGAAGATAGAGGGATGAAAAAAACATAAACAAACATAGTAACTTTACGTACGCAGACTAAATTTCTGGAATTGTCATTAAGATCGGACCACTGAAACTGGTACTTATCATACAAAGTGATGAAGAGGAAAAGACAGAAAATTTACGGCGTTGAAAGGAAAACTTTTTTTTTCTTAATTAATTGACTTACAACTTCACAAGCTAATATCAATAAATTGCAAGTTTCCATATTAGCTTAAACAAGGAAAATTGGTATATAGGCTATTAAAGTAAAGAGAAAGCAGATTCAATCCAAAAAATTGGCGTGGCATAAAAAGAGCGTGAAAAGTAAATAGTCTTCAGCAAGGCTGAATAGCGTTTTTTATACTCCTGCAAAAATAATATATATTTGCGATCCCATGAAGTTCGCTACGCAGAGAAGGAGATATCGCCGACCACATAAAGCATATATTATCTTCACAAGACGAGTTAACACAGTCATGTCCATATGTCTGCTTCAATACCAACTGCGAGCTCAGTTTTAACGATTTCAAAAAAAATAAAACGCAGAAAATTATCTTATCCTTTCAGGCAGTTTGTATGTAAAAAATCTGCATGATTGGATTGCTATTACATTTAGCTGCCGGTTAAAAATTAGGTTTTTTAAAACTATCACCTTAGTTTTTTGTACAAAAACGTTTAAGACGTCAAAAAAGGCACTCTGCGAAAGAAACAATCGGTCAAAACAAGATTTTTGTTAGAAAAATGTTTTATTAATTTTTAACTATTTTCCAAAATTTTATTAGAATCGAACATAAAGGCGTGGCCCCGACCATATAGAGAAACATCTTCAAAATAATATTTTGCTGTAAGCATAATCGCCAGAAGACTGTAAAGTGGAGTGGTATTTTTCATTTTGCTAAAATGGAACAAAGGAACAATTAGTCAAATATATGGTTTTGTTGTTCTTAAATATAAACAGATGGAATTTTGCAATCACATGTTTGTAAAGGTAATTATATATCACTGCAAAGTAAGAAATTTGCCATAATTACAAGACATTAAGAATTCTGAAACGCATTAACGGTAATTAGAGTTTCAAAACGCTGGAATATTTTTTTTTTTAAATTTAATTAAACTACGAAATCAAAATCTGGAAATAATATTGATGACTTCGAACCCAACAAGAATTGATAAATGAACGTGGCTGCTGCAACATATAATAAAAATTTAAAACGCCTATGTACCTGTATCTATAAGTCTGACAAGAAGAAAATTTAGGAACTAATTGTGATAGAGTGTTAAAAGATTCAATCCTGGGCTATATGCAACAGTTCATCATACTTTGAGGGCGTAGCAAAGCGCGCCGGGTCAGCTAGTCTATAATATAAAAATGAATCGCAAAATGTGTTGGTAAGCGCATAACTCAACAACGCCTGGACCAATTTGGCCAATTCTTTTTTTTAAATGTTCGTTAAAGTTCAAAGATGGTTTTTACGGCGAGAAAAATTCAAATAATTGCCGGAAAAACCCTAAAAACAGACCTTTTCTTTTTTCCATACAAACTTGCGACGTCGCAAGCATTAAACGTAACATGCTATGCTTCTTCTTATACGTCAGTATTGTTATGTGTTTGTTGATTGAAAGAGAACAAGAAAACTTTGAGAGAACGTACAAGCCAGAGAGTATTAAAATTAATTAATACTCTTTGCAAATTACACGCACTAATGTGTAAACAATGCAGGTATGTACGGCTTGAAGGATTTGACTCCAAGTCATGTCAAATTAAAAAAAAGTTGAAACAACAACAAACTGTCAATGTCAGTGTTGTTTTTCTTGGATTTTCACTACTGAGTTTGCTTTTGTCAACTGATACACGAAACAAACCGTAGCTATGTATATCGTGATCACTTATTATTGAATGTGAGACAATAATCTATCTATCTATAATATAAAAATGAATCGCAAAATGTGTTGGTAAGCGCATAACTCAACAACGCCTGGACCAATTTGGCCAATTCTTTTTTTTAAATGTTCGTTAAAGTTCAAAGATGGTTTTTACGGCGAGAAAAATTCAAATAATTGCCGGAAAAACCCTAAAAACAGACCTTTTCTTTTTTCCATACAAACTTGCGACGTCGCAAGCATTAAACGTAACATGCTATGCTTCTTCTTATACGTCAGTATTGTTATGTGTTTGTTGATTGAAAGAGAACAAGAAAACTTTGAGAGAACGTACAAGCCAGAGAGTATTAAAATTAATTAATACTCTTTGCAAATTACACGCACTAATGTGTAAACAATGCAGGTATGTACGGCTTGAAGGATTTGACTCCAAGTCATGTCAAATTAAAAAAAGTTGAAACAACAACAAACTGTCAATGTCAGTGTTGTTTTTCTTGGATTTTCACTACTGAGTTTGCTTTTGTCAACTGATACACGAAACAAACCGTAGCTATGTATATCGTGTTTAGTGCAGTGTTTAGTTACCTATGATCACTTATTATTGAATGTGAGACAATAATCTATCTATCTATAATATAAAAATGAATCGCAAAATGTGTTGGTAAGCGCATAACTCAACAACGCCTGGACCAATTTGGCCAATTCTTTTTTTTAAATGTTCGTTAAAGTTCAAAGATGGTTTTTACGGCGAGAAAAATTCAAATAATTGCCGGAAAAACCCTAAAAACAGACCTTTTCTTTTTTCCATACAAACTTGCGACGTCGCAAGCATTAAACGTAACATGCTATGCTTCTTCTTATACGTCAGTATTGTTATGTGTTTGTTGATTGAAAGAGAACAAGAAAACTTTGAGAGAACGTACAAGCCAGAGAGTATTAAAATTAATTAATACTCTTTGCAAATTACACGCACTAATGTGTAAACAATGCAGGTATGTACGGCTTGAAGGATTTGACTCCAAGTCATGTCAAATTAAAAAAAGTTGAAACAACAACAAACTGTCAATGTCAGTGTTGTTTTTCTTGGATTTTCACTACTGAGTTTGCTTTTGTCAACTGATACACGAAACAAACCGTAGCTATGTATATCGTGTTTAGTGCAGTGTTTAGTTACCTATGATCACTTATTATTGAATGTGAGACAATAATCTATCTATCTATAATATAAAAATGAATCGCAAAATGTGTTGGTAAGCGCATAACTCAACAACGCCTGGACCAATTTGGCCAATTCTTTTTTTTAAATGTTCGTTAAAGTTCAAAGATGGTTTTTACGGCGAGAAAAATTCAAATAATTGCCGGAAAAACCCTAAAAACAGACCTTTTCTTTTTTCCATACAAACTTGCGACGTCGCAAGCATTAAACGTAACATGCTATGCTTCTTCTTATACGTCAGTATTGTTATGTGTTTGTTGATTGAAAGAGAACAAGAAAACTTTGAGAGAACGTACAAGCCAGAGAGTATTAAAATTAATTAATACTCTTTGCAAATTACACGCACTAATGTGTAAACAATGCAGGTATGTACGGCTTGAAGGATTTGACTCCAAGTCATGTCAAATTAAAAAAAAGTTGAAACAACAACAAACTGTCAATGTCAGTGTTGTTTTTCTTGGATTTTCACTACTGAGTTTGCTTTTGTCAACTGATACACGAAACAAACCGTAGCTATGTATATCGTGATCACTTATTATTGAATGTGAGACAATAATCTATCTATAATATAAAAATGAATCGCAAAATGTGTTGGTAAGCGCATAACTCAACAACGCCTGGACCAATTTGGCCAATTCTTTTTTTTAAATGTTCGTTAAAGTTCAAAGATGGTTTTTACGGCGAGAAAAATTCAAATAATTGCCGGAAAAACCCTAAAAACAGACCTTTTCTTTTTTCCATACAAACTTGCGACGTCGCAAGCATTAAACGTAACATGCTATGCTTCTTCTTATACGTCAGTATTGTTATGTGTTTGTTGATTGAAAGAGAACAAGAAAACTTTGAGAGAACGTACAAGCCAGAGAGTATTAAAATTAATTAATACTCTTTGCAAATTACACGCACTAATGTGTAAACAATGCAGGTATGTACGGCTTGAAGGATTTGACTCCAAGTCATGTCAAATTAAAAAAAAATTTAAACAACAACAAACTGTCAATGTCAGTGTTGTTTTTCTTGGATTTTCACTATTGAGTTTGCTTTTATCAACTGATACACGAAAGAAACCGTAGCTATGTATATCGTGTTTAGTGCAGTGTTTAGTTACCTATGATCACTTATTATTGAATGTGAGACAATAATCTATAGTATAATAAAAATGAATCGAAAAATATGTTGGTAAGCGCATAACTCAAAAACAGCTTCCGATTCAATGAAATTTTCAGTTAATCTTTAGATGGACCTCCTGAAGGTTGTTATAATGTTTTGGTATCAATCCGACCATTTTAACTGGTAGCCTCCATACGGAAAGAAGAAGAAAAATAAACAATATTAAGATTTTGTGGACGCAAGCACGTACCATTCTTTGCTTCTTCTTACACTTTTGTATTGGTATGAGTGTGTTGTTTGCAAAGAGAACAAGAGAACGGTGAGAAAACGGAGGAGCATTACTTTCGAAATTGTGCTTCACTTCTTCTTCATCTTTTACATACAGCCACATATGTACACATATTAGTGTTTTTATACTCTTCACGTATGTAAATATTATTATGACTTTGTCACGGAGTTTGTAACCCCCAGAAGGAGAAATCTCCGACTATTGACCTGAAATTTTACAGCTTTACCACCATAAATCATTTGTCGGAACTGCAATGATCAGACCATTAGAACTGGTAGCACCCATACAGAATGAAGAAAATGAACAGAACTTAAATCGTTGAATGGAAAACTTTTTCGTTTTGGAAGATAGAGGGATGAAAAAAACATAAACAAACATAGTAACTTTACGTACGCAGACTAAATTTCTGGAATTGTCATTAAGATCGGACCACTGAAACTGGTACTTATCATACAAAGTGATGAAGAGGAAAAGACAGAAAATTTACGGCGTTGAAAGGAAAACTTTTTTTTTCTTAATTAATTGACTTACAACTTCACAAGCTAATATCAATAAATTGCAAGTTTCCATATTAGCTTAAACAAGGAAAATTGGTATATAGGCTATTAAAGTAAAGAGAAAGCAGATTCAATCCAAAAAATTGGCGTGGCATAAAAAGAGCGTGAAAAGTAAATAGTCTTCAGCAAGGCTGAATAGCGTTTTTTATACTCCTGCAAAAATAATATATATTTGCGATCCCATGAAGTTCGCTACGCAGAGAAGGAGATATCGCCGACCACATAAAGCATATATTATCTTCACAAGACGAGTTAACACAGTCATGTCCATATGTCTGCTTCAATACCAACTGCGAGCTCAGTTTTAACGATTTCAAAAAAAATAAAACGCAGAAAATTATCTTATCCTTTCAGGCAGTTTGTATGTAAAACATCTGCATGATTGGATTGCTATTACATTTAGCTGCCGGTTAAAAATTAGGTTTTTTAAAACTATCACCTTAGTTTTTTGTACAAAAACGTTTAAGACGTCAAAAAAGGCACTCTGCGAAAGAAACAATCGGTCAAAACAAGATTTTTGTTAGAAAAATGTTTTATTAATTTTTAACTATTTTCCAAAATTTTATTAGAATCGAACATAAAGGCGTGGCCCCGACCATATAGAGAAACATCTTCAAAATAATATTTTGCTGTAAGCATAATCGCCAGAAGACTGTAAAGTGGAGTGGTATTTTTCATTTTGCTAAAATGGAACAAAGGAACAATTAGTCAAATATATGGTTTTGTTGTTCTTAAATATAAACAGATGGAATTTTGCAATCACATGTTTGTAAAGGTAATTATATATCACTGCAAAGTAAGAAATTTGCCATAATTACAAGGCATTAAGAATTCTGAAACGCATTAACGGTAATTAGAGTTTCAAAACGCTGGAATATTTTTTTTTTTAAATTTAATTAAACTACGAAATCAAAATCTGGAAATAATATTGATGACTTCGAACCCAACAAGAATTGATAAATGAACGTGGCTGCTGCAACATATAATAAAAATTTAAAACGCCTATGTACCTGTATCTATAAGTCTGACAAGAAGAAAATTTAGGAACTAATTGTGATAGAGTGTTAAAAGATTCAATCCTGGGCTATATGCAACAGTTCATCATACTTTGAGGGCGTAGCAAAGCGCGCCGGGTCAGCTAGTCTATAATATAAAAATGAATCGCAAAATGTGTTGGTAAGCGCATAACTCAACAACGCCTGGACCAATTTGGCCAATTCTTTTTTTTAAATGTTCGTTAAAGTTCAAAGATGGTTTTTACGGCGAGAAAAATTCAAATAATTGCCGGAAAAACCCTAAAAACAGACCTTTTCTTTTTTCCATACAAACTTGCGACGTCGCAAGCATTAAACGTAACATGCTATGCTTCTTCTTATACGTCAGTATTGTTATGTGTTTGTTGATTGAAAGAGAACAAGAAAACTTTGAGAGAACGTACAAGCCAGAGAGTATTAAAATTAATTAATACTCTTTGCAAATTACACGCACTAATGTGTAAACAATGCAGGTATGTACGGCTTGAAGGATTTGACTCCAAGTCATGTCAAATTAAAAAAAAGTTGAAACAACAACAAACTGTCAATGTCAGTGTTGTTTTTCTTGGATTTTCACTACTGAGTTTGCTTTTGTCAACTGATACACGAAACAAACCGTAGCTATGTATATCGTGATCACTTATTATTGAATGTGAGACAATAATCTATCTATAATATAAAAATGAATCGCAAAATGTGTTGGTAAGCGCATAACTCAACAACGCCTGGACCAATTTGGCCAATTCTTTTTTTTAAATGTTCGTTAAAGTTCAAAGATGGTTTTTACGGCGAGAAAAATTCAAATAATTGCCGGAAAAACCCTAAAAACAGACCTTTTCTTTTTTCCATACAAACTTGCGACGTCGTAAGCATTAAACGTAACATGCTATGCTTCTTCTTATACGTCAGTATTGTTATGTGTTTGTTGATTGAAAGAGAACAAGAAAACTTTGAGAGAACGTACAAGCCAGAGAGTATTAAAATTAATTAATACTCTTTGCAAATTACACGCACTAATGTGTAAACAATGCAGGTATGTACGGCTTGAAGGATTTGACTCCAAGTCATGTCAAATTAAAAAAAGTTGAAACAACAACAAACTGTCAATGTCAGTGTTGTTTTTCTTGGATTTTCACTACTGAGTTTGCTTTTGTCAACTGATACACGAAACAAACCGTAGCTATGTATATCGTGTTTAGTGCAGTGTTTAGTTACCTATGATCACTTATTATTGAATGTGAGACAATAATCTATCTATCTATAATATAAAAATGAATCGCAAAATGTGTTGGTAAGCGCATAACTCAACAACGCCTGGACCAATTTGGCCAATTCTTTTTTTTAAATGTTCGTTAAAGTTCAAAGATGGTTTTTACGGCGAGAAAAATTCAAATAATTGCCGGAAAAACCCTAAAAACAGACCTTTTCTTTTTTCCATACAAACTTGCGACGTCGCAAGCATTAAACGTAACATGCTATGCTTCTTCTTATACGTCAGTATTGTTATGTGTTTGTTGATTGAAAGAGAACAAGAAAACTTTGAGAGAACGTACAAGCCAGAGAGTATTAAAATTAATTAATACTCTTTGCAAATTACACGCACTAATGTGTAAACAATGCAGGTATGTACGGCTTGAAGGATTTGACTCCAAGTCATGTCAAATTAAAAAAAAGTTGAAACAACAACAAACTGTCAATGTCAGTGTTGTTTTTCTTGGATTTTCACTACTGAGTTTGCTTTTGTCAACTGATACACGAAACAAGCCGTAGCTATGTATATCGTGTTTAGTGCAGTGTTTAGTTACCTATGATCACTTATTATTGAATGTGAGACAATAATCTATCTATCTATAATATAAAAATGAATCGCAAAATGTGTTGGTAAGCGCATAACTCAACAACGCCTGGACCAATTTGGCCAATTCTTTTTTTTAAATGTTCGTTAAAGTTCAAAGATGGTTTTTACGGCGAGAAAAATTCAAATAATTGCCGGAAAAACCCTAAAAACAGACCTTTTCTTTTTTCCATACAAACTTGCGACGTCGCAAGCATTAAACGTAACATGCTATGCTTCTTCTTATACGTCAGTATTGTTATGTGTTTGTTGATTGAAAGAGAACAAGCAAAACTTTGAGAGAACGTACAAGCCAGAGAGTATTAAAATTAATTAATACTCTTTGCAAATTACACGCACTAATGTGTAAACAATGCAGGTATGTACGGCTTGAAGGATTTGACTCCAAGTCATGTCAAATTAAAAAAAAGTTGAAACAACAACAAACTGTCAATGTCAGTGTTGTTTTTCTTGGATTTTCACTACTGAGTTTGCTTTTGTCAACTGATACACGAAACAAACCGTAGCTATGTATATCGTGATCACTTATTATTGAATGTGAGACAATAATCTATAGTATAATAAAAACCAGTAAGGACGCTATCTTCAGCAAGGCTGAAGCTATAATACTTTTCACTTTGTGTCACTATAAAAAAAACTAAATGAATAGTTTTCATGCATCCCTAACAACATAACTGTAATGTTTCAAGTCAATTCGTTAAAAAACAAAAAAATTTTCCATACAACGGTTCAAGTTTTGCGATAAGTGGGCGTAGCCATGCCCACATTTGGTTAAAATAGTTTTTATTCCTCCCTAAGAACATAACTGTAAAGTTTCAAGTCCATTGGTTAAAAAACAAAAAAGTTTTCCATACAAAGGGTCAATTTTCGCTATAAAAGGGCGTGGCCACGCCCAATTTTGATCAAAATAGTTTTCATTCCTCCCTAAGAGCATAACTGCAAAGTTTCAAATCAATTGGTTAAAAAACAAAAAAGTTTTCCATACAACGGGTCAATTTTCGCTATAAGTAGGCGTGACTACGCCCACTTTTGGTCAAACTAGTTTTCATTCCTCCCTAGGAACATAACTGTAAAGTTTTAAGTCAATTGGTTAAAAAACAAAAAAGTTTTCCATACAAAGCATCAAGTCAAGCTATAAGTGGGCGTGGACATGCCCACTTTTGATCAAAATAGTTTTCATTCCTCCCTAAGAGCATAACTGCAAAGTTTCAAGTCAATTGGTTAAGAAACAAAAAAGTTTTCCATACAACGGATAAATTTTCGCTATAAGTGGGCGTGGCTACGCCCACTTTTGGTCAAAATAGTTTTCATTCCTCTCTAAGAACATAACTGTAAAGTTTCAAGTCAATTGGTTAAAAAACAAAAAAGTTTTCCATACAAAGTGTCAATTTTCGCTATAAGTGGGCGTGGCTACGCCCACTTTTGGTCAAAATAGTTTTCATTCCTCCCTAAGAACATAACTGCAAAGTTTCAAGTCAATTGGTTAAAAAACAAGAAAGTTTTCCATACAAAGGGTCAAGTTAAGCTATAAGTGGGCGTGGCCACGCCCACTTTTGATCAAAATAGTTTTCATTCCTCCCTAAGAGCATAACTGCAAAGTTTCAAGTCAATTGGTTAAAAAACAAAAAAGTTTTCCATACAACGGGTAAATTTTCGCTATAAGTGGGCGTGGCTACGCGTGGTTACGCCCACTTTTGGTCAAAATAGTTTTCATTCCTCCCTAAGAACATAACTTTAAAATTTCAAGTCAATTGGTTAAGAAACAAAAAAGTTTTCCATACAACGACGTGAATATGGCTTCTCTTCCTCTTCTTCATTTTGTATGGGAGCTACCAGTTCCAGATGTCCAATCTCAATGAAACTTTCAGGCATGTAGTCGGACCATGTAAAACTACTATGTTTAAAATTTCAGCACTGTATTGTACAAAACAAAAAAGTTTTCCATATTTCACATAAGTGAAAAGTATAATGAATCGAAAAATATGTTGATAAGCGCATAACTCCAAAACAGCTTCCGATTCAATGAAATTTTCAGTTAATCTTTAGATGGACCTCCTGAAGGTTGTTATAATGTTTTGGTATCAATCCGACCATTTTAACTGGTAGCCTCCATACGGAAAGAAGAAGACAAATAAACAATATTAAGATTTTGTGGACGCAAGCACGTACCATTCTTTGCTTCTTCTTACACTTTTGTATTGGTATGAGTGTGTTGTTTGCAAAGAGAACAAGAGAACACATATTAGTGTTTTTATACTCTTCACGTATGTAAATATTATTATGACTTTGTCACGGAGTTTGTAACCCCCAGAAGGAAAAATCTCCGACTATTGACCTGAAATTTTACAGCTTTACCACCATAAATCATTTGTCGGAACTGCAATGATCAGACCATTAGAACTGGTAGCACCCATACAGAATGAAGAAGAAAAATGAACAGAACTTAAATCGTTGAATGGAAAACTTTTTCGTTTTGGAATATAGAGGGATGAAAAAAACATAAACAAACATAGTAGCTTTACGTACACAGACTACATTTCTGGAATTGTCATTAAGATCGGACCACTGAAACTGGTACTTATCATACAAAGTGAAGAAGAGGAAAAGACAAAAAATTTACGGCGTTGAAAGGAAAACTTTTTTTTTCTTAATTAATTGACTTACAACTTCACAAGCTAATATCAATAAATTGCAAGTTTCCATATTAGCTTAAACAATGAAAATTGGTATATAGGCTATTAAAGTAAAGAGAAAGCAGATTCAATCCAAAAAATTGGCGTGGCATAAAAAGAGCGTGAAAAGTAAATAGTCTTCAGCAAGGCTGAATAGCGTTTTTTATACTCCTGCAAAAATAATATATATTTGCGATGCCATGAAGTTCGCTACGCAGAGAAGAAGATATCGCCGACCACATAAAGCATATATTATCTTCACAAGACGAGTTAACACAGTCATGTCCATATGACTGCTTCAATACCAACTGCGAGCTCAGTTTTAACGATTTCAAAAAAAAACCAGTAAGGACGCTATCTTCAGCAAGGCTGAAGCTATAATACTTTTCACTTTGTGTCACTATAAAAAAAACTAAATGAATAGTTTTCATGCATCCCTAACAACATAACTGTAATGTTTCAAGTCAATTCGTTAAAAAACAAAAAATTTTTCCATACAACGGTTCAAGTTTTGCGATAAGTGGGCGTAGCCATGCCCAAATTTGGTCAAAATAGTTTTCATTCCGCCCTAAGAACATAACTGTAAAGTTTCAAGTCAATTGGTTAAAAAACAAAAAAGTTTTCCATACAACGGGTCAATTTTTGCTATAAGTAGGCGTGACTTCGCCCACTTTTGGTCAAAATAGTTTGCATTCCTCTCTAGGAACATAACTGTAAAGTTTCAAGTCAATTGATTAAAAAACCAAAAAGTTTTCCATACAAAGGGTCAAGTTAAGCTATAAGTGGGCGTGGCCATGCCCACTTTTGATCAAAATAGTTTTCATTCCTCCCTAAGAGCATAACTGCAAAGTTTCAAGTCAATTGGTTAAATAACAAAAAAGTTTTCCATACAACGGGTCAATTTTTGCTAATAAGTAGGCGTGGCTTCGCCCACTTTTGGTCCAAATAGTTTTCATTCCTCTCTAGGAACATAACTGTAAAGTTTTAAGTCAATTGGTTAAAAAACAAAAAAGTTTTCCATACAAAGGGTAAATTTTCGCTATAAAAGGGCGTGGCTACGCCCACTTTTCGTCAAAATAGTTTTCATTCCTCCCTAAGAACATAACTGCAAAGTTTCAAGTCAATTGGTTAAGAAACAAAAAAGTTTTCCATACAAAGGGTCAATTTTCGCTATAAGTGGGCGTGGCTACGCCTGGCTACGCCCACTTTTGGTCAAAATAGTTTTCATTTCTCCCTAAGAGCATAACTGCAAAGTTTCAAGTCAATTGGTTAAAAAACAAAAAAGTTTTCCATACAACGGGTCAATTTTCACTATAAGTAGGCGTAGCCATGCCCAAATTTGGTCAGAATAGTTTTCATTCCTCTCTAGGAACATAACTGTAAAGTTTCAAGTCAATTGGTTAAAAAACAAAAAAGTTTTCCATACAAAGGGTCAATTTTCGCTATAAGTGGGCGTGGCTACGCGTGGTTACGCCCACTTTTGGTCAAAATAGTTTTCATTCCTCCCTAAGAACATAACTGTAAAGTTTCAAGTCAATTGGTTAAAAAACAAGAAAGTTTTCCATACAAAGGGTCAAGTTAAGCTATAAGTGGGCGTGGCCACGCCCACTTTTGATCAAAATAGTTTTCATTCCTCCCTAAGAGCATAACTGCAAAGTTTCAAGTCAATTGGTTAAAAAACAAAAAAGTTTTCCATACAACGGGTAAATTTTCGCTATAAGTGGGCGTGGCTACGCCCACTTTTGGTCAAAATAGTTTTCATTCCTCTCTAAGAACATAACTGTAAAGTTTCAAGTCAATTGGTTAAAAAACAAAAAAGTTTTCCATACAAAGGGTCAATTTTCGCTATAAGTGGGCGTGGCTACGCCCACTTTTGGTCAAAATAGTTTTCATTCCTCCCTAAGAACATAACTGTAAAGTTTCAAGTCAATTGGTTAAAAAACAAGAAAGTTTTCCATACAAAGGGTCAAGTTAAGCTATAAGTGGGCGTGGCCACGCCCACTTTTGATCAAAATAGTTTTCATTCCTCCCTAAGAGCATAACTGCAAAGTTTCAAGTCAATTGGTTAAAAAACAAAAAAGTTTTCCATACAACGGGTAAATTTTCGCTATAAGTGGGCGTGGCTACGCGTGGTTACGCCCACTTTTGGTCAAAATAGTTTTCATTCCTCCCTAAGAACATAACTTTAAAATTTCAAGTCAATTGGTTAAGAAACAAAAAAGTTTTCCATACAACGACGTGAATATGGCTTCTCTTCCTCTTCTTCATTTTGTATGGGAGCTACCAGTTCCAGATGTCCAATCTCAATGAAACTTTCAGGCATGTAGTCGGACCATGTAAAACTACTATGTTTAAAATTTCAGCACTCTATTGTACAAAACAAAAAAGTTTTCCATATTTCACATAAGTGAAAAGTATAATGAATCGAAAAATATGTTGATAAGCGCATAACTCCAAAACAGCTTCCGATTCAATGAAATTTTCAGTTAATCTTTAGATGGACCTCCTGAAGGTTGTTATAATGTTTTGGTATCAATCCGACCATTTTAACTGGTAGCCTCCATACGGAAAGAAGAAGACAAATAAACAATATTAAGATTTTGTGGACGCAAGCACGTACCATTCTTTGCTTCTTCTTACACTTTTGTATTGGTATGAGTGTGTTGTTTGCAAAGAGAACAAGAGAACACATATTAGTGTTTTTATACTCTTCACGTATGTAAATATTATTATGACTTTGTCACGGAGTTTGTAACCCCCAGAAGGAAAAATCTCCGACTATTGACCTGAAATTTTACAGCTTTACCACCATAAATCATTTGTCGGAACTGCAATGATCAGACCATTAGAACTGGTAGCACCCATACAGAATGAAGAAGAAAAATGAACAGAACTTAAATCGTTGAATGGAAAACTTTTTCGTTTTGGAATATAGAGGGATGAAAAAAACATAAACAAACATAGTAGCTTTACGTACACAGACTACATTTCTGGAATTGTCATTAAGATCGGACCACTGAAACTGGTACTTATCATACAAAGTGAAGAAGAGGAAAAGACAAAAAATTTACGGCGTTGAAAGGAAAACTTTTTTTTTCTTAATTAATTGACTTACAACTTCACAAGCTAATATCAATAAATTGCAAGTTTCCATATTAGCTTAAACAATGAAAATTGGTATATAGGCTATTAAAGTAAAGAGAAAGCAGATTCAATCCAAAAAATTGGCGTGGCATAAAAAGAGCGTGAAAAGTAAATAGTCTTCAGCAAGGCTGAATAGCGTTTTTTATACTCCTGCAAAAATAATATATATTTGCGATGCCATGAAGTTCGCTACGCAGAGAAGAAGATATCGCCGACCACATAAAGCATATATTATCTTCACAAGACGAGTTAACACAGTCATGTCCATATGACTGCTTCAATACCAACTGCGAGCTCAGTTTTAACGATTTCAAAAAAAAACCAGTAAGGACGCTATCTTCAGCAAGGCTGAAGCTATAATACTTTTCACTTTGTGTCACTATAAAAAAAACTAAATGAATAGTTTTCATGCCTCCCTAACAACATAACTGTAATGTTTCAAGTCAATTCGTTAAAAAACAAAAAATTTTTCCATACAACGGTTCAAGTTTTGCGATAAGTGGGCGTAGCCATGCCCAAATTTGGTCAAAATAGTTTTCATTCCGCCCTAAGAACATAACTGTAAAGTTTCAAGTCAATTGGTTAAAAAACAAAAAAGTTTTCCATACAACGGGTCAATTTTTGCTATAAGTAGGCGTGACTTCGCCCACTTTTGGTCAAAATAGTTTGCATTCCTCTCTAGGAACATAACTGTAAAGTTTCAAGTCAATTGATTAAAAAACCAAAAAGTTTTCCATACAAAGGGTCAAGTTAAGCTATAAGTGGGCGTGGCCATGCCCACTTTTGATCAAAATAGTTTTCATTCCTCCCTAAGAGCATAACTGCAAAGTTTCAAGTCAATTGGTTAAATAACAAAAAAGTTTTCCATACAACGGGTCAATTTTTGCTAATAAGTAGGCGTGGCTTCGCCCACTTTTGGTCCAAATAGTTTTCATTCCTCTCTAGGAACATAACTGTAAAGTTTTAAGTCAATTGGTTAAAAAACAAAAAAGTTTTCCATACAAAGGGTAAATTTTCGCTATAAAATGGTGTGGCTACGCCCACTTTTCGTCAAAATAGTTTTCATTCCTCCCTAAGAACATAACTGCAAAGTTTCAAGTCAATTGGTTAAGAAACAAAAAAGTTTTCCATACAAAGGGTCAATTTTCGCTATAAGTGGGCGTGGCTACGCCTGGCTACGCCCACTTTTGGTCAAAATAGTTTTCATTTCTCCCTAAGAGCATAACTGCAAAGTTTCAAGTCAATTGGTTAAAAAACAAAAAAGTTTTCCATACAACGGGTCAATTTTCACTATAAGTAGGCGTAGCCATGCCCAAATTTGGTCAGAATAGTTTTCATTCCTCTCTAGGAACATAACTGTAAAGTTTCAAGTCAATTGGTTAAAAAACAAAAAAGTTTTCCATACAAAGGGTCAATTTTCGCTATAAGTGGGCGTGGCTACGCGTGGTTACGCCCACTTTTGGTCAAAATAGTTTTCATTCCTCCCTAAGAACATAACTGTAAAGTTTCAAGTCAATTGGTTAAAAAACAAGAAAGTTTTCCATACAAAGGGTCAAGTTAAGCTATAAGTGGGCGTGGCCACGCCCACTTTTGATCAAAATAGTTTTCATTCCTCCCTAAGAGCATAACTGCAAAGTTTCAAGTCAATTGGTTAAAAAACAAAAAAGTTTTCCATACAACGGGTAAATTTTCGCTATAAGTGGGCGTGGCTACGCCCACTTTTGGTCAAAATAGTTTTCATTCCTCTCTAAGAACATAACTGTAAAGTTTCAAGTCAATTGGTTAAAAAACAAAAAAGTTTTCCATACAAAGGGTCAATTTTCGCTATAAGTGGGCGTGGCTACGCGTGGTTACGCCCACTTTTGGTCAAAATAGTTTTCATTCCTCCCTAAGAACATAACTGTAAAGTTTCAAGTCAATTGGTTAAAAAACAAGAAAGTTTTCCATACAAAGGGTCAAGTTAAGCTATAAGTGATCGTGGCCACGCCCACTTTTGATCAAAATAGTTTTCATTCCTCCCTAAGAGCATAACTGCAAAGTTTCAAGTCAATTGGTTAAAAAACAAAAAAGTTTTCCATACAACGGGTAAATTTTCGCTATAAGTGGGCGTGGCTACGCGTGGTTACGCCCACTTTTGGTCAAAATAGTTTTCATTCCTCCCTAAGAACATAACTTTAAAATTTCAAGTCAATTGGTTAAGAAACAAAAAAGTTTTCCATACAACGACGTGAATATGGCTTCTCTTCCTCTTCTTCATTTTGTATGGGAGCTACCAGTTCCAGATGTCCAATCTCAATGAAACTTTCAGGCATGTAGTCGGACCATGTAAAACAACTATGTTTAAAATTTCAGCACTCTATTGTACAAAACAAAAAAGTTTTCCATACAACGATTCAAGTTTTGTTCACTTTTCTTCTTCTTTTCGTATGGGAGCTACCTGTTCCAATAATCCGATCATGCTGGTTCCGACGAATGATTCATCGTAACAAATTCTAAGACTCTGTGCAAAGTTTCAGCTCGATAGCTTCAAAACTGAGGGACTAGTTTGCATACATACAGACAGACAGACAGACAGACAGACAGACCGACAGACAGACAGACAGAAAGACGGACAGACGGACATGGCTAAATCAACTCGTCTTGTCATCCTGATCAAGAATATATATACTTTATATAGTCGGAAATTAATATTTCGATCTGTTACAAACTCCGTGACAAAGTTAATATACTATTTCACATAAGTGAAAAGTATAAAAACTTATTGGTGGTCAACACGTTCCGTCCTACTGCCGATTCTTTTGGCAAAGTACATTTCTATAATTCTAGTATTTAATGGGAAAAAATTAAACGAATTTTTTGTCCATGTAAAAAACTATTAATTCTGAATAAAATGCCGCCCATTTATGCAATTAAAAAAATGTAAATGTGTCTTATTAGATAAGGCGTATTTTTGTCTTATAAGGTACTTCTTTTTCAATGATTTCGAGGATATTTTAGTTTTGATGAAAAAAATTTTATATCTTATGACTTTTCGTAAAATATGTTAATGCCATCTGAAAGAGGAATAGAAAAGCTTTCCATTGAGCTCTTAGTCGAAGAAGTCGGTCGAAGGATGCAAGAGTTATTAGCAAAAAACTAATCGGTGGTCAACACGTTCCGTCCTACTGCCGATTCTTTTGGCAAAGTACTTTTCTATAATTCATTCCTCTCTAAGAACATAACTGTAAAGTTTCAAGTCAATTGGTTAAAAAACAAGAAAGTTTTCCATACAAAGGGTCAAGTTAAGCTATAAGTGGGCGTGGCTACGCCCACTTTTGGTCAAAATAGTTTTCATTCCTCCCTAAGAACATAACTGTAAAGTGTCAAGTCAATTGGTTAAAAAACAAGAAAGTTTTCCATACAAAGGGTCAATTTTCGCTATAAGTGGGCGTGGCTACGCCCACTTTTGGTCAAAATAGTTTTCATTCCTCCCTAAGAACATAACTGTAAAGTTTCAAGTCAATTGGTTAAAAAACAAGAAAGTTTTCCATACAAAGGGTCAAGTTAAGCTATAAGTGGGCGTGGCCACGCCCACTTTTGATCAAAATAGTTTTCATTCCTCCCTAAGAGCATAACTGCAAAGTTTCAAGTCAATTGGTTAAAAAACAAAAAAGTTTTCCATACAACGGGTAAATTTTCGCTATAAGTGGGCGTGGCTACGCCCACTTTTGGTCAAAATAGTTTTCATTCCTCTCTAAGAACATAACTGTAAAGTTTCAAGTCAATTGGTTAAAAAACAAAAAAGTTTTCCATACAAAGGGTCAATTTTCGCTATAAGTGGGCGTGGCTACGCGTGGTTACGCCCACTTTTGGTCAAAATAGTTTTCATTCCTCCCTAAGAACATAACTGTAAAGTTTCAAGTCAATTGGTTAAAAAACAAGAAAGTTTTCCATACAAAGGGTCAAGTTAAGCTATAAGTGGGCGTGGCCACGCCCACTTTTGATCAAAATAGTTTTCATTCCTCCCTAAGAGCATAACTGCAAAGTTTCAAGTCAATTGGTTAAAAAACAAAAAAGTTTTCCATACAACGGGTAAATTTTCGCTATAAGTGGGCGTGGCTACGCCCACTTTTGGTCAAAATAGTTTTCATTCCTCTCTAAGAACATAACTGTAAAGTTTCAAGTCAATTGGTTAAAAAACAAAAAAGTTTTCCATACAAAGGGTCAATTTTCGCTATAAGTGGGCGTGGCTACGCGTGGTTACGCCCACTTTTGGTCAAAATAGTTTTCATTCCTCCCTAAGAACATAACTGTAAAGTTTCAAGTCAATTGGTTAAAAAACAAGAAAGTTTTCCATACAAAGGGTCAAGTTAAGCTATAAGTGATCGTGGCCACGCCCACTTTTGATCAAAATAGTTTTCATTCCTCCCTAAGAGCATAACTGCAAAGTTTCAAGTCAATTGGTTAAAAAACAAAAAAGTTTTCCATACAACGGGTAAATTTTCGCTATAAGTGGGCGTGGCTACGCGTGGTTACGCCCACTTTTGGTCAAAATAGTTTTCATTCCTCCCTAAGAACATAACTTTAAAATTTCAAGTCAATTGGTTAAGAAACAAAAAAGTTTTCCATACAACGACGTGAATATGGCTTCTCTTCCTCTTCTTCATTTTGTATGGGAGCTACCAGTTCCAGATGTCCAATCTCAATGAAACTTTCAGGCATGTAGTCGGACCATGTAAAACAACTATGTTTAAAATTTCAGCACTCTATTGTACAAAACAAAAAAGTTTTCCATACAACGATTCAAGTTTTGTTCACTTTTCTTCTTCTTTTCGTATGGGAGCTACCTGTTCCAATAATCCGATCATGCTGGTTCCGACGAATGATTCATCGTAACAAATTCTAAGACTCTGTGCAAAGTTTCAGCTCGATAGCTTCAAAACTGAGGGACTAGTTTGCATACATACAGACAGACAGACAGACAGACAGACAGACAGACAGACCGACAGACAGACAGAAAGACGGACAGACGGACATGGCTAAATCAACTCGTCTTGTCATCCTGATCAAGAATATATATACTTTATATAGTCGGAAATTAATATTTCGATCTGTTACAAACTCCGTGACAAAGTTAATATACTATTTCACATAAGTGAAAAGTATAAAAACTTATTGGTGGTCAACACGTTCCGTCCTACTGCCGATTCTTTTGGCAAAGTACATTTCTATAATTCTAGTATTTAATGGGAAAAAATTAAACGAATTTTTTGTCCATGTAAAAAACTATTAATTCTGAATAAAATGCCGCCCATTTATGCAATTAAAAAAATGTAAATGTGTCTTATTAGATAAGGCGTATTTTTGTCTTATAAGGTACTTCTTTTTCAATGATTTCGAGGATATTTTAGTTTTGATGAAAAAAATTTTATATCTTATGACTTTTCGTAAAATATGTTAATGCCATCTGAAAGAGGAATAGAAAAGCTTTCCATTGAGCTCTTAGTCGAAGAAGTCGGTCGAAGGATGCAAGAGTTATTAGCAAAAAACTAATCGGTGGTCAACACGTTCCGTCCTACTGCCGATTCTTTTGGCAAAGTACTTTTCTATAATTCATTCCTCTCTAAGAACATAACTGTAAAGTTTCAAGTCAATTGGTTAAAAAACAAGAAAGTTTTCCATACAAAGGGTCAAGTTAAGCTATAAGTGGGCGTGGCTACGCCCACTTTTGGTCAAAATAGTTTTCATTCCTCCCTAAGAACATAACTGTAAAGTGTCAAGTCAATTGGTTAAAAAACAAGAAAGTTTTCCATACAAAGGGTCAATTTTCGCTATAAGTGGGCGTGGCTACGCCCACTTTTGGTCAAAATAGTTTTCATTCCTCCCTAAGAACATAACTGTAAAGTTTCAAGTCAATTGGTTAAAAAACAAGAAAGTTTTCCATACAAAGGGTCAAGTTAAGCTATAAGTGGGCGTGGCCACGCCCACTTTTGATCAAAATAGTTTTCATTCCTCCCTAAGAGCATAACTGCAAAGTTTCAAGTCAATTGGTTAAAAAACAAAAAAGTTTTCCATACAACGGGTAAATTTTCGCTATAAGTGGGCGTGGCTACGCCCACTTTTGGTCAAAATAGTTTTCATTCCTCTCTAAGAACATAACTGTAAAGTTTCAAGTCAATTGGTTAAAAAACAAAAAAGTTTTCCATACAAAGGGTCAATTTTCGCTATAAGTGGGCGTGGCTACGCGTGGTTACGCCCACTTTTGGTCAAAATAGTTTTCATTCCTCCCTAAGAACATAACTGTAAAGTTTCAAGTCAATTGGTTAAAAAACAAGAAAGTTTTCCATACAAAGGGTCAAGTTAAGCTATAAGTGGGCGTGGCCACGCCCACTTTTGATCAAAATAGTTTTCATTCCTCCCTAAGAGCATAACTGCAAAGTTTCAAGTCAATTGGTTAAAAAACAAAAAAGTTTTCCATACAACGGGTAAATTTTCGCTATAAGTGGGCGTGGCTACGCGTGGTTACGCCCACTTTTGGTCAAAATAGTTTTCATTCCTCCCTAAGAACATAACTTTAAAATTTCAAGTCAATTGGTTAAGAAACAAAAAAGTTTTCCATACAACGACGTGAATATGGCTTCTCTTCCTCTTCTTCATTTTGTATGGGAGCTACCAGTTCCAGATGTCCAATCTCAATGAAACATGGCATGTAGTCGGACCATGTAAAACAACTATGTTTAAAATTTCAGCACTCTATTGTACAAAACAAAAAAGTTTTCCATACAACGATTCAAGTTTTGTTCACTTTTCTTCTTCTTTTCGTATGGGAGCTACCTGTTCCAATAATCCGATCATGCTGGTTCCGACGAATGATTCATCGTAATAAATTCTAAGACTCTGTGCAAAGTTTCAGCTCGATAGCTTCAAAACTGAGGGACTAGTTTGCATACAGACAGACAGACAGACAGACAGACCGACAGACAGACAGACAGACGGACAGACGGACATGGCTAAATCAACTCGTCTTGTCGTCCTGATCAAGAATATATATACTTTATATAGTCGGAAATTAATATTTCGATCTGTTACAAACTCCGTGACAAAGTTAATATACTATTTCACATAAGTGAAAAGTATAAAAAACGCAGAAAATTATCTTATCCTTTCAGGCAGTTTGTATGTAAAAAATCTGCATGATTGGATTGCTCTTACATTTAGCTGCCGGTTAAAAATTAGGTTTAGGCATCAAAAACGGTTTGATTTTAAAACTATCACCTTATTTTACCCTGTACACATACTGTGTATCAGGGTATATTGTGTTTGTGCAAAAGCCAAATGTATGTAACGCATAGAAGGCGGGTCGGGGGACCCCATAAAGTATATATATTCTTGATCGGGATGACAAGAGAAGTTGATTAAGCCATGTCCGTCCGTCTGTCCGTCTGTCCGTCCGTCCGTCCGTCCTCACCAATGGTTCTCGGAAACTATAAGAGCTAGAGACTTGAAATTTGGTGGGTAGACTCGTGATGCGCGGCAGCAGATCAAGTTTGAATGGTTTTGTGCCACGCCCACTCCTTCCCGCCCATCCAGCACCACCCACTTTTTGAAAACGCTATAACTCGAACATCCAAAGAGATAGAATCATGAAAGTCGGTATGTGGACTCAGTATAAGTAACTCTACAAAACTGCATACCAAAAATTTCCCCCCTCCCCTTGATTTCCCCTCCCCCAGTTGTTTTCTATAAAAAGCAATATCTCCAAAACTAACAAAGGTATGAACCTGAAATTTTGTATACAAGCTCAGTGATAATACATCTTAAAAACTGCATACCACAAATTTCCCCTCTCTTTGATGGCTACCCCTCAGAGGCCTACAAACTTAAATTTTTCGTAAAATCCACATTTTTTGACCGATTTTCTTGATATTTTGAACACTATTTGAATAGGCGACGTCAGATCAATATGTTTTTGTAGATTGAGGGTGTGGCCCCGCCTACCATGTGTGCAGGGTATTATATTGTCGAGTATACTCGACTATACCGCCCTTACTGGTTTTTTTTATAAAAACATTTTAGAAGTCAAAAAAGGCACTTTGCGAAAGAAACGGTCAAAATAAGATTTTTGTTAGAAAAATATTTTATTAATTTTTAACTATTTTCCAAAATTTTATTAGAATCGAACATAAAGGCGTGGCCCCGACCATATAGAGAAACATCTTCAAAATAACATTTTGCTGTAAGCAAAGTCGCCAGAAGGCTGTAAAGTGGAGAGTATTTTTCATTTTGCTAAAATGGAACAATTAATCAAAAACATGGTTTTGTTGTTCTTAAATATAAACAGATGGAATTTTGCAATCACATGTTTGTAAAGGTTTTGCCATAATTACAAGGCATTAAGAATGCTGAAACGCATTAACGGTAATTAGAGTTTCAAAACGCTGGAAAAATTATTTTAAAAAATTTAATTAATCTACGAAAACAAAATCTGGAAATAATATTGATGACTTCGAACCCAACAAGAATTGATAAATGAACGTGGCTGCTGCAACATATAATAAAAATTTAAAACGCCTATGTACCTGTATCTATAAGTCTGACAAGAAGAAAATTTAGGAACTAATTGTGATAGAGTGTTAAAAGATTCAATCCTGGGCTATATGCAACAGTTCATCGTACTTTGAGGGCGTAGCAAAGCGCGCCGGGTCAGCTAGTCTATAATATAAAAATGAATCGCAAAATGTGTTGGTAAGCGCATAACTCAACAACGCCTGGACCAATTTGGCCAATTCTTTTTTTTAAATGTTCGTTAAAGTTCAAAGATGGTTTTTACGGCGAGAAAAATTCAAATAATTGCCGGAAAAACCCTAAAAACAGACCTTTTCTTTTTTCCATACAAACTTGCGACGTCGCAAGCATTAAACGTAACATGCTATGCTTCTTCTTATACGTCAGTATTGTTATGTGTTTGTTGATTGAAAGAGAACAAGAAAACTTTGAGAGAACGTACAAGCCAGAGAGTATTAAAATTAATTAATACTCTTTGCAAATTACACGCACTAATGTGTAAACAATGCAGGTATGTACGGCTTGAAGGATTTGACTCCAAGTCATGTCAAATTAAAAAAAAGTTGAAACAACAACAAACTGTCAATGTCAGTGTTGTTTTTCTTGGATTTTCACTACTGAGTTTGCTTTTGTCAACTGATACACGAAACAAGCCGTAGCTATGTATATCGTGTTTAGTGCAGTGTTTAGTTACCTATGATCACTTATTATTGAATGTGAGACAATAATCTATCTATCTATAATATAAAAATGAATCGCAAAATGTGTTGGTAAGCGCATAACTCAACAACGCCTGGACCAATTTGGCCAATTCTTTTTTTTAAATGGTCGTTGAAGTTCAAAGATGGTTTTTACGGCGAGAAAAATTCAAATAATTGCCGGAAAAACACTAAAAACAGACCTTTTCTTTTTCCCATACAAACTTGCGACGTCGCAAGCATTAAACGTAACATGCTATGCTTCTTCTTATACGTCAGTAATGTTATGTGTTTGTTGATTGAAAGAGAACAAGAAAACTTTGAGAGAACGTACAAGCCAGAGAGTATTAAAATTAATTAATACTCTTTGCAAATTACACGCACTAATGTGTAAACAATGCAGGTATGTACGGCTTGAAGGATTTGACTCCAAGTCATGTCAAATTAAAAAAAAAATTGAAACAACAACAAACTGTCAATGTCAGTGTTGTTTTTCTTGGATTTTCACTATTGAGTTTGCTTTTATCAACTGATACACGAAAGAAACCGTAGCTATGTATATCGTGTTTAGTGCAGTGTTTAGTTACCTATGATCACTTATTATTGAATGTGAGACAATAATCTATAGTATAATAAAAATGAATCGAAAAATATGTTGGTAAGCGCATAACTCAAAAACAGCTTCCGATTCAATGAAATTTTCAGTTAATCTTTAGATGGACCTCCTGAAGGTTGTTATAATGTTTTGGTATCAATCCGACCATTTTAACTGGTAGCCTCCATACGGAAAGAAGAAGAAAAATAAACAATATTAAGATTTTGTGGACGCAAGCACGTACCATTCTTTGCTTCTTCTTACACTCTTGTATTGGTATGAGTGTGTTGTTTGCAAAGAGAACAAGAGAACGGTGAGAAAACGGAGGAGCATTACTTTCGAAATTGTGCTTCACTTCTTCTTCATCTTTTACATACAGCCACATATGTACACATATTAGTGTTTTTATACTCTTCACGTATGTAAATATTATTATGACTTTGTCACGGAGTTTGTAACCCCCAGAAGGAGAAATCTCCGACTATTGACCTGAAATTTTACAGCTTTACCACCATAAATCATTCGTCGGAACTGCAATGATCAGACCATTAGAACTGGTAGCACCCATACAGAATGAAGAAAATGAACAGAACTTAAATCGTTGAATGGAAAACTTTTTCGTTTTGGAAGATAGAGGGATGAAAAAAACATAAACAAACATAGTAACTTTACGTACGCAGACTAAATTTCTGGAATTGTCATTAAGATCGGACCACTGAAACTGGTACTTATCATACAAAGTGATGAAGAGGAAAAGACAGAAAATTTACGGCGTTGAAAGGAAAACTTTTTTTTTCTTAATTAATTGACTTACAACTTCACAAGCTAATATCAATAAATTGCAAGTTTCCATATTAGCTTAAACAAGGAAAATTGGTATATAGGCTATTAAAGTAAAGAGAAAGCAGATTCAATCCAAAAAATTGGCGTGGCATAAAAAGAGCGTGAAAAGTAAATAGTCTTCAGCAAGGCTGAATAGCGTTTTTTATACTCCTGCAAAAATAATATATATTTGCGATCCCATGAAGTTCGCTACGCAGAGAAGGAGATATCGCCGACCACATAAAGCATATATTATCTTCACAAGACGAGTTAACACAGTCATGTCCATATGTCTGCTTCAATACCAACTGCGAGCTCAGTTTTAACGATTTCAAAAAAAATAAAACGCAGAAAATTATCTTATCCTTTCAGGCAGTTTGTATGTAAAAAATCTGCATGATTGGATTGCTATTACATTTAGCTGCCGGTTAAAAATTAGGTTTTTTAAAACTATCACCTTAGTTTTTTGTACAAAAACGTTTAAGACGTCAAAAAAGGCACTCTGCGAAAGAAACAATCGGTCAAAACAAGATTTTTGTTAGAAAAATGTTTTATTAATTTTTAACTATTTTCCAAAATTTTATTAGAATCGAACATAAAGGCGTGGCCCCGACCATATAGAGAAACATCTTCAAAATAATATTTTGCTGTAAGCATAATCGCCAGAAGACTGTAAAGTGGAGTGGTATTTTTCATTTTGCTAAAATGGAACAAAGGAACAATTAGTCAAATATATGGTTTTGTTGTTCTTAAATATAAACAGATGGAATTTTGCAATCACATGTTTGTAAAGGTAATTATATATCACTGCAAAGTAAGAAATTTGCCATAATTACAAGGCATTAAGAATTCTGAAACGCATTAACGGTAATTAGAGTTTCAAAACGCTGGAATATTTTTTTTTTTAAATTTAATTAAACTACGAAATCAAAATCTGGAAATAATATTGATGACTTCGAACCCAACAAGAATTGATAAATGAACGTGGCTGCTGCAACATATAATAAAAATTTAAAACGCCTATGTACCTGTATCTATAAGTCTGACAAGAAGAAAATTTAGGAACTAATTGTGATAGAGTGTTAAAAGATTCAATCCTGGGCTATATGCAACAGTTCATCATACTTTGAGGGCGTAGCAAAGCGCGCCGGGTCAGCTAGTCTATAATATAAAAATGAATCGCAAAATGTGTTGGTAAGCGCATAACTCAACAACGCCTGGACCAATTTGGCCAATTCTTTTTTTTAAATGTTCGTTAAAGTTCAAAGATGGTTTTTACGGCGAGAAAAATTCAAATAATTGCCGGAAAAACCCTAAAAACAGACCTTTTCTTTTTTCCATACAAACTTGCGACGTCGCAAGCATTAAACGTAACATGCTATGCTTCTTCTTATACGTCAGTATTGTTATGTGTTTGTTGATTGAAAGAGAACAAGAAAACTTTGAGAGAACGTACAAGCCAGAGAGTATTAAAATTAATTAATACTCTTTGCAAATTACACGCACTAATGTGTAAACAATGCAGGTATGTACGGCTTGAAGGATTTGACTCCAAGTCATGTCAAATTAAAAAAAAGTTGAAACAACAACAAACTGTCAATGTCAGTGTTGTTTTTCTTGGATTTTAACTACTGAGTTTGCTTTTGTCAACTGATACACGAAACAAACCGTAGCTATGTATATCGTGATCACTTATTATTGAATGTGAGACAATAATCTATCTATAATATAAAAATGAATCGCAAAATGTGTTGGTAAGCGCATAACTCAACAACGCCTGGACCAATTTGGCCAATTCTTTTTTTTAAATGTTCGTTAAAGTTCAAAGATGGTTTTTACGGCGAGAAAAATTCAAATAATTGCCGGAAAAACCCTAAAAACAGACCTTTTCTTTTTTCCATACAAACTTGCGACGTCGCAAGCATTAAACGTAACATGCTATGCTTCTTCTTATACGTCAGTATTGTTATGTGTTTGTTGATTGAAAGAGAACAAGAAAACTTTGAGAGAACGTACAAGCCAGAGAGTATTAAAATTAATTAATACTCTTTGCAAATTACACGCACTAATGTGTAAACAATGCAGGTATGTACGGCTTGAAGGATTTGACTCCAAGTCATGTCAAATTAAAAAAAGTTGAAACAACAACAAACTGTCAATGTCAGTGTTGTTTTTCTTGGATTTTCACTACTGAGTTTGCTTTTGTCAACTGATACACGAAACAAACCGTAGCTATGTATATCGTGTTTAGTGCAGTGTTTAGTTACCTATGATCACTTATTATTGAATGTGAGACAATAATCTATCTATCTATAATATAAAAATGAATCGCAAAATGTGTTGGTAAGCGCATAACTCAACAACGCCTGGACCAATTTGGCCAATTCTTTTTTTTAAATGTTCGTTAAAGTTCAAAGATGGTTTTTACGGCGAGAAAAATTCAAATAATTGCCGGAAAAACCCTAAAAACAGACCTTTTCTTTTTTCCATACAAACTTGCGACGTCGCAAGCATTAAACGTAACATGCTATGCTTCTTCTTATACGTCAGTATTGTTATGTGTTTGTTGATTGAAAGAGAACAAGAAAACTTTGAGAGAACGTACAAGCCAGAGAGTATTAAAATTAATTAATACTCTTTGCAAATTACACGCACTAATGTGTAAACAATGCAGGTATGTACGGCTTGAAGGATTTGACTCCAAGTCATGTCAAATTAAAAAAAGTTGAAACAACAACAAACTGTCAATGTCAGTGTTGTTTTTCTTGGATTTTCACTACTGAGTTTGCTTTTGTCAACTGATACACGAAACAAACCGTAGCTATGTATATCGTGTTTAGTGCAGTGTTTAGTTACCTATGATCACTTATTATTGAATGTGAGACAATAATCTATCTATCTATAATATAAAAATGAATCGCAAAATGTGTTGGTAAGCGCATAACTCAACAACGCCTGGACCAATTTGGCCAATTCTTTTTTTTAAATGTTCGTTAAAGTTCAAAGATGGTTTTTACGGCGAGAAAAATTCAAATAATTGCCGGAAAAACCCTAAAAACAGACCTTTTCTTTTTTCCATACAAACTTGCGACGTCGCAAGCATTAAACGTAACATGCTATGCTTCTTCTTATACGTCAGTATTGTTATGTGTTTGTTGATTGAAAGAGAACAAGAAAACTTTGAGAGAACGTACAAGCCAGAGAGTATTAAAATTAATTAATACTCTTTGCAAATTACACGCACTAATGTGTAAACAATGCAGGTATGTACGGCTTGAAGGATTTGACTCCAAGTCATGTCAAATTAAAAAAAAGTTGAAACAACAACAAACTGTCAATGTCAGTGTTGTTTTTCTTGGATTTTCACTACTGAGTTTGCTTTTGTCAACTGATACACGAAACAAGCCGTAGCTATGTATATCGTGTTTAGTGCAGTGTTTAGTTACCTATGATCACTTATTATTGAATGTGAGACAATAATCTATCTATCTATAATATAAAAATGAATCGCAAAATGTGTTGGTAAGCGCATAACTCAACAACGCCTGGACCAATTTGGCCAATTCTTTTTTTTAAATGTTCGTTAAAGTTCAAAGATGGTTTTTAGGGCGAGAAAAATTCAAATAATTGCCGGAAAAACCCTAAAAACAGACCTTTTCTTTTTTCCATACAAACTTGCGACGTCGCAAGCATTAAACGTAACATGCTATGCTTCTTCTTATACGTCAGTATTGTTATGTGTTTGTTGATTGAAAGAGAACAAGAAAACTTTGAGAGAACGTACAAGCCAGAGAGTATTAAAATTAATTAATACTCTTTGCAAATTACACGCACTAATGTGTAAACAATGCAGGTATGTACGGCTTGAAGGATTTGACTCCAAGTCATGTCAAATTAAAAAAAAGTTGAAACAACAACAAACTGTCAATGTCAGTGTTGTTTTTCTTGGATTTTCACTACTGAGTTTGCTTTTGTCAACTGATACACGAAACAAACCGTAGCTATGTATATCGTGATCACTTATTATTGAATGTGAGACAATAATCTATAGTATAATAAAAACCAGTAAGGACGCTATCTTCAGCAATGCTGAAGCTATAATACTTTTCACTTTGTGTCACTATAAAAAAAACTAAATGAATAGTTTTCATGCATCCCTAACAACATAACTGTAATGTTTCAAGTCAATTCGTTAAAAAACAAAAAAATTTTCCATACAACGGTTCAAGTTTTGCGATAAGTGGGCGTAGCCATGCCCACATTTGGTTAAAATAGTTTTTATTCCTCCCTAAGAACATAACTGTAAAGTTTCAAGTCAATTGGTTAAAAAACAAAAAAGTTTTCCATACAAAGGGTCAATTTTCGCTATAAAAGGGCGTGGCCACGCCCAATTTTGATCAAAATAGTTTTCATTCCTCCCTAAGAGCATAACTGCAAAGTTTCAAATCAATTGGTTAAAAAACAAAAAAGTTTTCCATACAAAGTGTCAATTTTCGCTATAAGTGGGCGTGGCTACGCCCACTTTTGGTCAAAATAGTTTTCATTCCTCCCTAAGAACATAACTGTAAAGTTTCAAGTCAATTGGTTAAAAAACAAGAAAGTTTTCCATACAAAGGGTCAAGTTAAGCTATAAGTGGGCGTGGCCACGCCCACTTTTGATCAAAATAGTTTTCATTCCTCCCTAAGAGCATAACTGCAAAGTTTCAAGTCAATTGGTTAAAAAACAAAAAAGTTTTCCATACAACGGGTAAATTTTCGCTATAAGTGGGCGTGGCTACGCGTGGTTACGCCCACTTTTGGTCAAAATAGTTTTCATTCCTCCCTAAGAACATAACTTTAAAATTTCAAGTCAATTGGTTAAGAAACAAAAAAGTTTTCCATACAACGACGTGAATATGGCTTCTCTTCCTCTTCTTCATTTTGTATGGGAGCTACCAGTTCCAGATGTCCAATCTCAATGAAACTTTCAGGCATGTAGTCGGACCATGTAAAACTACTATGTTTAAAATTTCAGCACTCTATTGTACAAAACAAAAAAGTATTCCATATTTCACATAAGTGAAAAGTATAATGAATCGAAAAATATGTTGATAAGCGCATAACTCCAAAACAGCTTCCGATTCAATGAAATTTTCAGTTAATCTTTAGATGGACCTCCTGAAGGTTGTTATAATGTTTTGGTATCAATCCGACCATTTTAACTGGTAGCCTCCATACGGAAAGAAGAAGACAAATAAACAATATTAAGATTTTGTGGACGCAAGCACGTACCATTCTTTGCTTCTTCTTACACTTTTGTATTGGTATGAGTGTGTTGTTTGCAAAGAGAACAAGAGAACACATATTAGTGTTTTTATACTCTTCACGTATGTAAATATTATTATGACTTTGTCACGGAGTTTGTAACCCCCAGAAGGAAAAATCTCCGACTATTGACCTGAAATTTTACAGCTTTACCACCATAAATCATTTGTCGGAACTGCAATGATCAGACCATTAGAACTGGTAGCACCCATACAGAATGAAGAAGAAAAATGAACAGAACTTAAATCGTTGAATGGAAAACTTTTTCGTTTTGGAATATAGAGGGATGAAAAAAACATAAACAAACATAGTAGCTTTACGTACACAGACTACATTTCTGGAATTGTCATTAAGATCGGACCACTGAAACTGGTACTTATCATACAAAGTGAAGAAGAGGAAAAGACAGAAAATTTACGGCGTTGAAAGGAAAACTTTTTTTTTCTTAATTAATTGACTTACAACTTCACAAGCTAATATCAATAAATTGCAAGTTTCCATATTAGCTTAAACAATGAAAATTGGTATATAGGCTATTAAAGTAAAGAGAAAGCAGATTCAATCCAAAAAATTGGCGTGGCATAAAAAGAGCGTGAAAAGTAAATAGTCTTCAGCAAGGCTGAATAGCGTTTTTTATACTCCTGCAAAAATAATATATATTTGCGATGCCATGAAGTTCGCTACGCAGAGAAGAAGATATCGCCGACCACATAAAGCATATATTATCTTCACAAGACGAGTTAACACAGTCATGTCCATATGTCTGCTTCAATACCAACTGCGAGCTCAGTTTTAACGATTTCAAAAAAAAAAAAACGCAGAAAATTATCTTATCCTTTCAGGCAGTTTGTATGTAAAAAATCTGCATGATTGGATTGCTCTTACATTTAGCTGCCGGTTAAAAATTAGGTTTAGGCATCAAAAACGGTTTGATTTTAAAACTATCACCTTATTATACCCTGTACACATACTGTGTATCAGGGTATATTGTGTTTGTGCAAAAGCCAAATGTATGTAACGCATAGAAGGCGGGTCGGGGGACCCCATAAAGTATATATATTCTTGATCGGGATGACAAGAGAAGTTGATTAAGCCATGTCCGTCCGTCTGTCCGTCTGTCCGTCCGTCCGTCCGTCCTCACCAATGGTTCTCGGAAACTATAAGAGCTAGAGACTTGAAATTTGGTGGGTAGACTCGTGATGCGCGGCAGCAGATCAAGTTTGAATGGTTTTGTGCCACGCCCACTCCTTCCCGCCCATCCAGCACCACCCACTTTTTGAAAACGCTATAACTCGAACATCCAAAGAGATAGAATCATGAAAGTCGGTATGTGGACTCAGTATAAGTAACTCTACAAAACTGCATACCAAAAATTTCCCCCCTCCCCTTGATTTCCCCTCCCCCAGTTGTTTTCTATAAAAAGCAATATCTCCAAAACTAACAAAGGTATGAACCTGAAATTTTGTATACAAGCTCAGTGATAATACATCTTAAAAACTGCATACCACAAATTTCCCCTCTCTTTGATGGCTACCCCTCAGAGGCCTACAAACTTAAATTTTTCGTAAAATCCACATTTTTTGACCGATTTTCTTGATATTTTGAACACTATTTGAATAGGCGACGTCAGATCAATATGTTTTTGTAGATTGAGGGTGTGGCACCGCCTACCATGTGTGCAGGGTATTATATTGTCGAGTATACTCGACTATACCGCCCTTACTGGTTTTTTTTATAAAAACATTTTAGACGTCAAAAAAGGCACTTTGCGAAAGAAACAATCGGTCAAAATAAGATTTTTGTTAGAAAAATATTTTATTAATTTTTAACTATTTTCCAAAATTTTATTAGAATCGAACATAAAGGCGTGGCCCCGACCATATAGAGAAACATCTTCAAAATAACATTTTGCTGTAAGCAAAGTCGCCAGAAGGCTGTAAAGTGGAGAGTATTTTTCATTTTGCTAAAATGGAACAAAGGAACAATTAATCAAAAACATGGTTTTGTTGTTCTTAAATATAAACAGATGGAATTTTGCAATCACATGTTTGTAAAGGTTTTGCCATAATTACAAGGCATTAAGAATGCTGAAACGCATTAACGGTAATTAGAGTTTCAAAACGCTGGAAAAATTATTTTAAAAAATTTAGTTAATCTACGAAAACAAAATCTGGAAATAATATTGATGACTTCGAACCCAACTAATTGTGATAGAGTGTTAAAAGATTCAATCCTGGGCTATATGCAACAGTTCATCGTACTTTGAGGGCGTAGCAAAGCGCGCCGGGTCAGCTAGTCTATAATATAAAAATGAATCGCAAAATGTGTTGGTAAGCGCATAACTCAACAACGCCTGGACCAATTTGGCCAATTCTTTTTTTTAAATGTTCGTTAAAGTTCAAAGATGGTTTTTACGGCGAGAAAAATTCAAATAATTGCCGGAAAAACCCTAAAAACAGACCTTTTCTTTTTTCCATACAAACTTGCGACGTCGCAAGCATTAAACGTAACATGCTATGCTTCTTCTTATACGTCAGTATTGTTATGTGTTTGTTGATTGAAAGAGAACAAGAAAACTTTGAGAGAACGTACAAGCCAGAGAGTATTAAAATTAATTAATACTCTTTGCAAATTACACGCACTAATGTGTAAACAATGCAGGTATGTACGGCTTGAAGGATTTGACTCCAAGTCATGTCAAATTAAAAAAAAGTTGAAACAACAACAAACTGTCAATGTCAGTGTTGTTTTTCTTGGATTTTCACTACTGAGTTTGCTTTTGTCAACTGATACACGAAACAAGCCGTAGCTATGTATATCGTGTTTAGTGCAGTGTTTAGTTACCTATGATCACTTATTATTGAATGTGAGACAATAATCTATCTATCTATAATATAAAAATGAATCGCAAAATGTGTTGGTAAGCGCATAACTCAACAACGCCTGGACCAATTTGGCCAATTCTTTTTTTTAAATGTTCGTTAAAGTTCAAAGATGGTTTTTACGGCGAGAAAAATTCAAATAATTGCCGGAAAAACCCTAAAAACAGACCTTTTCTTTTTTCCATACAAACTTGCGACGTCGCAAGCATTAAACGTAACATGCTATGCTTCTTCTTATACGTCAGTATTGTTATGTGTTTGTTGATTGAAAGAGAACAAGAAAACTTTGAGAGAACGTACAAGCCAGAGAGTATTAAAATTAATTAATACTCTTTGCAAATTACACGCACTAATGTGTAAACAATGCAGGTATGTACGGCTTGAAGGATTTGACTCCAAGTCATGTCAAATTAAAAAAAAGTTGAAACAACAACAAACTGTCAATGTCAGTGTTGTTTTTCTTGGATTTTCACTACTGAGTTTGCTTTTGTCAACTGATACACGAAACAAACCGTAGCTATGTATATCGTGATCACTTATTATTGAATGTGAGACAATAATCTATAGTATAATAAAAACCAGTAAGGACGCTATCTTCAGCAAGGCTGAAGCTATAATACTTTTCACTTTGTGTCACTATAAAAAAAACTAAATGAATAGTTTTCATGCATCCCTAACAACATAACTGTAATGTTTCAAGTCAATTCGTTAAAAAACAAAAAAATTTTCCATACAACGGTTCAAGTTTTGCGATAAGTGGGCGTAGCCATGCCCACATTTGGTTAAAATAGTTTTTATTCCTCCCTAAGAACATAACTGTAAAGTTTCAAGTCAATTGGTTAAAAAACAAAAAAGTTTTCCATACAAAGGGTCAATTTTCGCTATAAAAGAGCGTGGCCACGCCCAATTTTGATCAAAATAGTTTTCATTCCTCCCTAAGAGCATAACTGCAAAGTTTCAAATCAATTGGTTAAAAAACAAAAAAGTTTTCCATACAACGGGTCAATTTTCGCTATAAGTAGGCGTGACTACGCCCACTTTTGGTCAAAATAGTTTTCATTCCTCCCTAGGAACATAACTGTAAAGTTTTAAGTCAATTGGTTAAAAAACAAAAAAGTTTTCCATACAAAGCGTCAAGTTAAGCTATAAGTGGGCGTGGACATGCCCACTTTTGATCAAAATAGTTTTCATTCCTCCCTAAGAGCATAACTGCAAAGTTTCAAGTCAATTGGTTAAGAAACAAAAAAGTTTTCCATACAACGGATAAATTTTCGCTATAAGTGGGCGTGGCTACGCCCACTTTTGGTCAAAATAGTTTTCATTCCTCTCTAAGAACATAACTGTAAAGTTTCAAGTCAATTGGTTAAAAAACAAAAAAGTTTTCCATACAAAGTGTCAATTTTCGCTATAAGTGGGCGTGGCTACGCCCACTTTTGGTCAAAATAGTTTTCATTCCTCCCTAAGAACATAACTGTAAAGTTTCAAGTCAATTGGTTAAAAAACAAGAAAGTTTTCCATACAAAGGGTCAAGTTAAGCTATAAGTGGGCGTGGCCACGCCCACTTTTGATCAAAATAGTTTTCATTCCTCCCTAAGAGCATAACTGCAAAGTTTTAAGTCAATTGGTTAAAAAACAAAAATGTTTTCCATACAACGGGTAAATTTTCGCTATAAGTGGGCGTGGCTACGCGTGGTTACGCCCACTTTTGGTCAAAATAGTTTTCATTCCTCCCTAAGAACATAACTTTAAAATTTCAAGTCAATTGGTTAAGAAACAAAAAAGTTTTCCATACAACGACGTGAATATGGCTTCTCTTCCTCTTCTTCATTTTGTATGGGAGCTACCAGTTCCAGATGTCCAATCTCAATGAAACTTTCAGGCATGTAGTCGGACCATGTAAAACTACTATGTTTAAAATTTCAGCACTCTATTGTACAAAACAAAAAAGTTTTCCATATTTCACATAAGTGAAAAGTATAATGAATCGAAAAATATGTTGATAAGCGCATAACTCCAAAACAGCTTCCGATTCAATGAAATTTTCAGTTAATCTTTAGATGGACCTCCTGAAGGTTGTTATAATGTTTTGGTATCAATCCGACCATTTTAACTGGTAGCCTCCATACGGAAAGAAGAAGACAAATAAACAATATTAAGATTTTGTTGACGCAAGCACGTACCATTCTTTGCTTCTTCTTACACTTTTGTATTGGTATGAGTGTGTTGTTTGCAAAGAGAACAAGAGAACACATATTAGTGTTTTTATACTCTTCACGTATGTAAATATTATTATGACTTTGTCACGGAGTTTGTAACCCCCAGAAGGAAAAATCTCCGACTATTGACCTGAAATTTTACAGCTTTACCACCATAAATCATTTGTCGGAACTGCAATGATCAGACCATTAGAACTGGTAGCACCCATACAGAATGAAGAAGAAAAATGAACAGAACTTAAATCGTTGAATGGAAAACTTTTTCGTTTTGGAATATAGAGGGATGAAAAAAACATAAACAAACATAGTAGCTTTACGTACACAGACTACATTTCTGGAATTGTCATTAAGATCGGACCACTGAAACTGGTACTTATCATACAAAGTGAAGAAGAGGAAAAGACAGAAAATTTACGGCGTTGAAAGGAAAACTTTTTTTTTCTTAATTAATTGACTTACAACTTCACAAGCTAATATCAATAAATTGCAAGTTTCCATATTAGCTTAAACAATGAAAATTGGTATATAGGCTATTAAAGTAAAGAGAAAGCAGATTCAATCCAAAAAATTGGCGTGGCATAAAAAGAGCGTGAAAAGTAAATAGTCTTCAGCAAGGCTGAATAGCGTTTTTTATACTCCTGCAAAAATAATATATATTTGCGATGCCATGAAGTTCGCTACGCAGAGAAGGAGATATCGCCGACCACATAAAGCATATATTATCTTCACAAGACGAGTTAACACAGTCATGTCCATATGTCTGCTTCAATACCAACTGCGAGCTCAGTTTTAACGATTTCAAAAAAAAAAAAACGCAGAAAATTATCTTATCCTTTCAGGCAGTTTGTATGTAAAAAATCTGCATGATTGGATTGCTCTTACATTTAGCTGCCGGTTAAAAATTAGGTTTAGGCATCAAAAACGGTTTGATTTTAAAACTATCACCTTATTATACCCTGTACACATACTGTGTATCAGGGTATATTGTGTTTGTGCAAAAGCCAAATGTATGTAACGCATAGAAGGCGGGTCGGGGGACCCCATAAAGTATATATATTCTTGATCGGGATGACAAGAGAAGTTGATTAAGCCATGTCCGTCCGTCTGTCCGTCTGTCCGTCCGTCCGTCCTCACCAATGGTTCTCGGAAACTATAAGAGCTAGAGACTTGAAATTTGGTGGGTAGACTCGTGATGCGCGGCAGCAGATCAAGTTTGAATGGTTTTGTGCCACGCCCACTCCTTCCCGCCCATCCAGCACCACCCACTTTTTGAAAACGCTATAACTCGAACATCCAAAGAGATAGAATCATGAAAGTCGGTATGTGGACTCAGTATAAGTAACTCTACAAAACTGCATACCAAAAATTTGCCCCCTCCCCTTGATTTCCCCTCCCCCAGTTGTTTTCTATAAAAAGCAATATCTCCAAAACTAACAAAGGTATGAACCTGAAATTTTGTATACAAGCTCAGTGATAATACATCTTAAAAACTGCATACCACAAATTTCCCCTCTCTTTGATGGCTACCCCTCAGAGGCCTACAAACTTAAATTTTTCGTAAAATCCACATTTTTTGACCGATTTTCTTGATATTTTGAACACTATTTGAATAGGCGACGTCAGATCAATATGTTTTTGTAGATTGAGGGTGTGGCACCGCCTACCATGTGTGCAGGGTATTATATTGTCGAGTATACTCGACTATACCGCCCTTACTGGTTTTTTTTATAAAAACATTTTAGAAGTCAAAAAAGGCACTTTGCGAAAGAAACAATCGGTCAAAATAAGATTTTTGTTAGAAAAATATTTTATTAATTTTTAACTATTTTCCAAAATTTTATTAGAATCGAACATAAAGGCGTGGCCCCGACCATATAGAGAAACATCTTCAAAATAACATTTTGCTGTAAGCAAAGTCGCCAGAAGGCTGTAAAGTGGAGAGTATTTTTCATTTTGCTAAAATGGAACAAAGGAACAATTAATCAAAAACATGGTTTTGTTGTTCTTAAATATAAACAGATGGAATTTTGCAATCACATGTTTGTAAAGGTTTTGCCATAATTACAAGGCATTAAGAATGCTGAAACGCATTAACGGTAATTAGAGTTTCAAAACGCTGGAAAAATTATTTTAAAAAATTTAGTTAATCTACGAAAACAAAATCTGGAAATAATATTGATGACTTCGAACCCAACAAGAATTGATAAATGAACGTGGCTGCTGCAACATATAATAAAAATTTAAAACGCCTATGTACCTGTATCTATAAGTCTGACAAGAAGAAAATTTAGGAACTAATTGTGATAGAGTGTTAAAAGATTCAATCCTGGGCTATATGCAACAGTTCATCGTACTTTGAGGGCGTAGCAAAGCGCGCCGGGTGTGTGAAAATAGTAGTGAAAATCCAAGAAAAACAACACTGACATTGACAGTTTGTTGTTGTTTCAACTTTTTTTTAATTTGACATGACTTGGAGTCAAATCCTTCAAGCCGTACATACCTGCATTGTTTACACATTAGTGCGTGTAATTTGCAAAGAGTATTAATTAATTTTAATACTCTCTGGCTTGTACGTTCTCTCAAAGTTTTCTTGTTCTCATTCAATCAACAAACACATAACAATACTGACGTATAAGAAGAAGCATAGCATGTTACGTTTAATGCTTGCGACGTCGCAAGTTTGTATGGAAAAAAGAAAAGGTCTGTTTTTAGGGTTTTTCCGGCAATTATTTGAATTTTTCTCGCCGTAAAAACCATCTTTGAACTTTAACGAACATTTAAAAAAAAGAATTGGCCAAATTGGTCCAGGCGTTGTTGAGTTATGCGCTTACCAACACATTTTGCGATTCATTTTTATATTATAGATAGATAGATTATTGTCTCACATTCAATAATAAGTGATCATAGGTAACTAAACACTGCACTAAACACGATATACATAGCTACGGCTTGTTTCGTGTATCAGTTGACAAAAGCAAACTCAGTAGTGAAAATCCAAGAAAAACAACACTGACATTGACAGTTTGTTGTTGTTTCAACTTTTTTTTAATTTGACATGACTTGGAGTCAAATCCTTCAAGCCGTACATACCTGCATTGTTTACACATTAGTGCGTGTAATTTGCAAAGAGTATTAATTAATTTTAATACTCTCTGGCTTGTACGTTCTCTCAAAGTTTTCTTGTTCTCTTTCAATCAACAAACACATAACAATACTGACGTATAAGAAGAAGCATAGCATGTTACGTTTAATGCTTGCGACGTCGCAAGTTTGTATGGAAAAAAGAAAAGGTCTGTTTTTAGGGTTTTTCCGGCAATTATTTGAATTTTTCTCGCCGTAAAAACCATCTTTGAACTTTAACGAACATTTAAAAAAAAGAATTGGCCAAATTGGTCCAGGCGTTGTTGAGTTATGCGCTTACCAACACATTTTGCGATTCATTTTTATATTATAGATAGATAGATTATTGTCTCACATTCAATAATAAGTGATCATAGGTAACTAAACACTGCACTAAACACGATATACATAGCTACGGTTTGTTTCGTGTATCAGTTGACAAAAGCAAACTCAGTAGTGAAAATCCAAGAAAAACAACACTGACATTGACAGTTTGTTGTTGTTTCAACTTTTTTTAATTTGACATGACTTGGAGTCAAATCCTTCAAGCCGTACATACCTGCATTGTTTACACATTAGTGCGTGTAGTTTGCAAAGAGTATTAATTAATTTTAATACTCTCTGGCTTGTACGTTCTCTCAAAGTTTTCTTGTTCTCTTTCAATCAACAAACACATAACAATACTGACGTATAAGAAGAAGCATAGCATGTTACGTTTAATGCTTGCGACGTCGCAAGTTTGTATGGAAAAAAGAAAAGGTCTGTTTTTAGGGTTTTTCCGGCAATTATTTGAATTTTTCTCGCCGTAAAAACCATCTTTGAACTTTAACGAACATTTAAAAAAAAGAATTGGCCAAATTGGTCCAGGCGTTGTTGAGTTATGCGCTTACCAACACATTTTGCGATTCATTTTTATATTATAGATAGATAGATTATTGTCTCACATTCAATAATAAGTGATCATAGGTAACTAAACACTGCACTAAACACGATATACATAGCTACGGCTTGTTTCGTGTATCAGTTGACAAAAGCAAACTCAGTAGTGAAAATCCAAGAAAAACAACACTGACATTGACAGTTTGTTGTTGTTTCAACTTTTTTTTAATTTGACATGACTTGGAGTCAAATCCTTCAAGCCGTACATACCTGCATTGTTTACACATTAGTGCGTGTAATTTGCAAAGAGTATTAATTAATTTTAATACTCTCTGGCTTGTACGTTCTCTCAAAGTTTTCTTGTTCTCTTTCAATCAACAAACACATAACAATACTGACGTATAAGAAGAAGCATAGCATGTTACGTTTAATGCTTGCGACGTCGCAAGTTTGTATGGAAAAAAGAAAAGGTCTGTTTTTAGGGTTTTTCCGTCAATTATTTGAATTTTTCTCGCCGTAAAAACCATCTTTGAACTTTAACGAACATTTAAAAAAAAGAATTGGCCAAATTGGTCCAGGCGTTGTTGAGTTATGCGCTTACCAACACATTTTGCGATTCATTTTTATATTATAGATAGATAGATTATTGTCTCACATTCAATAATAAGTGATCATAGGTAACTAAACACTGCACTAAACACGATATACATAGCTACGGTTTGTTTCGTGTATCAGTTGACAAAAGCAAACTCAGTAGTGAAAATCCAAGAAAAACAACACTGACATTGACAGTTTGTTGTTGTTTCAACTTTTTTTAATTTGACATGACTTGGAGTCAAATCCTTCAAGCCGTACATACCTGCATTGTTTACACATTAGTGCGTGTAATTTGCAAAGAGTATTAATTAATTTTAATACTCTCTGGCTTGTACGTTCTCTCAAAGTTTTCTTGTTCTCTTTCAATCAACAAACACATAACAATACTGACGTATAAGAAGAAGCATAGCATGTTACGTTTAATGCTTGCGACGTCGCAAGTTTGTATGGAAAAAAGAAAAGGTCTGTTTTTAGGGTTTTTCCGGCAATTATTTGAATTTTTCTCGCCGTAAAAACCATCTTTGAACTTTAACGAACATTTAAAAAAAAGAATTGGCCAAATTGGTCCAGGCGTTGTTGAGTTATGCGCTTACCAACACATTTTGCGATTCATTTTTATATTATAGATAGATTATTGTCTCACATTCAATAATAAGTGATCACGATATACATAGCTACGGTTTGTTTCGTGTATCAGTTGACAAAAGCAAACTCAGTAGTGAAAATCCAAGAAAAACAACACTGACATTGACAGTTTGTTGTTGTTTCAACTTTTTTTTAATTTGACATGACTTGGAGTCAAATCCTTCAAGCCGTACATACCTGCATTGTTTACACATTAGTGCGTGTAATTTGCAAAGAGTATTAATTAATTTTAATACTCTCTGGCTTGTACGTTCTCTCAAAGTTTTCTTGTTCTCTTTCAATCAACAAACACATAACAATACTGACGTATAAGAAGAAGCATAGCATGTTACGTTTAATGCTTGCGACGTCGCAAGTTTGTATGGAAAAAAGAAAAGGTCTGTTTTTAGGGTTTTTCCGGCAAATTTTTGAATTTTTCTCGCCGTAAAAACCAGCTTTGAACTTTAACGAACATTTAAAAAAAAGAATTGGCCAAATTGGTCCAGGCGTTGTTGAGTTATGCGCTTACCAACACATTTTGCGATTCATTTTTATATTATAGATAGATAGATTATTGTCTCACATTCAATAATAAGTGATCATAGGTAACTAAACACTGCACTAAACACGATATACATAGCTACGGTTTGTTTCGTGTATCAGTTGACAAAAGCAAACTCAGTAGTGAAAATCCAAGAAAAACAACACTGACATTGACAGTTTGTTGTTGTTTCAACTTTTTTTAATTTGACATGACTTGGAGTCAAATCCTTCAAGCCGTACATACCTGCATTGTTTACACATTAGTGCGTGTAATTTGCAAAGAGTATTAATTAATTTTAATACTCTCTGGCTTGTACGTTCTCTCAAAGTTTTCTTGTTCTCTTTCAATCAACAAACACATAACAATACTGACGTATAAGAAGAAGCATAGCATGTTACGTTTAATGCTTGCGACGTCGCAAGTTTGTATGGAAAAAAGAAAAGGTCTGTTTTTAGGGTTTTTCCGGCAATTATTTGAATTTTTCTCGCCGTAAAAACCATCTTTGAACTTTAACGAACATTTAAAAAAAAGAATTGGCCAAATTGGTCCAGGCGTTGTTGAGTTATGCGCTTACCAACACATTTTGCGATTCATTTTTATATTATAGATAGATAGATTATTGTCTCACATTCAATAATAAGTGATCATAGGTAACTAAACACTGCACTAAACACGATATACATAGCTACGGTTTGTTTCGTGTATCAGTTGACAAAAGCAAACTCAGTAGTGAAAATCCAAGAAAAACAACACTGACATTGACAGTTTGTTGTTGTTTCAACTTTTTTTAATTTGACATGACTTGGAGTCAAATCCTTCAAGCCGTACATACCTGCATTGTTTACACATTAGTGCGTGTAATTTGCAAAGAGTATTAATTAATTTTAATACTCTCTGGCTTGTACGTTCTCTCAAAGTTTTCTTGTTCTCTTTCAATCAACAAACACATAACAATACTGACGTATAAGAAGAAGCATAGCATGTTACGTTTAATGCTTGCGACGTCGCAAGTTTGTATGGAAAAAAGAAAAGGTCTGTTTTTAGGGTTTTTCCGGCAATTATTTGAATTTTTCTCGCCGTAAAAACCATCTTTGAACTTTAACGAACATTTAAAAAAAAGAATTGGCCAAATTGGTCCAGGCGTTGTTGAGTTATGCGCTTACCAACACATTTTGCGATTAATTTTTATATTATAGACTAGCTGACCCGGCGCGCTTTGCTACGCCCTCAAAGTACGATGAACTGTTGCATATAGCCCAGGATTGAATCTTTTAACACTCTATCACAATTAGTTCCTAAATTTTCTTCTTGTCAGACTTATAGATACAGGTACATAGGCGTTTTAAATTTTTATTATATGTTGCAGCAGCCACGTTCATTTATCAATTCTTGTTGGGTTCGAAGTCATCAATATTATTTCCAGATTTTGTTTTCGTAGATTAATTAAATTTTTTAAAATAATTTTTCCAGCGTTTTGAAACTCTAATTACCGTTAATGCGTTTCAGCATTCTTAATGCCTTGTAATTATGGCAAAACCTTTACAAACATGTGATTGCAAAATTCCATCTGTTTATATTTAAGAACAACAAAACCATGTTTTTGATTAATTGTTCCTTTGTTCCATTTTAGCAAAATGAAAAATACTCTCCACTTTACAGCCTTCTGGCGACTTTGCTTACAGCAAAATGTTATTTTGAAGATGTTTCTCTATATGGTCGGGGCCACGCCTTTATGTTCGATTCTAATAAAATTTTGGAAAATAGTTAAAAATTAATAAAATATTTTTCTAACAAAAATCTTATTTTGACCGATTGTTTCTTTCGCAAAGTGCCTTTTTTGACGTCTAAAATGTTTTTATAAAAAAAACCAGTAAGGGCGGTATAGTCGAGTATACTCGACAATATAATACCCTGCACACATGGTAGGCGGTGCCATACCCTCAATCTACAAAAACATATTGATCTGACGTCGCCTATTCAAATAGTGTTCAAAATATCAAGAAAATCGGTCAAAAAATGTGGATTTTACGAAAAATTTAAGTTTGTAGGCCTCTAAGGGGTAGCCATCAAAGAGAGGGGAAATTTGTGGTATGCAGTTTTTAAGATGTATTATCACTGAGCTTGTATACAAAATTTCAGGTTCATACCTTTGTTAGTTTTGGAGATATTGCTTTTTATAGAAAACAACTGGGGGAGGGGAAATCAAGGGGAGGGGGGAAATTTTTGGTATGCAGTTTTGTAGAGTTACTTATACTGAGTCTACATACCGACTTTCATGATTCTATCTCTTTGGATGTTCGAGTTATAGCGTTTTCAAAAAGTGGGTGGTGCTGGATGGGCGGGAAGGAGTGGGCGTGGCACAAAACCATTCAAACTTGATCTGCTGCCGCGCATCACGAGTCTACCCACCAAATTTCAAGTCTCTAGCTCTTATAGTTTCCGAGAACCATTGGTGAGGACGGACGGACGGACGGACAGACGGACATACGGACGGACATGGCTTAATCAACTTCTCTTGTCATCCCGATCAAGAATATATATACTTTATGGGGTCCCCCGACCCGCCTTCTATGCGTTACATACATTTGGCTTTTGCACAAACACAATATACCCTGATACACAGTATGTGTACAGGGTATAATAAGGTGATAGTTTTAAAATCAAACCGTTTTTGATGCCTAAACCTAATTTTTAACCGGCAGCTAAATGTAAGAGCAATCCAATCATGCAGATTTTTTACATACAAACTGCCTGAAAGGATAAGATAATTTTCTGCGTTTTTTTTTTTTGAAATCGTTAAAACTGAGCTCGCAGTTGGTATTGAAGCAGACATGTGGACATGACTGTGTTAACTCGTCTTGTGAAGATAATATATGCTTTATGTGGTCGGCGATATCTCCTTCTCTGCGTAGCGAACTTCATGGCATCGCAAATATATATTATTTTTGCAGGAGTACAAAAAACGCTATTCAGCCTTGCTGAAGACTATTTACTTTTCACGCTCTTTTTATGCCACGCCAATTTTTTGGATTGAATCTGCTTTCTCTTTACTTTAATAGCCTATATACCAATTTTCATTGTTTAAGCTAATATGGAAACTTGCAATTTATTGATATTAGCTTGTGAAGTTGTAAGTCAATTAATTAAGAAAAAACCAGTAAGGACGCTATCTTCAGCAAGGCTGAAGCTATAATACTTTTCACGTTGTGTCACTAAAAACTAAATGAATAGTTTTCATGCCTCCCTAACAACATAACTGTAAGGTTTCAAGTATTGGTTAAAAAACAAAATAGTTTTCCATACAGCGGTTCAAGTTTTGCGATAAGTGGGCGTGGCTACGCCCACTTTTGGTCAACATTGTTTTCATTCCTCCCTAAGAACATAACTGTAAGGTTTCAAGTCAATTGGTTAAAAAACAAAAAAGTTTTCCATACAACGGGTCAAATTTCGCTATAAAAGGGCGTGGCCGCGCCCACTTTTGGGCAAAATCGTTTTCATTCCTCCCTAAGAAGATAACTGTAAGGTTTCAAGTCAATTGGTCAAATTTCGCTAAAAAAGGGCGTGGCCACGCCCACTTTTGGTCAAAATAGTTTTCATTCCTCCCTAAGAACATAACTGCAAAGTTTGAAGTCAATTGGTTGAAAAACAAAAAAGTTGTCCATATAACGGGTCAAATTTCGCTAGAAGTGGGCGTGGCTACGCTCACTTTGGGTCAAAATAGTTTTCATGCCTCCCTAAGAACATAACTGTAAAGTTTCAAATCAATTGGTTAAAAAACAAAAAAGTTTTCCATACAACGGGTCAAATTTCGCTATAAAAGGGCGTGGCCGCGCCCACTTTTGGTCAAAATTGTTTTCAATCCTCCCTAAGAACATAACTGTAAAGTTTCAAGTCAATTGGTTAAAAAACACAAAAGTTTTCCATACAACGGGTCAAATTTCGCTATAAAAGGGCGTGGCCACGCCCACTTTTGGTCAAAATAGTTTTCATTCCTCCCTAAGAACATAACTGTAAAGTTTCAAGTCAATTCGTTGAAAAACAGAAAAGTTTTCCATACAACGGGTCAATTTTTGCTATAAGTGGGCGTGGCTACGCCCACTTTTGGTCAAAATAGTTTTCATTCCTCCCTAAGAACATAACTTTAAAGTTTCAAGTCAATTGGTTAAAAAACAAAAAAGTTTTCCATACAACGGGTCAATTTTCGCTATAAGTGGGCGTGGCTACCCCTGGCTACGCCCACTTTTGGTCAAAATAGTTTTCATTCCTCCCTAAGAACATAACTTTAAAATTTCAAATCAATTGGTTAAAAAACAAAAAAGTTTTTCATACAACGGGTCAATTTTCGCTAGAAGTGGGCGTGGCTACGCGTGGCTACGCCCACTTTTGGTCAAAATAGTTTTCATTCCTCCCCAAGAACATAACTTTAAAATTTCAAGTCAATTGGTTGAAAAACAAAAAAGTTGTCCATACAACGACGTGAATATTGCTTCTCTTCCTCTTCTTCATTTTGTATGGGAGCTACCAGTTCCAGATGTCCAATCTCATTGAAACTTTCAGGCATGTAGTCGGACTATGTAGAACTACTATGTTTAAAATTTCAGCACTCTATCATACAAAACAAAAAAGTTTTCCATACAACGATTCAAGTTTTGTTCATTTTTCTTCTTCTTTTCGTATGGGGGCTACCAGTTCCAGTGGTCCGATATGGCCGGTTCCGACCAATGATTTGACTGCACGAATAAGAAGTCTCTGTGCAAAATTTCAGCTCGATATCTTCAAAACTGTGGGAGGAGATTGTATATATACAGACAGACGAACAGACGGACAGACGGACATGGTAAAATCAACTCGTCTTGTCGTCCTAATCAAGAATATATATACTTTATATAGTCGCAAGTGAATATTTCTGTGTGTTACAAACTTCAGCACAAAGTTATTATACTGTTTCACATACGTGAAAAGTATAAAAATTTAAATGTCCCTCAATAGATAAGGCATATTTTTGTCTGATAAGGTACTTCTTCTTCAATGATTTCGAGGATATTTCAGTTTTGATCAAAAAAGTTTTATTTCTTATGACTTTTCGTAAAATATGTTAATGCCATCTGAAAGAGGAACAGATAAGCTTTCCATCGAGTTCTTAGTCGAAGAAGTCTGTCGAAGGATGCAAGAGTTATTAGCAAAAAACTAATCGGTGGTGATCACGATTCCATCCTACTACCGATTCTTTTCGCATAGTACTTTTCTATAATTGTAGTATTTAATGGGAAAAAATTAAATGAATTTTTTGTCCATGTAAAAAACTATTAATTCTGAATAAAATGCCACCCATTTCTGCAATTAAAAAAAATTAAATGTCTCTTTTTAGATAGGGCATATTTTCGTCTGATAAGGTACTTCTTCTTCAACGATTTCGAGGATATTTTAGTTTTGATTAAAAAAGTTTTATTTCTTTGACTTTTCGTAAAATATGTTAATGTCATCTGAAAGAGGAATAGATAAGCTTTCCATCGAGCTTTTAGTCGAACAAGTCGGTCGAAGGATGCAAGAGTTATTAGCAAAAAACTAATCGGTGGTCAACACGATTCCGTCCTACTGCCAATTCTTTCCGCAAAGTACTTTTCTATAATTCTAATATATAATGGGAAAAAATTAAACGAATTTTTTGTCCATGTAAGAAACTATAAATTTCGAATAAAATGCCGCCAATTTATGCAATTAAAAAAATTTAAATGTCTATTATTAGATAAGGCATATTTTCGTCTGATAAGGTACTTCTTCTTCAATGATTTCGAGGATATTTTAGTTTTGATCAAAAAAATTTTATTTCTTACGACTTTTCGTAAAATATGTTAATGCCATCTGAAAGAGGAACAAATAAGCTTTCCATTGAGCTCTTAGTCGAAGAAGTCGGTCGAAGGATGCAAGAGTTATTAGCAAAAAACTAATCGGTGGTCAACACGTTTCCGCCCTACTGCCGATTCTTTTCGCAGTGTACTTTTCTATAATTCTAGTATTTAATGGGAACAAATTAAACGAATTTTTTGTCCATGTAAAAAACTATTACTTCTGAATAAAATGCCGCCCATTTATGCAATTAAAAAAATTTAAATGTCTCTTATTAGATAAGGCATATTTTCGTCTGATAAGGTACTTCTTCTTCAATGATTTCGAGGATATTTTAGTTTTGATCAAAAAAGTTTTATTTCTTAAGACTTTTCGTAAAATATGTTAATGTCATCTGAAAGACGAACAGATAAGCTTTCCATCGAGCTTTTAGTCGAACAAGTCGGTCGAAGGATGCAAGAGTTATTAGCAAAAAACAAATCGGTGGTCAACACGTTTCCGCCCTACTGCCGATTCTTTTCGCAGTGTACTTTTCTATAATTCTAGTATTTAATGGGAACAAATTAAACGAATTTTTTGTCCATGTAAAAAACTATTACTTCTGAATAAAATGCCGCCCATTTATGCAATTAAAACCAGTAAGGACGCTATCTTCAGCAAGGCTGAAGCTATAATACTTTTCAATTTGTGTCACTATAAAAAAAACTAAATGAATAGTTTTCATGCCTCCCTAACAACATAACTGTAATGTTTCAAGTCAATTCGTTAAAAACAAAAAATTTTTCCATACAACGGTTCAAGTTTTGCGATAAGTGAGCGTAGCCATGCCCACATTTGGTCAAAATAGTTTTTATTCCTCCCTAAGAACATAACAGTAAAGTTTCAAGTCAATTGGTTAAAAAACAAAAAAGTTTTCCATACAAAAGGTCAATTTTCGCTATAAAAGGGCGTGGCCACGCCCACTTTTGATCAAAATAGTTTTCATTCCTCCCTAAGAGCATAACTGCAAAGTTTCAAGTCAATTGGTTAAAAAACAAAAAAGTTTTCCATACAACGGGTCAATTTTTGCTATAAGTAGGCGTGGCTACGCCCACTTTTGGTCGAAATAGTTTTCATTCCTCTCTAGGAACATAACTGTAAAGTTTTAAGTCAATTGGTTAAAAAACAAAAAAATTTTCCATACAAAGGGTCAGTTTTCGCTATAAAAGGGCGTGGCTACGCCCACTTTTCGTCAAAATAGTTTTCATTCCTCCCTAAGAACATAACTGTAAAGTTTCAAGTCAATTGATTAAAAAACTAAAAAGTTTTCCATACAAAGGGTCAAGTTAAGCTATAAGTTGGTGTGGCCATGCCCACTTTTGATCAAAATAGTTTTCATTCCTCCCTAAGAGCATAACTGCAAAGTTTCAAGTCAATTGGTTAAAAAACAAAAAAGTTTTCCATACAACGGGTCAATTTTTGCTATAAGTAGGCGTGGCTACGCCCACTTTTGGTCAAAATAGTTTTCATTCCTCTCTAGGAACATAACTGTAAAGGTTTAAGTCAATTGGTTAAAAAACAAAAAAGTTTTCCATACAACGGGTCAATTTTCGCTATAAGTAGGCGTGGCTACGCCCACTTTTGGTTAAAATAGTTTTCATTCCTCCCTAAGAACATAACTGTAAAGTTTCAAGTCAATTGGTTAAAAAACAAAAAAGTTTTCCATACAACGGGTCAATTTTTGCTATAAGTAGGCGTGACTACGCCCACTTTTGGTCAAAATAGTTTTCATTCCTCTCTAGGAACATAACTGTAAAGTTTCAAGTCAATTGATTAAAAAACCAAAAAGTTTTCCATACAAAGGGTCAAGTTAAGCTATAAGTGGGCGTGGCCACGCCCCCTTTTGATCAAAATAGTTTTCATTCCTCCCTAAGAGCATAACTGCAAAGTTTCAAGTCAATTGGTTAAAAAACAAAAAAGTTTTCCATACAATGGGTCAATTTTCGCTATAAGTGGGCGTGGCTACGCCTGGCTACGCCCACTTTTGGTCAAAATAGTTTTCATTCCTCTCTAAGAACATAACTGTAAAGTTTCAAGTCAATTGGTTAAAAAACAAAAAAGTTTTCCATACAACGGGTAAATTTTCGCTATAAGTGGGCGTGGCTACGCCCACTTTTGGTCAAAATAGTTTTCATTCCTCTCTAAGAACATAACTGTAAAGTTTCAAGTCAATTGGTTAAAAAACAAAAAAGTTTTCCATACAACGGGTAAATTTTCGCTATAAGTGGGCGTGGCTACGCGTGGTTACGCCCACTTTTGGTCAAAATAGTTTTCATTCCTCCCTAAGAACATAACAGTAAAGTTTCAAGTCAATTGGTTAAAAAACAAAAAAGTTTTCCATACAAAGGGTCAATTTTCGCTATAAAAGGGCGTGGCCACGCCCACTTTTGATCAAAATAGTTTTCATTCCTCCCTAAGAGCATAACTGCAAAGTTTCAAGTCAATTGGTTAAAAAACAAAAAAGTTTTCCATACAACGGGTCAATTGTTGCTATAAGTAGGCGTGGCTACGCCCACTTTTGGTCAAAATAGTTTTCATTCCTCTCTAGGAACATAACTGTAAAGTTTTAAGTCAATTGGTTAAAAAACAAAAAAATTTTCCATACAAAGGGTCAGTTTTCGCTATAAAAGGGCGTGGCTACGCCCACTTTTCGTCAAAATAGTTTTCATTCCTCCCTAAGAACATAACTGTAAAGTTTCAAGTCAATTGATTAAAAAACCAAAAAGTTTTCCATACAAAGGGTCAAGTTAAGCTATAAGTGGGTGTGGCTATGCCCACTTTTGATCAAAATAGTTTTCATTCCTCCCTAAGAGCATAACTGCAAAGTTTCAAGTCAATTGGTTAAAAAACAAAAAAGTTTTCCATACAACGGGTCAATTTTTGCTATAAGTAGGCGTGGCTACGCCCACTTTTGATCAAAATAGTTTTCATTCCTCCCTAAGAACATAACTGTAAAGTTTCAAGTCAATTGGTTAAAAAACAAAAAAGTTTTCCATACAACGGGTCAATTTTTGCTATAAGTAGGCGTGACTACGCCCACTTTTGGTCAAAATAGTTTTCATTCCTCTCTAGGAACATAACTGTAAAGTTTCAAGTCAATTGATTAAAAAACCAAAAAGTTTTCCATACAAAGGGTCAAGTTAAGCTATAAGTGGGCGTGGCCATGCCCACTTTTGATCAAAATAGTTTTCATTCCTCCCTAAGAGCATAACTGCAAAGTTTCAAGTCAATTGTTTAAGAAACAAAAAAGTTTTCCATACAACGGGTCAATTTTCGCTGTAAGTGGGCGTGGCTACGCCTGGCTACGCCCACTTTTGGTCAAAATAGTTTTCATTCCTCTCTAAGAACATAACTGTAAAGTTTCAAGTCAATTGGTTAAAAAACAAAAAAGTTGTCCATACAACGGGTAAATTTTCGCTATAAGTGGGCGTGGCTACGCGTGGTTACGCCCACATTTGGTCAAAATAGATTTCATTCCTCCCTAAGAACATAACTTTAAAATTTCAAGTCAATTGGTTAAGAAACAAAAAAGTTTTCCATACAACGACGTGAATATGGCTTCTCTTCCTCTTCTTCATTTTGTATGGGAGCTACCAGTTCCAGATGTCCAATCTCAATGAAACTTTCAGGCATGTAGTCGGACCATGTAAAACAACTATGTTTAAAATTTCAGCACTCTATTGTACAAAACAAAAAAGTTTTCCATACAACGATTCAAGTTTTGTTCACTTTTCTTCTTCTTTTCGTATGGGAGCTACCTGTTCCAATAATCCGATCATGCTGGTTCCGACGAATGATTCATCGTAATAAATTCTAAGACTCTGTGCAAAGTTTCAGCTCGATAGCTTCAAAACTGAGGGACTAGTTTGCATACATACAGACAGACAGACAGACCGACAGACAGACAGACAGACGGACAGACGGACATGGCTAAATCAACTCGTCTTGTCGTCCTGATCAAGAATATATATACTTTATATAGTCGGAAATTAATATTTCGATCTGTTACAAACTCCGTGACAAAGTTAATATACTATTTCACATAAGTGAAAAGTATAAAAAGTTTTCCTTTCAACGCCGTAAATTTTCTGTCTTTTCCTCTTCTTCACTTTGTATGATAAGTACCAGTTTCAGTGGTCCGATCTTAATGACAATTCCAGAAATGTAGTCTGTGTACGTAAAGCTACTATGTTTGTTTATGTTTTTTTCATCCCTCTATATTCCAAAACGAAAAAGTTTTCCATTCAACGATTTAAGTTCTGTTCATTTTTCTTCTTCATTCTGTATGGGTGCTACCAGTTCTAATGGTCTGATCATTGCAGTTCCGACAAATGATTTATGATGGTAAAGCTGTAAAATTTCAGGTCAATAGTCGGAGATTTTTCCTTCTGGGGGTTACAAACTCCGTGACAAAGTCATAATAATATTTACATACGTGAAGAGTATAAACACACTAATATGTGTACATATGTGGCTGTATGTAAAAGATGAAGAAGAAGTGAAGCACAATTTCGAAAGTAATGCTCCTCCGTTTTCTCACCGTTCTCTTGTTCCCTTTGCAAACAACACACTCATACCAATACAAAAGTGTAAGAAGAAGCAAAGAATGGTACGTGCTTGCGTCCACAAAATCTTAATATTGTTTATTTTTCTTCTTCTTTCCGTAAGGAGGCTACCAGTTAAAATGGTCGGATTGATACCAAAACATTATAACAACCTTCAGGAGGTCCATCTAAAGATTAACTGAAAATTTCATTGAATCGGAAGCTGTTTTGGAGTTATGCGCTTACCAACATATTTTTCGATTCATTTTTTTTATTATACTATAGATTATTGTCTCACATTCAATAATAAGTGATCATAGGTAACTAAACACTGCACTAAACACGATATACATAGCTACGGTTTGTTTCGTGTATCAGTTGACAAAAGCAAACTCAGTAGTGAAAATCCAAGAAAAACAACACTGACATTGACAGTTTGTTGTTGTTTCAACTTTTTTTAATTTGACATGACTTGGAGTCAAATCCTTCAAGCCGTACATACCTGCATTGTTTACACATTAGTGCGTGTAATTTGCAAAGAGTATTAATTAATTTTAATACTCTCTGGCTTGTACGTTCTCTCAAAGTTTTCTTGTTCTCTTTCAATCAACAAACACATAACAATACTGACGTATAAGAAGAAGCATAGCATGTTACGTTTAATGCTTGCGACGTCGCAAGTTTGTATGGAAAAAAGAAAAGGTCTGTTTTTAGGGTTTTTCCGGCAATTATTTGAATTTTTCTCGCCGTAAAAACCATCTTTGAACTTTAACGAACATTTAAAAAAAAGAATTGGCCAAATTGGTCCAGGCGTTGTTGAGTTATGCGCTTACCAACACATTTTGCGATTCATTTTTATATTATAGACTAGCTGACCCGGCGCGCTTTGCTACGCCCTCAAAGTACGATGAACTGTTGCATATAGCCCAGGATTGAATCTTTTAACACTCTATCACAATTAGTTCCTAAATTTTCTTCTTGTCAGACTTATAGATACAGGTACATAGGCGTTTTAAATTTTTATTATATGTTGCAGCAGCCACGTTCATTTATCAATTCTTGTTGGGTTCGAAGTCATCAATATTATTTCCAGATTTTGTTTTCGTAGATTAATTAAATTTTTTAAAATAATTTTTCCAGCGTTTTGAAACTCTAATTACCGTTAATGCGTTTCAGCATTCTTAATGCCTTGTAATTATGGCAAAACCTTTACAAACATGTGATTGCAAAATTCCATCTGTTTATATTTAAGAACAACAAAACCATGTTTTTGATTAATTGTTCCTTTGTTCCATTTTAGCAAAATGAAAAATACTCTCCACTTTACAGCCTTCTGGCGACTTTGCTTACAGCAAAATGTTATTTTGAAGATGTTTCTCTATATGGTCGGGGCCACGCCTTTATGTTCGATTCTAATAAAATTTTGGAAAATAGTTAAAAATTAATAAAATATTTTTCTAACAAAAATCTTATTTTGACCGATTGTTTCTTTCGCAAAGTGCCTTTTTTGACGTCTAAAATGTTTTTATAAAAAAAACCAGTAAGGGCGGTATAGTCGAGTATACTCGACAATATAATACCCTGCACACATGGTAGGCGGTGCCACACCCTCAATCTACAAAAACATATTGATCTGACGTCGCCTATTCAAATAGTGTTCAAAATATCAAGAAAATCGGTCAAAAAATGTGGATTTTACGAAAAATTTAAGTTTGTAGGCCTCTAAGGGGTAGCCATCAAAGAGAGGGGAAATTTGTGGTATGCAGTTTTTAAGATGTATTATCACTGAGCTTGTATACAAAATTTCAGGTTCATACCTTTGTTAGTTTTGGAGATATTGCTTTTTATAGAAAACAACTGGGGGAGGGGAAATCAAGGGGAGGGGGGAAATTTTTGGTATGCAGTTTTGTAGAGTTACTTATACTGAGTCTACATACCGACTTTCATGATTCTATCTCTTTGGATGTTCGAGTTATAGCGTTTTAAAAAAGTGGGTGGTGCTGGATGGGCGGGAAGGAGTGGGCGTGGCACAAAACCATTCAAACTTGATCTGCTGCCGCGCATCACGAGTCTACCCACCAAATTTCAAGTCTCTAGCTCTTATAGTTTCCGAGAACCATTGGTGAGGACGGACGGACGGACGGACGGACGGACATACGGACGGACATGGCTTAATCAACTTCTCTTGTCATCCCGATCAAGAATATATATACTTTATGGGGTCCCCCGACCCGCCTTCTATGCGTTACATACATTTGGCTTTTGCACAAACACAATATACCCTGATACACAGTATGTGTACAGGGTATAATAAGGTGATAGTTTTAAAATCAAACCGTTTTTGATGCCTAAACCTAATTTTTAACCGGCAGCTAAATGTAAGAGCAATCCAATCATGCAGATTTTTTACATACAAACTGCCTGAAAGGATAAGATAATTTTCTGCGTTTTTATACTTTTCACTTATGTGAAATAGTATATTAACTTTGTCACGGAGTTTGTAACAGATCGAAATATTAATTTCCGACTATATAAAGTATATATATTCTTGATCAGGACGACAAGACGAGTTGAGTTAGCCATGTCCGTCTGTCCGTCTGTCCGTCTGTCTGTCTGTCTGTCTGTCTGTCTGTCTGTATGTATGCAAACTAGTCCCTCAGTTTTGAAGCTATCGAGCTGAAACTTTGCACAGAGTCTTAGAATTTATTACGATGAATCATTCGTCGGAACCAGCATGATCGGATTATTGGAACAGGTAGCTCCCATACGAAAAGAAGAAGAAAAGTGAACAAAACTTGAATCGTTGTATGGAAAACTTTTTTGTTTTGTACAATAGAGTGCTGAAATTTTAAACATAGTTGTTTTACATGGTCCGACTACATGCCTGAAAGTTTCATTGAGATTGGACATCTGGAACTGGTAGCTCCCATACAAAATGAAGAAGAGGAAGAGAAGCCATATTCACGTCGTTGTATGGAAAACTTTTTTGTTTCTTAACCAATTGACTTGAAATTTTAAAGTTATGTTCTTAGGGAGGAATGAAAACTATTTTGACCAAAAGTGGGCGTAACCACGCGTAGCCACGCCCACTTATAGCGAAAATTTACCCGTTGTATGGAAAACTTTTTTGTTTTTTAACCAATTGACTTGAAACTTTGCAGTTATGCTCTTAGGGAGGAATGAAAACTATTTTGATCAAAAGTGGGCGTGGCCACGCCCACTTATAGCTTAACTTGACCCTTTGTATGGAAAACTTTCTTGTTTTTTAACCAATTGACTTGAAACTTTACAGTTATGTTCTTAGGGAGGAATGAAAACTATTTTGACCAAAAGTGGGCGTAACCACGCGTAGCCACGCCCACTTATAGCGAAAATTGACCCTTTGTATGGAAAACTTTTTTGTTTTTTAACCAATTGACTTGAAACTTTACAGTTATGTTCTTAGAGAGGAATGAAAACTATTTTGACCAAAAGTGGGCGTAGCCACGCCCACTTATAGCGAAAATTTACCCGTTGTATGGAAAACTTTTTTGTTTTTTAACCAATTGACTTGAAACTTTGCAGTTATGCTCTTAGGGAGGAATGAAAACTATTTTGATCAAAAGTGGGCGTGGCCACGCCCACTTATAGCTTAACTTGACCCTTTGTATGGAAAACTTTCTTGTTTTTTAACCAATTGACTTGAAACTTTACAGTTATGTTCTTAGGGAGGAATGAAAACTATTTTGACCAAAAGTGGGCGTAGCCACGCCCACTTATAGCCAAAATTGACACTTTGTATGGAAAACTTTTTTGTTTTTTAACCAATTGACTTGAAACTTTACAGTTATGTTCTTAGAGAGGAATGAAAACTATTTTGACCAAAAGTGGGCGTGGCTACGCCCACTTATAGCTTAACTTGACCCTTTGTATGGAAAACTTTCTTGTTTTTTAACCAATTGACTTGAAACTTTACAGTTATGTTCTTAGGGAGGAATGAAAACTATTTTGACCAAAAGTGGGCGTAACCACGCGTAGCCACGCCCACTTATAGCGAAAAGTGACCCTTTGTATGGAAAACTTTTTTGTTTTTTAACCAATTGACTTGAAACTTTACAGTTATGTTCTTAGAGAGGAATGAAAACTATTTCGACCAAAAGTGGGCGTAGCCACGCCCACTTATAGCGAAAATTTATCCGTTGTTTGGAAAACTTTTTTGTTTTTTTAACCAATTGACTTGAAACTTTGCAGTTGTGCTCTTAGGGAGGAATAAAAACTATTTTGACCAAATGTGGGCATGGCTACGCCCACTTATCGCAAAACTTGAACCGTTGTATGGAAAAATTTTTTGTTTTTTAACGAATTGACTTGAAACATTACAGTTATGTTGTTAGGGATGCATGAAAACTATTCATTTAGTTTTTTTTATAGTGACACAAAGTGAAAAGTATTATAGCTTCAGCCTTGCTGAAGATAGCGTCCTTACTGGTTTTTTTTTGAAATCGTTAAAACTGAGCTCGCAGTTGGTATTGAAGCAGACATGTGGACATGACTGTGTTAACTCGTCTTGTGAAGATAATATATGCTTTATGTGGTCGGCGATATCTCCTTCTCTGCGTAGCGAACTTCATGGCATCGCAAATATATATTATTTTTGCAGGAGTATAAAAAACGCTATTCAGCCTTGCTGAAGACTATTTACTTTTCACGCTCTTTTTATGCCACGCCAATTTTTTGGATTGAATCTGCTTTCTCTTTACTTTAATAGCCTATATACCAATTTTCATTGTTTAAGCTAATATGGAAACTTGCAATTTATTGATATTAGGTTGTGAAGTTGTAAGTCAATTAATTAAGAAAAAAAAAAGTTTTCCTTTCAACGCCGTAAATTTTCTGTCTTTTCCTCTTCTTCACTTTGTATGATAAGTACCAGTTTCAGTGGTCCGATCTTAATGACAATTCCAGAAATGTAGTCTGTGTACGTAAAGCTACTATGTTTGTTTATGTTTTTTTCATCCCTCTATATTCCAAAACGAAAAAGTTTTCCATTCAACGATTTAAGTTCTGTTCATTTTTCTTCTTCATTCTGTATGGGTGCTACCAGTTCTAATGGTCTGATCATTGCAGTTCCGACAAATGATTTATGGTGGTAAAGCTGTAAAATTTCAGGTCAATAGTCGGAGATTTTTCCTTCTGGGGGTTACAAACTCCGTGACAAAGTCATAATAATATTTACATACGTGAAGAGTATAAACACACTAATATGTGTACATATGTGGCTGTATGTAAAAGATGAAGAAGAAGTGAAGCACAATTTCGAAAGTAATGCTCCTCCGTTTTCTCACCGTTCTCTTGTTCCCTTTGCAAACAACACACTCATACCAATACAAAAGTGTAAGAAGAAGCAAAGAATGGTACGTGCTTGCGTCCACAAAATCTTAATATTGTTTATTTTTCTTCTTCTTTCCGTAAGGAGGCTACCAGTTAAAATGGTCGGATTGATACCAAAACATTATAACAACCTTCAGGAGGTCCATCTAAAGATTAACTGAAAATTTCATTGAATCGGAAGCTGTTTTTGAGTTATGCGCTTACCAACATATTTTTCGATTCATTTTTTTTATTATACTATAGATTATTGTCTCACATTCAATAATAAGTGATCATAGGTAACTAAACACTGCACTAAACACGATATACATAGCTACGGTTTGTTTCGTGTATCAGTTGACAAAAGCAAACTCAGTAGTGAAAATCCAAGAAAAACAACACTGACATTGACAGTTTGTTGTTGTTTCAACTTTTTTTTAATTTGACATGACTTGGAGTCAAATCCTTCAAGCCGTACATACCTGCATTGTTTACACATTAGTGCGTGTAATTTGCAAAGAGTATTAATTAATTTTAATACTCTCTGGCTTGTACGTTCTCTCAAAGTTTTCTTGTTCTCTTTCAATCAACAAACACATAACAATACTGACGTATAAGAAGAAGCATAGCATGTTACGTTTAATGCTTGCGACGTCGCAAGTTTGTATGGGAAAAAGAAAAGGTCTGTTTTAGGGTTTTTCCGGCAATTATTTGAATTTTTCTCGCCGTAAAAACCATCTTTGAACTTTAACGAACATTTAAAAAAAAGAATTGGCCAAATTGGTCCAGGCGTTGTTGAGTTATGCGCTTACCAACACATTTTGCGATTCATTTTTATATTATAGATTAATAGTTTTTTACATGGACAAAAAATTAGTTTCATTTTTATACTTTTCACTTATGTGAAATAGTATATTAACTTTGTCACGGAGTTTGTAACAGATCGAAATATTAATTTCCGACTATATAAAGTATATATATTCTTGATCAGGACGGCAAGACGAGTTGATTTAGCCATGTCCGTCTGTCCGTCTGTCTGTCTGTCTGTCTGTCGGTCTGTCTGTCGGTCTGTCTGTCTGTATGTATGCAAACTAGTCCCTCAGTTTTGAAGCTATCGAGCTGAAACTTTGCACAGAGTCTTAGAATTTATTACGATGAATCATTCGTTGGAACCAGCATGATCGGATTATTGGAACAGGTAGCTCCCATACGAAAAGAAGAAGAAAAGTGAACAAAACTTGAATCGTTGTATGGAAAACTTTTTTGTTTTGTACAATAGAGTGCTGAAATTTTAAACATAGTTTTTTTACATGGTCCGACTACATGCCTGAAAGTTTCATTGAGATTGGACATCTGGAACTGGTAGCTCCCATACAAAATGAAGAAGAGGAAGAGAAGGAATATTCACGTCGTTGTATGGAAAACTTTTTTGTTTCTTAACCAATTGACTTGAAATTTTAAAGTTATGTTCTTAGGGAGGAATGAAATCTATTTTGACCAAATGTGGGCGTAACCACGCGTAGCCACGCCCACTTATAGCGAAAATTTACCCGTTGTATGGAAAACTTTTTTGTTTTTTAACCAATTGACTTGAAACTTTACAGTTATGTTCTTAGAGAGGAATGAAAACTATTTTGACCAAAAGTGGGCGTAGCCAGGCGTAGCCACTTATAGCTTAACTTGACCCTTTGTATGGAAAACTTTTTTGTTTTTCAACCAATTGACTTGAAACTTTACAGTTATGTTCTTAGGGAGGAATGAAAACTATTTTAACCAAAAGTGGGCGTAGCCACGCCTACTTATAGCGAAAATTGACCCGTTGTATGGAAAACTTTTTTGTTTTTTAACCAATTGACTTGAAACTTTGCAGTTATGCTCTTAGGGAGGAATGAAAACTATTTTGACCAAAAGTGGGCGTAGCCAGGCGTAGCCACGCCCACTTATAGCGAAAATTGACCCGTTGTATGGAAAACTTTTTTGTTTCTTAACCAATTGACTTGAAACTTTGCAGTTATGTTCTTAGGGAGGAATGAAAACTATTTTGATCAAAAGTGGGCATGGCCACGCCCACTTATAGCTTAACTTGACCCTTTGTATGGAAAACTTTTTGGTTTTTTAATCAATTGACTTGAAACTTTACAGTTATGTTCCTAGAGAGGAATGAAAACTATTTTGACCAAAAGTGGGCGTAGTCACGCCTACTTATAGCAAAAATTGACCCGTTGTATGGAAAACTTTTTTGTTTTTTAACCAATTGACTTGAAACTTTACAGTTATGTTCTTAGGGAGGAATGAAAACTATTTTGACCAAAAGTGGGCATGGCCACGCCCACTTATAGCTTAACTTGACCCTTTGTATGGAAAACTTTTTGGTTTTTTAATCAATTGACTTGAAACTTTACAGTTATGTTCCTAGAGAGGAATGAAAACTATTTTGACCAAAAGTGGGCGTAGTCACGCCTACTTATAGCAAAAATTGACCCGTTGTATGGAAAACTTTTTTGTTTTTTAACCAATTGACTTAAAACTTTACAGTTATGTTCTTAGGGAGGAATGAAAACTATTTTGACCAAATTTGGGCATGGCTACGCCCACTTATCGCAAAACTTGAACCGTTGTATGGAAAAATTTTTTGTTTTTTAACGAATTGACTTGAAACATTACAGTTATGTTGTTAGGGAGGCATGAAAACTATTCATTTAGTTTTTTTTATAGTGACACAAAGTGAAAAGTATTATAGCTTCAGCCTTGCTGAAGATAGCGTCCTTACTGGTTTCCTATTAAATACTAGAATTATAGAAAAGTACTTTGCGAAACGAATCGGCAGTAGGACGGAATCGTGTTGACCACCGATTAGTTTTTTGCTAATAACTCTTGCATCCTTCGACCGACTTCTTCGACTAAGAGCTCGATGGAAAGCTTATTTGTTCATCTTTCAGACGGCATTAACGTATTTTACTAAAAGTCGTAAGAACTAAAATTTTTTTTATCAAAACAAAAATATCCTCGAAATCATTGAAGAAGAAGTACCTTATCAGACGAAAATATGCCTTATCTAATAAGAGACATTTAAATTTTCTTAATTGCATAAATGGGTGGCATTTTATTCACAATTAATAGTTTCTTACATGGACTAAAAATTCCTTTAATTTTTTCCCATTAAATACTAGAATTATAGAAAAGTAATTTGCGAAACGAATCGGCAGTAGGACGGAATCGTTCAATTATTGAAGAAGAATTACCTTATCAGACGAAAATATGCCTTATCTATTTAGGGACATTTAAATTTTTTTTAATTGCATAAATGGGCGGCATTTTATTCAGAATTTATAGTTTTTTACATGGACAAAAAATTCGTTTAATTTTATTAGAATTATAGAAAAGTATTTTGCGAAAAGAATCGGCAGTAGGACGGAAACGTGTTGACCACCGATTAGTTTTTTGCTAATAACTCTTGCATCCTTCGACCGATTTCTTCGACTAAGAGCTCGATGGAAAGCTTATCTATTCCTCTTTCAGATGACATTAACATATTTTACGAAAAGTCATGAGAAATAAAACTTTTTTGATCAAAACTAAAATATCCTCGAAATCATTGAAGAAGAAGTACCTTATCAGACGAAAATATGCCTTATCTAATAAAAGACATTTAATTTTTTTTAATTGCAGAAATGGGTGCCATTTTATTCAGAATTAATAGTTTTTTACAAGGCCAAAAAATTAATTTAATTTTTTCCCATTAAATACTAGAATTAAAAAAAAGTACTATGCGAAAAGAATCGGTAGTAGGACGGAATCGTGATCACCACCGATTAGTTTTTTGCTAATAACTCTTGCATCCTTCGACAGACTTCTTCGCCTAAGAGCTCGATGGAAAGCTTATCTGTTCCTCTTTCAGATGGCATTAACACATTTTACGAAAAGACGTAAAAAATAAAACTTTTTTCATCAAAACTAAAATATCCTCGAAATCATTGAAGAAGAAGTACCTTATCAGACGAAAATATGCCTTATCTATTGAGGGACATTTAAATTTTTGTAATTGCATAAATGGGCGGCATTTTATTCAGAATTAATAGTTTTTTACATGGAAAAAAAATTCGTTTAATTTTTTCCCATTAAATACTAGATTTATAGAAGAGTACTTTGCGAAAAGAATCGGCAGTAGGACGGAATTGTTTTGACCACCGACTAGTTTTTTGCTAATAACTCTTGCATCTTTCGACAGACTTCTTCGACTAAGAGCTCGATGGAAAGCTTATCTGTTCCTCTTTCAGATGGCATTAAAATATTTTACGAAAAGTCGGACGAAATACAATTTTTTTTATCAAAACTAAAATATCCTCGAAATCATTGAAGAAGAAGTACCTCATCAGACGAAAATATGCCTTATCTTATAATAGACATTTAAATTTATTTAATTGCATAAATTGGCGGCATTTTATTCGGAATTTATAGTTTCTTACATGGACAAAAAATTCGTTTAATTTTTTCCCATTATATATTAGAATTATAGAAAAGTACTTTGCGGAAAGAATTGGCAGTAGGACGGAATCGTGTTGACCACCGATTAGTTTTTTGCTAATAACTCTTGCATCCTTCGACCGACTTGTTCGACTAAAAGCTCGATGGAAAGCTTATCAGTTCCTCTTTCAGATGACATTAACATATTTTACGAAAAGTCATAAGAAATAAAACTTTTTTGATCAAAACTAAAATATCCTCGAAATCATTGAAGAAGAAGTACCTTATCAGACGAAAATATGCCGTATCTATTAAGAGACATTTAATTTTTTTTAAATCCAGAAATGGGTGGCATTTTATTAAGAATTAATAGTTTTTTACAAGGCCAAAAAATTCATTTAATTTTTTCCCATTAAATACTAGACTTAAAAAAAAGTACTATGCGAAAAGAATCGGTAGTAGGACGGAATCGTGATCACCACCGATTAGTTTTTTGCTAATAACTCTTGCATCCTTCGACAGACTTCTTCGACTAAGAGCTCGATGGAAAGCTTATCTATTCCTCTTTCAGATGACATTAACATATTTTACGAAAAGTCATAAGAAATAAAACTTTTTTGATCAAAACTAAAATATCCTCGAAATCATTGAAGAAGAAGTACCTTATCAGACGAAAATATGCCCTATCTAATAAGAGACATTTAATTTTTTTTAATTGCAGAAATGGGTGGCATTTTATTCAGAATTAATAGTGTTTTACATGGACAAAAAATTCGTTTAATTTTATTAGAATTATAGAAAAGTATTTTGCGAAAAGAATCGGCAGTAGGACGGAAACGTGTTGACCACCGATTAGTTTTTTGCTAATAACTCTTGCATCCTTCGACCGATTTCTTCGACTAAGAGCTCAATGGAAAGCTTATCTGTTCGTCTTTCAGATGGCATTAACATATTTTACGAAAAGTCGTAAGAAATAAAATTTTTTTGATCAAAACTAAAATATCCTCGAAATCATTGAAGAAGAAGTACCTTATCAGACGAAAATATGCCTTATCTAATAATAGACATTTAAATTTTTTTAATTGCATAAATTGGCGGCATTTTATTCGGAATTTATAGTTTCTTACATGGACAAAAAATTCGTTTAATTTTTTCCCTTTATATATTAGAATTATAGAAAAGTACTGTGCGGAAAGAATTGGCAGTAGGACGGAATCGTGTTGACCACCGATTAGTTTTTTGCTAATAACTCTTGCATCCTTCGACCGACTTGTTCTACTAAAAGCTCGATGGAAAGCTTATCTATTCCTCTTTCAGATGACATTAACATATTTTACGAAAAGTCATGAGAAATAAAACTTTTTTGATCAAAACTAAAATATCCTCGAAATCATTGAAGAAGAAGTACCTTATCAGACGAAAATATGCCCTATCTAATAAAAGACATTTAATTTTTTTTAATTGCAGAAATGGGTGCCATTTTATTCAGAATTAATAGTTTTTTACAAGGCCAAAAAATTAATTTAATTTTTTCCCATTAAATACTAGAATTAAAAAAAAGTACTATGCGAAAAGAATCGGTAGTAGGACGGAATCGTGATCACCACCGATTAGTTTTTTGCTAATAACTCTTGCATCCTTCGACAGACTTCTTCGCCTAAGAGCTCGATGGAAAGCTTATCTGTTCCTCTTTCAGATGGCATTAACACATTTTACGAAAAGACGTAAAAAATAAAACTTTTTTCATCAAAACTAAAATATCCTCGAAATCATTGAAGAAGAAGTACCTTATCAGACGAAAATATGCCTTATCTATTGAGGGACATTTAAATTTTTGTAATTGCATAAAAGGGCGGCATTTTATTCAGAATTAATAGTTTTTTACATGGAAAAAAAATTCGTTTAATTTTTTCCCATTAAATACTAGATTTATAGAAGAGTACTTTGCGAAAAGAATCGGCAGTAGGACGGAATTGTTTTGACCACCGACTAGTTTTTTGCTAATAACTCTTGCATCTTTCGACAGACTTCTTCGACTAAGAGCTCGATGGAAAGCTTATCTGTTCCTCTTTCAGATGGCATTAAAATATTTTACGAAAAGTCGGACGAAATACAATTTTTTTTATCAAAACTAAAATATCCTCGAAATCATTGAAGAAGAAGTACCTCATCAGACGAAAATATGCCTTATCTTATAATAGACATTTAAATTTATTTAATTGCATAAATTGGCGGCATTTTATTCGGAATTTATAGTTTCTTACATGGACAAAAAATTCGTTTAATTTTTTCCCATTATATATTAGAATTATAGAAAAGTACTTTGCGGAAAGAATTGGCAGTAGGACGGAATCGTGTTGACCACCGATTAGTTTTTTGCTAATAACTCTTGCATCCTTCGACAGACTTCTTCGACTAAGAGCTCGATGGAAAGCTTATCTATTCCTCTTTCAGATGACATTAACATATTTTACGAAAAGTCATAAGAAATAAAACTTTTTTGATCAAAACTAAAATATCCTCGAAATCATTGAAGAAGAAGTACCTTATCAGACGAAAATATGCCGTATCTATTAAGAGACATTTAATTTTTTTTAAATCCAGAAATGGGTGGCATTTTATTAAGAATTAATAGTTTTTTACAAGGCCAAAAAATTCATTTAATTTTTTCCCATTAAATACTAGACTTAAAAAAAAGTACTATGCGAAAAGAATCGGTAGTAGGACGGAATCGTGATCACCACCGATTAGTTTTTTGCTAATAACTCTTGCATCCTTCGACAGACTTCTTCGACTAAGAGCTCGATGGAAAGCTTATCTATTCCTCTTTCAGATGACATTAACATATTTTACGAAAAGTCATAAGAAATAAAACTTTTTTGATCAAAACTAAAATATCCTCGAAATCATTGAAGAAGAAGTACCTTATCAGACGAAAATATGCCCTATCTAATAAGAGACATTTAATTTTTTTTAATTGCAGAAATGGGTGGCATTTTATTCAGAATTAATAGTGTTTTACATGGACAAAAAATTCGTTTAATTTTATTAGAATTATAGAAAAGTATTTTGCGAAAAGAATCGGCAGTAGGACGGAAACGTGTTGACCACCGATTAGTTTTTTGCTAATAACTCTTGCATCCTTCGACCGATTTCTTCGACTAAGAGCTCAATGGAAAGCTTATCTGTTCGTCTTTCAGATGGCATTAACATATTTTACGAAAAGTCGTAAGAAATAAAATTTTTTTGATCAAAACTAAAATATCCTCGAAATCATTGAAGAAGAAGTACCTTATCAGACGAAAATATGCCTTATCTAATAATAGACATTTAAATTTTTTTAATTGCATAAATTGGCGGCATTTTATTCGGAATTTATAGTTTCTTACATGGACAAAAAATTCGTTTAATTTTTTCCCTTTATATATTAGAATTATAGAAAAGTACTGTGCGGAAAGAATTGGCAGTAGGACGGAATCGTGTTGACCACCGATTAGTTTTTTGCTAATAACTCTTGCATCCTTCGACCGACTTGTTCTACTAAAAGCTCGATGGAAAGCTTATCTATTCCTCTTTCAGATGACATTAACATATTTTACGAAAAGTCATGAGAAATAAAACTTTTTTGATCAAAACTAAAATATCCTCGAAATCATTGAAGAAGAAGTACCTTATCAGACGAAAATATGCCCTATCTAATAAAAGACATTTAATTTTTTTTAATTGCAGAAATGGGTGCCATTTTATTCAGAATTAATAGTTTTTTACAAGGCCAAAAAATTAATTTAATTTTTTCCCATTAAATACTAGAATTAAAAAAAAGTACTATGCGAAAAGAATCGGTAGTAGGACGGAATCGTGATCACCACCGATTAGTTTTTTGCTAATAACTCTTGCATCCTTCGACAGACTTCTTCGCCTAAGAGCTCGATGGAAAGCTTATCTGTTCCTCTTTCAGATGGCATTAACACATTTTACGAAAAGACGTAAAAAATAAAACTTTTTTCATCAAAACTAAAATATCCTCGAAATCATTGAAGAAGAAGTACCTTATCAGACGAAAATATGCCTTATCTATTGAGGGACATTTAAATTTTTGTAATTGCATAAAAGGGCGGCATTTTATTCAGAATTAATAGTTTTTTACATGGAAAAAAAATTCGTTTAATTTTTTCCCATTAAATACTAGATTTATAGAAGAGTACTTTGCGAAAAGAATCGGCAGTAGGACGGAATTGTTTTGACCACCGACTAGTTTTTTGCTAATAACTCTTGCATCTTTCGACAGACTTCTTCGACTAAGAGCTCGATGGAAAGCTTATCTGTTCCTCTTTCAGATGGCATTAAAATATTTTACGAAAAGTCGGACGAAATACAATTTTTTTTATCAAAACTAAAATATCCTCGAAATCATTGAAGAAGAAGTACCTCATCAGACGAAAATATGCCTTATCTTATAATAGACATTTAAATTTATTTAATTGCATAAATTGGCGGCATTTTATTCGGAATTTATAGTTTCTTACATGGACAAAAAATTCGTTTAATTTTTTCCCATTATATATTAGAATTATAGAAAAGTACTTTGCGGAAAGAATTGGCAGTAGGACGGAATCGTGTTGACCACCGATTAGTTTTTTGCTAATAACTCTTGCATCCTTCGACAGACTTCTTCGACTAAGAGCTCGATGGAAAGCTTATCTATTCCTCTTTCAGATGACATTAACATATTTTACGAAAAGTCATAAGAAATAAAACTTTTTTGATCAAAACTAAAATATCCTCGAAATCATTGAAGAAGAAGTACCTTATCAGACGAAAATATGCCCTATCTAATAAGATACATTTAATTTTTTTTAATTGCAGAAATGGGTGGCATTTAATTCAGAATTAATAGTGTTTTACATGGACAAAAAATTCGTTTAATTTTATTAGAATTATAGAGAAGTATTTTGCGAAAAGAATCGGCAGTAGGACGGAAACGTGTTGACCACCGATTAGTTTTTTGCTAATAACTCTTGCATCCTTCGACCGACTTCTTCGACTGAGAGTTCGATGGAAAGCTTATCTGGTCCTTTTTCAGATGGAATTAACATATTTTGCTCGACGGAAAGCTTATATGTTACTCTTTCAGATGGCATTAAAATATTTTACGAAAAGTCGTAAGAAATAAAATTGTTTTGATCAAAACTAAAATATACTCGAAATCATTGAAGAAGAAGTACCTTATCAGACGAAAATATGCCTTATATAATAAGAGACATTTAAATTTTTTTAATTGCATAAATGGGCGGCATTTAATTAAGAATTAATAGTTTTTTACATGGACACAAAATTCGTTTAATTTTTTCCCATTAAATACTAGAATTATAGAAAAGTACATTGCGAAAAGAATCGGCAGTAGGACGGAAACGTGTTGACACCGATTAGTTTTTTGCTAATAACTCTTGCATCCTTCGACCGATTTCTTCGACTAAGAGCTCAATGGAAAGCTTATCTGTTCCTTTTTCAGATGGCATTAACATATTTTACGAAAAGTCGTAAGAAATAAAATTTTTTTGATCAAAACTAAAATATCCTCGAAATCATTGAAGAAGAAGTACCTTATCAGACGAAAATATGCCTTATCTAATAAGAGACATTTAAATTTGTTTAATTGCATAAATGGGCGGCGTTTTATTAAGAATTAATAGTTGTTACATGGACAAAAAAGTCGTTTAATTTTTTCCCATTAAATATTAGAATTATAGATAAGTACTTTGCGGAAAGAATTGGCAGTAGGACGGAATCGTGTTGACCACCGATTAGTTTTTTGCTAATAACTCTTGCATCCTTCGACCGACTTGTTCACCTAAAAGCTCGATGGAAAGCTTATCTGTTCCTCTTTCAGATGGCATTAACACATTTTACGAAAAGTCGTAAAAAATAACATTTTTTTTGATCAAAACTAAAATATCCTCAAAATGATTGAAGAAGAAGTACCTTATCAGACGAAAATATGCCTTATCTAATAAGAGACATTTAAATTTGTTTAATTGCATAAATGGGCGGCGTTTTATTAAGAATTAATAGTTTTTACATGGACAAAAAAGTCGTTTAATTTTTTCCCATTAAATATTAGAATTATAGATAAGTACTTTGCGGAAAGAATTGGCAGTAGGACGGAATCGTGTTGACCACCGATTAGTTTTTTGCTAATAACTCTTGCATCCTTCGACCGACTTGTTCACCTAAAAGCTCGATGGAAAGCTTATCTATTCCTCTTTCAGATGACATTAACATATTTTACGAAAAGTCATAAGAAATAAAACTTTTTTGATCAAAACTAAAATATCCTCGAAATCTTTGCAGAAGAAGTACCTTATCAGACGAAAATATGCCCTATCTAATAAGAGACAATTAATTTTATTTAATTGCAGAAATGGGTGGCATTCTATTCAGAATTAATAGTTTTTTACATGGCCAAAAAATTCATTTAATTTTTTCCCATTAAATACTACAATTATAGAAAAGTACTATGCGAAAAGAATCGGTAGTAGGATGGAATCGTGATCACCACCGATTAGTTTTTTGCTAATAACTCTTGCATCTTTCGACAGACTTCTTCGACTAAGAGCTCGATGGAAAGCTTATCTGTTCCTCTTTCAGATGGCATTAACATATTTAACGAAAAGTCGTACGAAATAAATTTTTTTTTATCAAAACTAAAATATCCTCGAAATCTTTGCAGAAGAAGTACCTTATCAGACGAAAATATGCCCTATCTAATAAGAGACAATTAATTTTATTTAATTGCAGAAATGGGTGGCATTCTATTCAGAATTAATAGTTTTTTACATGGCCAAAAAATTCATTTAATTTTTTCCCATTAAATACTACAATTATAGAAAAGTACTATGCGAAAAGAATCGGTAGTAGGATGGAATCGTGATCACCACCGATTAGTTTTTTGCTAATAACTCTTGCATCTTTCGACAGACTTCTTCGACTAAGAGCTCGATGGAAAGCTTATCTGTTCCTCTTTCAGATGGCATTAACATATTTAACGAAAAGTCGTACGAAATAAAATTTTTTTTATCAAAACTAAAATATCCTCGAAATCATTGAAGAAGAAGTACCTTATCAGACGAAAATATGCCTTATCTAATAAGAGACATTTAAATTTTTTTTAATTGCATAAATGGGCGGCATTTAATTCAGAATTAATAGTTTTTTACATGGACACAAAATTCGTTTAATTTTTTCCCATTAAATACTAGAATTATAGAAAAGTACATTGCGAAAAGAATCGGCAGTAGGACGGGAACGTGTTGACCACCGATTAGTTTTTGCTAATAACTCTTGCATCCTTCGACCGATTTCTTCGACTAAGAGCTCAATGGAAAGCTTATCTGTTCCTCTTTCAGATGGCATTAACATATTTTACGAAAAGTCATAAGAAATAAAATTTTTTTGATCAAAACTAAAATATCCTCGAAATCATTGAAGAAGAAGTACCTTATCAGACGAAAATATGCCTTACCTAATAATAGACATTTAAATGGTTTTAATTGCATAAATGGGCTGCATTTTATTCTGAATTATTAGTTTTTTACATGGACAAAAAATTCGTTTTATTTTTTCCCATTAAATACTAGAATTATTGAAAAGTACCTTGCGAAAAGAATCGGCAGTAGGACGGAATCGTTTTGACCACCGACTAGTTTTTTTCTAATAACTCTTGCATCCTTCGACAGACTTCTTCGACTAAGAGCTCGATGGAAAGCTTATCTGTTCCTCTTTCAGATGGCATTAAAATATTTAACGAAAAGTCGTACGAAATAAAATTTTTTTTATCAAAACTAAAATATCCTCGAAATCATTGAAGAAGAAGTACCTTATAAGATGAAAATATGCTTTATCTAATAAGAGACATTTAAATTTTTTTTAATTGCATAAATGGGCGGCATTTAATTCAGAATTAATAGTTTTTTACATGGACACAAAATTCGTTTAATTTTTTCCCATTAAATACTAGAAAAAGTACATTGCGAAAAGAATCGGCAGTAGGACGGGAACGTGTTGACCACCGATTAGTTTTTGCTAATAACTCTTGCATCCTTCGACCGATTTCTTCGACTTAGAGCTCAATGGAAAGCTTATCTGTTCCTCTTTCAGATGGCATTAACATATTTTATGAAAAGTCATAAGAAATAAAACTTTTTTGATCAAAACTAAAATATCCTCGAAATCATTGAAGAAGAAGTATCTTATCAGACGAAAATATGCCCTATCTAATAAGAGACATTTAATTTTTTTTAATTGCATAAATGGGCGGCATTTTACTCAGAATTAATAGTTTTTTACATGGACAAAAAATTCGTTTAATTTGTTCCCATTAAATACTAGAATTATAGAAGAGTACTTTGCGAAAAGAATCGGCAGTAGGACGGAATCGTTTTGACTACCGATTAGTTTTTTGCTAATAACTCTTGCATCCTTCGACAGACTTCTTCGACTAAGAGCTCGATGGAAAGCTTATCTGTTCCTCTTTCAGATGGCATTAACACATTTTACGAAAAGTCGTAAGAAATAAAATTGTTTTGATCAAAACTAAAATATACTCGAAATCATTGAAGAAGAAGTACCTTATCAGACGAAAATATGCCTTATATAATAAGAGACATTTAAATTTTTTTAATTGCATAAATGGGCGGCATTTAATTAAGAATTCATAGTTTTTTACATGGACACAAAATTCGTTTAATTTTTTCCCATTAAATACTAGAATTATAGAAAAGTACATTGCGAAAAGAATCGGCAGTAGGACGGAAACGTGTTGACACCGATTAGTTTTTTGCTAATAACTCTTGCATCCTTCGACCGATTTCTTCAACTAAGAGCTCAATGGAAAGCTTATCTGTTCCTCTTTCAGATGGCATTAACATATTTTACGAAAAGTCGTAAGAAATAAACTTTTTTTGATCAAAACTAAAATATCCTCGAAATCATTGAAGAAGAAGTACCTTATCAGACGAAAATATGCCTTATCTAATAATAGACATTTAAATTTTTTTAATTGCATAAATTCGCGGCATTTTATTCGGAATTTATAGTTTCTTACATGGACAAAAAATTCGTTAATTTTTTCCCATTATATATTAGAATTATAGAAATGTACTTTGCGGAAAGAATTGGCAGTAGGACGGAATCGTGTTGACCACCGATTAGTTTTTTGCTAATAACTCTTGCATCCTTCGACCGACTTGTTCGACTAAAAGCTCGATGGAAAGCTTATCTGTTCCTCTTTCAGATGACATTAACATATTTAACGAAAAGTCATAAAAAATAAAACTTTTTTGATCAAAACTAAAATATCCTCGAAATCATTGAAGAAGAAGTATCTTATCAGACGAAAATATGCCCTTTCTAATAAGAGACATTTAATTTTTTTTAATTGCATAAATGGGCGGCATTTTATTCAGAATTAATAGTTTTTTACATGGACAAAAAATTCGTTTAATTTGTTCCCATTAAATACTAGAATTATAGAAATGTACTTTGCGAAAAGAATCGGCAGTAGGACGGAATCGTTTTGACTACCGATTAGTTTTTTGCTAATAACTCTTGCATCCTTCGACAGAATTCTTCGACTAAGAGCTCGATGGAAAGCTTATCTGTTCCTCTTTCAGATGGCATTAACACATTTTACGAAAAGTCGTAAGAAATAAAATTGTTTTGATCAAAACTAAAATATACTCGAAATCATTGAAGAAGAAGTACCTTATCAGACGAAAATATGCCTTATCTAATAATAGACATTTAAATTTTTTTAATTGCATAAATTCGCGGCATTTTATTCGGAATTTATAGTTTCTTACATGGACAAAAAATTCGTTAATTTTTTCCCATTATATATTAGAATTATAGAAATGTACTTTGCGGAAAGAATTGGCAGTAGGACGGAATCGTGTTGACCACCGATTAGTTTTTTGCTAATAACTCTTGCATCCTTCGACCGACTTGTTCGACTAAAAGCTCGATGGAAAGCTTATCTGTTCCTCTTTCAGATGACATTAACATATTTAACGAAAAGTCATAAAAAATAAAACTTTTTTGATCAAAACTAAAATATCCTCGAAATCATTGAAGAAGAAGTACCTTATAAGACGAAAATGTGCCGTATATAATAAGAGACATTTAATTTTTTTTAATTCCAGAAATGGGTGGCATTTTATTTTCGTTTAACTTTTCCCATTAAATACTAGAATTATAGAAGAGTACTTTGCGAAAAGAATCGGCAGTAGGACAGAATCGTTTTGACTACCGATTAGTTTTTTGCTAATAACTCTTGCATCCTTCGACAGACTTCTTCGACTAAGAGCTCGATGGAAAGCTTATCTGTTCCTCTTTCAGATGGCATTAACACATTTTACGAAAAGTCGTAAAAAATAACATTTTTTTTTATCAAAACTAAAATATCCTCAAAATGATTGAAGAAGAAGTACCTTATCAGACGAAAATATGCCTTATCTAATAAGAGACATTTAAATTTGTTTAATTGCATAAATGGGCGGCATTTTATTAAGAATTAATAGTTTTTACATGGACAAAAAAGTCGTTTAATTTTTTCCCATTAAATATTAGAATTATAGATAAGTACTTTGCGAAAAGAATCGGCAGTAGGACGGGAACGTGTTGACCACCGATTAGTTTTTGCTAATAACTCTTGCATCCTTCGACCGATTTCTTCGACTAAGAGCTCAATGGAAAGCTTATCTGTTCCTCTTTCAGATGGCATTAACATATTTTACGAAAAGTCGTAAGAAATAAAATTTTTTTGATCAAAACTAAAATATCCTCGAAATCATTGAAGAAGAAGTACCTTATCAGACGAAAATATGCCTTACCTAATAATAGACATTTAAATTTTTTTAATTGCATAAATTGGAGGCATTTTATTCGGAATTTATAGTTTCTTACATGGACAAAAAATTCGTTAATTTTTTCCCATTATATATTAGAATTATAGAAAAGTAGTTTGCGGAAAGAATTGGCAGTAGGACGGAATCGTGTTGACCACCGATTAGTTTTTTGCTAATAACTCTTGCATCCTTCGACCGACTTGTTCGACTAAAAGCTCGATGGAAAGCTTATCTGTTCCTCTTTCAGATGGCATTAACATATTTTACGAAAAGTCGTAAGAAATAAAACTTTTTTGATCAAAACTAAAATATCCTCGAAATCATTGAAGAAGAAGTACCTTATCAGACGAAAATATGCCTTATCTGTTGAGAGACATTTAAATTTGTTTAATTGCATAAATGGGCGGCATTTTATTAAGAATTAATAGTTTTTACATGGACAAAAAAGTCGTTTAATTTTTTTCCATTATATATTAGAATTATAGAAAAGTACTTTGCGAAAAGAATTGGCAGTAGGACGGAATCGTGTTGACCACCGATTAGTTTTTTGCTAATAACTCTTGCATCCTTCAACCGACTTGTTCGCCGAAAAGTTCGATGGAAAGCTTATCTATTCCTCTTTCAGATGACATTAACATATTTTACGAAAAGTCATAAGAAATAAAACTTTTTTCATCAAAACTAAAATATCCTCGAAATCATTGAAGAAGAAGTACCTTATCAGACGAAAATATGCCCTATCTAATAAAAGACATTTAATTTTTTTTAATTGCAGAAATGGGTGGCATTTTATTCAGAATTAATAGTTTTTACATGGACAAAAAAGTCGTTTAATTTTTTCCCATTAAATATTAGAATTATAGATAAGTACTTTGCGGAAAGAGTTGGCAGTAGGACGGAATCATGTTGACCACCGATTAGTTTTTTGCTAATAACTCTTGCATCCTTCGACAGACTTCTTTGACTAAGAGCTCGATGGAAAGCTTATCTGTTCCTCTTTCAGATGGCATTAACACATTTTACGAAAAGTCGTAAGAAATAAAATTTTTTTGATCAAAACTAAAATATCCTCAAAATTATTGAAGAAGAAGTACCTTATCAGACGAAAATATGCCCTATCTAATAAGAGACATCTAATTTTTTTTAATTGCATAAATGGGCGGCATTTTATTCAGAATTAATAGTTTTTTACATGGAAAAAAATTCGTTTAATTTGTTCCCATAAAATACTAGAATTATAGAAGAGTACTTTGCGAAAAGAATCGGCAGTAGGACAGAATCGTTTTGACTACCGATTAGTTTTTGCTAATAACTCTTGCATCCTTCGACCGATTTCTTCGACTAAGAGCTCAATGGAAAGCTTATCTGTTCCTCTTTCAGATGGCATTAACATATTTTACGAAAAGTCGTAAGAAATAAAATTTTTTTGATCAAAACTAAAATATCTTCGAAATCATTGAAGAAGAAGTACCTTATCAGACGAAAATATGCCCTATCTAATAAGAGACATTTAATTTTTTTTAATTGCATAAATGGGCGGCATTTTATTCAGAATTAATAGTTTTTTACATGGACAAAAAATTCGTTTAATTTGTTCCCATTAAATACTAGAATTATAGAAGAGTACTTTGCGAAAAGAATCGGCAGTAGGACGGAATCGTTTTGACTACCGATTAGTTTTTTGCTATTAACTCTTGCATCCTTCGACAGACTTCTTCGGCAAAGAGCTCGATGGAAAGCTTATCTGTTCCTCTTTCAGATGGCATTAACACATTTTACGAAAAGTCGTAAAAAATAACATTTTTTTTGATCAAAACTAAAATATCCTCAAAATCATTGAAGAGGAAGTACCTTATCAGACGAAAATATGCCTTATCTAATAAGAGACATTTAAATTTGTTTAATTGCATAAATGGGCGGCATTTTATTAAGAGTTAATAGTTTTTACATGGACAAAAAAGTCGTTTATTTTTTTTCCATTAAATATTAGAATTATAGATAAGTACTTTGCGGAAAGAATTGGCAGTAGGACGGAATTGTTTTGACCACCGACTAGTTTTTTGCTAATAACTCTTACATCCTTCGACAGACTTGTTCGCCGAAAATCTCGATGGAAAGCTTATCTATTCCTCTTTCAGATGACATTAACATATTTTACGAAAAGTCATAAGAAATAAAACTTTTTTGATCAAAACTAAAATATCCTCGAAATCATTGAAGAAGAAGTACCTTATCAGACGAAAATATGCCTTATCTATTGAGGGACATTTAAATTTTTTTAATTGCATAAATGGGCGGCATTTTATTCAGAATTAATAGTTTTTTACATGGAAAAAAAATTCGTTTAATTTTTTCCCATTAAATACTAGATTTATAGAAGAGTACTTTGCGAAAAGAATCGGCAGTAGGACGGAATCGTTTTGACCACCGACTAGTTTTTTGCTAATAACTCTTGCATCCTTCGACAGACTTCTTCGACTAAGAGCTCGATGGAAAGCTTATCTGTTCCTCTTTCAGATGGCATTAAAATATTTAACGAAAAGTCGTACGAAATAAAATTTTTTTTATCAAAACTAAAATATCCTCGAAATCATTGAAGAAGAAGTACCTTATCAGATGAAAATATGCTTTATCTAATAAGAGACATTTAAATTTTTTTTAATTGCATAAATGGGCGGCATTTAATTCAGAATTAATAGTTTTTTACATGGACACAAAATTCGTTTAATTTTTTCCCATTAAATACTAGAATTATAGAAAAGTACATTGCGAAAAGAATCGGCAGTAGGACGGAATCGTTTTGACCACCGATTAGTTTTTGCTAATAACTCTTGCATCCTTCGACCGATTTCTTCGAATAAGAGCTCAATGGAAAGCTTATCTGTTCCTCTTTCAGATGGCATTAACATATTTTACGAAAAGTCGTAAGAAATAAAATTTTTTTGATCAAAACTAAAATATCCTCGAAATCATTGAAGAAGAAGTACCTTATCAGACGAAAATATGCCTTATCTATTGAGAGACATTTAAATTTGTTTAATTGCATAAATGGGCGGCATTTTATTAAGAATTAATAGTTTTTACATGGACAAAAAAGTCGTTTAATTTTTTCCCAATAAATATTAGAATTATAGATAAGTACTTTGCGGAAAGAATTGGCAGTAGGACGGAATCGTGTTGACCACCGATTAGTTTTTTGCTAATAACTCTTGCATCCTTCAACCGACTTGTTCGCCGAAAAGCTCGATGGAAAGCTTATCTATTCCTCTTTCAGATGACATTAACATATTTTACGAAAAGTCATAAGAAATAAAACTTTTTTGATCAAAACTAAAATATCCACAAAATCATTGAAGAAGAAGTACCTTATCAGACGAAAATATGCCCTATCTAATAAGAGACATTTAATTTTTTTTAATTGCATAAATGGGCGGCATTTTATTCAGAATTAATAGTTTTTTACATGGACAAAAAATTCGTTTAATTTGTTCCCATTAAATACTAGAATTATAGAAGAGTACTTTGCGAAAAGAATCGGCAGTAGGACGGAATCGTTTTGACCACCGACCACCTTATCAGACGAAAATATGCCCTATCTAATAAGAGACATTTAATTTTTTTTAATTGCATAAATGGGCGGCATTTTATTCAGAATTAATAAATTTTTACATGGACAAAAAATTCGTTTAATTTGTTCCCATTAAATACTAGAATTATAGAAAAGTACTTTGCGAAAAGAATCGGCAGTAGGACGGAATCGTTTTGACCACCGACTAGTTTTTTGCTAATAACTCTTGCATCCTTCGACAGACTTCTTCGACTAAGAGCTCGATGGAAAGCTTATCTGTTCCTCTTTCAGATGTCATTAAAATATTTAACGAAAAGTCGGACGAAATAAAATTTTTTTTATCAAAACTAAAATATCCTCGAAATCATTGAAGAAGAAGTACCTTATCAGACGAAAATATGCCTTATCTAATAATAGACATTTAAATTTTTTTAATTGCATAAATTGGCGGCATTTTATTCGGAATTTATAGTTTCTTACATGGACAAAAAATTCGTTAATTTTTTCCCATTATATATTAGAATTATAGAAAAGTAGTTTGCGGAAAGAATTGGCAGTAGGACGGAAACGTGTTGACCACCGATTAGTTTTTATACTTTTCACTTATGTGAAATAGTATATTAACTTTGTCACGGAGTTTGTAACAGATCGAAATATTAATTTCCGACTATATAAAGTATATATATTCTTGATCAGGACGACAAGACGAGTTGATTTAGCCATGTCCGTCTGTCCGTCTGTCTGTCGGTCTGTCTGTCTGTCTGTCTGTCTGTCTGTCTGTATGTATGCAAACTAGTCCCTCAGTTTTGAAGCTATCGAGCTGAAACTTTGCACAGAGTCTTAGAATTTATTACGATGAATCATTCGTCGGAACCAGCATGATCGGATTATTGGAACAGGTAGCTCCCATACGAAAAGAAGAAGAAAAGTGAACAAAACTTGAATCGTTGTATGGAAAACTTTTTTGTTTTGTACAATAGAGTGCTGAAATTTTAAACATAGTAGTTTTACATGGTCCGACTACATGCCTGAAAGTTTCATTGAGATTGGACATCTGGAACTGGTAGCTCCCATACAAAATGAAGAAGAGGAAGAGAAGGAATATTCACGTCGTTGTATGGAAAACTTTTTTGTTTCTTAACCAATTGACTTGAAATTTTAAAGTAATGTTCTTAGGGAGGAATGAAATCTATTTTCACCAAAAGTGGGCGTAACCACGCGTAGCCACGCCCACTTATAGCGAAAATTTACCCGTTGTATGGAAAACTTTTTTGTTTTTTAACCAATTGACTTGAAACTTTACAGTTATGTTCTTAGAGAGGAATGAAAACTATTTTGACCAAAAGTGGGCGTAGCCACGCCCACTTATAGCTTAACTTGACCGTTTGTATGGAAAACTTTTTTGTTTTTTAACCAATTGACTTGAAACTTTACAGTTATGTTCTTAGGGAGGAATGAAAACTATTTTAACCAAGCCTACTTATAGCGAAAATTGACCCGTTGTATGGAAAACTTTTTTGTTTTTTAACCAATTGACTTGAAACTTTGCAGTTATGCTCTTAGGGAGGAATGAAAACTATTTTGATCAAAAGTGGGCATGGCCACACCCACTTATAGCTTAACTTGACCCTTTGTATGGAAAACTTTTTTGATTTTTAATCAATTGACTTGAAACTTTACAGTTATGTTCTTAGGGAGGATTGAAATCTATTTTGACCAAAAGTGGGCGTAACCACGCGTAGCCACGCCCACTTTTAGCGAAAATTTACCCGTTGTATGGAAAACTTTTTTGTTTTTTAACCAATTGACTTGAAACTTTACAGTTATGTTCTTAGAGAGGAATGAAAACTATTTTGACCAAAAGTGGGCGTAACCACGCGTAGCCACGCCCACTTATAGCGAAAATTTACCCGTTGTATGGAAAACTTTTTTGTTTTTTAACCAATTGACTTGAAACTTTGCAGTTATGCTCTTAGGGAGGAATGAAAACTATTTTGATCAAAAGTGGGCGTGGCCACGCCCACTTATAGCTTAACTTGACCCTTTGTATGGAAAACTTTTTTGTTTTTTAACCAATTGACTTGAAACTTTACAGTTATGTTCTTAGGGAGGAATGAAAACTATTTTAACCAAAAGTGGGCGTAGTGGAAAACTTTTTTGTTTTTTAACCAATTGACTTGAAACTTTGCAGTTATGCTCTTAGGGAGGAATGAAAACTATTTTGATCAAAAGTGGGCGTGGCCACGCCCACTTATAGCTTAACTTGACCCTTTGTATGGAAAACCTTTTTGTTTTTTAACCAATTGACTTGAAACTTTACAGTTATGTTCTTAGGGAGGAATGAAAACTATTTTAACCAAAAGTGGGCGTAGCCACGCCTACTTATAGCGAAAATTGACCCGTTGTATGGAAAACTTTTTTGTTTTTTAACCAATTGACTTGAAACTTTGCAGTTATGCTCTTAGGGAGGAATGAAAACTATTTTGATCAAAAGTGGGCATGGCCACACCCACTTATAGCTTAACTTGACCCTTTGCATGGAAAACTTTTTGGTTTTTTAATCAATTGACTTGAAACTTTACAGTTATGTTCTTAGGGAGGAATGAAAACTATTTTGACGAAAAGTGGGCGTGGCCACGCCCACTTATAGCTTAACTTGACCCTTTGTATGGAAAACTTTTTTGTTTTTTAACCAATTGACTTGAAACTTTACAGTTATGTTCTTAGGGAGGAATGAAAACTATTTTAACCAAAAGTGGGCGTAGCCACGCCTACTTATAGCGAAAATTGACCCGTTGTATGGAAAACTTTTTTGTTTTTTAACCAATTGACTTGAAACTTTGCAGTTATGCTCTTAGGGAGGAATGAAAACTATTTTGATCAAAAGTGGGCATGGCCACACCCACTTAAAGCTTAACTTGACCCTTTGTATGGAAAACTTTTTGGTTTTTTAATCAATTGACTTGAAACTTTACAGTTATGTTCTTAGGGAGGAATGAAAACTATTTTGACGAAAAGTGGGCGTAGCCACGCCCTTTTATAGCGAAAATTGACCCTTTGTATGAAAAACTTTTTTGTTTTTTAACCAATTGACTTAAAACTTTACAGTTATGTTCCTAGAGAGGAATGAAAACTATTTTGACCAAAAGTGGGCGTAGCCACGCCTACTTATAGCAAAAACTGACCCGTTGTATGGAAAACTTTTTTGTTTTTTAACCAATTGACTTGAAACTTTGCAGTTATGCTCTTAGGGAGGAATGAAAACTATTTTGATCAAAAGTGGGCGTGGCCACGCCCTTTTATAGCGAAAATTGACCCTTTGTATGGAAAACTTTTTTGTTTTTTAACGAATTGACTTGAAACATTACAGTTATGTTGTTAGGGAGGCATGAAAACTATTCATTTAGTTTTTTTTATAGTGACACAAAGTGAAAAGTATTATAGCTTCAGCCTTGCTGAAGATAGCGTCCTTACTGGTTTGCTAATAACTCTTGCATCCTTCGACCGACTTGTTCGACTAAAAGCTCGATGGAAAGCTTATCTGTTCCTCTTTCAGATGACATTAACATATTTAACGAAAGTCATAAGAAATAAAACTTTTTTGATCAAAACTAAAATATCCCCGAAATCATTGAAGAAGAAGTACCTTATAAGACGAAAATGTGCCGTATCTAATAAGAGACATTTAATTTTTTTTAATTCCAGAAATGGGTGGCATTTTATTCAGAATTAATAGTTTTTTACAAGGCCAAAAAATTAATTGAATTTTATCCCATTAAATACTAGAATTAAAAAAAATTACTATGCGAAAAGAATCGGTAGTAGGACGGAATCGTGTTGACCACCGATTAGTTTTTTGCTAATAACTCTTGCATCCTTCAACCGACTTGTTCGCCGAAAAGCTCGATGGAAAGCTTATCTATTCCTCTTTCAGATGACATTAACATATTTTACGAAAAGTCATAAGAAATAAAACTTTTTTGATCAAAACTAAAATATCCTCAAAATCATTGAAGAAGAAGTACCTTATCAGACGAAAATATGCCTTATCTATTGAGAGACATTAAAAATTTGTTTAATTGCATAAATGGGCGGCATTTTATTAAGAATAAATAGTTTTTACATGGACAAAAAAGTCGTTTAATTTTTTCCCAATAAATATTAGAATTATAGATAAGTACTTTGCGGAAAGAATTGGCAGTAGGACGGAATCGTGTTGACCACCGATTAGTTTTTTGCTAATAACTCTTGCATCCTTCAACCGACTTGTTCGCCGAAAAGCTCGATGGAAAGCTTATCTATTCCTCTTTCAGATGACATTAACATATTTTACGAAAAGTCATAAGAAATAAAACTTTTTTGATCAAAACTAAAATATCCTCAAAATCATTAAAGAAGAAGTACCTTATCAGACGAAAAGATGCCCTATCTAATAAGAGACATTTAATTTTTTTTAATTGCATAAATGGGCGGCATTTTATTCAGAATTAATAGTTTTTTACATGGACAAAAAATTCGTTTAATTTGTTCCCATTAAATACTAGAATTATAGAAGAGTACTTTGCGAAAAGAATCGGCAGTAGGACAGAATCGTTTTGACTACCGATTAGTTTTTGCTAATAACTCTTGCATCCTTCGACCGATTTCTTCGACTAAGAGCTCAATGGAAAGCTTATCTGTTCCTCTTTCAGATGGCATTAAAATATTTTACGAAAAGTTGTAAGAAATAAAATTTTTTTGATCAAAACTAAAATATCCTCGAAATCATTGAAGAAGAAGTACCTTATCAGACGAAAATATGCCCTATCTAATAAGAGACACTTAATTTTTTTTAATTGAATAAATGGGCGGCATTTTATTCAGAATTAATAGTTTTTTACATGGACAAAAAATTCGTTTAATTTGTTCCCATTAAATACTACAATTATAGAAGAGTACTTTGCGAAAAGAATCGGCAGTAGGACAGAATCGTTTTGACAACCGATTAGTTTTTTGCTAATAACTCTTGCATCCTTCGACAGACTTCTTCGACTAAGAGCTCGATGGAAAGCTTATCTGTTCCTCTTTCAGATGGCATTAACACATTTTACGAATAGTCGTAAAAAATAACATTTTTTTTTATCAAAACTAAAATATCTTCAAAATCATCGAAGAAGAAGTACCTTATCAGACGAAAATATGCCTTATCTAATAAGAGACATTTAAATTTGTTTAATTGCGTAAATGGGCGGCATTTTATTAAGAGTTAATAGTTTTTACATGGACAAAAAAGTCGTTTAATTTTTTTCCATTAAATATTAGAATTATAGATAAGTACATTGCGGAAAGAATTGGCAGTAGGACGGAATCGTTTTGACCACCGACTAGTTTTTTGCTAATAACTCTTGCATCCTTCGACAGACTTGTTCGCCGAAAAGCTCGATGGAAAGCTTAATTATTCCTCTTTCAGATGACATTAACATATTTTACGAAAAGTCATAAGAAATAAAACTTTTTTGATCAAAACTAAAATATCCTCGAAATCATTGAAGAAGAATAACTTATCAGACGAAAATATGCCCTATCTAATAAGAGACATTTAATTTTTTTTAATTGCAGAAATGGGTGGCATTTTATTCAGAATTAATAGTTTTTTACATGGCCAAAAAATTCATTTAATTTTTTCCCATTAAATACTACAATTATAGAAAAGTACTATGCGAAAAGAATCGGTAGTAGGATAGAATCGTGATCACCACCGATTAGTTTTTTGCTAATAACTCTTGCATCTTTCGACAGACTTCTTCGACTAAGAGGTCGATGGAAAGCTTATCTGTTCCTCTTTCAGATGGCATTAACATATTTTACGAAAAGTCATAAGAAATAAAACTTTTTTGATCAAAACTAAAATATCCTCGAAATCATTGAAGAAGAAGTACCTTATCAGACGAAAATATGCCTTATCTATTGAGGGACATTTAAATTTTTTTAATTGCATAAATGGGCGGCATTTTATTCAGAATTAATAGTTTTTTACATGGAAAAAAAATTCGTTTAATTTTTTCCCATTAAATACTAGAATTATAGAAGAGTACTTTGCGAAAAGAATCGGCAGTAGGACGGAATCGTTTTGACCACCGACTAGTTTTTTGCCAATAACTCTTGCATCCTTCGACAGACTTCTTCGACTTAGAGCTCGATGGAAAGCATTTCTGTTCCTCTTTCAGATGGCATTAAAATATTTTACGAAAAGTCGTACGAAATAAAATTTTTTTTATCAAAACTAAAATATCCTCGAAATCTTTGAAGAAGAAGTACCTTATTAGATGAAAATATGCTTTATCTAATAAGAGACATTTAAATTTTTTTTTTATTGCATAAATGGGCGGCATTTAATTCAGAATTAATAGTGTTTTACATGGACAAAAAATTCGTTTAATTTTATTAGAATTATAGAAAAGTATTTTGCGAAAAGAATCGGCAGTAGGACGGAAACTTGTTGACCACCGATTAGTTTTTTGCTAATAACTCTTGCATCCTTCGACCGACTTCTTCGACTGAGTGTTCGATGGAAAGCTTATCTGGTCCTCTTCCAGATGGAATTAACATATTTTGTTCGATGGAAAGCTTATATGTTCCTCTTTCAGATGGCATTAAAGTATTTTACGAAAAGTCGTAAGAAATAAATCATCATTGAAGAAGAAGTACCTTATCAGACGAAAATATGCCGTATCTAATAAGAGACATTTAATTTTTTTTAATTCCAGAAATGGGTGGCATTTTATTCAGAATTAATAGTTTTTTACAAGGCCAAAAAATTCGTTTAATTTTTTCCCATTAAATACTGGAATTATAGAAAAGTACATTGCGAAAATAATCGGCAGTAGGACGGAAACGTGTTGACCACCGATTAGTTTTTTGCTAATAACTCTTGCATCCTTCGACCGATTTCTTCGACTAAGAGCTCAATGGAAAGCTTATCTGGTCCTCTTCCAGATGGAATTAACATATTTTGCTCGATGGAAAGCTTATATGTTCCTCTTTCAGATGGCATTAAAATATTTTACGAAAAGTCGTAAGAAATAAATCATCATTGAAGAAGAAGTACCTTATCAGACGAAAATATGCCGTATCTAATAAGAGACATTTAATTTTTTTTAAATCCAGAAATGGGTGGCATTTTATTAAGAATTAATAGTTTTTTACAAGGCCAAAAAATTCATTTAATTTTTTCCCATTAAATACTAGAATTAAACCAGTAAGGGCGGTATAGTCGAGTATACTCGACAATATAATACCCTGCACACATGGTAGGCGGTGCCACACCTTCAAGTTACAAAAACGTATTGATCTGACGTCCCATATTCAAATAGTGTTCAAAATATCAAGAAAATCGGTCAAAAAATGTGGATTTTACGAAAAATTTAAGTTTGTTGGCCTCTGAGGGGTAGCCATTAAAGAGGGGGGAAGTTTGTGGTATGCAATTTTTAAGATGTGTTATCACTGAGCTTGTATACAAATTTTCAGGGTCGTACCTTTGTTAATTTTGGAGATATAGCAATTTTTAGAAACTAACTAAGGGAGAGGAAATAAAAAGCAGGGGGGGATTTTGTGGTATGCAGTTTTGTAGGGCTATACATACTGAGTCTACATACCGATTTTCAAGTTTCTATCTCTTTGGATGTTTGAGTTATAGGTATTTAAAAAAGTGGGTGTGGCTGGATGGGCGGGAAGGAGTGGGCGTGGCAAAAAAAAACCAGTAAGGACGCTATCTTCAGCAAGACTGAAGCTATAATACTTTTCACTTTGTGTCACTATAAAAAAAAACTAAATGAATAGTTTTCATGCATCCCTAACAACATAACTGTAATGTTTCAAGTCAATTCGTTAAAAAACAAAAAATTTTTCCATACAACGGTTCAAGTTTTGCGATAAGTGGGCGTAGCCATGCCCACTTTTGATCAAAATAGTTTTCATTCCTCCCTAAGAGCATAACTGCAAAGTTTCAAATCAATTGGTTAAAAAACAAAAAAGTTTTCCATACAACGGGTCAATTTTCGCTATAAGTAGGCGTGGCTACGCCCACTTTTGGTCAAAATAGTTTTCATTCCTACCTAGGAACATAACTGTAAAGTTTTAAGTCAATTGGTTAAAAAACAAAAAATTTTTCCATACAACGGTTCAAGTTTTGCGATAAGTGGGCGTAGCCATGCCCACTTTTGATCAAAATAGTTTTCATTCCTCCCTAAGAGCATAACTGCAAAGTTTCAAGTCAATTGGTTAAGAAACAAAAAAGTTTTCCATACAACGGATAAATTTTCGCTATAAGTGGGCGTGGCTACGCCCACTTTTGGTCAAAATAGTTTTCATTCCTCTCTAAGAACATAACTGTAAAGTTTCAAGTCAATTGGTTGAAAAACAAAAAAGTTTTCCATACAAAGTGTCAATTTTCGCTATAAGTGGGCGTGGCTACGCCCACTTTTGGTCAAAATAGTTTTCATTCCTCCCTAAGAACATAACTGTAAAGTTTCAAGTCAATTGGTTGAAAAACAAAAAAGTTTTCCATACAAAGGGTCAAGTTAAGCTATAAGTGGGCGTGGCCACGCCCACTTTTGATCAAAATAGTTTTCATTCCTCCCTAAGAGCATAACTGCAAAGTTTCAAGTCAATTGGTTAAAAAACAAAAAAGTTTTCCATACAACGGGTAAATTTTCGCTATAAGTGGGCGTGGCTACGCGTGGTTACGCCCACTTTTGGTCAAAATAGTTTTCATTCCTCCCTAAGAACATAACTTTAAAATTTCAAGTCAATTGGTTAAGAAACAAGAAAGTTTTCCATATAACGACGTGAATATGGCTTCTCTTCCTCTTCTTCATTTTGTATGGGAGCTACCAGTTCCAGACATCCAATCTCAATGAAACTTTCAGGCATGTAGTCGGACCATGTAAAACTACTATGTTTAAAATTTCAGCACTCTATTGTACAAAACAAAAAAGTTTTCCATACATCGATTCAAGTTTTGTTCACTTTTCTTCTTCTTTTCGTATGGGAGCTACCTGTTCCAATAATCCGATCATGCTGGTTCCGACGAATGATTCATCGTAATAAATTCTAAGACTCTGTGCAAAGTTTCAGCTCGATAGCTTCAAAACTGAGGGACTAGTTTGCAGACATACAGACAGACAGACAGACAGACAGACGGACAGACGGACATGGCTAAATCAACTCGTCTTGTCGTCCTGATCAAGAATATATATACTTTATATAGTCGGAAATTAATATTTCGATCTGTTACAAACTCCGTGACAAAGTTAATATACTATTTCACATAAGTGAAAAGTATAAAAATAAACTTGATCTGCTGCCGAGCATCACGAGTCTACCCTCCAAATTTCAAGTCTCTAGCTCTTATAGTTTCCGAGAACCGTTGGTGAGGACGGACGGACGGACAGACGGACAGACGGACGGAAAGACGGACAGACGGACGGACATGGCTCAATCAATTTCTCTTGTCGTCCTGATCGAGAATATATATACTTTATGGGGTCCCCCTCCCCTCCTTCTGTGCGTTACATACATTTCGCTCAAACAAACACAATATACCCTGATACACAGTATGTGTACAGGGTATAAAAAAAGTACTATGCGAAAAGAATCGGTAGTAGGACGGAATCGTGATCACCACCGATTAGTTTTTTGCTAATAACTCTTGCATCCTTCGACAGACTTCTTCGACTAAGTGCTCGATGGAAAGCTTATCTGTTCCTCTTTCAGATGGTATTAACATATTTTACGAAAAGTCATAAGAAATACAACTTTTTTGATCAAAACTAAAATATCCTCGAAATCATTGAAGAAGAAGTACCTTATCAGACGAAAATATGCCTTATCTAATAAGAGACATTTAATTTTTTTTAATTCCAGATATGGGTGGCATTTTATTCAGAATTAATAGTTTTTTACATGGCCAAAAAATTCATTTAATTTTTTCCCATTAAATACTACAATTATAGAAAAGTACTATGCGAAAAGAATCGGTAGTAGGATGGAATCGTGATCACCACCGATTAGTTTTTTGCTAATAACTCTTGCATCTTTCGACAGACTTCTTCGACTAAGAGCTCGATGGAAAGCTTATCTGTTCCTCTTTCAGATGGCATTAACATATTTTACGAAAAGTCATAAGAAATAAAACTTTTTTGATCAAAACTAAAATATCCTCGAAATCATTGAAGAAGAAGTACCTTATCAGACGAAAATATGCCTTATCTATTGAGGGACATTTAAATTTTTTTAATTGCATAAATGGTCGGCATTTTATTCAGAATTAATAGTTTTTTACATGGAAAAAAAATTCGTTTAATTTTTTCCCATTAAATACTAGAATTATAGAAGAGTACTTTGCGAAAAGAATCGGCAGTAGGACGGAATCGTTTTGACCACCGACTAGTTTTTTGCTAATAACTCTTGCATCCTTCGACAGACTTCTTCGACTAAGAGCTCGATGGAAAGCTTTTCTGTTCCTCTTTCAGATGGCATTAAAATATTTTACGAAAAGTCGTACGAAATAAAATTTTTTTTATCAAAACTAAAATATCCTCGAAATCATTGAAGAAGAAGTACCTTATCAGATGAAAATATGCTTTATCTAATAAGAGACATTTAAATTTTTTTTAATTGCATAAATGGGCGGCATTTTATTCAGAATTAATAGTGTTTTACATGGACAAAAAATTCGTTTAATTTTATTAGAATTATAGAAAAGTATTTTGCGAAAAGAATCGGCAGTAGGACGGAAACGTGTTGACCACCGATTAGTTTTTTGCTAATAACTCTTGCATCCTTCGACCGACTTCTTCGACTGAGAGTTCGATGGAAAGCTTATCTGATCCTCTTCCAAATGGAATTAACATATTTTGCTCGATGGAAAGTTTATATGTTCCTCTTTCAGATGGCATTAAAGTATTTTACGAAAAGTCGTAAGAAATAAATCATCATTGAAGAAGAAGTACCTTATCAGACGAAAATATGCCGTATCTAATAAGAGACATTTAATTTTTTTTAATTCCAGAAATGGGTGGCATTTTATTCGGAATTTATAGTTTCTTACATGGACAAAAAATTCGTTTAATTTTTTCCCATTATATATTAGAATTATAGAAAAGTACTTTGCGGAAAGAATTGGCAGTAGGACGGAATCGTGTTGACCACCCATTAGTTTTTTGCTTATAACTCTTGCATCCTTCGACCGACTTGTTCGACTAAAAGCTCGATGGAAAGCTTATCTGTTCCTCTTTCAGATGACATTAACATATTTTACGAAAAGTCATAAGAAATAAAACTTTTTTGATCAAAACTAAAATATCCTCGAAATCATTGAAGAAGAAGTACCTTATCAGGCGAAAATATGCCGTATCTAATAAGAGACATTTAATTTTTTTTAAATCCAGAAATGGGTGGCATTTTATTAAGAATTAATAGTTTTTTACAAGGCCAAAAAATTCATTTAATTTTTTCCCATTAAATACTAGAATTAAACCAGTAAGGGCGGTATAGTCGAGTATACTCGACAATATAATACCCTGCACACATGGTAGGCGGTGCCACACCTTCAAGTTACAAAAACGTATTGATCTGACGTCCCATATTCAAATAGTGTTCAAAATATCAAGAAAATCGGTCAAAAAATGTGGATTTTACGAAAAATTTAAGTTTGTTGGCCTCTGAGGGGTAGCCATTAAAGAGGGGGGAAGTTTGTGGTATGCAATTTTTAAGATGTGTTATCACTGAGCTTGTATACAAATTTTCAGGGTCGTACCTTTGTTAATTTTGGAGATATAGCAATTTTTAGAAACTAACTAAGGGAGAGGAAATATAAGGCAGAGGGGGATTTTGTTGTATGCAGTTTTGTAGGGCTATACATACTGAGTCTACATACCGATTTTCAAGTTTCTATCTCTTTGGATGTTTGAGTTATAGGTATTTAAAAAAGTGGGTGTGGCTGGATGGGCGCGAAGGAGTGGGCGTGGCAAAAAAAAAAAATAAACTTGATCTGCTGCCGAGCATCACGAGTCTACCCTCCAAATTTCAAGTCTCTAGCTCTTATAGTTTCCGAGAACCGTTGGTGAGGACGGACGGACGGACAGACGGACGGACATGGCTCAATCAATTTCTCTTGTCGTCCTGATCGAGAATATATATACTTTATGGGGTCCCCCTCCCCTCCTTCTGTGCGTTACATACATTTCGCTCAAACAAACACAATATACCCTGATACACAGTATGTGTACAGGGTATAAAAAAAGTACTATGCGAAAAGAATCGGTAGTAGGACGGAATCGTGATCACCACCGATTAGTTTTTTGCTAATAACTCTTGCATCCTTCGACAGACTTCTTCGACTAAGAGCTCGATGGTAAGCTTATCTGTTCCTCTTTCAGATGGTATTAACATATTTTACGAAAAATCATAAGAAATACAACTTTTTTGATCAAAACTAAAATATCCTCGAAATCATTGAAGAAGAAGTACCTTATCAGACGAAAATATGCCTTATCTAATAAGAGACATTTAATTTTTTTTAATTCCAGAAATGGGTGGCATTTTATTCAGAATTAATAGTTTTTTACAAGGCCAAAAAATTTATTTAATTTTATCCCATTAAATACTAGAATTAAAAAAAAGTACTATGCGAAAAGAATCGGTAGTAGGACGGAATCGTGATCACCACCGATTAGTTTTTTGCTAATAACTCTTGCATCTTTCGACAGACTTCTTCGACTAAGAGCTCGATGGAAAGTTTATCTGTTCTTCTTTCAGATGGTGTTAACATATTTTACGAAAAGTCATAAGAAATAAAACTTTTTTGATCAAAACTAAAATATCCTCGAAATCATTGAAGAAGAAGTACCTTATCAGACGAAAATATGACTTATCTAATAAGAGACATTTAATTTTTTTTAATTCCAGAAATGGGTGGCATTTTATTCAGAATTAATAGTTTTTTACAAGGCCAAAAAATTAATTTAATTTTATCCCATTAAATACTAGAATTAAAAAAAGTACTATGCGAAAAGAATCGGTAGTAGGACGGAATCGTGATCACCACCGATTAGTTTTTTGCTAATAACTCTTGCATCCTTCAACCGACTTCTTCGACTAAGAGCTCGATGGAAAGCTTATCTATTCCTCTTTCAGATGACATTAACATATTTTACGAAAAGTCATAAGAAATAAAACTTTTTTGATCAAAACTAAAATATCCTCGAAATCATTGAAGAAGAAGTACCTTATCAGACGAAAATATGCCCTATCTAATAAGAGACATTTAATTTTTTTTAATTGCATAAATGGGCGGCATTTTATTCAGAATTAATAGTTTTTTACATGGACAAAAAATTCGTTTAATTTGTTCCCATTAAATACTAGAATTATAGAAGAGTACTTTGCGAAAAGAATCGGCAGTACACGGAATCGTTTTGACCACCGACTAGTTTTTTGCTAATAACTCTTGCATCCTTCGACAGACTTCTTCGACTAAGAGCTCGATGGAAAGCTTTTCTGTTCCTCTTTCAGATGGCATTAAAATATTTTACGAAAAGTCGTACGAAATAAAATTTTTTTTATCAAAACTAAAATATCCTCGAAATCATTGAAGCAGAAGTACCTTATCAGATGAAAATATGCTTTAGCTAATAAGAGACATTTAAATTTTTTTTAATTGCAGAAATGGGTGGCATTTTATTCAGAATTAATAGTTTTTTACATGGCCAAAAAATTCATTTAATTTTTTCCCATTAAATACTACAATTATAGAAAAGTACTATGCGAAAAGAATCGGTAGTAGGATGGAATCGTGATCACCACCGATTAGTTTTTTGCTAATAACTCTTGCATCTTTCGACAGACTTCATCGACTAAGAGCTCGATGGAAAGCTTATCTGTTCCTCTTTCAGATGGCATTAACATATTTTACGAAAAGTCATAAGAAATAAAACTTTTTTGATCAAAACTAAAATATCCTCGAAATCATTGAAGAAGAAGTACCTTATCAGACGAAAATATGCCTTATCTATTGAGGGACATTTAAATTTTTTTAATTGCATAAATGGGCGGCATTTTATTCAGAATTAATAGTTTTTTACATGGAAAAAAAATTCGTTTAATTTTTTCCCATTAAATACTAGAATTATAGAAGAGTACTTTGCGAAAAGAATCGGCAGTACACGGAATCGTTTTGACCACCGACTAGTTTTTTGCTAATAACTCTTGCATCCTTCGACAGACTTCTTCGACTAAGAGCTCGATGGAAAGCTTTTCTGTTCCTCTTTCAGATGGCATTAAAATATTTTACGAAAAGTCGTACGAAATAAAATTTTTTTTATCAAAACTAAAATATCCTCGAAATCATTGAAGCAGAAGTACCTTATCAGATGAAAATATGCTTTAGCTAATAAGAGACATTTAAATTTTTTTTAATTGCAGAAATGGGTGGCATTTTATTCAGAATTAATAGTTTTTTACATGGCCAAAAAATTCATTTAATTTTTTCCCATTAAATACTACAATTATAGAAAAGTACTATGCGAAAAGAATCGGTAGTAGGATGGAATCGTGATCACCACCGATTAGTTTTTTGCTAATAACTCTTGCATCTTTCGACAGACTTCTTCGACTAAGAGCTCGATGGAAAGCTTATCTGTTCCTCTTTCAGATGGCATTAACATATTTTACGAAAAGTCATAAGAAATAAAACTTTTTTGATCAAAACTAAAATATCCTCGAAATCATTGAAGAAGAAGTACCTTATCAGACGAAAATATGCCTTATCTATTGAGGGACATTTAAATTTTTTTAATTGCATAAATGGGCGGCATTTTATTCAGAATTAATAGTTTTTTACATGGAAAAAAAATTCGTTTAATTTTTTCCCATTAAATACTGGAATTATAGAAAAGTACATTGCGAAAAGAATCGGCAGTAGGACGGAAACGTGTTGACCACCGATTAGTTTTTTGCTAATAACTCTTGCATCCTTCGACCGATTTCTCCGACTAAGAGCTCAATGGAAAGCTTATCTGGTCCTCTTCCAGATGGAATTAACATATTTTACGAAAAGTCATAAGAAATAAAACTTTTTTGATCAAAACTAAAATATCCTCGAAATCATTGAAGAAGAAGTACCTTATCAGACGAAAATATGCCTTATCTATTGAGGGACATTTAAATTTTTTTAATTGCATAAATGGGCGGCATTTTATTCAGAATTAATAGTTTTTTACATGGAAAAAAAATTCGTTTAATTTTTTCCCATTAAATACTAGAATTATAGAAGAGTACTTTGCGAAAAGAATCGGCAGTACACGGAATCGTTTTGACCACCGACTAGTTTTTTGCTAATAACTCTTGCATCCTTCGACAGACTTCTTCGACTAAGAGCTCGATGGAAAGCTTTTCTGTTCCTCTTTCAGATGACATTAAAATATTTTACGAAAAGTCGTACGAAATAAAATTTTTTTTATCAAAACTAAAATATCCTCGAAATCATTGAAGCAGAAGTACCTTATCAGATGAAAATATGCTTTAGCTAATAAGAGACATTTAAATTTTTTTTAATTGCAGAAATGGGTGGCATTTTATTCAGAATTAATAGTTTTTTACATGGCCAAAAAATTCATTTAATTTTTTCCCATTAAATACTACAATTATAGAAAAGTACTATGCGAAAAGAATCGGTAGTAGGATGGAATCGTGATCACCACCGATTAGTTTTTTGCTAATAACTCTTGCATCTTTCGACAGACTTCTTCGACTAAGAGCTCGATGGAAAGCTTATCTGTTCCTCTTTCAGATGGCATTAACATATTTTACGAAAAGTCATAAGAAATAAAACTTTTTTGATCAAAACTAAAATATCCTCGAAATCATTGAAGAAGAAGTACCTTATCAGACGAAAATATGCCTTATCTATTGAGGGACATTTAAATTTTTTTAATTGCATAAATGGGCGGCATTTTATTCAGAATTAATAGTTTTTTACATGGAAAAAAAATTCGTTTAATTTTTTCCCATTAAATACTGGAATTATAGAAAAGTACATTGCGAAAAGAATCGGCAGTAGGACGGAAACGTGTTGACCACCGATTAGTTTTTTGCTAATAACTCTTGCATCCTTCGACCGATTTCTCCGACTAAGAGCTCAATGGAAAGCTTATCTGGTCCTCTTCCAGATGGAATTAACATATTTTGCTCGATGGAAAGCTTATATGTTCCTTTTTCAGATGGCATTAAAATATTTTACGAAAAGTCGTAAGAAATAAATCATCATTGAAGAAGAAGTACCTTATCAGACGAAAATATGCCGTATCTAATAAGAGACATTTAATTTTTTTTAATTCCAGAAATGGGTGGCATTTTATTCGGAATTTATAGTTTCTTACATGGACAAAAAATTCGTTTAATTTTTTCCCATTATATATTAGAATTATAGAAAAGTACTTTGCGGAAAGAATTGGCAGTAGGACGGAATCGTGTTGACCACCCATTAGTTTTTTGCTAATAACTCTTGCATCCTTCGACCGACTTCTTCGACTAAAAGCTCGATGGAAAGCTTATCTGTTCCTCTTTCATTAACATATTTTACAAAAAGTCATAAGAAATAAAACTTTTTTGATCAAAACTAAAATATCCTCGAAATCATTGAAGAAGAAGTACCTTATAAGATGAAAATATGCTTTAGCTAAAAAGAGACATTTAAATTTTTTTTAATTGCATAAATGGGCGGCATTTTATTCAGAATTAATAGTTTTTTACAAGGCCAAAAAATTCGTTTAATTTGTTCCCATTAAATACTAGAATTATAGAAGAGTACTTTGCGAAAAGAATCGGCAGTAGGACAGAATCATTTTGACTACCGATTAGTTTTTTGCTAATAACTCTTGCATCCTTCGACAGACTTCTTCGACTAAGAGCTCGATGGAAAGCTTATCTATTCCTCTTTCAGATGACATTAACATATTTTACAAAAAGTCATAAGAAATAAAATTTTTTTGATCAAAACTAATATATCATCGAAATCATTGAAGAAGAAGTACCTTATCAGACGAAAATATGCCTTATCTAATAAGAGACATATAATTTTTTTTAAATCCAGAAATGGGTGGAATTTTATTAAGAATTAATAGTTTTTTACAAGGCCAAAAAATTCATTTAATTTTTTCCCATTAATTACTAGAATTAAAAAAAAGTACTATCCGAAAAGAATCGGTAGTAGGACGGAATCGTGATCACCACCGATTAGTTTTTTGCTAATAACTCTTGCATCCTTCGACATACTTCTTCGACTAAGAGCTCGATGGAAAGCTTATCTGTTCCTCTTTCAGATGGCATTAACATATTTTACGAAAAGTCATAAGCAATAAAACTTTTTTGATCAAAACTAAAATATCCTCGAAATCATTGAAGAAGAAATACCTTATCAGACGAAAATATGCCTTATCTATTGAAGGACATTAAAATTTTTTTAATTGCATAAATGGGCGGCATTTTATTAAGAATTAATAGTTTTTACATGGACAAAAAAGTCGTTTAATTTTTTCTTAATAAATATTAGAATTATAGATAAGTACTTTGCGGAAAGAATTGGCAGTATGACGGGATCGTGTTGACCACCGATTAGTTTTTTGCTAATAACTCTTGCATCCTTCAACCGACTTGTTCGCCGAAAAGCTCGATGGAAAGCTTATCTATTCCTCTTTCAGATGACATTAACATATTTTACGAAAAGTCATAAGAAATAAAACTTTCTTAATCAAAACTAAAATATCCTCGAAATCATTGAAGAAGAAGTACCTTATCAGGCGAAAATATGCCGTATCTAATAAGAGACATTTAATTTTTTTTTAAATCCAGAAATGGGTGGCATTTTATTAAGAATTAATAGTTTTTTACATGGACAAAAAATTCGTTTAATTTGTTCCCATTAAATACTAGAATTATAGAAGACTACTTTGCGAAAAGAATCGGCAGTAGGACAGAATCATTTTGACTACCGATTAGTTTTTTGCTAATAACTCTTGCATCCTTCGACAGACTTCTTCGACTAAGAGCTCGATGGAAAGCTTATCTATTCCTCTTTCAGATGACATTAACATATTTTACGAAAAGTCATAAGAAATAAAACTTTTTTGATCAAAACTAAAATATCCTCGAAATCATTGAAGAAGAATACCTTAGCAGACGAAAATATGCCCTATCTATTGAGGGAATTAATAGTGTTTTACATGGACAAAAAATTCGGTTAATTTTATTAGAATTATAGAAAAGTATTTTGCGAAAAGATTTGGCAGTAGGACGGAAACCTGTTGACCACCGATTAGTTTTTTGCTAATAACTCTTGCATCCTTCGACCGACTTCTTCGACTGAGAGTTCGATGGAAAGCTTATCTGGTTCTCTTCCAGATGGAATTAACATATTTTGCTCGATGGAAAGCTTATATGTTCCTTTTTCAGATGGCATTAAAATATTTTACGAAAAGTCGTAAGAAATAAATCATCATTGAAGAAGTACCTTATCAGACGAAAATATGCCGTATCTAATAAGAGACATTTAATTTTTTTTAATTCCAGAAATGGGTGGCATTTTATTCAGAACTAATAGTTTTTTACAAGGCCAAAAAATTCGTTTAATTTTTTCCCATTAAATACTGGAATTATAGAAAAGTACATTGCGAAAAGAATCGGCAGTAGGACGGAAACGTGTTGACCACCGATTAGTTTTTTGCTAATAACTCTTGCATCCTTCGACCGATTTGTTCGACTAAGAGCTCAATGGAAAGCTTATCTGGTCCTCTTCCAGATGGAATTAACATATTTTGCTCGATGGAAAGCTTATATGTTCCTCTTTCAGATGGCATTAAAATATTTTACGAAAAGTCGTAAGAAATAAATCATCATTGAAGAAGAAGTACCTTATCAGACAAAAATATGCCGTATCTAATAAGAGACATTTAATTTTTTTTAATTCCAGAAATGGGTGGCATTTTATTCGGAATTTATAGTTTCTTACATGGACAAAAAATTCGTTTAATTTTTTCCCATTATATATTAGAATTATAGAAAAGTACTTTGCGGAAAGAATTGGCAGTAGGACGGAATCGTGTTGACCACCCATTAGTTTTTTGCTAATAACTCTTGCATCCTTCGACCGACTTCTTCGACTAAAAGCTCGATGGAAAGCTTATCTGTTCCTCTTTCAGATGACATTAACATATTTTACAAAAAGTCATAAGAAATAAAACTTTTTTGATCAAAACTAAAATATCCTCGAAATCATTGAAGAAGTAGTACCTTATCAGACGAAAATATGCCTTATCTAATAAGAGACATTTAATTTTTTTTAAATCCAGAAATGGGTGGCATTTTATTAAGAATTAATAGTTTTTTACAAGGCCAAAAAATTCATTTAATTTTTTCCCATTAATTACTAGAATTAAAAAAAAGTACTATCCGAAAAGAATCGGTAGTAGGACGGAATCGTGATCACCACCGATTAGTTTTTTGCTAATAACTCTTGCATCCTTCGACATACTTCTTCGACTAAGAGCTCGATGGAAAGCTTATCTGTTCCTCTTTCAGATGGCATTAACATATTTTACGAAAAGTCATAAGCAATAAAACTTTTTTGATCAAAACTAAAATATCCTCGAAATCATTGAAGAAGAAGTACCTTATCAGACGAAAATATGCCTTATCTATTGAAGGACATTAAAATTTTTTTAATTGCATAAATGGGCGGCATTTTATTAAGAATTAATAGTTTTTACATGGACAAAAAAGTCGTTTAATTTTTTCTTAATAAATATTAGAATTATAGATAAGTACTTTGCGGAAAGAATTGGCAGTATGACGGAATCGTGTTGACCACCGATTAGTTTTTTGCTAATAACTCTTGCATCCTTCAACCGACTTGTTCGCCGAAAAGCTCGATGGAAAGCTTATCTATTCCTCTTTCAGATGACATTAACATATTTTACGAAAAGTCATAAGAAATAAAACTTTTTTGATCAAAACTAAAATATCCTCGAAATCATTGAAGAAGAGGTACCTTATCAGACGAAAATATGCCCTATCTAATAAGAGACATTTAATTTTTTTTAATTGCAGAAATGGGTGGCATTTTATTCAGAATTAATAGTTTTTATATGGACAAAAAAGTCGTTTAATTTTTTCCCATTATATATTAGAATTATAGATAAGTACTTTGCGGAAAAAGTTGGCAGTAGGACGGAATCGTGTTGACCACCGATTAGTTTTTTGCTAATAACTCTTGCATCCTTCGACAGACTTCTTCGACTAAGAGCTCGATGGAAAGCTTATCTGTTCCTCTTTCAGATGGCATTAACACATTTTACGAAAAGTCGTAAAAAATAACATTTTTTTAATCAAAACTAAAATATCCTCAAAATCATTGAAGAAGAAGTACCTTATCAGACGAAAATATGCCCTATCTAATAAGAGACATTTAATTTTTTTTAATTGCATAAATGGGCGGCATTTTATTCAGAATTAATAGTTTTTTACATGGACAAAAAATTCGTTTAATTTGTTCCCATTAAATACTAGAATTATAGAAGAGTACTTTGCGAAAAGAATCGTCAGTAGGACAGAATCGTTTTGACTACCGATTAGTTTTTGCTTATAACTCTTGCATCCTCCGACCGATTTCTTCGACTAAGAGCTCAATGGAAAGCTTACCTGTTCCTCTTTCAGATGGCATTAACATATTTTACGAAAAGTCGTAAGAAATAAAATTTTTTTGATCAAAACTAAAATATCGTCGAAATCATTGAAGAAGAAGTACCTTATCAGACGAAAATATGCCCTATCTAATAAGAGACATTTAAATTTGTTTAATTGCATAAATGGGCGGCATTTTATTAAGAGTTAATAGTTTTTACATGGACAAAAAAGTCGTTTAATTTTTTCCCATTAAATATTAGAATTATAGATAAGTACTTTGCGGAAAGAATTCGCAGTAGGACGAAATCGTTTTGACCACCGACTAGTTTTTTGCTAATAACTAATGCATCCTTCGACAGACTTGTTCGCCGAAAAGCTCGATGGAAAGCTTATCTGTTCCTCTTTCAGATGACATTAACATATTTTACGAAAAGTCATAAGAAATAAAACTTTTTTGATCAAAACTAAAATATCCTCGAAATCATTGAAGAAGAAGTACCTTATCAGACGAAAATATGCCCTATCTAATAAGAGACATTTAATTTTTTTTAATTGCAGAAATGGGTTGCATTTTATTAAGAATTAATAGTTTTTTACATGGCCAAAAAATTCATTTAATTTGTTCCCATTAAATACTACAATTATAGAAAAGTACTATGCGAAAAGAATCGGTAGTAGGATGGAATCGTGATCACCACCGATTAGTTTTTTGCTAATAACTCTTGCATCTTTCGACAGACTTCTTCGACTAAGAGCTCGATGGAAAGCTTATCTGTTCCTCTTTCAGATGGCATTAACATATTTTACGAAAAATCATAAGAAATAAAACTTTTTTGATCAAAACTAAAATATCCTCGAAATCATTGAAGAAGAAGTACCTTATCAGACGAAAATATGCCTTATCTATTGAAGGACATTTAAATTTTTTTAATTGCATAAATGGGCGGCATTTTATTCAGAATTAATAGTTTTTTACATGGAAAAAAAATTCGTTTAATTTTTTCCCATTAAATACTAGAATTATAGAAGAGTACTTTGCGAAAAGAATCGGCAGTAGGACGGATCCGTTTTGACCACCGACTAGTTTTTTGCTAATAACTCTTGCATCCTTCGACAGACTTCTTCGACTAAGAGCTCGATGGAAAGCTTTTCTGTTCCTCTTTCAGATGGCATTAAAATATTTTACGAAAAGTCGTACGAAATAAAATTTTTTTTATCAAAACTAAAATATCCTCGAAATCATTGAAGAAGAAGTACCTTATCAGATGAAAATATGCTTTAGCTAATAAGAGACATTTAAATTTTTTTTAATTGCATAAATGGGCGGCATTTTATTCAGAATTAATAGTGTTTTACATGGACAAAAAATTCATTTAATTTTATTAGAATTATAGAAAAGTATTTTGCGAAAAGAATTGGCAGTAGGACGGAAACGTGTTGACCACCGATTAGTTTTTTGCTAACAACTCTTGCATCCTTCGACCGACTTCTTCGACTGAGAGTTCGATGGAAAGCTTATCTGGTCCTCTTCCAGATGGAATTAACATATTTTGCTCGATGGAAAGCTTATATGTTCCTCTTTCAGATGGCATTAAAATATTTTACGAAAAGTCGTAAGAAATAAATCATCATTGAAGAAGAAGTACCTTATCAGACGAAAATATGCCGTATCTAATAAGAGACATTTAATTATTTTTAATTCCAGAAATGGGTGGCATTTTATTCAGAATTAATAGTTTTTTACAAGCCCAAAAAATTCGTTTAATTTTTTCCCATTAAATACTGGAATTATAGAAAAGTACATTGCGAAAAGAATCGGCAGTAGGACGGAAACGTGTTGACCACCGATTAGTTTTTTGCTAATAACTCTTGCATCCTTCGACCGACTTCTTCGACTAAGAGCTCGATGGAAAGCTTATCTGTTCCTCTTTCAGATGGCATTAACACATTTTACGAAAAGTCGTAAAAAATAACATTTTTTTAATCAAAACTAAAATATCCTCAAAATCATTGAAGAAGAAGTACCTTATCAGACGAAAATATGCCCTATCTAATAAGAGACATTTAATTTTTTTTAATTGCATAAATGGGCGGCATTTTATTCAGAATTAATAGTTTTTTACATGGACAAAAAATTCGTTTAATTTGTTCCCATTAAATACTAGAATTATAGAAGAGTACTTTGCGAAAAGAATCGTCAGTAGGACAGAATCGTTTTGACTACCGATTAGTTTTTGCTTATAACTCTTGCATCCTCCGACCGATTTCTTCGACTAAGAGCTCAATGGAAAGCTTACCTGTTCCTCTTTCAGATGGCATTAACATATTTTACGAAAAGTCGTAAGAAATAAAATTTTTTTGATCAAAACTAAAATATCGTCGAAATCATTGAAGAAGAAGTACCTTATCAGACGAAAATATGCCCTATCTAATAAGAGACATTTAAATTTGTTTAATTGCATAAATGGGCGGCATTTTATTAAGAGTTAATAGTTTTTACATGGACAAAAAAGTCGTTTAATTTTTTCCCATTAAATATTAGAATTATAGATAAGTACTTTGCGGAAAGAATTCGCAGTAGGACGAAATCGTTTTGACCACCGACTAGTTTTTTGCTAATAACTAATGCATCCTTCGACAGACTTGTTCGCCGAAAAGCTCGATGGAAAGCTTATCTGTTCCTCTTTCAGATGACATTAAAATATTTTACGAAAAGTCATAAGAAATAAAACTTTTTTGATCAAAACTAAAATATCCTCGAAATCATTGAAGAAGAAGTACCTTATCAGACGAAAATATGCCCTATCTAATAAGAGACATTTAATTTTTTTTAATTGCAGAAATGGGTTGCATTTTATTAAGAATTAATAGTTTTTTACATGGCCAAAAAATTCATTTAATTTTTTCCCATTAAATACTACAATTATAGAAAAGTACTATGCGAAAAGAATCGGTAGTAGGATGGAATCGTGATCACCACCGATTAGTTTTTTGCTAATAACTCTTGCATCTTTCGACAGACTTCTTCGACTAAGAGCTCGATGGAAAGCTTATCTGTTCCTCTTTCAGATGGCATTAACATATTTTACGAAAAATCATAAGAAATAAAACTTTTTTGATCAAAACTAAAATATCCTCGAAATCATTGAAGAAGAAGTACCTTATCAGACGAAAATATGCCTTATCTATTGAAGGACATTTAAATTTTTTTAATTGCATAAATGGGCGGCATTTTATTCAGAATTAATAGTTTTTTACATGGAAAAAAAATTCGTTTAATTTTTTCCCATTAAATACTAGAATTATAGAAGAGTACTTTGCGAAAAGAATCGGCAGTAGGACGGATCCGTTTTGACCACCGACTAGTTTTTTGCTAATAACTCTTGCATCCTTCGACAGACTTCTTCGACTAAGAGCTCGATGGAAAGCTTTTCTGTTCCTCTTTCAGATGGCATTAAAATATTTTACGAAAAGTCGTACGAAATAAAATTTTTTTTATCAAAACTAAAATATCCTCGAAATCATTGAAGAAGAAGTACCTTATCAGATGAAAATATGCTTTAGCTAATAAGAGACATTTAAATTTTTTTTAATTGCATAAATGGGCGGCATTTTATTCAGAATTAATAGTGTTTTACATGGACAAAAAATTCGTTTAATTTTATTAGAATTATAGAAAAGTATTTTGCGAAAAGAATTGGCAGTAGGACGGAAACGTGTTGACCACCGATTAGTTTTTTGCTAACAACTCTTGCATCCTTCGACCGACTTCTTCGACTGAGAGTTCGATGGAAAGCTTATCTGGTCCTCTTCCAGATGGAATTAACATATTTTGCTCGATGGAAAGCTTATATGTTCCTCTTTCAGATGGCATTAAAATATTTTACGAAAAGTCGTAAGAAATAAATCATCATTGAAGAAGAAGTACCTTATCAGACGAAAATATGCCGTATCTAATAAGAGACATTTAATTATTTTTAATTCCAGAAATGGGTGGCATTTTATTCAGAATTAATAGTTTTTTACAAGGCCAAAAAATTCGTTTAATTTTTTCCCATTAAATACTGGAATTATAGAAAAGTACATTGCGAAAAGAATCGGCAGTAGGACGGAAACGTGTTGACCACCGATTAGTTTTTTGCTAATAACTCTTGCATCCTTCGACCGACTTCTTCGACTGAGAGTTCGATGGAAAGCTTATCTGGTCCTCTTCCAGATGGAATTAACATATTTTGCTCGATGGAAAGCTTATATGTTCCTCTTTCAGATGGCATTAAAATATTTTACGAAAAGTCGTAAGAAATAAATCATCATTGAAGAAGAAGTACCTTATCAGTTAAAAATATGCCGTATCTAATAAGAGACATTTAATTTTTTTTAATTCCAGAAATGGGTGGCATTTTATTCGGAATTTATAGTTTCTTACATGGACAAAAAATTCGTTTAATTTTTTCCCATTATATATTAGAATTATAGAAAAGTATTTTGCGAAAAGATTTGGCAGTCGGACGGAAACCTGTTGACCACCGATTAGTTTTTTGCTAATAACTCTTGCATCCTTCGACCGACTTCTTCGACTGAGAGTTCGATGGAAAGCTTATCTGGTTCTCTTCCAGATGGAATTAACATATTTTGCTCGATGGAAAGCTTATATGTTCCTTTTTCAGATGGCATTAAAATATTTTACGAAAAGTCGTAAGAAATAAATCATCATTGAAGAAGTACCTTATCAGACGAAAATATGCCGTATCTAATAAGAGACATTTAATTTTTTTTAATTCCAGAAATGGGTGGCATTTTATTCAGAATTAATATTTTTTTACAAGGCCAAAAAATTCGTTTAATTTTTTCCCATTAAATACTGGAATTATAGAAAAGTACATTGCGAAAAGAATCGGCAGTAGGACGGAAACGTGTTGACCACCGATTAGTTTTTTGCTAATAACTCTTGCATCCTTCGACCGATTTTTTCGACTAAGAGCTCAATGGAAAGCTTATCTGGTCCTCTTCCAGATGGAATTAACATATTTTGCTCGATGGAAAGCTTATATGTTCCTCTTTCAGATGGCATTAAAATATTTTACGAAAAGTCGTAAGAAATAAATCATCATTGAAGAAGAAGTACCTTATCAGACAAAAATATGCCGTATCTAATAAGAGACATTTAATTTTTTTTAATTCCAGAAATGGGTGGCATTTTATTCGGAATTTATAGTTTCTTACATGGACAAAAAATTCGTTTAATTTTTTCCCATTATATATTAGAATTATAGAAAAGTACTTTGCGGAAAGAATTGGCAGTAGGACGGAATCGTGTTGACCACCCATTAGTTTTTTGCTAATAACTCTTGCATCCTTCGACCGACTTCTTCGACTAAAAGCTCGATGGAAAGCTTATCTGTTCCTCTTTCAGATGACATTAACATATTTTACAAAAAGTCATAAGAAATAAAACTTTTTTGATCAAAACTAAAATATCCTCGAAATCATTGAAGAAGAAGTACCTTATCAGACGAAAATATGCCTTATCTAATAAGAGACATTTAATTTTTTTTAAATCCAGAAATGGGTGGCATTTTATTAAGAATTAATGGTTTTTTACAAGGCCAAAAAATTCATTTAATTTTTTCCCATTAATTACTAGAATTAAAAAAAAGTACTATCCGAAAAGAATCGGTAGTAGGACGGAATCGTGATCACCACCGATTAGTTTTTTGCTTATAACTCTTGCATCCTTCGACATACTTCTTCGACTAAGAGCTCGATGGAAAGCTTATCTGTTCCTCTTTCAGATGGCATTAACATATTTTACGAAAAGTCATAAGCAATAAAACTTTTTTGATCAAAACTAAAATATCCTCGAAATCATTGAAGAAGAAGTAGCTCGATGGAAAGCTTATCTGTTCCTCTTTCAGATGGCATTAACATATTTTACGAAAAGTCATAAGCAATAAAACTTTTTTGATCAAAACTAAAATATCCTCGAAATCATTGAAGAAGAAGTACCTTATCAGACGAAAATATGCCATATCTATTGAAGGACATTAACATTTTTTTAATTGCATAAATGGGCGGCATTTTATTAAGAATTAATAGTTTTTACATGGACAAAAAAGTCGTTTAATTTTTTCTTAATAAATATTAGAATTATAGATAAGTACTTTGCGGAAAGAATTGGCAGTATGACGGAATCGTGTTGACCACCGATTAGTTTTTTGCTAATAACTCTTGCATCCTTCAACCGACTTGTTCGCCGAAAAGCTCGATGGAAAGCTTATCTATTCCTCTTTTGGATGACATTAACATATTTTACGAAAAGTCATAAGAAATAAAACTTTTTTGATCAAAACTAAAATATCCTCGAAATCATTGAAGAAGAAGTACCTTATCAGACGAAAATATGCCCTATCTAATAAGAGACATTTAATTTTTTTTTAATTGCAGAAATGGGTGGCATTTTATTCAGAATTAATAGTTTTTATATGGACAAAAAAGTCGTTTAATTTTTTCCCATTATATATTAGAATTATAGATAAGTACTTTGCGGAAAAAGTTGGCAGTAGGACGGAATCGTGTTGACCACCGATTAGTTTTTTGCTAATAACTCTTGCATCCTTCGACAGACTTCTTCGACTAAGAGCTCGATGGAAAGCTTATCTGTTCCTCTTTCAGATGGCATTAACACATTTTACGAAAAGTCGTAAAAAATAACATTTTTTTAATCAAAACTAAAATATCCTCAAAATCATTGAAGAAGAAGTACCTTATCAGACGAAAATATGCCCTATCTAATAAGAGACATTTAATTTTTTTTAATTGCATAAATGGGCGGCATTTTATTCAGAATTAATAGTTTTTTACATGGACAAAAAATTCGTTTAATTTGTTCCCATTAAATACTAGAATTATAGAAGAGTACTTTGCGAAAAGAATCGTCAGTAGGACAGAATCGTTTTGACTACCGATTAGTTTTTGCTAATAACTCTTGCATCCTCCGACCGATTTCTTCGACTAAGAGCTCAATGGAAAGCTTATCTGTTCCTCTTTCAGATGGCATTAACATATTTTACGAAAAGTCGTAAGAAATAAAATTTTTTTGATCAAAACTAAAATATCGTCGAAATCATTGAAGAAGAAGTACCTTATCAGACGAAAATATGCCCTATCTAATAAGAGACATTTAAATTTTTTTAATTGCATAAATGGGCGGCATTTTATTCAGAATTAATAGTTTTTTACATGGACAAAAAAGTCGTTTAATTTTTTCCCATTAAATACTAGAATTATAGAAGAGTACTTTGCGAAAAGAATCGGCAGTAGGACGGATCCGTTTTGACCACCGACTAGTTTTTTGCTAATAACTCTTGCATCCTTCGACAGACTTCTTCGACTAAGAGCTCGATGGAAAGCTTTTCTGTTCCTCTTTCAGATGGTATTAAAATATTTTACGAAAAGTCGTACGCAATAAAATTTTTTTTATCAAAACTAAAATATCCTCGAAATCATTGAAGAAGAAGTACCTTATCAGATGAAAATATGCTTTAGCTAATAAGAGACATTTAAATTTTTTTTAATTGCATAAATGGGCGGCATTTTATTCAGAATTAATAGTGTTTTACATGGACAAAAAATTCGTTTAATTTTATTAGAATTATAGAAAAGTATTTTGCGAAAAGAATTGGCAGTAGGACGGAAACGTGTTGACCACCGATTAGTTTTTTGCTAACAACTCTTGCATCCTTCGACCGACTTCTTCGACTGAGAGTTCGATGGAAAGCTTATCTGGTCCTCTTCCAGATGGAATTAACATATTTTGCTCGATGGAAAGCTTATATGTTCCTCTTTCAGATGGCATTAAAATATTTTACGAAAAGTCGTAAGAAATAAATCATCATTGAAGAAGAAGTACCTTATCAGACGAAAATATGCCGTATCTAATAAGAGACATTTAATTATTTTTAATTCCAGAAATGGGTGGCATTTTATTCAGAATTAATAGTTTTTTACAAGGCCAAAAAATTCGTTTAATTTTTTCCCATTAAATACTGGAATTATAGAAAAGTACATTGCGAAAAGATTCGGCAGTAGGACGGAAACGTGTTGACCACCGATTAGTTTTTTGCTAACAACTCTTGCATCCTTCGACCGACTTCTTCGACTGAGAGTTCGATGGAAAGCTTATCTGGTCCTCTTCCAGATGGAATTAACATATTTTGCTCGATGGAAAGCTTATATGTTCCTCTTTCAGATGGCATTAAAATATTTTACGAAAAGTCGTAAGAAATAAATCATCATTGAAGAAGAAGTACCTTATCAGACGAAAATATGCCGTATCTAATAAGAGACATTTAATTTTTTTTAATTCCAGAAATGGGTGGCATTTTATTCGGAATTTATAGTTTCTTACATGGACAAAAAATTCGTTTAATTTTTTTCCATTATATATTAGAATTATAGAAAAGTACTTTGTGGAAAGAATTGGCAGTAGGACGGAATCGTGTTGACCACCCATTAGTTTTTTGCTAATAACTCTTGCATCCTTCGACCGACTTGTTCGACTAAAAGCTCGATGGAAAGCTTATCTGTTCCTCTTTCAGATGACATTAACATATTTTACGAAAAGTCATAAGAAATAAATTTTTTTTGATCAAAACTAAAATATCCTCGAAATCATTGAAGAAGAAGTACCTTATCAGACGAAAATATGCCCTATCTAATAAGAGACATTTAATTTTTTTTAATTGCAGAAATGGGTGGCATTTTATTCAGAATTAATAGTTTTTATATGGACAAAAAAGTCGTTTAATTTTTTCCCATTATATATTAGAATTATAGATAAGTACTTTGCGGAAAAAGTTGGCAGTAGGACGGAATCGTGTTGACCACCGATTAGTTTTTTGCTAATAACTCTTGCATCCTTCGACAGACTTCTTCGACTAAGAGCTCGATGGAAAGCTTATCTGTTCCTCTTTCAGATGGCATTAACACATTTTACGAAAAGTCGTAAAAAATAACATTTTTTTAATCAAAACTAAAATATCCTCAAAATCATTGAAGAAGAAGTACCTTATCAGACGAAAATATGCCCTATCTAATAAGAGACATTTAATTTTTTTTAATTGCATAAATGGGCGGCATTTTATTCAGAATTAATAGTTTTTTACATGGACAAAAAATTCGTTTAATTTGTTCCCATTAAATACTAGAATTATAGAAGAGTACTTTGCGAAAAGAATCGTCAGTAGGACAGAATCGTTTTGACTACCGATTAGTTTTTGCTAATAACTCTTGCATCCTCCGACCGATTTCTTCGACTAAGAGCTCAATGGAAAGCTTATCTGTTCCTCTTTCAGATGGCATTAACATATTTTACGAAAAGTCGTAAGAAATAAAATTTTTTTGATCAAAACTAAAATATCGTCGAAATCATTGAAGAAGAAGTACCTTATCAGACGAAAATATGCCCTATCTAATAAGAGACATTTAAATTTTTTTAATTGCATAAATGGGCGGCATTTTATTCAGAATTAATAGTTTTTTACATGGACAAAAAAGTCGTTTAATTTTTTCCCATTAAATACTAGAATTATAGAAGAGTACTTTGCGAAAAGAATCGGCAGTAGGACGGATCCGTTTTGACCACCGACTAGTTTTTTGCTAATAACTCTTGCATCCTTCGACAGACTTCTTCGACTAAGAGCTCGATGGAAAGCTTTTCTGTTCCTCTTTCAGATAGCATTAAAATATTTTACGAAAAGTCGTACGAAATAAAATTTTTTTTATCAAAACTAAAATATCCTCGAAATCATTGAAGAAGAAGTACCTTATCAGATGAAAATATGCTTTAGCTAATAAGAGACATTTAAATTTTTTTTAATTGCATAAATGGGCGGCATTTTATTCAGAATTAATAGTGTTTTACATGGACAAAAAATTCGTTTAATTTTATTAGAATTATAGAAAAGTATTTTGCGAAAAGAATTGGCAGTAGGACGGAAACGTGTTGACCACCGATTAGTTTTTTGCTAACAACTCTTGCATCCTTCGACCGACTTCTTCGACTGAGAGTTCGATGGAAAGCTTATCTGGTCCTCTTCCAGATGGAATTAACATATTTTGCTCGATGGAAAGCTTATATGTTCCTCTTTCAGATGGCATTAAAATATTTTACGAAAAGTCGTAAGAAATAAATCATCATTGAAGAAGAAGTACCTTATCAGACGAAAATATGCCGTATCTAATAAGAGACATTTAATTATTTTTAATTCCAGAAATGGGTGGCATTTTATTCAGAATTAATAGTTTTTTACAAGGCCAAAAAATTCGTTTAATTTTTTCCCATTAAATACTGGAATTATAGAAAAGTACATTGCGAAAAGAATCGGCAGTAGGACGGAAACGTGTTGACCACCGATTAGTTTTTTGCTAATAACTCTTGCATCCTTCGACCGACTTCTTCGACTGAGAGTTCGATGGAAAGCTTATCTGGTCCTCTTCCAGATGGAATTAACATATTTTGCTCGATGGAAAGCTTATATGTTCCTCTTTCAGATGGCATTAAAATATTTTACGAAAAGTCGTAAGAAATAAATCATCATTGAAGAAGAAGTACCTTATCAGACGAAAATATGCCGTATCTAATAAGAGACATTTAATTTTTTTTAATTCCAGAAATGGGTGGCATTTTATTCGGAATTTATAGTTTCTTACATGGACAAAAAATTCGTTTAATTTTTTCCCATTATATATTAGAATTATAGAAAAGTACTTTGCGGAAAGAATTGGCAGTAGGACGGAATCGTGTTGACCACCCATTAGTTTTTTGCTAATAACTCTTGCATCCTTCGACCGACTTGTTCGACTAAAAGCTCGATGGAAAGCTTATCTGTTCCTCTTTCAGATGACATTAACATATTTTACGAAAAGTCATAAGAAATAAATTTTTTTTGATCAAAACTAAAATATCCTCGAAATCATTGAAGAAGAAGTACCTTATCAGGCGAAAATATGCCGTATCTAATAAGAGACATTTAATTTTTTTTAATTGCAGAAATGGGTGGCATTTTATTCAGAATTAATAGTTTTTTACATGGCCAAAAAATTCATTTAATTTTTTTCCATTAATTACTAGAATTAAAAAAAAGTACTATCCGAAAAGAATCGGTAGTAGGACGGAATCGTGATCACCACCGATTAGTTTTTTGCTAATAACTCTTGCATCCTTCGACATACTTCTTCGACTAAGAGCTCGATGGAAAGCTTATCTGTTCCTCTTTCAGATGGCATTAACATATTTTACGAAAAGTCATAAGAAATAAAACTTTTTTGGTCAAAACTAAAATATCCTCGAAATCATTGAAGAAGAAGTACCTTATCAGACGAAAATATGCCTTATCTATTGAAGGACATTAAAATTTTTTTAATTGCATAAATGGGCGGCATTTTATTAAGAATTAATAGTTTTTACATGGACAAAAAAGTCGTTTAATTTTTTCTTAATAAATATTAGAATTAAAAAAAAGTACTATCCGAAAAGAATCGGTAGTAGGACGGAATCGTGATCACCACCGATTAGTTTTTTGCTAATAACTCTTGCATCCTTCAACCGACTTGTTCGCCGAAAAGCTCGATGGAAAGCTTATCTATTCCTCTTTCAGATGACATTAACATATTTTACGAAAAGTCATAAGAAATAAAACTTTTTTGATCAAAACTAAAATATCCTCGAAATCATTGAAGAAGAAGTACCTTATCAGACGAAAATATGCCCTATCTAATAAGAGACATTTAATTTTTTTTAATTGCAGAAATGGGTGGCATTTTATTCAGAATTAATAGTTTTTACATGGACAAAAAAGTCGTTTAATTTTTTCCCATTATATAATAGAATTATAGATAAGTACTTTGCGGAAAGAGTTGGCAGTAGGACGGAATCGTGTTGACCACCGATTAGTTTTTTGCTAATAACTCTTGCATCCTTCGACAGACTTCTTCGACTAAGAGCTCGATGGAAAGCTTATCTGTTCCTCTTTCAGATGGCATTAACACATTTTACGAAATGTCGTAAAAAATAAAATTTTTTTTAATCAAAACTAAAATATCCTCAAAATCATTGAAGAAGAAGTACCTTATCAGACGAAAATATGCCCTATCTAATAAGAGACATTTAATTTTTTTTAATTGCATAAATGGGCGGCATTTTATTCAGAATTAATAGTTTTTTACATGGACAAAAAATTCGTTTAATTTGTTTTTATTAAATACTAGAATTATAGAAGAGTACTTTGCGAAAAGAATCGTCAGTAGGACAGAATCGTTTTGACTACCGATTAGTTTTTGCTAATAACTCTTGCATCCTCCGACCGATTTCTTCGACTAAGAGCTCAATGGAAAGCTTATCTGTTCCTCTTTCAGATGGCATTAACATATTTTACGAAAAGTCCTAAGAAATAAAATTTTTTTGATCAAAACTAAAATATCCTTGAAATCATTGAAGAAGAAGTACCTTATCAGACGAAAATATGCCCTATCTAATAAGAGACATTTAAATTTGTTTAATTGCATAAATGGGCGGCATTTTATTAAGAGTTAATAGTTTTTACATGGACAAAAAAGTCGTTTAATTTTTTCCCATTAAATATTAGAATTATAGAAAAGTACTTTGCGGAAAGAATTGGCAGTAGGACGGAATCGTTTTGACCACCGACTAGTTTTTTGCTAATAACTAATGCATCCTTCGACACACTTGTTCGTCGAAAAGCTCGATGGAAAGCTTATCTATTCCTCTTTCAGATGACATTAACATATTTTACGAAAAGTCATAAGAAATAAAACTTTTTTGATCAAAACTAAAATATCCTCGAAATCATTGAAGAAGAAGTACCTTATCAGACGAAAATATGCCCTATCTAATAAGAGACATTTAATTTTTTTTAATTGCAGAAATGGGTTGCATTTTATTCAGAATTAATAGCTTTTTACATGGCCAAAAAATTCATTTAATTTTTTCCCATTAAATACTACAATTATAGAAAAGTACTATGCGAAAAGAATTGGTAGTAGGATGGAATCGTGATCACCACCGATTAGTTTTTTGCTAATAACTCTTGCATCTTTCGACAGACTTCTTCGACTAAGAGCTCGATGGAAAGCTTATCTGTTCCTCTTTCAGATGGCATTAACATATTTTACGAAAAGTCATAAGAAATAAAACTTTTTTGATCAAAACTAAAATATCCTCGAAATCATTGAAGAAGAAGTACCTTATCAGACGAAAATATGCCTTATCTATTGAAGGACATTTAAATTTTTTTAATTGCATAAATGGGCGGCATTTTATTCAGAATTAATAGTTTTTTACATGGAAAAAAAAATCGTTTAATTTTTTCCCATTTTATACTAGAATTATAGAAGTGTACTTTGCGAAAAGAATCGGCAGTAGGACGGAAACGTGTTGACCACCGATTAGTTTTTTGCTAATAACTCTTGCATCCTTCGACCGACTTCTTCGACTGAGAGTTCGATGGAAAGCTTATCTGGTCCTCTTCCAGATGGAATTAACATATTTTGCTCGATGGAAAGCTTATATGTTCCTCTTTCAGATGGCATTAAAATATTTTACGAAAAGTCGTAAGAAATAAATCATCATTGAAGAAGAAGTACCTTATCAGACGAAAATATGCCGTATCTAATAAGAGACATTTAATTTTTTTTAATTCCAGAAATGGGTGGCATTTTAGTCAGAATTAATAGTTTTTTACAAGGCCAAAAAATTCGTTTAATTTTTTCCCATTAAATACTGGAATTATAGAAAAGTACATTGCGAAAAGAATCGGCAGTAGGACGGAAACGTGTTGACCACCGATTAGTTTTTTGCTAATAACTCTTGCATCCTTCGACCGATTTCTTCGACTAAGAGCTCAATGGAAAGCTTATCTGGTCCTCTTCCAGATGGAATTAACATATTTTGCTCGATGGAAAGCTTATATGTTCCTCTTTCAGATGGCATTAAAATATTTTACGAAAAGTCGTAAGAAATAAATCATCATTGAAGAAGAAGTACCTTATCAGACGAAAATATGCCGTATCTAATAAGAGACATTTAATTTTTTTTAATTCCAGAAATAGGTGGCATTTTATTCGGAATTTATAGTTTCTTACATGGACAAAAAATTCGTTTAATTTATTCCCATTAAATACTAGAATTATAGAAAAGTACATTGCGAAAAGAATCGGCAGTAGGACGGAAACGTGTTGACCACCGATTAGTTTTTTGCTAATAACTCTTGCATCCTTCGACCGACTTCTTCGACTAAGAGCTCGATGGAAAGGGTATCTGTTCCTCTTTCAGATGACATTAACATATTTTACGAAAAGTCATAAGAAATAAAACTTTTTTGATCAAAACTAAAATATCCTCGAAATTATTGAGGAAGAAGTACCTTATCACACGAAAATATGCCTTATCTAATAATAGACATTTAAATTTTTTTAATTGCATAAATTGGCGGCATTTTATTCGGAATTTATAGTTTCTTACATGGACAAAAAATTCGTTTAATTTTTTCCCATTATATATTAGAATTATAGAAAAGTACTTTGAGAAAGTATTGGCAGTAGGACGGAATCATGTTGACCACCGATTAGTTTTTTGCTAATGACTCTTGCATCCTTCGACCGACTTGTAAGCTCGACGGAAAGCTTATTTATTCCTCTTTCAGATGACATTAACATATTTTACGAAAAGTCATAAGAAATAAAATTTTTTTTATCAAAATTTAAATATCCTCGAAATCATTGAAGAAGAAGTACCTTTTCAGACGAAAATATGCCGTATCTAATGAGAGACATTTAAATTTTTGTAATTGCATAAATGGGCGGCATTTTATTCAGAATTAATAGTTTTTTACATGGCCAAAAAATTCATTTAATTTTTTCCCATTAAATACTACAATTATAGAAAAGTACATTGCGAAAAGAATCGGCAGTAGGACGGAAACGTGTTGACCTCCGATTAGTTTTTTGCTAATAACTCTTGCATCTTTCGACCGACTTCTTCGACTGAGAGTTCGATGGAAAGCTTATCTGGTCCTCTTCCAGATGTAATTAACATATTTTGCTCGATGGAAAGCTTATATGTTCCTCTTTCAGATGGCATTAAAATATTTTACGAAAAGTCGTAAGAAATAAAATTGTTTTGATCAAAACTAAAACATCCTCCAAATCATTGAAGAAGAAGTACCTTATCAGACGAAAATATGCCGTATCTAATAATAGACATTTAATTTTTTTTAATTGCAGAAATGGGTGGCATTTTATTCAGAATTAATAGTTTTTTACATGGCCAAAAAATTCATTTAATTTTTTCCCATTAAATACTACAATTATAGAAAAGTACTATGCGAAAAGAATCGGTAGTAGGATGGAATCGTGATCACCGCCGATTAGTTGTTTGCTAATAACTCTTGCATCCTTCGACAGACTTCTTCGACTAAGAGCTGGATGGAAAGCTTATCTATTCCTCTTTCAGATGACATTAACATATTTTACGAAAAGTCATAAGAAATAAAACTTTTTTGATCAAAACTAAAATATCCTCAAAATCATTGAAAAAGAAGTACCTTATCAGATGAGAATATGCCGTATCTAATAAGAGACATTTAATTTTTTTTAATTGCAGAAATGGGTGGCATTTTATTCAGAATTAATAGTTTTTTACATGGCCAAAAAATTCATTTAATTTTTTCCCATTAAATACTACAATTATAGAAAAGTACTATGCGAAAAGAATCGGTAGTAGGATGGAATCGTGATCACCACCGATTAGTCTTTTGCGAATAACTCTTGTATCCTTCGACAGACTTCTTCGACTAAGAGCTGGATGGAAAGCTTATCTGTTCCTCTTTCAGATGGCATTAACATATTTTACGAAAAGTCGTAAGAAATAAAATTTTTTTGATCAAAACTAAAATATCCTCAAAATCATTGAAGAAGAAGTACCTTATCAGACGAAAATATACCTTATCTATTGAGAGACATTTAAATTTTTTTAATTGCATAAATGGGCGGCATTTTATTCAGAATTAATAGTTTTTTACATGGACAAAAAATTCGTTTAATTTTTTCCCATTAAATATTAGAATTATTGATAAGTACTTTGCGAAAAGAATCGGCAGTAGGACGGAATCGTGTTGACCACCGATTAGTTTTTTGCTAATAACTCTTGCATCCTTCGACAGACTTCTTCGACTAAGAGCTCGATGGAAGGCTTAAATGTTCCTCTTTCAGATGGCAAAAAAATATTTTAAGAAAAGTCATAAGCAATAAAACTTTTTTGATCAAAACTAAAATATCCTCGAAATCATTGAAGAGTACTTTGCGAAAAGAATCGGCAGTAGGACGGAAACGTGTTGACCACCTATTAGTTTTTTGCTAATAACTCTTGCATCCTTCGACCGACTTGTTCGACTAAAAGCTCGATTGAAAGCTTATCTATTCCTCTTTCAGATGACATTAACATATTTTACGAAAAGTCATAAGAAATAAAACTTTTTTGATCAAAACTAAAATATCCTCGAAATCATTGAAGAAGAAGTACCTTATCAGACGAAAATATGCCCTATCTAATAAGAGACATTTAATTTTTTTTAATTGCAGAAATGGGTGGCATTTTATTCAGAATTAATAGTTTTTACATGGACAAAAAAGTCGTTTAATTTTTTCCCATTATATAATAGAATTATAGATAAGTACTTTGCGGAAAGAGTTGGCAGTAGGACGGAATCGTGTTGACCACCGATTAGTTTTTTGCTAATAACTCTTGCATCCTTCGACAGACTTCTTCGACTAAGAGCTCGATGGAAAGCTTATCTGTTCCTCTTTCAGATGGCATTAACACATTTTACGAAATGTCGTAAAAAATAAAATTTTTTTTAATCAAAACTAAAATATCCTCAAAATCATTGAAGAAGAAGTACCTTATCAGACGAAAATATGCCCTATCTAATAAGAGACATTTAATTTTTTTTAATTGCATAAATGGGCGGCATTTTATTCAGAATTAATAGTTTTTTACATGGACAAAAAATTCGTTTAATTTGTTTTTATTAAATACTAGAATTATAGAAGAGTACTTTGCGAAAAGAATCGTCAGTAGGACAGAATCGTTTTGACTACCGATTAGTTTTTGCTAATAACTCTTGCATCCTCCGACCGATTTCTTCGACTAAGAGCTCAATGGAAAGCTTATCTGTTCCTCTTTCAGATGGCATTAACATATTTTACGAAAAGTCCTAAGAAATAAAATTTTTTTGATCAAAACTAAAATATCCTTGAAATCATTGAAGAAGAAGTACCTTATCAGGCGAAAATATGCCGTATCTAATAAGAGACATTTAATTTTTTTTAATTGCAGAAATGGGTGGCATTTTATTCAGAATTAATAGTTTTTTACATGGCCAAAAAATTCATTTAATTTTTTTCCATTAATTACTAGAATTAAAAAAAAGTACTATCCGAAAAGAATCGGTAGTAAGATGGAATCGTGTTGACCACCGATTAGTTTTTTGCTAATAACTCTTGCATCCTCCGACCGATTTCTTCGACTAAGAGCTCAATGGAAAGCTTATCTGTTCCTCTTTCAGATGGCATTAACATATTTTACGAAAAGTCCTAAGAAATAAAATTTTTTTGATCAAAACTAAAATATCCTCGAAATTATTGAGGAAGAAGTACTTTATCACACGAAAATATGCCTTATCTAATAATAGACATTTAAATTTTTTTAATTGCATAAATTGGCGGCATTTTATTCGGAATTTATAGTTTCTTACATGGACAAAAAATTCCGACTTCTTCGACTAAGAGCTCGATGGAAAGCTTATATGATCCTCTTTCAGATGGCATTAAAATATTTTACGAAAAGTCGTAAAAAATAAAATTGTTTTGATCAAAACTAAAATATCCTCGAAATCATTGAAGAAGAAGTACCTTATCAGACGAAAATATGCCGTATCTAATAAGAGACATTTAAATTTTTGTAATTGCATAAATTGGCGGCATTTTATTCGGAATTTATAGTTTCTTACATGGACAAAAAATTCGTTTAATTTTTTCCCATTTTATACTAGAATTATAGAAAAGTACTTTGCGGAAAAAACTTGCAGTAGGACGGAATCGTGTTGACCACCGATGAGTTTTTTGCTAATGACTCTTGCATCCTTCGACCGACTTGTAAGCTCGACGGAAAGCTTATCTATTCCTCTTTCAGATGACATTAACATATTTTACGAAAAGTCATAAGAAATAAAACTTTTTTGATCAAAACTAAAATATCCTCGAAATCATTGAAGAAGAAGTACCTTATCAGACGAAAATATGCCGTATCTAATAAGAGACATTTAATTTTTTTTAATTGCAGAAATGGGTGGCATTTTATTCAGAATTAATAGTTTTTTACATGGCCAAAAAATTCATTTAATTTTTTTCCATTAATTACTAGAATTAAAAAAAAGTACTATGCGAAAAGAATCGGTAGTAAGATGGATTCGTGTTGACCACCGATTAGTTTTTTGCTAATAACTCTTGCATCCTTCGACCGACTTCTTCGACTAAAAGCTCAATGGAAAGCTTATCTGTTCCTCTTTCAGATGACATTAACATATTTTAAGAAAAGTCATAAGCAATAAAACTTTTTTGATCAAAACTAAAATATCCTCGAAATCATTGAAGAGTACTTTGCGAAAAGAATCGGCAGTAGGACGGAAACGTGTTGACCACCGATTAGTTTTTTGCTAATAACTCTTGCATCCTTCGACCGACTTGTTCGACTAAAAGCTCGATTGAAAGCTTATCTATTCCTCTTTCAGATGACATTAACATATTTTACGAAAAGTCATAAGAAATAAAACTTTTTTGATCAAAACTAAAATATCCTCGAAATCATTGAAGAAGAATTACCTTATCAGACGAAAATATGCCCTATCTAATAAGAGACATTTAATTTTTTTTAATTGCAGAAATGGGTGGCATTTTATTCAGAATTAATAGTTTTTTACATGGCCAAAAAATTAATTTAATTTTTTCCCATTAAATACTAGAATTATAGAAGAGTACTTTGCGAAAAGAATCGTCAGTAGGACGGAATCGTGATCACCACCGATTAGTTTTTTGCTAATAACTCTTGCATCCTTCGACATACTTCTTCGACTAAGAGCTCGATGGAAAGCTTATCTGTTCCTCTTTCAGATGGCATTAACATATTTTACGAAAAGTCATAAGAAATAAAACTTTTTTGATCAAAACTAAAATATCCTCGAAATCACTGAAGAAGAAGTACCTTATCAGACGAAAATATGCCTTATCTATTGAAGGACATTAAAATTTTTTTAATTGCATAAATGGGCGGCATTTTATTAAGAATTAATAGTTTTTACATGGACAAAAAAGTCGTTTAATTTTTTCTTAATAAATATTAGAATTATAGAAAAGTACTTTGCGGAAAGAATTGGCAGTAGGACGGAATCGTGTTGACCACCGATTAGTTTTTTGCTAATAACTCTTGCATCCTTCAACCGACTTGTTCGCCGAAAAGCTCGATGGAAAGCTTATCTATTCCTCATTCAGATGACATTAACATATTTTACGAAAAGTCATAAGAAATAAAACTTTTTTGATCAAAACTAAAATATCCTCGAAATCATTGAAGAAGAAGTACCTTATCAGACGAAAATATGCCCTATCTAATAAGAGACATTTAATTTTTTTTAATTGCAGAAATGGGTGGCATTTTATTCAGAATTAATAGTTTTTACATGGACAAAAAAGTCGTTTAATTTTTTCCCATTATATAATAGAATTATAGATAAGTACTTTGCGGAAAGAGTTGGCAGTAGGACGGAATCGTGTTGACCACCGATTAGTTTTTTGCTAATAACTCTTGCATCCTTCGACAGACTTCTTCGACTAAGAGCTCGATGGAAAGCTTATCTGTTCCTCTTTCAGATGGCATTAACACATTTTACGAAATGTCGTAAAAAATAAAATTTTTTTTAATCAAAACTAAAATATCCTCAAAATCATTGAAGAAGAAGTACCTTATCAGACGAAAATATGCCCTATCTAATAAGAGACATTTAATTTTTTTTAATTGCATAAATGGGCGGCATTTTATTCAGAATTAATAGTTTTTTACATGGACAAAAAATTCGTTTAATTTGTTTTTATTAAATACTAGAATTATAGAAGAGTACTTTGCGAAAAGAATCGTCAGTAGGACAGAATCGTTTTGACTACCGATTAGTTTTTGCTAATAACTCTTGCATCCTCCGACCGATTTCTTCGACTAAGAGCTCAATGGAAAGCTTATCTGTTCCTCTTTCAGATGGCATTAACATATTTTACGAAAAGTCCTAAGAAATAAAATTTTTTTGATCAAAACTAAAATATCCTCGAAATCATTGAAGAAGAAGTACCTTATCAGACGAAAATATGCCCTATCTAATAAGAAACATTTAAATTTGTTTAATTGCATAAATGGGCGGCATTTTATTAAGAGTTAATAGTTTTTACATGGACAAAAAAGTCGTTTAATTTTTTCCCATTAAATATTAGAATTATAGATAAGTACTTTGCGGAAAGAATTGGCAGTAGGACGGAATCGTTTTGACCACCGACTAGTTTTTTGCTAATAACTAATGCATCCTTCGACAGACTTGTTCGCCGAAAAGCTCGATGGAAAGCTTATCTATTCCTCTTTCAGATGACATTAACATATTTTACGAAAAGTCATAAGAAATAAAACTTTTTTGATCAAAACTAAAATATCCTCGAAATCATTGAAGAAGAAGTACCTTATCAGACGAAAATATGCCCTATGTAATAAGAGACATTTAATTTTTTTTAATTGCAGAAATGGGTTGCATTTTATTCAGAATTAATAGCTTTTTACATGGCCAAAAAATTCATTTAATTTTTTCCCATTAAATACTACAATTATAGAAAAGTACTATGCGAAAAGAATCGGTAGTAGGATGGAATCGTGATCACCACCGATTAGTTTTTTGCTAATAACTCTTGCATCTTTCGACAGACTTCTTCGACTAAGAGCTCGATGGAAAGCTTATCTGTTCCTCTTTCAGATGGCATTAACATATTTTACGAAAAGTCATAAGAAATAAAACTTTTTTGATCAAAACTAAAATATCCTCGAAATCATTGAAGAAGAAGTACCTTATCAGACGAAAATATGCCGTATCTAATAATAGACATTTAATTTTTTTTAATTGCAGAAATGGGTGGCATTTTATTCAGAATTAATAGTTTTTTACATGGCCAAAAAATTCATTTAATTTTTTCCCATTAAATACTACAATTATAGAAAAGTACTATGCGGAAAGAATCGGTAGTAGGATGGAATCGTGATCACCGCCGATTAGTTTTTTGCTAATAACTCTTGCATCCTTCGACAGACTTCTTCGACTAAGAGCTGGATGGAAAGCTTATCTATTCCTCTTTCAGATGACATTAACATATTTTACGAAAAGTCATAAGAAATAAAACTTTTTTGATCAAAACTAAAATATCCTCAAAATCATTGAAAAAGAAGTACCTTATCAGATGAAAATATGCCGTATCTAATAAGAGACATTTAATTTTTTTTAATTGCAGAAATGGGTGGCATTTTATTCAGAATTAATAGTTTTTTACATGGCCAAAAAATTCATTTAATTTTTTCCCATTAAATACTACAATTATAGAAAAGTACTATGCGAAAAGAATCGGTAGTAGGATGGAATCGTGATCACCACCGATTAGTCTTTTGCGAATAACTCTTGTATCCTTCGACAGACTTCTTCGACTAAGAGCTGGATGGAAAGCTTATCTGTTCCTCTTTCAGATGGCATTAACATATTTTACGAAAAGTCGTAAGAAATAAAATTTTTTTGATCAAAACTAAAATATCCTCGAAATCATTGAAGAAGAAGTACCTTATCAGACGAAAATATACCTTATCTATTGAGAGACATTTAAATTTTTTTAATTGCATAAATGGGCGGCATTTTATTCAGAATTAATAGTTTTTTACATGGACAAAAAATTCGTTTAATTTTTTCCCATTAAATATTAGAATTATTGATAAGTACTTTGCGAAAAGAATCGGCAGTAGGACGGAATCGTGTTGACCACCGATTAGTTTTTTGCTAATAACTCTTGCATCCTTCGACAGACTTCTTCGACTAAGAGCTCGATGGAAAGCTTAAATGTTCCTCTTTCAGATGGCAAAAAAATATTTTAAGAAAAGTCATAAGCAATAAAACTTTTTTGATCAAAACTAAAATATCCTCGAAATCATTGAAGAGTACTTTGCGAAAAGAATCGGCAGTAGGACGGAAACGTGTTGACCACCGATTAGTTTTTTGCTAATAACTCTTGCATCCTTCGACCGACTTCTTCGACTAAAAGCTCGATTGAAAGCTTATCTATTCCTCTTTCAGATGACATTAACATATTTTACGAAAAGTCATAAGAAATAAAACTTTTTTGATCAAAACTAAAATATCCTCGAAATCATTGAAGAAGAAGTACCTTATCAGACGAATATATGCCCTATCTAATAAGAGACATTTAATTTTTTTTAATTGCAGAAATGGGTGGCATTTTATTCAGAATTAATAGTTTTTTACATGGCCAAAAAATTAATTTAATTTTTTCCCTTTAAATACTAGAATTATAGAAGAGTACTTTGCGAAAAGAATCGTCAGTAGGACGGCAACGTGTTGACCACCGATTAGTTTTTTGCTAATAACTCTTGCATCCTTCGACCGACTTCTTCGACTAAGAGCTCGATGGAAAGCTTATATGTTCCTCTTTCAGATGGCATTAAAATATTTTACGAAAAGTCGTAAAAAATAAAATTGTTTTGATCAAAACTAAAATATCCTCGAATTCATTGAAGAAGAAGTACCTTATCAGACGAAAATATGCCGTATCTAATAAGAGACATTTAAATTTTTGTAATTGCATAAATTGGCGGCATTTTATTCGGAATTTATAGTTTCTTACATGGACAAAAAATTCGTTTAATTTTTTCCCATTATATATTAGAATTATAGAAAAGTACTTTGCGGAAAAAACTTGCAGTAGGACGGAATCGTGTTGACCACCGATGAGTTTTTTGCTAATGACTCTTGCATCCTTCGACCGACTTGTAAGCTCGACGGAAAGCTTATCTATTCCTCTTTCAGATGACATTAACATATTTTACGAAAAGTCATAAGAAATAAAACTTTTTTGATCAAAACTAAAATATCCTCGAAATCATTGAAGAAGAAGTACCTTATCAGACGAAAATATGCCGTATCTAATAAGAGACATTTAATTTTTTTTAATTGCAGAAATGGGTGGCATTTTATTCAGAATTAATAGTTTTTTACATGGCCAAAAAATTCATTTAATTTTTTCCCATTAAATACTACAATTATAGAAAAGTACTATGCGAAAAGAATCGGTAGTAAGATGGAATCGTGTTGACCACCGATTAGTTTTTTGCTAATAACTCTTGCATCCTTCGACCGACTTCTTCGACTAAAAGCTCAATGGAAAGCTTATCTGTTCCTCTTTCAGATGACATTAAGATATTTTAAGAAAAGTCATAAGCAATAAAACTTTTTTGATCAAAACTAAAATATCCTCGAAATCATTGAAGAGTACTTTGCGAAAAGAATCGGCAGTAGGACGGAAACGTGTTGACCACCGATTAGTTTTTTGCTAATAACTCTTGCATCCTTCGACCGACTTGTTCGACTAAAAGCTCGATTGAAAGCTTATCTATTCCTCTTTCAGATGACATTAACATATTTTACGAAAAGTCATAAGAAATAAAACTTTTTTGATCAAAACTAAAATATCCTCGAAATCATTGAAGAAGAAGTACCTTATCAGACGAAAATATGCCCTATCTAATAAGAGACATTTAATTTTTTTTAATTGCAGAAATGGGTGGCATTTTATTCAGAATTAATAGTTTTTTACATGGCCAAAAAATTAATTTAATTTTTTCCCATTAAATACTAGAATTATAGAAGAGTACTTTGCGAAAAGAATCGTCAGTAGGACGGCAACGTGTTGACCACCGATTAGTTTTTTGCTAATAACTCTTGCATCCTTCGACCGACTTCTTCGAGCTGGATGGAAAGATTATCTGTTCCTCTTTCAGATGGCATTAACATATTTTACGAAAAGTCGTAAGAAATAAAATTTTTTTGATCAAATCTAAAATATCCTCGAAATCATTGAAGAAGAAGTACCTTATCAGACGAAAATATACCTTATCTATTGAGGGACATTTAAATTTTTTTAATTGCATAAATGGGCGGCATTTTATTCAGAATTAATAGTTTTTTACATGGACAAAAAATTCATTTAATTTTTTCCCATTAAATACTACAATTATAGAAAAGTACTATGCGAAAAGAATCGGTAGTAGGATGGAATCGTGATCACCACCGATTAGTTTTTTGCTAATAACTCTTGCATCCTTCGACAGACTTCTTCGACTAAGAGCTCGATGGAAAGCTTATCTGTTCCTCTTTCAGATGGCAAAAAAATATTTTACGAAAAGTCGTTACAAATAAAACTTTTTTGATCAAAACTAAAATATCCTCAAAATCATTGAAGAAGAAGTACCTTATCGGACGAAAATATGCCGTATCTAATAAGAGACATTTAAATTTTTTTAATTGCATAAATGGGCGGCATTTTATTCAGAATTAATAGTTTTTTACATGGACAAAAAAGTCGTTTAATTTTTTCCCATTAAATATTAGAATTATAGATAAGTACTTTGCGAAAAGAATCGGCAGTAGGACGGAAACGTGTTGACCACCGATTAGTTTTTTGCTAATAACTCTTACATCCTTCGACCGACTTGTTCGACTAAAAGCTCGATTGAAAGCTTATCTATTCCTCTTTCAGATGACATTAACATATTTTACGAAAAGTCATAAGAAATAAAACTTTTTTGATCAAAACTAAAATATCCTCGAAATCATTGAAGAAGAAGTACCTTATCAGACGAAAATATGCATATTTTACGAAAAGTCATAAGAAAAAAAACTTTTTTGATCAAAACTAAAATATCCTCGAAATCATTGAAGAAGAAGTACCTTATCAGACGAAAATATGCCGTATCTAATAAGAGACATTTAATTTTTTTTAATTGCAGAAATGGGTGGCATTTTATTCAGAATTAATAGTTTTTTACATGGCCAAAAAATTCATTTAATTTTTTCCCATTAAATACTACAATTATAGAAAAGTACTATGCGAAAAGAATCGGTAGTAAGATGGAATCGTGTTGACCACCGATTAGTTTTTTGCTAATAACTCTTGCATCCTTCGACCGACTTCTTCGAGCTGGATGGAAAGATTATCTGTTCCTCTTTCAGAGGGCATTAACATATTTTACGAAAAGTCGTAAGAAATAAAATTTTTTTGATCAAATCTAAAATATCCTCGAAATCATTGAAGAAGAAGTACCTTATCAGACGAAAATATACCTTATCTATTGAGGGACATTTAAATTTTTTTAATTGCATAAATGGGCGGCATTTTATTCAGAATTAATAGTTTTTTACATGGACAAAAAATTCATTTAATTTTTTCCCATTAAATACTACAATTATAGAAAAGTACTATGCGAAAAGAATCGGTAGTAGGATGGAATCGTGATCACCACCGATTAGTTTTTTGCTAATAACTCTTGCATCCTTCGACAGACTTCTTCGACTAAGAGCTCGATGGAAAGCTTATCTGTTCCTCTTTCAGATGGCAAAAAAATATTTTACGAAAAGTCGTTACAAATAAAACTTTTTTGATCAAAACTAAAATATCCTCAAAATCATTGAAGAAGAAGTACCTTATCGGACGAAAATATGCCGTATCTAATAAGAGACATTTAAATTTTTTTAATTGCATAAATGGGCGGCATTTTATTCAGAATTAATAGTTTTTTACATGGACAAAAAAGTCGTTTAATTTTTTCCCATTAAATATTAGAATTATAGATAAGTACTTTGCGAAAAGAATCGGCAGTAGGACGGAAACGTGTTGACCACCGATTAGTTTTTTGCTAATAACTCTTACATCCTTCGACCGACTTGTTCGACTAAAAGCTCGATTGAAAGCTTATCTATTCCTCTTTCAGATGACATTAACATATTTTACGAAAAGTCATAAGAAATAAAACTTTTTTGATCAAAACTAAAATATCCTCGAAATCATTGAAGAAGAAGTACCTTATCAGACGAAAATATGCATATTTTACGAAAAGTCATAAGAAAAAAAACTTTTTTGATCAAAACTAAAATATCCTCGAAATCATTGAAGAAGAAGTACCTTATCAGACGAAAATATGCCGTATCTAATAAGAGACATTTAATTTTTTTTAATTGCAGAAATGGGTGGCATTTTATTCAGAATTAATAGTTTTTTACATGGCCAAAAAATTCATTTAATTTTTCCCATTAAATACCACAATTATAGAAAAGTACTATGCGAAAAGAATCGGTAGTAGGATGGACTCGTGATCACCACCGATTAGTTTTTTGCTAATAACTCTTGCATCCTTCGACAGACTTCTTCGACTAAGAGTTGGATGGAAAGCTTATCTGTTCCTCTTTCAGATGGCATTAACATATTTTACGAAAAGTCATAAGAAATAAAACTTTTTTGATCAAAACTAAAATATCCTCGAAATCATTGAAGAAGAAGTACCTTATCAGACGAAAATATGCCGTATCTAATAAGAGACATTTAATTTTTTTTAATTGCAGAAATGGGTGGCATTTTATTCAGAATTAATAGTTTTTTACATGGCCAAAAAATTCATTTAATTTTTTCCCATTAAATACTACAATTATAGAAAAGTACTATGCGAAAAGAATCGGTAGTAGGATGGACTCGTGATCACCACCGATTAGTTTTTTGCTAATAACTCTTGCATCCTTCGACAGACTTCTTCGACTAAGAGCTGGATGGAAAGCTTATCTATTCCTCTTTCAGATGACATTAACATATTTTACGAAAAGTCATAAGAAATAAAACTTTTTTTGTCAAAACTAAAATATCCTCGAAATAATTGAAGAAGAAGTACCTTATCAGACGAAAATATGCCGTATCTAATAAGAGACATTTAATTTTTTTTAATTGCAGAAATGGGTGGCATTTTATTCAGAATTAATAGTTTTTTACATGGCCAAAAAATTCATTTAATTTTTTCCCATTAAATACTACAATTATAGAAAAGTACTATGCGAAAAGAATCGGTAGTAGGATGGAATCGTGATCACCACCGATTAGTTTTTTGCTAATAACTCTTGCATTCTTCGACAGACTTCTTCGACTAAGAGTTGGATGGAAAGCTTTTCTTTCAGATGGCATTAACATATTTTACGAAAAGTCGTAAGAAATAAAATTTTTTTGATCAAAACTAAAATATCCTCGAAATCATTGAAGAAGAAGTACCTTTTCAGACGAAAATATGCCTTATCTATTGAGGGACATTTAAATTTTTTTAATTGCATAAATGGGCGGCATTTTATTCAGAATTAATAGTTTTTTACATGGCCAAAAAATTCATTTAATTTTTCCCATTAAATACTACAATTATAGAAAAGTACTATGCGAAAAGAATCGGTAGTAGGATGGAATCGTGATCACCACCGATTAGTTTTTTGCTAATAACTCTTGCATCCTTCGACAGACTTCTTCGACTAAGAGCTCGATGGAAAGCTTATCTACTCCTCTTTCAGATGACATTAACATATTTTACGAAAAGTCATAAGAAATAAAACTTTTTTGATCAAAACTAAAATATCCTCGAAATCATTGAAGAAGAAGTACCTTATCAGACGAAAATATGCCTTATCTATTGAGGGACATTTAATTTTTTTTAATTGCAGAAATGGGTGGCATTTTATTCAGAATTAATAGTTTTTTACATGGCCAAAAAATTCATTTAATTTTTTCCCATTAAATACTACAATTATAGAAAAGTACTATGCGAAAAGAATCGGTAGTAGGATGGAATCGTGATCACCACCGATTAGTTTTTTGCTAATAACTCTTGCATCCTTCGACAGACTTCTTCGACTAAGAGCTGGATGGAAAGCTTATCTGTTCGTCTTTCAGATGGCATTAACATATTTTACGAAAAGTCGTAAGAAATAAAATTTTTTTGATCAAAACTAAAATATCCTCGAAATCATTGAAGAAGAAGTACCTTATCAGACGAAAATATGCCTTATCTAATAAGAGACATTTAAATTTTTTTAATTGCATAAATGAGCGGCATTTAATTCAGAATTAATAGTTTTTTACATGGCCAAAAAATTCGTTTAATTTTTTCCCATTAAATACTAGAATTATAGAAGAGTACTTTGCGAAAAGAATCGTCAGTAGGACGGCAACGTGTTGACCACGGATTAGTTTTTTGCTAATAACTCTTGCATCCTTCGACCGACTTCTTCGACTAAGAGCTCGATGGAAAGCTTATCTATTCCTCTTTCAGATGACATTAACATATTTTACGAAAAGTCATAAGAAATAAAACTTTTTTGATCAAAACTAAAATATCCTCGAAATCATTGAAGAAGAAGTACCTTATCAGACGTAAATATGGCTTATCTATTGAGGGACATTTAATTTTTTTTAATTGCAGAAATGGGTGGCATTTTATTCAGAATTAATAGTTTTTTACATGGCCAAAAAATTCATTTAATTTTTTCCCATTAAATACTACAATTATAGAAAAGTACTATGCGAAAAGAATCGGTAGTAGGATGGAATCGTGATCACCGCCGATTAGTTTTTTGCTAATAACTCTTGCATCCTTCGACAGACTTCTTCGACTAAAAGCTGGATGGAAAGCTTATCTATTCCTCTTTCAGATGACATTAACATATTTTACGAAAAGTCATAAGAAATAAAACTTTTTTGATCAAAACTAAAATATCCTCAAAATCATTGAAAAAGAAGTACCTTATCAGATGAAAATATGCCGTATCTAATAAGAGACATGTAATTTTTTTTAATTGCAGAAATGGGTGGCATTTTATTCAGAATTAATAGTTTTTTACATGGCCAAAAAATTCATTTAATTTTTTCCCATTAAATACTACAATTATAAAAAAGTACTATGCGAAAAGAATCGGTAGTAGGATGGAATCGTGATCACCACCGATTAGTCTTTTGCGAATAACTCTTGCATCCTTCGACAGACTTCTTCGACTAAGAGCTGGATGGAAAGCTTATCTGTTCCTCATTCAGATGGCATTAACATATTTTACGAAAAGTCGTAAGAAATAAAATTTTTTTGATCAAAACTAAAATATCCTCGAAATCATTGAAGAAGAAGTACCTTATCAGACGAAAATATGCCTTTATATTGAGGGACATTTAAATTTTTTTAATTGCATAAATGGGCGGCATTTTATTCAGAATTAATAGTTTTTTACATGGCCAAAAAATTCATTTAATTTTTTCCCATTAAATACTACAATTATAGAAAAGTACTATGCGAAAAGAATCGGTAGTGGGATGGAATCGTGATCACCACCGATTAGTTTTTTGCTAATAACTCTTGCATCCTTCGACAGACTTCTTCGACTAAGAGATCGATGGAAAGCTTAAATGTTCCTCTTTCAGATGGCAAAAAAATATTTTACGAAAAGTCGTAAGAAATAAAAATTTTTTTATCAAAATTTAAATATCCTCGAAATCATTGAAGAAGAAGTACCTTATCAGACGAAATTATGCCGTATCTAATGAGAGACATTTAAATTTTTGTAATTGCATAAATGGGCGGCATTTTATTCAGAATTAATAGTTTTTTACATGGCCAAAAAATTCATTTAATTTTTTCCCATTAAATACTACAATTATAGAAAAGTACATTGCGAAAAGAATCGGCAGTAGGACGGAAACGTGTTGACCACCGATTAGTTTTTTGCTAATAACTCTTGCATCCTTCGACCGACTTCTTCGACTGAGAATTCGATGGAAAGCTTATCTGGTCCTCTTCCAGATGGAATTAACATATTTTGCTCGATGGAAAGCTTATATGTTCCTCTTTCAGATGGCATTAAAATATTTTACGAAAAGTCGAAGAAATAAAATTGTTTTGATCAAAACTAAAACATCCTCGAAATCATTGAAGAAGAAGTACCTTATTAGACGAAAATATGCCTTATCTAATAAGAGACATTTAAATTTTTTTAATTGCATAAATGGGCGGCATTTAACATATTTTACGAAAAGTCGTAAGAAATAAAATTTTTTTGATCAAAACTAAAATATTCTCGAAATCATTGAAGAAGAAGTACCTCATCAGACGAACATATGCCTTATCTAATAATAGACATTTAAATTTTTATACCCTGTACACACACTGTGTATCAGGGTATATTAAGTTTGTTTGAGACGGTTTGTATGTAACGCATAGAAGGAGGGGAGGGGGACCCTATAAAGTATATATATTCTTGATCAGGATGACAAGACGAATTGATATAGCCCTGTCTGTCCGTCCGTCCGTCCGTCCGTCCGTCCTCACCAATGGTTCTCGAAAACTATAAGAGCTAGAGACTTGAAATTTGGTGGATAGACTCGTGAGGTCAAACGCTAGATCAAGTTTGAAGGATTTTTTGCCACGCCCACTCCTTCCCGCCCATCGAGCACCACCCATTTTTTCAAAAGGCTGTAGCTCGAAAACCTGATGAGTTAGAAACATGAAAATGAGTATGTAGACTCAGTATGTATAGCTCTACAAAACTGCATACCACATTTTTTCCCCCTCCCCTTCGTTTCCCCTCAAAAAGTTGTTTTCTTAAAATTGATGTATCTCCTAAACTATAATAGATACAATGCTGAAAATTTGTATGCAAACTCAGTAAACATACCTTTTTAAAACTGCATACCACAAACTTTCAATTTTAACGCTGTGTGACAACGCAAAGACAAACAAGTTGAAATTTGGCATAAATTGCGCTTTGAACACTGCTTTATCCTATTTGTAACAAAAACCGTACTTAACACTGCGAAAACTATTAAAGCTAGAGACTTGAAATTTGGAAGATAGACTCGTGTGGTCGAACACTAGATCAAGTTTGAAGGAATTTTTGCCACGCCCATTCCTTCCCGCCCATCGAGCACAACAAAAGGTCATTTTTTTCTTAAAATTGCTGTATCCCCTAAAGTATAATGAATACAATGCTGAAATTTGGTATGCAAACTCGGGTAACATACCTTTTTAAAACTGCATACAACAAACTACCACTTTCCCCGCAAAGACCAACACACTAAAATTTTGCAGCAATGCTTTGTAACAAAATCCGTACTAAAGCGCCATCTAATGGCAACATTGCACTGTGAGCCCTGCCTCACTATTAGCAAATACACAAACCATATCGTGGTACACTGCTTTTGCTGTCGGCGAATGTTTAACATGTTATCAACATAGGTGTGTGTACAGGGTATTATATAGTTGAGAATACTCAACTATACCGCCCTTACTGGTTTTAATTGCATATATTGGCGGCATTTTATTCGGAATTCATAGTTTCTTACATGGACAAAAAATTCGTTTAATTTTTTCCCATTATATATAAGAATTATAGAAAAGTACTTTGCGGAAAGAATTGGCAGTAGGACGGAATCGTGTTGACCACCGATTAGTTTTTTGCTAATAACTCTTGCATCCTTCGACCGACTTCTTCGACTAAAAGCTCAATGGAAAGCTTATCTGTTCCTCTTTCAGATGACATTAACATATTTTACGAAAAGTCATAAGCAATAAAACGTTTTTGATCAAAACTAAAATATCCTCGAAATCATTGAAGAAGAAGTACCTTATCAGACGAAAATATGCCGTATCTAATAAGAGACATTTAATTTTTTTTAAATCCAGAAATGGGTGGCATTTTATTAAGAATTAATAGTTTTTTACAAGGCCAAAAAATTCATTTAATTTTTTCCCATTAAATACTAGAATTAAAAAAAAGTACTATGCGAAAAGAATCGGTAGTAGGACGGAATCGTGATCACCACCGATTAGTTTTTTGCTAATAACTCTTGCATCCTTCTACAGATTTCTTCGACTAAGAGCTGGATGGAAAGCTTATCTGTTCCTCTTTCAGATGGTATTAACATATTTTACGAAAAGTCATAAGAAATAAAACTTTTTTGATCAAAACTAAAATATCCTCAAAATCATTGAAGAAGAAGTACCTTATCAGACGAAAATATACCTTATCTAATAAGAGACTTTTAATTTTTTTTAATTGCATAAATGGGCGGCATTTTATTCAGAATTAATAGTTTTTTACATGGACAAAAAATTCGTTTTATTTTTTCCCATTAAATATTAGAATTATTGATAAGTACTTTGCGAAAAGAATCGGCAGTAGGACGGAAACGTGTTGACCACCGATTAGTTTTTTGCTAATAACTCTTGCATCCTTCGACCGACTTCTTCGACTAAGAGCTCAATGGAAAGCTTATCTGTTCCTTTTTCAGATGGCATTAAAATATTTTACGAAAATACGTAAGAAATAAAATTGGTTTGATCAAAACTAAAATATCCTCGAAATCATTGAAGAAGAAGTACCTTATCAGACGAAAATATGCCGTATCTAATAAGAGACATTTAAATTTTTGTAATTGCATAAATGGGCGGCATTTTATTCAGAATTAATAGTTTTTTACATGGACAAAAAATTCGTTTAATTTTTTCCCATTAAATATTAGAATTATTGATAAGTACTTTGCGAAAAGAATCGGCAGTAGGACGGAAACGTGTTGACCACCGATTAGTTTTTTGCTAATAACTCTTGCATCCTTCGACCGACTTCTTCGACTAAAAGCTCAATGGAAAGCTTATCTGTTCCTCTTTCAGATGACATTAACATATTTTACGAAAAGTCATAAGAAATAAAACTTTTTTGATCAAATCTAAAATATCCTCGAAATCATTGAAGAAGAAGTAGCTTATCGGACGAAAATATGCCGTATCTAATAAGAGACACTTAAATTTTTTTAATTGCATAAATGGGCGGCATTTTATTCAGAATTAATAGTTTTTTACATGGCCAAAAAATTAATTTAACTTTTTCCCATTAAATACTAAAATTATAGAAGAGTACTTTGCGAAAAGAATCGTCAGTAGGACGGCAACGTGTTGACCACCGATTAGTTTTTTGCTAATAACTCTTGCATCCTTCGACCGACTTATTCGACTAAGAGCTCGATGGAAGGCTTATATGTTCCTCCTTCAGATGGCATTAAAATATTTTACGAAAATACGTAAGAAATAAAATTGGTTTGATCAAAACTAAAATATCCTCGAAATCATTGAAGAAGAAGTACCTTATCAGACGAAAATATGCCGTATCTAATAAGAGACATTTAAATTTTTGTAATTGCATAAATGGGCGGCATTTTATTCAGAATTAATAGTTTTTTACATGGACAAAAAATTCGTTTAATTTATTCCCATTAAATACTAGAATTATAGAAAAGTACATTGCGAAAAGAATCGGCAGTAGGACGGAAACGTGTTGACCACCGATTAGTTTTTTGCTAATACCTCTTACATCCTTCGACCGACTTCTTCGACTAAGAGCTCAATGGAAAGCTTATCTGTTCCTCTTTCAGATGGCATTAACATATTTTACGAAAAGTCGTAAGAAATAAAATTTTTTTGATCAAAACTAAAATATCCTCGAAATCATTGAAGAAGAAGTACTTTATCACACGAAAATATGCCTTATCTAATAATAGACATTTAAATTTTTTTAATTGCATAAATTGGCGGCATTTTATTCGGAATTTATAGTTTCTTACATGGACAAAAAATTCGTTTAATTTTTTCCCATTATATATTAGAATTATAGAAAAGTACTTTGCGGAAAAAATTTGCAGTAGGACGGAATCGTGTTGACCACCGATGAGTTTTTTTCTAATGACTCTTGCATCCTTCGACCGACTTGTAAGCTCGACGGAAAGCTTATCTATTCCTCTTTCAGATGACATTAACATATTTTACGAAAAGTCATAAGAAATAAAACTTTTTTGATCAAAACTAAAATATCCTCGAAATCATTGAAGAAGAAGTACCTTATCAGACGAAAATATGCCGTATCTAATAAGAGACATTTAATTTTCTTTAATTGCAGAAATGGGTGGCATTTTATTCAGAATTAATAGTTTTTTACATGGCCAAAAAATTCATTTAATTTTTTCCCATTAAATACTACAATTATAGAAAAGTACTATGCGAAAAGAATCGGTAGTAAGATGGAATCGTGATCACCACCGATTAGTTTTTTGCTAATAACTCTTGCATCCTTCGACCGACTTCTTCGACTAAGAGCTGGATGGAAAGCTTATCTATTCCTCTTTCAGATGACATTAACATATTTTACGAAAAGTCATAAGAAATAAAACTTTTTTGATCAAAACTAAAATATCCTCGAAATCATTGAAGAAGAAGTACCTTATCAGACGAAAATATGCCGTATCTAATAAGAGACATTTAATTTTTTTTAATTGCAGAAATGGGTGGCATTTTATTCAGAATTAATAGTTTTTTACATGGCCAAAAAATTCATTTAATTTTTTCCCATTAAATACAACAATTATAGAAAAGTACTATGCGAAAAGAATCGGTAGTAGGATGGAATCGTGATCACCACCGAATAGTTTTTTGCTAATAACTCTTGCATCCTTCGACAGACTTCTTCGAGCTGGATGGAAAGATTATCTGTTTCTCTTTCAGATGGCATTAACATATTTTACGAAAAGTCGTAAGAAATAAAATTTTTTTGATCAAAACTAAAATATCCTCGAAATCATTGAAGAAGAAGTACCTTATCAGACGAAAATATACCTTATCTATTGAGGGACATTTAAATTTTTTTAATTGCATAAATGGGCGGCAGTTTATTCAGAATTAATAGTTTTTTACATGGACAAAAAATTCATTTAATTTTTTCCCATTAAATACTACAATTATAGAAAAGTACTATGCGAAAAGAATCGGTAGTAGGATGGAATCGTGATCACCACCGATTAGTTTTTTGCTACTAACTCTTGCATCCTTCGACAGACTTCTTCGACTAAGAGCTCGATGGAAAGCTTATCTGTTCCTCTTTCAGATGGCAAAAAAATATTTTACGAAAAGTCGTTAGAAATAAAACTTTTTTGATCAAAACTAAAATATCCTCGAAATCATTGAAGAAGAAGTACCTTATCGGACGAAAATATGCCGTATCTAATAAGAGACATTTAAATTTTTTTAATTGCATAAATGGGCGGCATTTTATTCAGAATTAATAGTTTTTTACATGGACAAAAAAGTCGTTTAATTTTTTCCCATTAAATATTAGAATTATAGATAAGTACTTTGCGAAAAGAATCGGCAGTAGGACGGAAACGTGTTGACCACCGATTAGTTTTTTGCTAATAACTCTTACATCCTTCGACCGACTTGTTCGACTAAAAGCTCGATTGAAAGCTTATCTATTCCTCTTTCAGATGACATTAACATATTTTACGAAAAGTCATAAGAAATAAAACTTTTTTGATCAAAACTAAAATATCCTCGAAATCATTAAAGAAGAAGTACCTTATCAGACGAAAATATGCATATTTTACGAAAAGTCATAAGAAATAAAACTTTTTTGATCAAAACTAAAATATCCTCGAAATCATTGAAGAAGAAGTACCTTATCAGACGAAAATATGCCTTATCTAATAAGAGACATTTAATTTTTTTTAATTGCAGAAATGGGTGGCATTTTATTCAGAATTAATAGTTTTTTACATGGCCAAAAAATTCATTTAATTTTTTCCCATTAAATACTACAATTATAGAAAAGTACTATGCGAAAAGAATCGGTAGTAGGATGGAATCGTGATCACCACCGATTAGTTTTTTGCTAATAACTCTTGCATCCTTCGACAGACTTCTTCGACTAAGAGCTCGATGGAAAGCTTATCTATTCCTCTTTCAGATGACATTAACATATTTTACGAAAAGTCGTAAGAAATAAAATTTTTTTGATCAAAACTAAAATATTCTTGAAATCATTGAAGAAGAAGTACCTTATCAGACGAAAATATGCCTTATCTATTGAGGGACATTTAAATTTTTTTAATTGCATAAATAGGCGGCATTTTATTCAGAATTAATAGTTTTTTACATGGCCAAAAAATTCATTTAATTTTTTCCCATTAAATACTACAATTATAGAAAAGTACTATGCGAAAAGAATCGGTAGTAGGATGGAATCGTGATCACCACCGATTAGTTTTTTGCTAATAACTCTTGCATCCTTCGACAGACTTCTTCGACTAAGAGTTGGATGGAAAGCTTATCTGTTCCTCTTTCAGATGGCATTAACATATTTTACGAAAAGTCGTAAGAAATAAAATTTTTTTGATCAAAACTAAAATATCCTCGAAATCATTGAAGAAGAAGTACCTTATCAGACGAAAATATGCCTTATCTATTGAGGGACATTTAAATTTTTTAATTGCATAAATGGGCGGCATTTTATTCAGAATTAATAGTTTTTTACATGGCCAAAAAATTCATTTAATTTTTTCCCATTAAATACTACAATTATAGAAAAGTACTATGCGAAAACAATCGGTAGTAGGATGGAATCGTGATCACCACCGATTAGTTTTTTGCTAATAACTCTTGCATCCTTCGACAGAATTCTTCGACTAAGAGCTCAATGGAAAGCTTATCTGTTCGTCTTACAGATGGCATTAACATATTTTACGAAAAGTCGTAAGAAATAAAATTTTTTTGATCAAAACTAAAATATCCTCGAAATCATTGAAGAAGAAGTACCTTATCAGACGAAAATATGCCTTATCTATTGAGGGACATTTAAATTTTTTAATTGCATAAATGGGCGGCATTTTATTCAGAATTAATAGTTTTTTACATGGCCAAAAAATTCATTTAATTTTTTCCCATTAAATACTACAATTATAGAAAAGTACATTGCGAAAAGAATCGGCAGTAGGACGGAAACGTGTTGACCACCGACTAGTTTTTTGCTAATAACTCTTGCATCCTTCGACCGACTTCTTCGACTGAGAGTTCGATGGAAAGCTTATCTGGTCCTCTTCCAGATGGAATTAACATAGTTTGCTCGATGGAAAGCTTATATGTTCCTCTTTCAGATGGCATTAAAATATTTTACGAAAAGTCGTAAGAAATAAAATTGTTTTGATCAAAACTAAAACATCCTCGAAATCATTGAAGAAGAAGTACCTTATCAGACGAAAATATGCCTTATCTAATAAGAAACATTTAAATTTTTTTAATTGCATAAATGGGCGGCATTTAATTCAGAATTAATAGTTTTTTACATGAACAAAAAATTCGTTTAATTTTTTCCCATTAAATACTAAAATTATAGAAAAGTACATTGCGAAAAGAATCGGCAGTAGGACGGAATCGAGTTGACCACCGACTAGTTTTTTGCTAATAACTCTTGCATCCTTCGACCGACTTCTTCGACTAAGACCTCAATGGAAAGCTTATCTGTTCCTCTTTCAGATGGCATTAACATATGTTACGAAAAGTCATAAGAAATAAAACTTTTTTGATCAAAACTAAAATATCCTCGAAATCATTGAAGAAGAAGTACCTTATCAGATGAAAATATGCCTTATCTAATAAGAGACATTTAAATTTTTTTAATTGCATAAATGAGCGGCATTTAATTCAGAATTAATAGTTTTTTACATGGCCAAAAACCTAATTTAATTTTTTCCCATTAAATACTAGAATTATAGAAGAGTACTTTGCGAAAAGAATCGTCAGTAGGACGGAAACGTGTTCACCACGGATTAGTTTTTTGCTAATAACTCTTGCATCCTTCGACCGACTTCTTCGACTAAGGGCTCGATGGAAAGCTTATATGTTCCTCTTTCAGATGGCATTAAAATATTTAACGAAAATGCGTAAGAAATAAAATTGTTTTGATCAAAACTAAAATATCCTCGAAATCATTGAAGAAGAAGTACCTTATCAGACGAAAATATGCCGTATCTAATAAGAGACATTTATTTTTTTTTAATTGCAGAAATGGGTGGCATTTTATTTAGAATTAATAGTTTTTTACATGGCCAAAAAATTCATTTAATTTTTTCCCATTAAATACTACAATTATAGAAAAGTACTATGCGAAAAGAATCGGTAGTAGGATGGAATCGTGATCACCACCGATTAGTTTTTTGCTAATAACTCTTGCATCCTTCGACAGACTTCTTCGACTAAGAGCACGATGGAAAGGTTATCTGTTCCTCTTTCAGATGACATTAACATATTTTACGAAAAGTCATAAGAAATAAAACTTTTTTGATCAAAACTAAAGTATCCTCGAAATCATTGAAGAAGATGTACCTTATCACACGAAAATATGCCCTATCTAATAATAGACATTTAAATTTTTTTAATTGCATAAATTGGCGGCATTTTATTCGGAATTTATAGTTTCTTACATGGACGAAAAATTCGTTTAATTTTTTCCCATTGTATATTAGAATTATAGAAAAGTACTTTGAGAAAGAATTGGCAGTAGGACGGAATCGTGTTGACCACCGATTAGTTTTTTGTTAATGACTCTTGCATCCTTCGACCGACTTGTAAGCTTGACGGAAAGGTTATCTATTCCTCTTTCAGATGACATTAACATATTTTACGAAAAGTCATAAAAAATAAAACTTTTTTGATCAAAACTAAAATATCCTCGAAATCATTGAAGAAGAAGTACCTTATCAGACGAAAATATGCCGTATCTAATAAGAGACATTTAATTTTTTTTAATTGCAGAAATGGGTGGCATTTTATTCAGAATTAATAGTTTTTTACATGGCCAAAAAATTCATTTAATTTTTTCCCATTAAATACTAAAATTATAGAAAAGTACTATGCGAAAAGAATCGGTAGTAGGATGGAATCGTGATCACCGCCGATTAGTTTTTTGCTAATAACTCTTGCATCCTTCGACAGACTTCTTCGACTAAAAGCTGGATGGAAAGCTTATCTATTCCTCTTTCAGATGACATTAACATATTTTACGAAAAGTCATAAGAAATAAAAGTTTTTTGATCAAAACTAAAATATCCTCGAAATCATTGAAGAAGAAGTACCTTATAGGATGAAAATATGCCGTATCTAATAAGAGACATTTATTTTTTTTTAATTGCAGAAATGGGTGGCATTTTATTCAGAATTAATAGTTTTTTGCATGGCCAAAAAATTCATTTAATTTTTTCCCATTAAATACTACAATTATAGAAAAGTACTATACGAAAAGAATCGGTAGTAGGATGGAATCGTGATCACCACCGATTAGTCTTTTGCTAATAACTCTTGCATCCTTCGACAGACTTCTTCGACTAAGAGCTGGAATGAAAGCTTATCTGTTCCTCTTTCAGATGGCATTAACATATTTTACGAAAAGTCATAAGAAATAAAACTTTTTTGATCAAAACTAAAATATCCTCGAAATCATTGAAGAAGAAGTACCTTATCGGACGAAAATATGCCGTATCTAATAAGAGACATTTAAATTTTTTTAATTGCATAAATGGGCGGCATTTTATTCAGAATTAATAGTTTTTTACAAGGCCAAAAAATTCATTTAATTTTTTCCCATTAAATACTAGAATTAAAAAAAAGTACTATGCGAAAAGAATCGGTTGTAGGACGGAATCGTGATCACCACCGATTAGTTTTTTGCTAATTACTCTTGCAACCTTCCACAGACTTCTTCGACTAAGAGCTCGATGGAAAGCTTATCTGTTCCTCTCTCAGATGGTATTAACATATTTTACGAAAAGTCATAAGAAATAAATCTTTTTTGATCAAAACTAAAATATCCTCAAAATCATTGAAGAAGAAGTACCTTATCAGACGAAAATATACCTTATCTATTGAGAGACATTTACATTTTTTTAATTGCATAAATGGGCGGCATTTTATTCAGAATTAATAGTTTTTTACATGGACAAAAAATTCGTTTAATTTTTTCCCATCAAATACTAGAATTATAGAAGAGTACTTTGCGAAAAGAATCGGCAGTAGGACGGAATCGTTTTGACCACCGATTAGTTTTTTGCTAATAACTCTTGCATCCTTCGACACACTTCTTCGACTAAGAGCTCGATGGAAAGCTTATCTGTTCCTCTTTCAGATGGCATTAACACATTTTACGAAAAGTCGTAAGAAATAACATTTTTTTTTATCAAAACTAAAATATTCTCGAAATCATTGAAGAAGAAGTACCTTATCAGACGAAAATATGCCTTATCTAATAAGAGACATTTAAATTTTTTTAATTGCATAAATTGGCGGCATTTTATTCAGAATTAATAGTTTTTTACATGGACAAAAAAGTCGTTTAATTTTTTCCCATTGAATATTAGAATTATTGATAAGTACTTTGCGAAAAGAATCGGCAGTAGGACGGAAACGTGTTGACCACCGATTAGTTTTTTGCTAATAACTCTTGCATCCTTCGACCGACTTGTTCGACTAAAAGCTCGATTAAAAGCTTATCTATTCCTCTTTCAGATGACATTAACATATTTTACGAAAAGTCATAAGAAATAAAACTTTTTTGATCAAAACTAAAATATCCTCGAAATCATTGAAGAAGAAGTACCTTATCAGACGAAAATATGCTGTATCTAATAAGAGACATTTAAATTTTTGTAATTGCATAAATTGGCGGCATTTTATTCGGAATTTATAGTTTCTTACATGGACAAAAAATTCGTTTAATTTTTTCCCATTATATATTAGAATTATAGAAAAGTACTTTGCGGAAAAAACTTGCAGTAGGACGGAATCGTGTTGACCACCGATGAGTTTTTTGCTAATGACTCTTGCATCCTTCGACCGACTTGTAAGCTCGACGGAAAGCTTATCTATTCCTCTTACAGATGACATTAACATATTTTACGAAAAGTCAAAAGAAATAAAATTGTTTTGATCAAAACTAAAATATCCTCGAAATCATTGAAGAAGAAGTACCTTATCAGACGAAAATATACCTTATCTAATAAGAGACATTTAAATTTTTTTAATTGCATAAATGGGTGGCATTTTATTCAGAATTAATAGTTTTTTACATGGCCAAAAAATTAATTTAATTTTTTCCCATTAAATACTAGAATTATAGAAGAGTACTTTTCGAAAAGAATCGTCAGTAGGACGGAAACGTGTTGACCACCGATTAGTTTTTTGCTAATAACTCTTTCATCCTTCGACCGACTTCTTCGACTAAGAGCTTGATGGAAAGCTTATATGTTCCTCTTTCAGATGGCATTAAAATATTTTACGAAAAGTCGTAAGAAATAAAATTGTTTTGATCAAAACTAAAATATCCTCGAAATCATTGAAGAAGAAGTACCTTATCAGACGAAAATATGCTGTATCTAATAAGAGACATTTAAATTTTTGTAATTGCATAAATGGGCGGCATTTTATTCAGAATTAATAGTTTTTTACATGGACAAAAAATTCGTTTAATTTATTCCCATTAAATACTAGAATTATAGAAAAGTACATTGCGAAAAGAATCGGCAGTAGGACGGAATCGTGTTGACCACCGATGAGTTTTTTGCTAATGACTCTTGCATCCTTCGACCGACTTGTAAGCTCGACGGAAAGCTTATCTATTCCTCTTTCAGATGACATTAACATATTTTACGAAAAGTCAAAAGAAATAAAACTTTTTTGATCAAAACTAAAATATCCTCGAAATCATTGAAGAAGAAGTACCTTATCAGACGAAAATATGCCGTATCTAATAAGAGACATTTAATTTTTTTTAATTGCAGAAATGGGTGGCATTTTATTTAGAATTAATAGTTTTTTACATGGCCAAAAAATTCATTTAATTTTTTCCCATTAAATACTACAATTACAGAAAAGTACTATGCGAAAAGAATCGGTAGTAGGATGGAATCGTGATCACCACCGATTAGTTTTTTGCTAATAACTCTTGCATCCTTCGACAGACTTCTTCGACTAAGAGCTGGATGGAAAGCTTATCTATTCCTCTTTCAGATGACATTAACATATTTTACGAAAAGTAATAAGAAATAAAACTTTTTTGATCAAAACTAAAATATCCTCGAAATCATTGAAGAAGAAGTACCTTATTAGACGAAAATATGCCGTATCTAATAAGAGACATTTAATTTTTTTTAATTGCAGAAATGGGTGGCATTTTATTCAGAATTAATAGTTTTTTACATGGCCAAAAAATTCATTTAATTTTTTCCCATTAAATACTAGAATTATAGAAAAGTACTTTGCGAAAAGAATCGGCAGTAGGACGGAAACGTGTTGGCCACCGATAAGTTTTTTGCTAATAACTCTTGCATCCTTCGACAGACTTCTTCGACTAAGAGCTGGATGGAAAGCTTATCTATTCCTCTTTCAGGTGACATTAACATATTTTACGAAAAGTCATAAGAAATAAAACTTTTTTGATCAAAACTAAAATATCCTCGAAATCATTGAAGAAGAAGTACCTTATCGGACGAAAATATGCCGTATCTAATAAGAGACATTTAAATTTTTTTAATTGCATAAATGGGCGGCATTTTATTCAGAATTAATAGTTTTTTACATGGACAAAAAAGTCGTTTAATTTTTTCCCATTAAATATTAGAATTATAGAAAAGTACTTTGCGAAAAGAATCGGCAGTAGGACGGAAACGTGTTGACCACCGATTAGTTTTTTGCTAATAACTCTTACATCCTTCGACCGACTTGTTCGACTAAAAGCTCGATTGAAAGCTTATCTATTCCTCTTTCAGATGACATTAACATATTTTACGAAAAGTCATAAGAAATAAAACTTTTTTGATCAAAACTAAAATATCCTCGAAATCATTGAAGAAGAAGTACCTTATCAGACGAACATATGCCCTATCTAATAAGAGACTTTTAATTTTTTTTAATTGCAGAAATGGGTGGCATTTTATTCAGAATTAATAGTTTTTTACATGGCCAAAGAATTAATTTAATTTTTTCCCATTAAATACTAGAATTATAGAAGAGTACTTTGCGAAAAGAAACGTCAGTAGGACGGAAACGTGTTGACCACCGATTAGTTTTTTGCTAATAACTCTTGCATCCTTCGACCGACTTCTTCGACTAAGAGCTCAATGGAAAGCTTATCTGTTCCTTTTTCAGATGGCATTGACATATTTTACGAAAAGTCGTAAGAAATAAAATTTTTTTGATCAAATATAAAATATCCTCGAAATCATTGAAGAAGAAGTACCTTATCACACGAAAATATGCCTTATCTAATAATAGACATTTAAATTTTTTTAATTGCATAAATTGGCGGCAGTTTATTCGGAATTTATAGTTTCTTACATGGACAAAAAATTCGTTTAATTTTTTCCCATTATATATTAGAATTATAGAAAAGTACTTTGCGGAAAGAATTTGCAGTAGGACGGAATCGTGTTGACCACCGATGAGTTTTTTGCTAATGACTCTTGCATCCTTCGACCGACTTGTAAGCTCGACGGAAAGCTTATCTATTCCTCTTTCAGATGACATTAACATATTTTACGAAAAGTCATAAGAAATAAAACTTTTTTGATCAAAACTAAAATATCCTCGAAATCATTGAAGAAGAAGTACTTTATCAGACGAAAATATGCCGTATCTAATAAGAGACATTTAATTTTTTTTAATTGCAGAAATGGGTGGCATTATATTCAGAATTAATAGTTTTTTACATGGCCAAAAAATTCATTTAATTTTTCCCCATTAAATACTACAATTATAGAAAAGTACTATGCGAAAAGAGTCGGTAGTAGGATGGAATCGTGATCACCACCGATTAGTTTTTTGCTAATAACTCTTGCATCCTTCGACAGACTTCTTCGACTAAGAGCTCGATGGAAAGCTTATCTGGTCCTCTTCCAGATGACATTAACATATTTTACGAAAAGTCATAAGAAATAAAACTTTTTTGATCAAAACTAAAATATCCTCGAAATCATTGAAGAAGAAGTACCTTATCAGACGAAAATATGCCGTATCTAATAAGAGACATTTAATTTTTTTGAATTGCAGAAATGGGTGGCATTTTATTCAGAATTAATAGTTTTTTACATGGCCAAAAAATTCATTTAATTTTTTCCCATTAAATACAACAATTATAGAAAAGTACTATGCGAAAAGAATCGGTAGTAGGATGGAATCGTGATCACCACCGATTAGTTTTTTGCTAATAACTCTTGCATCCTTCGACAGACTTCTTCGACTTAGAGCTGGATGGAAAGCTTATCTGTTCCTCTTTCAGATGGCATTAATATATTTTACGAAAAGTCGTAAGAAATAAAATTTTTTTGATCAAAACTAAAATATCCTCGAAATCATTGAAGAAGAAGTACCTTATCAGACGAAAATATGCCTTATCTATTGAGGGACATTTAAATTTTTTTAATTGCATAAATGGGCGGCATTTTATTCAGAATTAATAGTTTTTTACATGTCCAAAAAATTTATTTATTTTTTCCCATTAAATACTACAATTATAGAAAAGTACATTACGTAAAGAATCGGCAGTAGGACGGAAACGTGTTGACCACCGATTAGTTTTTTGCTAATAACTCTTGCATCCTTCGACCGACTTCTTCGACTGAGAGTTCGATGCAAAGCTTATCTGGTCCTCTTCCAGATAGAATTAACATATTTTGCTCGATGGAAAGCTTATATGTTCCTCTTTCAGATGGCATTAAAATATTTTTCGAAAAGTCGTAAGAAATAAAATTGTTTTGATCAAAACTAAAACATCCTCGAAATCATTGAAGAAGAAGTACCTTATCAGACGAAAATATGCCTTATCTATTGAAGGACATTTAAATTTGTTTAATTGCATAAATGGGCGGCATTTAATTCAGAATTAATAGTTTTTTACATGAACAAAAAATTCGTTTAATTTTTTCCCATTAAATACTAGAATTATAGAAAAGTACATTGCGAAAAGAATCGGCAGTAGGACGGAAACGTGTTGACCACCGATTAGTTTTTTGCTTATAACTCTTGCATCCTTCGACCGACTTCTTCGACTAAGAGCTCGATGGAAAGGTTATCTGTTCCTCTTTCAGATGACATTAACATATTTTACGAAAAGTCATAAGAAATAAAACTTTTTTGATCAAAACTAAAATATCCTCGAAATCATTGAAGAAGAAGTACCTTGTCACACGAAAATATGCCTTATCTAATAATAGACATATAAATTTTTTTAATTGCATAAATTGGCGGCATTTTATTCGGAATTTATAGTTTCTTACATGGACAAAAAATTCGTTTAATTTTTTCCCATTATATATTAGAATTATAGAAAAGTACTTTGAGAAAGAATTGGCAGTAGGACGGAATCGTGTTGACCACCGATTAGTTTTTTGGTAATGACTCTTGCATCCTTCGACCGACTTGTAAGCTCGACGGAAAGCTTATCTATTCCTCTTTCAGATGACATTAACATATTTTACGAAAAGTAATAAGAAATAAAACTTTTTTGATCAAAACTAAAATATCCTCGAAATCATTGAAGAAGAAGTACCTTATTAGACGAAAATATGCCGTATCTAATAAGAGACATTTAATTTTTTTTAATTGCAGAAATGGGTGGCATTTTATTCAGAATTAATAGTTTTTTACATGGCCAAAAAATTCATTTAATTTTTTCCCATTAAATACTAGAATTATAGAAAAGTACTTTGCGAAAAGAATCGGCAGTGGGACGGAAACGTGTTGGCCACCGATAAGTTTTTTGCTAATAACTCTTGCATCCTTCGACAGACTTCTTCGACTAAGAGCTGGATGGAAAGCTTATCTATTCCTCTTTCAGGTGACATTAACATATTTTACGAAAAGTCATAAGAAATAAAACTTTTTTGATCAAAACTAAAATATCCTCGAAATCATTGAAGAAGAAGTACCTTATCGGACGAAAATATGCCGTATCTAATAAGAGACATTTAAATTTTTTTAATTGCATAAATGGGCGGCATTTTATTCAGAATTAATAGTTTTTTACATGGACAAAAAAGTCGTTTAATTTTTTCCCATTAAATATTAGAATTATAGAAAAGTACTTTGCGAAAAGAATCGGCAGTAGGACGGAAACGTGTTGACCACCGATTAGTTTTTTGCTAATAACTCTTACATCCTTCGACCGACTTGTTCGACTAAAAGCTCGATTGAAAGCTTATCTATTCCTCTTTCAGATGACATTAACATATTTTACGAAAAGTCATAAGAAATAAAACTTTTTTGATCAAAACTAAAATATCCTCGAAATCATTGAAGAAGAAGTACCTTATCAGACGAACATATGCCCTATCTAATAAGAGACTTTTAATTTTTTTTAATTGCAGAAATGGGTGGCATTTTATTCAGAATTAATAGTTTTTTACATGGCCAAAGAATTAATTTAATTTTTTCCCATTAAATACTAGAATTATAGAAGAGTACTTTGCGAAAAGAAACGTCAGTAGGACGGAAACGTGTTGACCACCGATTAGTTTTTTGCTAATAACTCTTGCATCCTTCGACCGACTTCTTCGACTAAGAGCTCAATGGAAAGCTTATCTGTTCCTTTTTCAGATGGCATTGACATATTTTACGAAAAGTCGTAAGAAATAAAATTTTTTTGATCAAAAATAAAATATCCTCGAAATCATTGAAGAAGAAGTACCTTATCACACGAAAATATGCCTTATCTAATAATAGACATTTAAATTTTTTTAATTGCATAAATTGGCGGCATTTTATTCGGAATTTATAGTTTCTTACATGGACAAAAAATTCGTTTAATTTTTTCCCATTATATATTAGAATTATAGAAAAGTACTTTGCGGAAAGAATTTGCAGTAGGACGGAATCGTGTTGACCACCGATGAGTTTTTTGCTAATGACTCTTGCATCCTTCGACCGACTTGTAAGCTCGACGGAAAGCTTATCTATTCCTCTTTCAGATGACATTAACATATTTTACGAAAAGTCATAAGAAATAAAACTTTTTTGATCAAAACTAAAATATCCTCGAAATCATTGAAGAAGAAGTACCTTATCAGACGAAAATATGCCGTATCTAATAAGAGACATTTAATTTTTTTTAATTGCTGAAATGGGTGGCATTATATTCAGAATTAATAGTTTTTTACATGGCCAAAAAATTCATTTAATTTTTCCCCATTAAATACTACAATTATAGAAAAGTACTATGCGAAAAGAGTCGGTAGTAGGATGGAATCGTGATCACCACCGATTAGTTTTTTGCTAATAACTCTTGCATCCTTCGACAGACTTCTTCGACTAAGAGCTCGATGGAAAGCTTATCTGGTCCTCTTCCAGATGACATTAACATATTTTACGAAAAGTCATAAGAAATAAAACTTTTTTGATCAAAACTAAAATATCCTCGAAATCATTGAAGAAGAAGTACCTTATCAGACGAAAATATGCCGTATCTAATAAGAGACATTTAATTTTTTTGAATTGCAGAAATGGGTGGCATTTTATTCAGAATTAATAGTTTTTTACATGGCCAAAAAATTCATTTAATTTTTTCCCATTAAATACAACAATTATAGAAAAGTACTATGCGAAAAGAATCGGTAGTAGGATGGAATCGTGATCACCACCGATTAGTTTTTTGCTAATAACTCTTGCATCCTTCGACAGACTTCTTCGACTTAGAGCTGGATGGAAAGCTTATCTGTTCCTCTTTCAGATGGCATTAATATATTTTACGAAAAGTCGTAAGAAATAAAATTTTTTTGATCAAAACTAAAATATCCTCGAAATCATTGAAGAAGAAGTACCTTATCAGACGAAAATATGCCTTATCTATTGAAGGACATTTAAATTTGTTTAATTGCATAAATGGGCGGCATTTAATTCAGAATTAATAGTTTTTTACATGAACAAAAAATTCGTTTAATTTTTTCCCATTAAATACTAGAATTATAGAAAAGTACATTGCGAAAAGAATCGGCAGTAGGACGGAAACGTGTTGACCACCGATTAGTTTTTTGCTTATAACTCTTGCATCCTTCGACCGACTTCTTCGACTAAGAGCTCGATGGAAAGGTTATCTGTTCCTCTTTCAGATGACATTAACATATTTTACGAAAAGTCATAAGAAATAAAACTTTTTTGATCAAAACTAAAATATCCTCGAAATCATTGAAGAAGAAGTACCTTGTCACACGAAAATATGCCTTATCTAATAATAGACATATAAATTTTTTTAATTGCATAAATTGGCGGCATTTTATTCGGAATTTATAGTTTCTTACATGGACAAAAAATTCGTTTAATTTTTTCCCATTATATATTAGAATTATAGAAAAGTACTTTGAGAAAGAATTGGCAGTAGGACGGAATCGTGTTGACCACCGATTAGTTTTTTGGTAATGACTCTTGCATCCTTCGACCGACTTGTAAGCTCGACGGAAAGCTTATCTATTCCTCTTTCAGATGACATTAACATATTTTACGAAAAGTCATAAGAAATAAAACTTTTTTGATCAAAACTAAAATATCCTCGAAATCATTGAAGAAGAAGTACCTTATCAGACGAAAATATGCCGTATCTAATAAGAGACATTTAATTTTTTCTAATTGCAGAAATGGGTGGCATTTTATTCAGAATTAATAGTTTTTTACATGGCCAAAAAATTCATTTAATTTTTTCCCATTAAATACTACAATTATAGAAAAGTACTATGCGAAAAGAATCGGCAATAGGACGGAATCGTGATCACCGCCGATTAGTTTTTTGCTAATAACTCTTGCATCCTTCGACAGACTTCTTCGACTAAGAGCTGGATGGAAAGCTTATCTATTTCTCTTTCAGATGACATTAACATATTTTACGAAAAGTCATAAGAAATAAAACTTTTTTGATCAAAACTAAAATATCCTCGAAATCATTGAAGAAGAAGTACCTTATCAGATGAAAATATGCCGTATCTAATAAGAGACATTTAATTTTTTTTAATTGCAGAAATGGGTGGCATTTTATTCAGAATTAAAAGTTTTTTACATGGCCAAAAAATTCATTTAATTTTTTCCCATTAAATACTAGAATTATAGAAGAGTACTATGCGAAAAGAATCGGTAGTAGGATGGAATCGTGATCACCACCGATTAGTCTCTTGCTAATTACTCTTGCATCCTTCGACAGACTTCTTCGACTAAGAGCTGGATGGAAAGCTTATCTGTTCCTCTTTCAGATGGCATTAACACATTTTACGAAAAGTCGTAAAAAATAACATTTTTTTAATCAAAACTAAAATATCCTCAAAATCATTGAAGAAGAAGTACCTTATCAGACGAAAATATGCCCTATCTAATAAGAGACATTTAATTTTTTTTAATTGCATAAATGGGCGGCATTTTATTCAGAATTAATAGTTTTTTACATGGACAAAAAATTCGTTTAATTTGTTCCCATTAAATACTAGAATTATAGAAGAGTACTTTGCGAAAAGAATCGTCAGTAGGACAGAATCGTTTTGACTACCGATTAGTTTTTGCTAATAACTCTTGCATCCTCCGACCGATTTCTTCGACTAAGAGCTCAATGGAAAGCTTATCTGTTCCTCTTTCAGATGGCATTAACATATTTTACGAAAAGTCGTAAGAAATAAAATTTTTTTGATCAAAACTAAAATATCCTCGAAATCATTGAAGAAGAAGTACCTTATCAGATGAAAATATGCCTTATCTATTGAGGGACATTTAAATTTGTTTAATTGCATAAATGGGCGGCATTTTATTCAGAATTAAAAGTTTTTTACATGGACAAAAAATTCGTTTAATTTTTTCCCATCAAATACTAGAATTATAGAAGAGTACTTTTCGAAACGAATCGGCAGTAGGACGGAATCGTGTTGACCACCGATTAGTATTTTGCTAATAACTCTTGCATCCTTCGACCGACTTGTTCGACTAAAAGCTCGATGGAAAGTTTATCTGTTCGTCTTTCAGATGACATAAACATATTTTACGAAAAGTCGTAAGAAATAAAATTTTTTTGATCAAAACTAAAATATCCTCGAAATCATTGAAGAAGAAGTACCTTATCAGACGAAAATATGCCTTATCTAATAATAGACATTTAAATTTTCTTAATTGCATAAATTGGCGGCATTTTATTCGAAATTTATAGTTTCTTACATGGACAAAAAATTCTTTTAATTTTTTCCCATTATATATTAGAATTATAGAAAAGTACTTTGCGGAAAGAATTGGCAGTAGGACGGAATCGTGTTGACCACCGATTAGTTTTTTGCTAATAACTCTTGCATCCTTCGACCGACTTCTTCGACTAAAAGCTCGATGGAAAGCTTATCTATTATTCTTTCAGATGACATTAACATATTTTACGAAAAGTCATAAGAAATAAAACTTTTTTGATCAAAACTAAAATATCCTCGAAATCATTGAAGAAGATGTATCTTATCAGACGAAAATATGCCCTATCTAATAAGAGACATTTAATTTTTTTTAATTGCAGAAATGGGTGGCATTTCATTCAGAATTAATAGTTTTTTGCATGGCCAAAAAATTCATTTCATTTTTTCCCATTAAATACTACAATTATAGAAAAGTACCTTGCGAAAAGAATCGGTAGTAGGATGGAATCGTGATCACCACCGATTACTTTTTTGCTAATAACTCTTGCATCCTTCGACAGACTTCTTCGACTAAGAGCTCGATGGAAAGCTTATCTGTTCCTCTTTCAGATGGCATTAACATATTTTACGAAAAGTCATAAGAAATAAAACTTTTTTGATCAAAACTAAAATATCCTCGAAATCATTGAAGAAGAAAAACCTTATCAGACAAAAATATGCCTTATCTATTGAGGGACATTTAAATTTTTTTTAATTGCATAAATGGGCGGCATTTTATTCAGAATTAATAGTGTTTTACATGGACAAAAAATTCGTTTAATTTTTTCCCATTAAATACTAGAATTAAAGAAAAGTACTTTGCGAAAAGAATCGGCAGTAGGACGGAATCGTGTTGACCACGGATTAGTTTTTTGCTAATAACTAATGTATCCTTCGATCGATTTCTTCGACTAAGAGCTCGATGGAAAGCTTATCTGTTCTTCTTTCAGATGGCATTAACATATTTTACGAAAAGTCATAAGAAATAAAATTTTTTTGATCAAAACTAAAATATCCTCGAAATCATTGAAGAGAAGTACCTTATACGAAGAAAATATGCCTTATCTAATAAGAGACATTTAAATTTTTTTAATTGCTTAAATGGGCGGCCTTTTATTCAGAATTAATATTTTTTTGATTGGACAAAAAATTCGTTTAATTTTTTCCCATCAAATACTAGAATTATAGAAGAGTACTTTGCGAAAAGAATCGGCAGTAGGACGGAATCGTTTTGACCACCGATTAGTTTTTTGCTAATAACTCTTGCATCCTTCGACAGACTTCTTCGACTAAGAGCTCGATGGAAAGCTTATCTATTCCTCTTTCAGATGACATTAACATATTTTACGAAAAGTCATAAGAAATACAACTTTTTTGATCAAAACTAAAATATCCTCGAAATCATTGAAGAAGAAGTACCTTATCAGATGAAAATATGCCGTATCTAATAAGAGACATTTAATTTTTTTTAATCGCAGAAATGGGTGGCATTTTATTCAGAATTAATAGTTTTTTACATGGCCAAAAAATTAATTTAATTTTTTCCCATTAAATACTACAATTATAGAAAAGTACTATGCGAAAAGAATCGGTAGTAGGATGGAATCGTGATCACCACCGATTAGTCTTTTGCTAATAACTCTTGCATCCTTCGACAGACTTCTTCGACTAAGAGCTGGATGGAAAGCTTATCTGTTCCTCTTTCAGATGGCATTAACATATTTTACGAATAGTCGTAAGAAATAAAATTTTTTTGATCAAAACTAAAATATCCTCGAAATCATTGAAGAAGAAGTACCTTATCAGACGAAAATATGCCTTATCTATTGAGGGACATTTAAATTTGTTTAATTGCATAAATGGGCGGCATTTTATTCAGAATTAATAGTTTTTTACATGGACAAAAAATTCGTTTAATTTTTTCCCATCAAATACTAGAATCATAGAAGAGTACTTTGCGAAAAGAATCGGCAGTAGGACGGAATCGTTTTGACCACCGATTAGTTTTTTGCTAATAACTCTTGCATCCTTCGACAGACTTCTTCGACTAAGAGCTCGATGGAAAGCTTATCTATTCCTCTTTCAGATGACATTAACATATTTTACGAAAAGTCATAAGAAATACAACTTTTTTGATCAAAACTAAAATATCCTCGAAATCATTGAAGAAGAAGTACCTTATCAGATGAAAATATGCCGTATCTAATAAGAGACATTTAATTTTTTTTAATCGCAGAAATGGGTGGCATTTTATTCAGAATTAATAGTTTTTTACATGGCCAAAAAATTAATTTAATTTTTTCCCATTAAATACTACAATTATAGAAAAGTACTATGCGAAAAGAATCGGTAGTAGGATGGAATCGTGATCACCACCGATTAGTCTTTTGCTAATAACTCTTGCATCCTTCGACAGACTTCTTCGACTAAGAGCTGGATGGAAAGCTTATCTGTTCCTCGTTCAGATGGCATAAAAATATTTTACGAATAGTCGTAAGAAATAAAATTTTTTTGATCAAAACTAAAATATCCTCGAAATCATTGAAGAAGAAGTACCTTATCAGACGAAAATATGCCTTATCTATTGAGGGACATTTAAATTTGTTTAATTGCATAAATGGGCGGCATTTTATTCAGAATTAATAGTTTTTTACATGGACAAAAAATTCGTTTAATTTTTTCCCATCAAATACTAGAATCATAGAAGAGTACTTTGCGAAAAGAATCGGCAGTAGGACGGAATCGTTTTGACCACCGATTAGTTTTTTGCTAATAACTCTTGCATCCTTCGACAGACTTCTTCGACTAAGAGCTCGATGGAAAGCTTATCTGTTCCTCTTTGAGATGGCATTAACACATTTTACGAAAAGTCGTAAGAAATAACATTTTTTTTTATCAAAACTAAAATATCCTCGAAATCATTGAAGAAGAAGTACCTTATCAGACGAAAATATGCCTTATCTCATAAGAGACATTTAAATTTTTTTAATTGCATAAATGGGCGGCATTTTATTCAGAATTAATAGTTTTTTACATGGACAAAAAAGTCGTTTAATTTTTTCCCATTAAATATTAGAATTATTGATAAGTACTTTGCGAAAAGAATCGGCAGTAGGACGGAAACGTGTTGACCAACGATTAGTTTTTTGCTAATAACTCTTGCATCCTTCGACCGAGTTCTTCGACTAAGAGCTCGATGGAAAGCTTATCTGTTCCTCTTTCAGATGACATTAACATATTTTACGAAAAGTCATAAGAAATAAAACCTTTTTGATCAAAACTAAAATATCCTCGAAATCATTGAAGAAGAAGTACCTTATCGGACGAAAATATGCCTTATCTAATAAGAGACATTTAAATTTTTTTAATTGCATAAATGGGCGGCATTTTATTCAGAATTAATAGTTTTTAACATGGACAAAAAAGTCGTTTAATTTTTTCCCATTAAATATTAGAATTATAGATAAGTACTTTGCGAAAAGAATCGGCAGTAGGACGGAAACGTGTTGACCACCGATTAGTTTTTTGCTAATAACTCTTGCATCCTTCGACCGACTTGTTCGACTAAAAGCTCGATGGAAAGCTTATCTGTTCGTCTTTCAGATGACATAAACATATTTTACGAAAAGTCATAAGAAATAAAACTTTTTTGATCAAAACTAAAATATCCTCGAAATCATTGAAGAAGAAGTACCTTATCAGACGAAAATATGCCCTATCTAATAAGAGACATTTAATTTTTTTTAATTGCAGAAATGGGTGGCATTTTATTCAGAATTAATAGTTTTTTACATGGCCAAAAATTAATTTAATTTTTTCCCATTAAATACTAGAATTATAGAAGAGTACTTTTCGAAACGAATCGGCAGTAGGACGAATCGTGTTGACCACCGATTAGTATTTTGCTAATAACTCTTGCATCCTTCGACCGACCTGTTCGACTAAAAGCTCGATGGAAAGCTTATCTGTTCGTCTTTCAGATGACATAAACATATTTTACGAAAAGTCGTAAGAAATAAAATTTTTTTGATCAAAACTAAAATATCCTCGAAATCATTGAAGAAGAAGTACCTTTTCAGACGAAAATATGCCTTATCTAATAATAGACATTTAAATTTTTTTAATTGCATAAATTGGCGGCATTTTATTCGAAATTTATAGTTTCTTACATGGACAAAAAATTCTTTTAATTTTTTCCCATTATATATTAGAATTATAGAAAAGTACTTTGCGGAAAGAATTCGCAGTAGGACGGAATCGTGTTGACCACCGATTAGTTTTTTGCTAATAACTCTTGCATCCTTCGACCGACTTCTTCGACTAAAAGCTCGATGGAAAGCTTATCTATTCCTCTTTCAGATGACATTAACATATTTTACGAAAAGTCATAAGAAATAAAACTTTTTTGATCAAAACTAAAATATCCTCGAAATGATTGAAGAAGATGAACCTTATCAGACGAAAATATGCCCTATCTAATAAGAGACATTTAATTTTTTTTAATTGCAGAAATGGGTGGCATTTTATTCAGAATTAATAGTTTTTTACATGGCCAAAAAATTCATTTAATTTTTTCACATTAAATACTACAATTATAGAAGAGTACCTTGCGAAAAGAATCGGTAGTAGGATGGAATCGTGATCACCACCGATTAGTTTTTTGCTAATAACTCTTGCATCCTTCGACAGTTTTCTTCGACTAAGAGCTCGATGGAAAGCTTATCTGTTCCTCTTTCAGATGGCATTAACATATTTTACGAAAAGTCATAAGAAATAAAACTTTTTTGATCAAAACTAAAATATCCTCGAAATCATTGAAGAAGAAAAACCTTATAAGACAAAAATATGCCTTATCTATTGAGGGACATTTAAATTTTTTTTAATTGCATAAATGGGCGGCATTTTATTCAGAATTAATAGTGTTTTACATGGACAAAAAATTCGTTTAATTTTATTAGAATTATAGAAAAGTACTTAGCGAAAAGAATCGGCAGTAGGACGGAAACGTGTTGACCACCGATTAGTGTTTTGCTAATAACTCTTGCATCCTTCGACCGATTTCTTCGACTAAAAGCTCGATGGAAAACTTATCTGTTCATCTTTCAGATGGCATTAACATATCTTACGAAAAGTCGTTAGAAATAAACTTTTTTTGATGAAAACTAAAATATCCTCGAAATCATTGAAGAAGAAGTACCTTTTCAGACGAAAATATGCCCTATCTAATAAGAGACATTTAAATTTTTTTAATTGCATAAATGGGCGGCATTTTATTCAGAATTAATAGTTTTTTACATGGACAAAAAAGTCGTTTAATTTTTTCCCATTAAATATTTGAATTATAGATAAGTACTTTGCGAAAAGAATCGGCAGTAGGACGGAAACGTGTTGAACACCGATTAGTTTTTTGCTAATAACTCTTGCATCCTTCGACCGACTTCTTCGACTAAGAGCTCGATGGAAAACTTATCTGTTCGTCTTTCAGATGGCATTAACATATCTTACGAAAAGTCGTTAGAAATAAACTTTTTTTGATGAAAACTAAAATATCCTCGAAATCATTGAAGAAGAAGTACCTTATCGGACGAAAATATTCCTTATCTAATAAGAGACATTTAAATTTTTTTAATTACATAAATGGCCGGCATTTTATTCAGAATTAATAGTTTTTTACATGGACAAAAAAGTTGTTTAATTTTTTCCCATTAAATATTAGAATTATAGATAAGTACTTTGCGAAAAGAATCGGCAGTAGGACGGAAACGTGTTGACCACCGATTAGTTTTTTGCTAATAACTCTTGCATCCTTCGACCGACTTCTTCGACTAAGAGCTCGATGGAAAACTTATCTGTTCGTCTTTCAGATGGCATTAACATATCTTACGAAAAGTCGTAAGAAATAAACTTTTTTTGATGAAAACTAAAATATCCTCGAAATCATTGAAGAAGAAGTACCTTATAAGACGAAAATGTGCCTTATCAAATAAGAGACATTTAAATTTTTTTAATTGCATAAATGGGCGGCATTTTATTCAGAATTAATAGTTTTTTACATGGACAAAAAATTCGTTTAATTTTTTAGCATTAAATACTAGAATTATAGAAAAGTACTTTGCGAAAAGAATCGGCAATAGGACGGAATCGTGTTGACCATCGATTAGTTTTTTGCTAATAACTCTTGCATACTTCGACCGACTTCTTCGACTAAGAGCTCGATGGAAAGCTTATCTGGTCCTCTTCCAGTAGGACTTCTTCGACTAAGAGCTCCATGGAAAGCTTATCTGTTCCTCTTTCAGATGGCATTAACATATTTTACGAAAAGTCGTAAGAAATAAAATTTTTTTTATCAAAACTAAAATATCCTCGAAATCATTGAAGAAGAAGTACCTTATCAGACGAAAATATGCCTTATCTAATCAGGGACATTTAAATTTTTTTAATTGCATAAATGGGTGGCATTTTATTCAGAATTAATTGTTTTTTAGATGGACCAAAAATTCGTGTAATATTTTCCCATTAAATACTAGAATTATAGAAAAGTACTTTGCGAAAAGAATCGGCAGTAGGACGGAATCGTGTTGACCATCGATTAGTTTTTTGCTAATAACTCTTGCCTACTTCGACCGACTTCTTCGACTAGGACATCGATGGAAAGCTTATCTGGTCCCATTCTAGTAGGACTTCTTCGACTAAGAGCTCGATGGAAAGCTTATCTGTTCCTCTTTCAGATGGCATTAACATATTTTACGAAAAGTCAAAAGAAGTAAAATTTTTTTGATCAAAACTAAAATATCCTCGAAATCATTGAAGAAGTACCTTATCAGACGAAAATATGCCTTATCTAATCATGGACATTTAAATTTTTTTAATTGCATAAATGGGTGGCATTTTATTCAGAATTAATTGTTTTTTACATGAACCAAAAATTGGTTTAATATTTTCCCATTAAATACTAGAATTATAGAAAAGTACTTTGCGAAAAGAATCGGCAGTAGGACGGAATCGTGTTGACCATCGATTAGTTTTTTGCTAATAACTCTTGCATACTTTGACCGACTTCTACGACTAAGAGCTCGATGGAAAGCTTATCTGGTCCTCTTCCACATGGCATTAACATATTTTACAAAAAGTCATAAGAAATAAAATTTTTTTGATCAAAACTAAAATATCCTCGAAATCATTGAAGAAGAAGTACCTTATCAGACGAAAATATGCCTTATCTAATATGAGACATTTAAATTTTCTTAACTGCATAAATGAGCGGCATTTTATTCAGAATTAATAGTTTTTTACATGGACAAAAAATTCGTTTAATTTTTTTCCATTAAATATAAGAATTATAGAAAAGTACTTTGCGAAAAGAATCGGCAGTAGGAAGGAATCGTGTTGACCACCGATTAGTTTTTTGCTAATAACTCTTGCATCCTTCGACCGACTTCTTCGACTAAGAGTTCGATGGAAAGCTTATCTATTCCTCTTTCAGATGGCATTAACACATTTTACGAAAAGTCAAAAGAAATAAAATTTTTTTGATCGAAACTAAAATATCCTCGAAATCATTGAAAAAGAAGTACCTTTTCAGACGAAAATATGCCTTATCTAATAAGAGACATTTAAATTTTCTTAATTGCATTAATGGGCGGCACTTTATTCAGAATTAATAGTTTTTTACATGGACAAAAAATTAGTTTAATTTTTTCCCATTAAATAGTAGAATTATAGAAAAGTACTTAGCGAAAACAATCGGCAGTAGGACGTAAACGTGTTGACCACCGATTAGTTTTTTGCTAATAACTCTTGCATCCTCGAATAACTTGCACAACTAAAATATCCTCGAAATCATTAAAAAAGAAGAACCTTATCAGACGAAAATATGCCTTATCTAATGAGAGACATTTAAATTATCTTAATTACATTAATGGGCGGCACTTTATTCAGGATTAATAGTTTTTTACATAGACAAAAAATTCGTTTAATTTTTTCGTATTAAATACTAGAATTATAGAAAAGTACTTTGCGAAAAGAATCGGCAGTAGGACGGAAACGTGTTGGCCACCGATTAGTTTTTTGCTAATAACTCTTGCATCCTTCGACCGACTTCTTCGACCGACTTCTTCGACTAAAAGCTCGATGGAAAGCTTATCTGTTCCTATTTCAGATGGCATTAACATATTTTACAAAAAGTCGTAAGAAATAAAATTTTTTTGATCAAAACTAAAATATCCTCGAAATCATTCAAGAAAAAGTACCTTATCAGACGGAAATATGCCTTATCTAATAAAAGACATTTAAATTTTTTTAATTAAATAAATGGGCGGCATTTTATTCAGAATTAATAGTTTTTTACATGGACAAAAAATTCGTTAAATTTTCTCCCATTAAATACTAGAATTATAGAAAAGTACTTTGCGAAAATAATCGGCAGTAGAACGGAATTGTGTTGACCACCGATTAGTTTTTTGCTAATAACTCTTGCATCCTTCGACCGACTTCTTCGACTAAGAGCTCGATGGAAAGCTTATCTGTTCCTCTTTCAGAGGGCATTAACATATTTTACGAAAAGTCATAAGGAATAAAATTTTTTTGATCAAAACTAAAATATCCTCGAAATCATTGGAGAAGAAGTACCTTATCAGACGGAAATATACCTTTTCTAATAAGAGACATTTAAATTTTTTTATTGCATAAATGGGCGGCATTTTATTCGGTATTAATAGTTTTTTACATGGACAAAAAATTCGTTAAATTTTTTTCCATTAAATATTAGAAATATAGAAAAGTACTTTGCGAAAAGAATTGGCAGTAGGACGGAATCGTTTTGACCAGCGATTAGTTTTTTGCTAATAACTCTTGTATCCTTCGACCGACTTCTTCGACTAAGAGCTCGATGAAAAGCTTATCTGTTCCTCTTTCAGATGACATTAACATATTTTACGAAAAGTCGTAAGGAATAAAATTTTTTTTTATCAAAACTAAAATATCCTCGAAATCAATGAAAAAGAAGTATCTTATCAGACGAAAATTTGCCTTATCTAATAAGAGACATTTAAATTTTTTTAATTGCATAAATGGGCGGCATTTTATTCAGAATTAATAGTTTTTTAGAGGGACAAAAAATTCGTTTAATTTTTTCCCATTATATATTAGAATTATAGAAAAGTACTTTACAAAAAGAATCGGCAGTAGGAAGGAATCGTGTTGACCACCGATTAGTTTTTTGCTAATAACTCTTGCATCATTCGACCGACTTCTTCGACTAAGAGCTCGATGGAAAGCTTATCTGTTCGTCTTTCAGATGGCATTAACATATTTTACGAAAAGTCATAAGAAATAAAATTTTTTTGATCAAAACTAAAATATCCTCGAAATCATTGAAGAAGAAGTACCTTATCAGAAAAAAATATGCCTTATGTAATGAGAGACATTTAAATTTTCTTAATTGCATTAATGGGCGGTACTTTATTCAGAATTAATAGTTTTTTAAATGGACAAAAAATTCGTTTAATTTTTTCCCATTAAATAGTAGAATTATAGAAAAGTACTTAGCGAAAACAATCGGCAGTAGGACGGAAACGTGTTGACCACCGATTAGTTTTTTGCTAATAACTCTTGCATCCTCGAATAACTTGCATAACTAAAATATCCTCGAAATCATTGAAAAGAAGTACCTTATCAGACGAAAATATGCCTTATCTAATGAGAGACATTTAAATTTTCTTAATTGCATTAATGGGCGGCACTTTATTCAGAATTAATAGTTTTTTACATGGACAAAAAAATTAGTTTAATTTTTTCCCATTAAATAGTAGAATTATAGAAAAGTACTTAGCGAAAACAATCGGCAGTAGGACGGAAACGTGTTGACCACCGATTAGTTTTTTGCTAATAACTCTTGCATCCTCGAATAACTTGCATAACTTAAATATCCTCGAAATCATTAAAAAAAAAGTACCTTATCAGACGAAAATATGCCTTATTTAATGAGAGACATTTACATTATCTTAATTGCATTAATGGGCGGCATTTTATTCAGAATTAATAGTTTTTTACATAGACAAAAAATTCGTTTAATTTTTCCGTATTAAATACTAGAATTATAGAAAAGTACTTTGCGAAAAGAATCGGCAGTAGTACGAAAACGTGTTGACCACCGATTAGTTTTTTGCTAATAACTCTTGCTTCCTTCGACCGACTTCTTCAACCGACTTCTTCGACTAAAAGCTCGATGGAAAGCTTATCTGTTCCTATTTCAGATAGCATTAACATATTTTACAAAAAGTCATAAGAAATAAAATTTTTTTGATCAAAACTAAAATATCCTCGAAATCATTGAAAAAAAAGTACCTTATCAGACGGAAATATGTCTTATCTAATAAAAGACATTTAAATTTTTTTAATTGCATAAATGGGCGGCATTTTATTCAGAATTAATAGTTTTTTACATGGACAAAAAATTCCTTAAATTTTTTCCCATTAAATACTAGAATTATAGAAAAGTACTTTGCGAAAAGAATCGGCAGTAGGACGGAATCGTGTTGACCATCGATTAGTTTTTTGCTAATAACTCTTGCATACTTCGAGCGACTTCTTCGACTAAGAACTCAATGGAAAGCTTATCTGTTCCTCTTTCAGAGGGCATTAACATATTTTACGAAAAGTCATAAGGAATGAAATTTTTTTGATCAAAACTAAAATATCCTCGAAATCATTGAAGAAGAAGTACCTTATCAGGCGAAAATATGCCCTTTCTAATAAGAGACATTTAAATTTTCTTAATTGCATTAATGGGCGGTACTTTATTCAGAATTAATAGTTTTTTAAATGGACAAAAAATTCGTTTAATTTTTTCCTATTAAATAGTAGAATTATAGAAAAGTACTTTGCAAAAAGAATCGGCAGTAGGAAGGAATCGTGTTGACCACCGATTAGTTTTTTGCTAATAACTCTTGCATCCTTCGACCCACTTCTTCGACTAAGAGCTCGATGAAAAGCTTATCTGTTCCTCTTTCAGATGACATTTACATATTTTACGAAAAGTCGTAAGGAATAAAATTTTTTTTTATCAAAACTAAAATATCCTCGAAATCAATGAAAAAGAAGTATCTTATCAGACGAAAATTTGCCTTATCTAATAAGAGACATTTAAATTTTTTTAATTGCATAAATGGGCGGCATTTTATTCAGAATTAATAGTTTTTTAGAGGGACAAAAAATTCGTTTAATTTTTTCCCATTATATATTAGAATTATAGAAAAGTACTTTACAAAAAGAATCGGCAGTAGGAAGGAATCGTGTTGACCACCGATTAGTTTTTTGCTAATAACTCTTGCATCATTCGACCGACTTCTTCGACTAAGAGCTCGATGGAAAGCTTATCTGCTCGTCTTTCAGATGGCATTAATATATTTTACGAAAAGTCATAAGAAATAAAATTTTTTTGATCAAAACTAAAACATCCTCGAAATCATTGAAGAAGAAGTACCTTATCAGGCGAAAATATGCCTTATCTAATAAGAGACATTTAAATTTTCTTAATTGCATTAATGGGCGGTACTTTATTCAGAATTAATAGTTTTTTACATGGACAAAAAATTCGTTTAATTTTTTCCCATTACATATTAGAATTTTGAAAAGTACTTTGCAAAAAGAATCGGCAGTAGGACGGAATCGTGTTGACCACCGATTAGTTTTTTGCTTATAACTCTTGCATCCTTCGACCGACTTCTTCGACTAAGAGCTCGATGGAAAGTTTATCTGTTCGTCTTTCAGATGGCATTAACATATTTTACGAAAAGTCATAAGAAATAAAATTTTTTTGATCAAAACTAAAATATCCTCGAAATCATTGAAGAAGAAGTACCTTATCAGGCGAAAATATGCCCTATCTAATAAGAGACATTTAAATTTTCTTAATTGCATTAATGGGCGGTACTTTATTCAGAATTAATAGTTTTTTAAATGGACAAAAAATTCGTTTAATTTTTTCCCATTAAATAGTAGAATTATAGAAAAGTACTTTGCAAAAAGAATCGGCAGTAGGAAGGAATCGTGTTGACCACCGATTAGTTTTTTGCTAATAACTCTTGCATCCTTCGACCCACTTCTTCGACTAAGAGCTCGATGAAAAGCTTATCTGTTCCTCTTTCAGATGACATTTACATATTTTACGAAAAGTCGTAAGGAATAAAATTTTTTTTTATCAAAACTAAAATATCCTCGAAATCAATGAAAAAGAAGTATCTTATCAGACGAAAATTTGCCTTATCTAATAAGAGACATTTAAATTTTTTTAATTGCATAAATGGGCGGCATTTTATTCAGAATTAATAGTTTTTTAGAGGGACAAAAAATTCGTTTAATTTTTTCCCATTATATATTAGAATTATAGAAAAGTACTTTACAAAAAGAATCGGCAGTAGGAAAGAATCGTGTTGACCACCGATTAGTTTTTTGCTAATAACTCTTGCATCATTCGACCGACTTCTTCGACTAAGAGCTCGATGGAAAGCTTATCTGTTCGTCTTTCAGATGGCATTAACATATTTTACGAAAAGTCATAAGAAATAAAATTTTTTTGATCAAAACTAAAATATCCTCGAAATCATTGAAGAAGAAGTACCTTATCAGAAAAAAATATGCCTTATCTAATGAGAGACATTTAAATTTTCTTAATTGCATTAATGGGCGGTACTTTATTCAGAATTAATAGTTTTTTAAATGGACAAAAAATTCGTTTAATTTTTTCCCATTAAATAGTAGAATTATAGAAAAGTACTTAGCGAAAACAATCGGCAGTAGGACGGAAACGTGTTGACCACCGATTAATTTTTTGCTAATAACTCTTGCATCCTCGAATAACTTGCATAACTAAAATATCCTCGAAATCATTGAAAAGAAGTACCTTATCAGACGAAAATATGCCTTATCTAATGAGAGACATTTAAATTTTTTTAAATAGGTGGCATTTTATTCAGAATTAATAGTTTTTAACATGGACAAAAAATTCGTTTAATTTTTTCCCATTAAATAGTACAATTATAGAAAAGTACTTAGCGAAAACCATCGGCAGTAGGACGGAAGCGTGTTGACCACCGATTAGTTTTTTGCTAATAACTCTTGCATCCTCGAACAACTTGCATAACTAAAATATCCTCGAAATCATTGAAAAAGAAGTACCTTATCAGACGAAAATATGCCTTATCTAATGAGAGACATTTAAATTTTCTTAATTGCATTAATGGGCGGCACTTTATTCAGAATTAATAGTTTTTTACATGGACAAAAAAATTAGTTTAATTTTTTCCCATTAAATAGTAGAATTATAGAAAAGTACTTAGCGAAAACAATCGGCAGTAGGACGGAAACGTGTTGACCACCGATTAGTTTTTTGCTAATAACTCTTGCATCCTCGAATAACTTGCATAACTTAAATATCCTCGAAATCATTAAAAAAGAAGTACCTTATCAGACGAAAATATGCCTTATCTAATGAGAGACATTTACATTATCTTAATTGCATTAATTGGCGGAATTTTATTCAGATTTAATAGTTTTTTACATAGACAAAAAATTCGTTTAATTTTTCCGTATTAAATACTAGAATTATAGAAAAGTACTTTGCGAAAAGAATCGGCAGTAGTACGGAAACGTATTGACCACCGATTAGTTTTTTGCTAATAACTCTTGCTTCCTTCGACCGACTTCTTCAACCGACTTCTTCGACTAAAAGCTCGATGGAAAGCTTATCTGTTCCTATTTCAGATAGCATTAACATATTTTACAAAAAGTCATAAGAAATAAAATTTTTTTGATCAAAACTAAAATATCCTCGAAATCATTGAAAAAAAAGTACCTTATCAGACGGAAATATGTCTTATCTAATAAAAGACATTTAAATTTTTTTAATTGCATAAATGGGCGGCATTTTATTCAGAATTAATAGTTTTTTACATGGACAAAAAATTCCTTAAATTTTTTCCCATTAAATACTAGAATTATAGAAAAGTACTTTGCGAAAAGAATCGGCAGTAGGACGGAATCGTGTTGACCATCGATTAGTTTTTTGCTAATAACTCTTGCATACTTCGACCGACTTCTTCGACTAAGAACTCAATGGAAAGCTTATCTGTTCCTCTTTCAGAGGGCATTAACATATTTTACGAAAAGTCATAAGGAATAAAATTTTTTTGATAAAACTAAAATATCCTCGAAATCATTGAAGAAGAAGTACCTTATCAGACGAAAATATGCCTTATCTAATAAGAGACATTTAAATTTTTTTGATTGCATAAATGGGCGGCATTTTTTTCCCATTATATATTAGAATTATAGAAAAGTACTTTGCAAAAAGAATCGGCAGTAGGAAGGAATCGTGTTGACCACCGATTAGTTTTTTGCTAATAACTCTTGCATCCTTCGACCGACTTCTTCGACTAAGAGCTCGATGGAAAGCTTATCTGTTCGTCTTTCAGATGGCATTAATATATTTTACGAAAAGTCATAAGAAATAAAATTTTTTTGATCAAAACTAAAACATCCTCGAAATCATTGAAGAAGAAGTACCTTATCAGGCGAAAATATGCCTTATCTAATAAGAGACATTTAAATTTTCTTAATTGCATTAATGGGCGGTACTTTATTCAGAATTAATAGTTTTTTACATGGACAAAAAATTCGTTTAATTTTTTCCCATTATATATTAGAATTTTGAAAAGTACTTTGCAAAAAGAATCGGGAGTAGGACGGAATCGTGTTGACCACCGATTAGTTTTTTGCTAATAACTCTTGCATCCTTCGACCGACTTCTTCGACTAAGAGCTCGATGGAAAGCTTATCTGTTCGTCTTTCAGATGGCATTAACATATTTTACGAAAAGTCATAAGAAATAAAATTTTTTTGATCAAAACTAAAATATCCTCGAAATCATTGAAGAAGAAGTACCTTATCAGGCGAAAATATGCCCTATCTAATAAGAGACATTTAAATTTTCTTAATTGCATTAATGGGCGGTACTTTATTCAGAATTAATAGTTTTTTAAATGGACAAAAAATTCGTTTAATTTTTTTCTATTAAATAGTAGAATTATAGAAAAGTACTTTGCAAAAAGAATCGGCAGTAGGAAGGAATCGTGTTGACCACCGATTAGTTTTTTGCTAATAACTCTTGCATCCTTCGACCCACTTCTTCGACTAAGAGCTCGATGAAAAGCTTATCTGTTCCTCTTTCAGATGACATTTACATATTTTACGAAAAGTCGTAAGGAATAAAATTTTTTTTTATCAAAACTAAAATATCCTCGAAATCAATGAAAAAGAAGTATCTTATCAGACGAAAATTTGCCTTATCTAATAAGAGACATTTAAATTTTTTTAATTGCATAAATGGGCGGCATTTTATTCAGAATTAATAGTTTTTTAGAGGGACAAAAAATTCGTTTAATTTTTTCCCATTATATATTAGAATTATAGAAAAGTACTTTACAAAAAGAATCGGCAGTAGGAAGGAATCGTGTTGACCACCGATTAGTTTTTTGCTAATAACTCTTGCATCATTCGACCGACTTCTTTGACTAAGAGCTCGATGGAAAGCTTATCTGTTCGTCTTTCAGATGGCACTAATATATTTTACGAAAAGTCATAAGAAATAAAATTTTTTTGATCAAAACTAAAACATCCTCGAAATCATTGAAGAAGAAGTACCTTATCAGGCGAAAATATGCCTTATCTAATAAGAGACATTTAAATTTTCTTAATTGCATTAATGGGCGGTACTTTATTCAGAATTAATAGTTTTTTACATGGACAAAAAATTCGTTTAATTTTTTCCCATTATATATTAGAATTTTGAAAAGTACTTTGCAAAAAGAATCGGCAGTAGGACGGAATCGTGTTGACCACCGATTAGTTTTTTGCTAATAACTCTTGCATCCTTCGACCGACTTCTTCGACTAAGAGCTCGATGGAAAGCTTATCTGTTCGTCTTTCAGATGGCATTAACATATTTTACGAAAAGTCATAAGAAATAAAATTTTTTTGATCAAAACTAAAATATCCTCGAAATCATTGAAGAAGAAGTACCTTATCAGACGAAAATATGCCCTATCTAATAAGAGACATTTAAATTTTCTTAATTGCATTAATGGGCGGTACTTTATTCAGAATTAATAGTTTTTTAAATGGACAAAAAATTCGTTTAATTTTTTCCCATTAAATAGTAGAATTATAGAAAAGTACTTTGCAAAAAGAATCGGCAGTAGGAAGGAATCGTGTTGACCACCGATTAGTTTTTTCCTAATAACTCTTGCATCCTTCGACCCACTTCTTCGACTAAGAGCTCGATGAAAAGCTTATCTGTTCCTCTTTCAGATGACATTTACATATTTTACGAAAAGTCGTAAGGAATAAAATTTTTTTTTATCAAAACTAAAATATCCTCGAAATCAATGAAAAAGAAGTATCTTATCAGACGAAAATTTGCCTTATCTAATAAGAGACATTTAAATTTTTTTAATTGCATAAATGGGCGGCATTTTATTCAGAATTAATAGTTTTTTAGAGGGACAAAAAATTCGTTTAATTTTTTCCCATTATATATTAGAATTATAGAAAAGTACTTTACAAAAAGAATCGGCAGTAGGAAAGAATCGTGTTGACCACCGATTAGTTTTTTGCTAATAACTCTTGCATCATTCGACCGACTTCTTCGACTAAGAGCTCGATGGAAAGCTTATCTGTTCGTCTTTCAGATGGCATTAACATATTTTACGAAAAGTCATAAGAAATAAAATTTTTTTGATCAAAACTAAAATATCCTCGAAATCATTGAAGAAGAAGTACCTTATCAGAAAAAAATATGCCTTATCTAATGAGAGACATTTAAATTTTCTTAATTGCATTAATGGGCGGTACTTTATTCAGAATTAATAGTTTTTTAAATGGACAAAAAATTCGTTTAATTTTTTCCCATTAAATAGTAGAATTATAGAAAAGTACTTAGCGAAAACAATCGGCAGTAGGACGGAAACGTGTTGACCACCGATTAGTTTTTTGCTAATAACTCTTGCATCCTCGAATAACTTGCATAACTAAAATATCCTCGAAATCATTGAAAAGAAGTACCTTATCAGACGAAAATATGCCTTATCTAATGAGAGACATTTAAATTTTTTTAAATAGGTGGCATTTTATTCAGAATTAATAGTTTTTAACATGGACAAAAAATTCGTTTAATTTTTTCCCATTAAATAGTACAATTATAGAAAAGTACTAAGCGAAAACCATCGGCAGTAGGACGGAAGCGTGTTGACCACCGATTAGTTTTTTGCTAATAACTCTTGAATCCTCGAACAACTTGCAAAACTAAAATATCCTCGAAATCATTGAAAAAGAAGTACCTTATCAGACGAAAATATGCCTTATCTAATGAGAGACATTTAAATTTTCTTAATTGCATTAATGGGCGGCACTTTATTCAGAACTAATAGTTTTTTATATGGACAAAAAAATTAGTTTAATTTTTTCCCATTAAATAGTAGAATTATAGAAAAGTACTTAGCGAAAACAATCGGCAGTAGGACGGAAACGTGTTGACCACCGATTAGTTTTTTGCTAATAACTCTTGCATCCTCGAATAACTTGCATAGCTTAAATATCCTCGAAATCATTAAAAAAGAAGTACCTTATCAGACGAAAATATGCCTTATCTAATGAGAGACATTTAAATTATCTTAATTGCATTAATGGGCGGCATTTTATTCAGAATTAATAGTTTTTTACATAGACAAAAAATTCGTTTAATTTTTTCGTATTAAATACTAGAATTATAGAAAAGTACTTTGCGAAAAGAATCGGCAGTAATACGGAAACGTGTTGACCACCGATTAGTTTTTTGCTAATAACTCTTGCTTCCTTCGACCGACTTCTTCAACCGACTTCTTCGACTAAAAGCTCGATGGAAAGCTTATCTGTTCCTATTTCAGATGGCATTAACATATTTTACAAAAAGTCATAAGAAATAAAATTTTTTTGATCAAAACTAAAATATCCTCGAAATCATTGAAAAAAAAAGTACCTTATCAGACGGAAATATGTCTTATCTAATAAAAGACATTTAAATTTTTTTAATTGCATAAATGGGCGGCATTTTATTCAGAATTAATAGTTTTTTACATGGACAAAAAATTCGTTAAATTTTTTCCCATTAAATACTAGAATTATAGAAAAGTACTTTGCGAAAAGAATCGGCAGTAGGACGGAATCGTGTTGACCATCGATTAGTTTTTTGCTAATAACTCTTGCATACTTCGACCGACTTCTTCGACTAAGAACTCAATGGAAAGCTTATCTGTTCCTCTTTCAGAGAGCATTAACATATTTTACGAAAAGTCATAAGGAATAAAATTTTTTTGATCAAAACTAAAATATCCTCGAAATCATTGAAGAAGAAGTACCTTATCAGACGAAAATATGCCTTTTCTAATAAGAGACATTTAAATTTTTTTAATTGCATAAATGGGTGGCATTTTATTCAGAATTAATAGTTTTTTAGAGGGACAAAAAATTCGTTTAATTTTTTCCCATTATATATTAGAATTATAGAAAAGTACTTTAAAAAAAAAATCGGCAGTAGGAAGGAATCGTTTTGACCACCGATTAGTTTTTTGCTAATAACTCTTGCATCCTTCGACCGACTTCTTCGACTAAGAGTTCGATGGAAAGCTTATCTATTCCTCTTTCAGATGGCATTAACTCATTTTACGAAAAGTCAAAAGAAATAAAATTTTTTTGATCAAAACTAAAATATCCTCGAAATCATTGAAGAAGAAGTACCTTATCAGGCGAAAATATGCCTTATCTAATAAGAGACATTTAAATTTTTTTAATTGCATAAATGGGCGGCATTTTATTCAGAATTAATAGTTTTTTACATGGACAAAAAATTCGTTTAATTTTTTCCCATTATATATTAGAATTATAGAAAAGCACTTTGCAAAAAGAATCGACAGTAGGAAGGAATCATGTTGACCACCGATTAGTTTTTTGCTAATAACTCTTGCATCCTTCGACCGACTTCTTCGACTAAGAGCTCGATGGAAAGCTTATCTGTTCGTCTTTCAGATGGCATTAACATATTTTACGAAAAGTCATAAGAAATAAAATTTTTTTGATCAAAACTAAAATATCCTCGAAATCATTGAAGAAAAAAAACCTTATCAGACGGAAATATGCCTTATCTAATAAGAGACATTTAAATTTTCTTAATTGCATTAATGGGCGGTACTTTATTCAGAATTAATAGTTTTTTACATGGACAACAAATTCGTTTAATTTTTTCCCATTATATATTAGAATTATAGAAAAGTACTTTGCAAAAAGAATCGGCAGTAGGAAGGAATCGTGTTGACCACCGATTAGTTTTTTGCTAATAACTTTTGCATCCTTCGACCGACTTCTTCGACTAAGAGCTCGATGGAAAGCTTATCTGTTCGTCTTTCAGATGGCATTAATATATTTTACGAAAAGTCATAAGAAATAAAATTTTTTTGATCAAAACTAAAATATCCTCGAAATCATTGAAGAAGAAGTACCTTATCAGGCGAAAATATGCCTTATCTAATAAGAGACATTTACATTTTTTTATTGCATAAATGGGCGGCATTTTATTCGGAATTAATAGTTTTTTACATGGACAAAAAATTCGTTTAATTTTTTTCCATTAAATATTAGAAATATAGAAAAGTACTTTGCGAAAAGAATTGGCAGTAGGACGGAATCGTTTTGACCAGCGATTAGTTTTTTGCTAATAACTCTTGCATCCTTCGTACCACTTCTTCGACTAAGAGCTCGATGGAAAGCTTATCTGTTCCTCTTTCAGATGACATTAACATATTTTACGAAAAGTCGTAAGGAATAAAATTTTTTTTATCAAAACTAAAATATCCTCGAAATCAATGAAAAAGAAGTACCTTATCAGACGAAAATTTGCCTTATCTAATAAGAGACATTTAAATTTTTTTAATTGCATAAATGGGCGGCATTTTATTCAGAATTAATAGTTTTTTAGAGGGACAAAAAATTCGTTAATTTTTTCCCATTATATATTAGAATTATAGAAAAGTACTTTACAAAAAGAATCGGCAGTAGGAAGGAATCGTGTTGACCACCGATTAGTTTTTTGCTAATAACTCTTGCATCCTTCGACCCACTTCTTCGACTAAGAGCTCGATGGAAAGCTTATCTGTTCCTCTTTCAGATGACATTAACATATTTTACGAAAAGTCGTAAGAAATAAAATTTTTTTGATCAAAACTAAAATATGCTCAAAATCATTGAAGAAGAAGTACCTTATCAGGCGAAAATATGCCTTATCTAATAAGAGACATTTAAATTTTCTTAATTGCATTAATGGGCGGTACTTTATTCAGAATTAATAGTTTTTTAAATCGACAAAAAATTCGTTTAATTTTTTCCCATTAAATAGTAGAATTATAGAAAAGTACTTAGCGAAAACAATCGGCAGTAGGACGGAAACGTGTTGACCACCGATTAGTTTTTTGCTAATAACTCTTGCATCCTCGAATAACTTGCATAACTAAAATATCCTCGAAATCATTGAAAAGAAGTACCTTATCAGACGAAAATATGCCTAATCTAATGAGAGACATTTAAATTTTCTTAAATAGGTGGCATTTTATTCAGAATTAATAGTTTTTTACATGGACAAAAAATTCGTTTAATTTTTTCCCATTAAATAGTAGAATTATAGAAAAGTACTTAGCGAAAACCATCGGCAGTAGGACGGAAGCGTGTTGACCACCGATTAGTTTTTTGCTAATAATTCTTGCATCCTCGAACAACTTGCATAACTTAAATATCCTCGAAATCATTGAAAAAGAAGTACCTTATCAGACGAAAATATGCCTTATCTAATGAGAGACATTTAAATTTTCTTAATTGCATTAATGGGCGGCACTTTATTCAGAATTAATAGTTTTTTACATGGACAAAAAATTAGTTTAATTTTTTCCCATTAAATAGTAGAATTATAGAAAAGTACTTAGCGAAAACAATCGGCAGTAGGACGGAAACGTGTTGACCACCCATTAGTTTTTTGCTAATAACTCTTGCATCCTTCGACCGACTTCTTCGACCGACTTTTTCGACTAAAAGCTCGATGGAAAGCTTAACTGTTCCTATTTCAGATGGCATTAACATATTTTACAAAAAGTCGTAAGAAATAAAATTTTTTTGATCAAAACTAAAATATCCTCGAAATCATTGAAGAAAAAGTACCTTATCAGACGGAAATATGCCTTATCTAATAAGAGACATTTAAATTTTTTTATTGCATAAATGGGCGGCATTTTATTCGGAATTAATAGTTTTTTACATGGACAAAAAATTCATTTAATTTTTTTCCATTAAATATTAGAAATATAGAAAAGTACTTTGCGAAAAGAATTGGCAGTAGGACGGAATCGTTTTGACCAGCGATTAGTTTTTTGCTAATAACTCTTGCATCCTTCGACCCACTTCTTCGACTAAGAGCTCGATGGAAAGCTTATCTGTTCCTCTTTCAGATGACATTAACATATTTTACGAAAAGTCGTAAGGAATAAAATTTTTTTTATCAAAACTAAAATATCCTCGAAATCAATGAAAAAGAAGTACCTTATCAGACGAAAATTTGCCTTATCTAATAAGAGACATTTAAATTTTTTTTAATTGCATAAATGGGCGGCATTTTATTCAGAATTAATAGTTTTTTAGAGGGACAAAAAATTCGTTTAATTTTTTCCCATTATATATTAGAATTATAGAAAAGTACTTTACAAAAATAATCGGCAGTAGGAAGGAATCGTGTTGACCACCGATTAGTTTTTTGCTAATAACTCTTGCATCCTTCGACCCACTTCTTCGACTAAGAGCTCGATGGAAAGCTTATCTGTTCCTCTTTCAGATGACATTAACATATTTTACGAAAAGTCGTAAGAAATAAAATTTTTTTGATCAAAACTAAAATATCCTCGAAATCATTGAAGAAGAAGTACCTTATCAGGCGAAAATATGCCTTATCTAATAAGAGACATTTAAATTTTCTTAATTGCATTAATGGGCGGTACTTTATTCAGAATTAATAGTTTTTTAAATCGACAAAAAATTCGTTTAATTTTTTCCCATTAAAAAGTAGAATTATAGAAAAGTACTTAGCGAAAACAATCGGCAGTAGGACGGAAACGTGTTGACCACCGATTAGTTTTTTGCTAATAACTCTTGTATCCTCGAATAACTTGTATAACTAAAATATCCTCGAAATCTTTAAAAAAGTAGTACCTTATCAGACGAAAATATGCCTTATCTAATGAGAGACATTTAAATTATCTTAATTGCATTAATGGGCGGCATTTTATTCAGAATTAATAGTTTTTTATATACACAAAAAATTCGTTTAATTTTTTCGTATTAAATACTAGAATTATAGAAAAGTACTTTGCGAAAAGAATCGGCAGTAGTACGGAAACGTGTTGACCACCGATTAGTTTTTTGCTAATAACTCTTGCATCCTTCGACCGACTTCTTCGACCGACTTTTTCGACTAAAAGCTCGATGGAAAGCTTAACTGTTCCTATTTCAGATGGCATTAACATATTTTACAAAAAGTCGTAAGAAATAAAATTTTTTTGATCAAAACTAAAATATCCTCGAAATCATTGAAGAAAAAGTACCTTATCAGACGGAAATATGCCTTATCTAATAAGAGACATTTAAATTTTTTTATTGCATAAATGGGCGGCATTTTATTCGGAATTAATAGTTTTTTACATGGACAAAAAATTCGTTTAATTTTTTTCCATTAAATATTAGAAATATAGAAAAGTACTTTGCGAAAAGAATTGGCAGTAGGACGGAATCGTTTTGACCAGCGATTAGTTTTTTGCTAATAACTCTTGCATCCTTCGACCACCTTCTTCGACTAAGAGCTCGATGGAAAGCTTATCTGTTCCTCTTTCAGATGACATTAACATATTTTACGAAAAGTCGTAAGAAATAAAATTTCTGTGATCAAAACTAAAATATCCTCGAAATCAATGAAAAAGAAGTACCTTATCAGATGAAAATTTGCCTTATCTAATAAGAGACATTTAAATTTTTTTAATTGCATAAATGGGCGGCATTTGATTCAGAATTAATAGTTTTTTAGAGGGACAAAAAATTCGTTTAATTTTTTCCCATTATATATAAGAATTATAGAAAAGTACTTTACAAAAAGAATCGGCAGTAGGAAGGAATCGTGTTGAGCACCGATTAGTTTTTTGCTAATAACTCTTGCATCCTTCGACCCACTTCCTCGACTAAGAGCTCGATGGAAAGCTTATCTGTTCCTCTTTCAGATGACATTAACATATTTTACGAAAAGTCGTAAGAAATAAAATTTTTTTGATCAAAACTAAAATATCCTCGAAATCATTGAAGAAGAAGTACCTTATCAGACGAAAATATGCCTTATCTAATAAGAGACATTTAAATTTTTTGAATTGCATAAATGGGCGGCATTTTATTCAGAATTAATAGTTTTTTACATGGACAAAACATTCGTTTAATTTTTCCCATTAAATACTAGAATTATAGAAAAGTACTTAGCGAAAACAATCGGCAGTAGGACGGAGACGTGTCGACCACCGATTAGTTTTTTGCTAATAACTCTTGCATCCTCCGACTGACTTCTTCGACTAAGAGCTCGATGGAAAGCTTATCTGTTCCTCTTTCAGATGACATTAACATATTTTACGAAAAGTCGTAAGGAATAAAATTTTTTTGATCAAAACTAAAATATCCTCGAAATCATTGAAGAAGAAGTACCTTATCATACGAAAATATGCCTTATCTAATGAGAGACGTTTAAATTTTCTTAATTGCATTAATGGGCGGCACTTTATTCAGAATTAATAGTTTTTTACATGGACAAAAAATTAGTTTAATTTTTTCCCATTAAATAGTAGAATTATAGAAAAGTACTTAGCGAAAACAATCGGCAGTAGGACGGAAACGTGTTGACCACCCATTAGTTTTTTGCTAATAACTCTTGCATCCTCGAATAACTTGCATAACTAAAATATCCTCGAAGTCATTAAAAAAGTAGTACCTTATCAGACGAAAATATGCCTTATCTAATGAGATACATTTAAATTATCTTAATTGCATTAATGGGCGGCACTTTATTCAGAATTAATAGTTTTTTATATACAAAAAAAATTCTTTTAATTTTTTCGTATTAAATACTAGAATTATAGAAAAGTACTTTGCGAAAAGAATCGGCAGTAGTACGGAAACGTGTTGACCATCGATTAGTTTTTTGCTAATAACTCTTGCATCCTCGAATAACTTGCATAACTAAAATATCCTCGAAGTCATTAAAAAAGTAGTACCTTATCAGACGAAAATATGCCTTATCTAATGAGATACATTTAAATTATCTTAATTGCAGTAATGGGCGGCACTTTATTCAGAATTAATAGTTTTTTATGTACAAAAAAAATTCTTTTAATTTTTTCGTATTAAATACTAGAATTATAGAAAAGTACTTTGCGAAAAGAATCGGCAGTAGTACGGAAACGTGTTGACCACCGATTAGTTTTTTGCTAATAACTCTTGCATCCTCGAATAACTTGCATAACTAAAATATCCTCGAAATCATTGAAAAGAAGTACCTTATCAGACGAAAATATGCCTTATCTAATGAGAGACATTTAAATTTTCTTAAATAGGTGGCATTTTATTCAGAATTAATAGTTTTTTACATGGACAAAAAATTCGTTTAATTTTTTCCCATTAAATAGTAGAATTATAGAAAATTACTTAGCGAAAACCATCGGCAGTAGGACGGAAGCGTGTTGACCACCGATTAGTTTTTTGCTAATAACTCTTGCATCCTCGAACAACTTGCATAACTTAAATATCCTCGAAATCATTGAAAAAGAAGTACCTTATCAGACGAAAATATGCCTTATCTAATGAGAGACATTTAAATTTTCTTAATTGCATTAATGGGCAGCACTTTATTCAGAATTAATAGTTTTTTACATGGACAAAAAATTAGTTTAATTTTTTTCCATTAAATAGTAGAATTATAGAAAAGTACTTAGCGAAAACAATCGGCAGTAGGACGGAAACGTGTTGACCACCCATTAGTTTTTTGCTAATAACTCTTGCATCCTCGAATAACTTGCATAACTAAAATATCCTCGAAGTCATTAAAAAAGTAGTACCTTATCAGACGAAAATATGCCTTATCTAATGAGATACATTTAAATTATCTTAATTGCATTAATGGGCGGCACTTTATTCAGAATTAATAGTTTTTTATATACAAAAAAAATTCTTTTAATTTTTTCGTATTAAATACTAGAATTATAGAAAAGTACTTTGCGAAAAGAATCGGCAGTAGTACGGAAACGTGTTGACCACCGATTAGTTTTTTGCTAATAACTCTTGCATCCTTCGACCGACTTGTTCGACTAAAAGCTCGATGGAAAGCTTATCTGTTCCTCTTTCAGATGACATTAACATATTTTACGAAAAGTCATAAGAAATAAATTTTTTTTGATCAAAACTAAAATATCCTCGAAATCATTGAAGAAGAAGTACCTTATCAGACGAAAATATGCCCTATCTAATAAGAGACATTTAATTTTTTTTAATTGCAGAAATGGGTGGCATTTTATTCAGAATTAATAGTTTTTATATGGACAAAAAAGTCGTTTAATTTTTTCCCATTATATATTAGAATTATAGATAAGTACTTTGCGGAAAAAGTTGGCAGTAGGACGGAATCGTGTTGACCACCGATTAGTTTTTTGCTAATAACTCTTGCATCCTTCGACAGACTTCTTCGACTAAGAGCTCGATGGAAAGCTTATCTGTTCCTCTTTCAGATGGCATTAACACATTTTACGAAAAGTCGTAAAAAATAACATTTTTTTAATCAAAACTAAAATATCCTCAAAATCATTGAAGAAGAAGTACCTTATCAGACGAAAATATGCCCTATCTAATAAGAGACATTTAATTTTTTTTAATTGCATAAATGGGCGGCATTTTATTCAGAATTAATAGTTTTTTACATGGACAAAAAATTCGTTTAATTTGTTCCCATTAAATACTAGAATTATAGAAGAGTACTTTGCGAAAAGAATCGTCAGTAGGACAGAATCGTTTTGACTACCGATTAGTTTTTGCTAATAACTCTTGCATCCTCCGACCGATTTCTTCGACTAAGAGCTCAATGGAAAGCTTATCTGTTCCTCTTTCAGATGGCATTAACATATTTTACGAAAAGTCGTAAGAAATAAAATTTTTTTGATCAAAACTAAAATATCGTCGAAATCATTGAAGAAGAAGTACCTTATCAGACGAAAATATGCCCTATCTAATAAGAGACATTTAAATTTTTTTAATTGCATAAATGGGCGGCATTTTATTCAGAATTAATAGTTTTTTACATGGACAAAAAAGTCGTTTAATTTTTTCCCATTAAATACTAGAATTATAGAAGAGTACTTTGCGAAAAGAATCGGCAGTAGGACGGATCCGTTTTGACCACCGACTAGTTTTTTGCTAATAACTCTTGCATCCTTCGACAGACTTCTTCGACTAAGAGCTCGATGGAAAGCTTTTCTGTTCCTCTTTCAGATAGCATTAAAATATTTTACGAAAAGTCGTACGAAATAAAATTTTTTTTATCAAAACTAAAATATCCTCGAAATCATTGAAGAAGAAGTACCTTATCAGATGAAAATATGCTTTAGCTAATAAGAGACATTTAAATTTTTTTTAATTGCATAAATGGGCGGCATTTTATTCAGAATTAATAGTGTTTTACATGGACAAAAAATTCGTTTAATTTTATTAGAATTATAGAAAAGTATTTTGCGAAAAGAATTGGCAGTAGGACGGAAACGTGTTGACCACCGATTAGTTTTTTGCTAACAACTCTTGCATCCTTCGACCGACTTCTTCGACTGAGAGTTCGATGGAAAGCTTATCTGGTCCTCTTCCAGATGGAATTAACATATTTTGCTCGATGGAAAGCTTATATGTTCCTCTTTCAGATGGCATTAAAATATTTTACGAAAAGTCGTAAGAAATAAATCATCATTGAAGAAGAAGTACCTTATCAGACGAAAATATGCCGTATCTAATAAGAGACATTTAATTATTTTTAATTCCAGAAATGGGTGGCATTTTATTCAGAATTAATAGTTTTTTACAAGGCCAAAAAATTCGTTTAATTTTTTCCCATTAAATACTGGAATTATAGAAAAGTACATTGCGAAAAGAATCGGCAGTAGGACGGAAACGTGTTGACCACCGATTAGTTTTTTGCTAATAACTCTTGCATCCTTCGACCGACTTCTTCGACTGAGAGTTCGATGGAAAGCTTATCTGGTCCTCTTCCAGATGGAATTAACATATTTTGCTCGATGGAAAGCTTATATGTTCCTCTTTCAGATGGCATTAAAATATTTTACGAAAAGTCGTAAGAAATAAATCATCATTGAAGAAGAAGTACCTTATCAGACGAAAATATGCCGTATCTAATAAGAGACATTTAATTTTTTTTAATTCCAGAAATGGGTGGCATTTTATTCGGAATTTATAGTTTCTTACATGGACAAAAAATTCGTTTAATTTTTTCCCATTATATATTAGAATTATAGAAAAGTACTTTGCGGAAAGAATTGGCAGTAGGACGGAATCGTGTTGACCACCCATTAGTTTTTTGCTAATAACTCTTGCATCCTTCGACCGACTTGTTCGACTAAAAGCTCGATGGAAAGCTTATCTGTTCCTCTTTCAGATGACATTAACATATTTTACGAAAAGTCATAAGAAATAAATTTTTTTTGATCAAAACTAAAATATCCTCGAAATCATTGAAGAAGAAGTACCTTATCAGGCGAAAATATGCCGTATCTAATAAGAGACATTTAATTTTTTTTAATTGCAGAAATGGGTGGCATTTTATTCAGAATTAATAGTTTTTTACATGGCCAAAAAATTCATTTAATTTTTTTCCATTAATTACTAGAATTAAAAAAAAGTACTATCCGAAAAGAATCGGTAGTAGGACGGAATCGTGATCACCACCGATTAGTTTTTTGCTAATAACTCTTGCATCCTTCGACATACTTCTTCGACTAAGAGCTCGATGGAAAGCTTATCTGTTCCTCTTTCAGATGGCATTAACATATTTTACGAAAAGTCATAAGAAATAAAACTTTTTTGGTCAAAACTAAAATATCCTCGAAATCATTGAAGAAGAAGTACCTTATCAGACGAAAATATGCCTTATCTATTGAAGGACATTAAAATTTTTTTAATTGCATAAATGGGCGGCATTTTATTAAGAATTAATAGTTTTTACATGGACAAAAAAGTCGTTTAATTTTTTCTTAATAAATATTAGAATTAAAAAAAAGTACTATCCGAAAAGAATCGGTAGTAGGACGGAATCGTGATCACCACCGATTAGTTTTTTGCTAATAACTCTTGCATCCTTCAACCGACTTGTTCGCCGAAAAGCTCGATGGAAAGCTTATCTATTCCTCTTTCAGATGACATTAACATATTTTACGAAAAGTCATAAGAAATAAAACTTTTTTGATCAAAACTAAAATATCCTCGAAATCATTGAAGAAGAAGTACCTTATCAGACGAAAATATGCCCTATCTAATAAGAGACATTTAATTTTTTTTAATTGCAGAAATGGGTGGCATTTTATTCAGAATTAATAGTTTTTACATGGACAAAAAAGTCGTTTAATTTTTTCCCATTATATAATAGAATTATAGATAAGTACTTTGCGGAAAGAGTTGGCAGTAGGACGGAATCGTGTTGACCACCGATTAGTTTTTTGCTAATAACTCTTGCATCCTTCGACAGACTTCTTCGACTAAGAGCTCGATGGAAAGCTTATCTGTTCCTCTTTCAGATGGCATTAACACATTTTACGAAATGTCGTAAAAAATAAAATTTTTTTTAATCAAAACTAAAATATCCTCAAAATCATTGAAGAAGAAGTACCTTATCAGACGAAAATATGCCCTATCTAATAAGAGACATTTAATTTTTTTTAATTGCATAAATGGGCGGCATTTTATTCAGAATTAATAGTTTTTTACATGGACAAAAAATTCGTTTAATTTGTTTTTATTAAATACTAGAATTATAGAAGAGTACTTTGCGAAAAGAATCGTCAGTAGGACAGAATCGTTTTGACTACCGATTAGTTTTTGCTAATAACTCTTGCATCCTCCGACCGATTTCTTCGACTAAGAGCTCAATGGAAAGCTTATCTGTTCCTCTTTCAGATGGCATTAACATATTTTACGAAAAGTCCTAAGAAATAAAATTTTTTTGATCAAAACTAAAATATCCTTGAAATCATTGAAGAAGAAGTACCTTATCAGACGAAAATATGCCCTATCTAATAAGAGACATTTAAATTTGTTTAATTGCATAAATGGGCGGCATTTTATTAAGAGTTAATAGTTTTTACATGGACAAAAAAGTCGTTTAATTTTTTCCCATTAAATATTAGAATTATAGAAAAGTACTTTGCGGAAAGAATTGGCAGTAGGACGGAATCGTTTTGACCACCGACTAGTTTTTTGCTAATAACTAATGCATCCTTCGACACACTTGTTCGTCGAAAAGCTCGATGGAAAGCTTATCTATTCCTCTTTCAGATGACATTAACATATTTTACGAAAAGTCATAAGAAATAAAACTTTTTTGATCAAAACTAAAATATCCTCGAAATCATTGAAGAAGAAGTACCTTATCAGACGAAAATATGCCCTATCTAATAAGAGACATTTAATTTTTTTTAATTGCAGAAATGGGTTGCATTTTATTCAGAATTAATAGCTTTTTACATGGCCAAAAAATTCATTTAATTTTTTCCCATTAAATACTACAATTATAGAAAAGTACTATGCGAAAAGAATTGGTAGTAGGATGGAATCGTGATCACCACCGATTAGTTTTTTGCTAATAACTCTTGCATCTTTCGACAGACTTCTTCGACTAAGAGCTCGATGGAAAGCTTATCTGTTCCTCTTTCAGATGGCATTAACATATTTTACGAAAAGTCATAAGAAATAAAACTTTTTTGATCAAAACTAAAATATCCTCGAAATCATTGAAGAAGAAGTACCTTATCAGACGAAAATATGCCTTATCTATTGAAGGACATTTAAATTTTTTTAATTGCATAAATGGGCGGCATTTTATTCAGAATTAATAGTTTTTTACATGGAAAAAAAAATCGTTTAATTTTTTCCCATTTTATACTAGAATTATAGAAGTGTACTTTGCGAAAAGAATCGGCAGTAGGACGGAAACGTGTTGACCACCGATTAGTTTTTTGCTAATAACTCTTGCATCCTTCGACCGACTTCTTCGACTGAGAGTTCGATGGAAAGCTTATCTGGTCCTCTTCCAGATGGAATTAACATATTTTGCTCGATGGAAAGCTTATATGTTCCTCTTTCAGATGGCATTAAAATATTTTACGAAAAGTCGTAAGAAATAAATCATCATTGAAGAAGAAGTACCTTATCAGACGAAAATATGCCGTATCTAATAAGAGACATTTAATTTTTTTTAATTCCAGAAATGGGTGGCATTTTAGTCAGAATTAATAGTTTTTTACAAGGCCAAAAAATTCGTTTAATTTTTTCCCATTAAATACTGGAATTATAGAAAAGTACATTGCGAAAAGAATCGGCAGTAGGACGGAAACGTGTTGACCACCGATTAGTTTTTTGCTAATAACTCTTGCATCCTTCGACCGATTTCTTCGACTAAGAGCTCAATGGAAAGCTTATCTGGTCCTCTTCCAGATGGAATTAACATATTTTGCTCGATGGAAAGCTTATATGTTCCTCTTTCAGATGGCATTAAAATATTTTACGAAAAGTCGTAAGAAATAAATCATCATTGAAGAAGAAGTACCTTATCAGACGAAAATATGCCGTATCTAATAAGAGACATTTAATTTTTTTTAATTCCAGAAATAGGTGGCATTTTATTCGGAATTTATAGTTTCTTACATGGACAAAAAATTCGTTTAATTTATTCCCATTAAATACTAGAATTATAGAAAAGTACATTGCGAAAAGAATCGGCAGTAGGACGGAAACGTGTTGACCACCGATTAGTTTTTTGCTAATAACTCTTGCATCCTTCGACCGACTTCTTCGACTAAGAGCTCGATGGAAAGGGTATCTGTTCCTCTTTCAGATGACATTAACATATTTTACGAAAAGTCATAAGAAATAAAACTTTTTTGATCAAAACTAAAATATCCTCGAAATTATTGAGGAAGAAGTACCTTATCACACGAAAATATGCCTTATCTAATAATAGACATTTAAATTTTTTTAATTGCATAAATTGGCGGCATTTTATTCGGAATTTATAGTTTCTTACATGGACAAAAAATTCGTTTAATTTTTTCCCATTATATATTAGAATTATAGAAAAGTACTTTGAGAAAGTATTGGCAGTAGGACGGAATCATGTTGACCACCGATTAGTTTTTTGCTAATGACTCTTGCATCCTTCGACCGACTTGTAAGCTCGACGGAAAGCTTATTTATTCCTCTTTCAGATGACATTAACATATTTTACGAAAAGTCATAAGAAATAAAATTTTTTTTATCAAAATTTAAATATCCTCGAAATCATTGAAGAAGAAGTACCTTTTCAGACGAAAATATGCCGTATCTAATGAGAGACATTTAAATTTTTGTAATTGCATAAATGGGCGGCATTTTATTCAGAATTAATAGTTTTTTACATGGCCAAAAAATTCATTTAATTTTTTCCCATTAAATACTACAATTATAGAAAAGTACATTGCGAAAAGAATCGGCAGTAGGACGGAAACGTGTTGACCTCCGATTAGTTTTTTGCTAATAACTCTTGCATCTTTCGACCGACTTCTTCGACTGAGAGTTCGATGGAAAGCTTATCTGGTCCTCTTCCAGATGTAATTAACATATTTTGCTCGATGGAAAGCTTATATGTTCCTCTTTCAGATGGCATTAAAATATTTTACGAAAAGTCGTAAGAAATAAAATTGTTTTGATCAAAACTAAAACATCCTCCAAATCATTGAAGAAGAAGTACCTTATCAGACGAAAATATGCCGTATCTAATAATAGACATTTAATTTTTTTTAATTGCAGAAATGGGTGGCATTTTATTCAGAATTAATAGTTTTTTACATGGCCAAAAAATTCATTTAATTTTTTCCCATTAAATACTACAATTATAGAAAAGTACTATGCGAAAAGAATCGGTAGTAGGATGGAATCGTGATCACCACCGATTAGTCTTTTGCGAATAACTCTTGTATCCTTCGACAGACTTCTTCGACTAAGAGCTGGATGGAAAGCTTATCTGTTCCTCTTTCAGATGGCATTAACATATTTTACGAAAAGTCGTAAGAAATAAAATTTTTTTGATCAAAACTAAAATATCCTCAAAATCATTGAAGAAGAAGTACCTTATCAGACGAAAATATACCTTATCTATTGAGAGACATTTAAATTTTTTTAATTGCATAAATGGGCGGCATTTTATTCAGAATTAATAGTTTTTTACATGGACAAAAAATTCGTTTAATTTTTTCCCATTAAATATTAGAATTATTGATAAGTACTTTGCGAAAAGAATCGGCAGTAGGACGGAATCGTGTTGACCACCGATTAGTTTTTTGCTAATAACTCTTGCATCCTTCGACAGACTTCTTCGACTAAGAGCTCGATGGAAGGCTTAAATGTTCCTCTTTCAGATGGCAAAAAAATATTTTAAGAAAAGTCATAAGCAATAAAACTTTTTTGATCAAAACTAAAATATCCTCGAAATCATTGAAGAGTACTTTGCGAAAAGAATCGGCAGTAGGACGGAAACGTGTTGACCACCTATTAGTTTTTTGCTAATAACTCTTGCATCCTTCGACCGACTTGTTCGACTAAAAGCTCGATTGAAAGCTTATCTATTCCTCTTTCAGATGACATTAACATATTTTACGAAAAGTCATAAGAAATAAAACTTTTTTGATCAAAACTAAAATATCCTCGAAATCATTGAAGAAGAAGTACCTTATCAGACGAAAATATGCCCTATCTAATAAGAGACATTTAATTTTTTTTAATTGCAGAAATGGGTGGCATTTTATTCAGAATTAATAGTTTTTACATGGACAAAAAAGTCGTTTAATTTTTTCCCATTATATAATAGAATTATAGATAAGTACTTTGCGGAAAGAGTTGGCAGTAGGACGGAATCGTGTTGACCACCGATTAGTTTTTTGCTAATAACTCTTGCATCCTTCGACAGACTTCTTCGACTAAGAGCTCGATGGAAAGCTTATCTGTTCCTCTTTCAGATGGCATTAACACATTTTACGAAATGTCGTAAAAAATAAAATTTTTTTTAATCAAAACTAAAATATCCTCAAAATCATTGAAGAAGAAGTACCTTATCAGACGAAAATATGCCCTATCTAATAAGAGACATTTAATTTTTTTTAATTGCATAAATGGGCGGCATTTTATTCAGAATTAATAGTTTTTTACATGGACAAAAAATTCGTTTAATTTGTTTTTATTAAATACTAGAATTATAGAAGAGTACTTTGCGAAAAGAATCGTCAGTAGGACAGAATCGTTTTGACTACCGATTAGTTTTTGCTAATAACTCTTGCATCCTCCGACCGATTTCTTCGACTAAGAGCTCAATGGAAAGCTTATCTGTTCCTCTTTCAGATGGCATTAACATATTTTACGAAAAGTCCTAAGAAATAAAATTTTTTTGATCAAAACTAAAATATCCTTGAAATCATTGAAGAAGAAGTACCTTATCAGGCGAAAATATGCCGTATCTAATAAGAGACATTTAATTTTTTTTAATTGCAGAAATGGGTGGCATTTTATTCAGAATTAATAGTTTTTTACATGGCCAAAAAATTCATTTAATTTTTTTCCATTAATTACTAGAATTAAAAAAAAGTACTATCCGAAAAGAATCGGTAGTAAGATGGAATCGTGTTGACCACCGATTAGTTTTTTGCTAATAACTCTTGCATCCTCCGACCGATTTCTTCGACTAAGAGCTCAATGGAAAGCTTATCTGTTCCTCTTTCAGATGGCATTAACATATTTTACGAAAAGTCCTAAGAAATAAAATTTTTTTGATCAAAACTAAAATATCCTCGAAATTATTGAGGAAGAAGTACTTTATCACACGAAAATATGCCTTATCTAATAATAGACATTTAAATTTTTTTAATTGCATAAATTGGCGGCATTTTATTCGGAATTTATAGTTTCTTACATGGACAAAAAATTCCGACTTCTTCGACTAAGAGCTCGATGGAAAGCTTATATGATCCTCTTTCAGATGGCATTAAAATATTTTACGAAAAGTCGTAAAAAATAAAATTGTTTTGATCAAAACTAAAATATCCTCGAAATCATTGAAGAAGAAGTACCTTATCAGACGAAAATATGCCGTATCTAATAAGAGACATTTAAATTTTTGTAATTGCATAAATTGGCGGCATTTTATTCGGAATTTATAGTTTCTTACATGGACAAAAAATTCGTTTAATTTTTTCCCATTTTATACTAGAATTATAGAAAAGTACTTTGCGGAAAAAACTTGCAGTAGGACGGAATCGTGTTGACCACCGATGAGTTTTTTGCTAATGACTCTTGCATCCTTCGACCGACTTGTAAGCTCGACGGAAAGCTTATCTATTCCTCTTTCAGATGACATTAACATATTTTACGAAAAGTCATAAGAAATAAAACTTTTTTGATCAAAACTAAAATATCCTCGAAATCATTGAAGAAGAAGTACCTTATCAGACGAAAATATGCCGTATCTAATAAGAGACATTTAATTTTTTTTAATTGCAGAAATGGGTGGCATTTTATTCAGAATTAATAGTTTTTTACATGGCCAAAAAATTCATTTAATTTTTTTCCATTAATTACTAGAATTAAAAAAAAGTACTATGCGAAAAGAATCGGTAGTAAGATGGATTCGTGTTGACCACCGATTAGTTTTTTGCTAATAACTCTTGCATCCTTCGACCGACTTCTTCGACTAAAAGCTCAATGGAAAGCTTATCTGTTCCTCTTTCAGATGACATTAACATATTTTAAGAAAAGTCATAAGCAATAAAACTTTTTTGATCAAAACTAAAATATCCTCGAAATCATTGAAGAGTACTTTGCGAAAAGAATCGGCAGTAGGACGGAAACGTGTTGACCACCGATTAGTTTTTTGCTAATAACTCTTGCATCCTTCGACCGACTTGTTCGACTAAAAGCTCGATTGAAAGCTTATCTATTCCTCTTTCAGATGACATTAACATATTTTACGAAAAGTCATAAGAAATAAAACTTTTTTGATCAAAACTAAAATATCCTCGAAATCATTGAAGAAGAATTACCTTATCAGACGAAAATATGCCCTATCTAATAAGAGACATTTAATTTTTTTTAATTGCAGAAATGGGTGGCATTTTATTCAGAATTAATAGTTTTTTACATGGCCAAAAAATTAATTTAATTTTTTCCCATTAAATACTAGAATTATAGAAGAGTACTTTGCGAAAAGAATCGTCAGTAGGACGGAATCGTGATCACCACCGATTAGTTTTTTGCTAATAACTCTTGCATCCTTCGACATACTTCTTCGACTAAGAGCTCGATGGAAAGCTTATCTGTTCCTCTTTCAGATGGCATTAACATATTTTACGAAAAGTCATAAGAAATAAAACTTTTTTGATCAAAACTAAAATATCCTCGAAATCACTGAAGAAGAAGTACCTTATCAGACGAAAATATGCCTTATCTATTGAAGGACATTAAAATTTTTTTAATTGCATAAATGGGCGGCATTTTATTAAGAATTAATAGTTTTTACATGGACAAAAAAGTCGTTTAATTTTTTCTTAATAAATATTAGAATTATAGAAAAGTACTTTGCGGAAAGAATTGGCAGTAGGACGGAATCGTGTTGACCACCGATTAGTTTTTTGCTAATAACTCTTGCATCCTTCAACCGACTTGTTCGCCGAAAAGCTCGATGGAAAGCTTATCTATTCCTCATTCAGATGACATTAACATATTTTACGAAAAGTCATAAGAAATAAAACTTTTTTGATCAAAACTAAAATATCCTCGAAATCATTGAAGAAGAAGTACCTTATCAGACGAAAATATGCCCTATCTAATAAGAGACATTTAATTTTTTTTAATTGCAGAAATGGGTGGCATTTTATTCAGAATTAATAGTTTTTACATGGACAAAAAAGTCGTTTAATTTTTTCCCATTATATAATAGAATTATAGATAAGTACTTTGCGGAAAGAGTTGGCAGTAGGACGGAATCGTGTTGACCACCGATTAGTTTTTTGCTAATAACTCTTGCATCCTTCGACAGACTTCTTCGACTAAGAGCTCGATGGAAAGCTTATCTGTTCCTCTTTCAGATGGCATTAACACATTTTACGAAATGTCGTAAAAAATAAAATTTTTTTTAATCAAAACTAAAATATCCTCAAAATCATTGAAGAAGAAGTACCTTATCAGACGAAAATATGCCCTATCTAATAAGAGACATTTAATTTTTTTTAATTGCATAAATGGGCGGCATTTTATTCAGAATTAATAGTTTTTTACATGGACAAAAAGTTCGTTTAATTTGTTTTTATTAAATACTAGAATTATAGAAGAGTACTTTGCGAAAAGAATCGTCAGTAGGACAGAATCGTTTTGACTACCGATTAGTTTTTGCTAATAACTCTTGCATCCTCCGACCGATTTCTTCGACTAAGAGCTCAATGGAAAGCTTATCTGTTCCTCTTTCAGATGGCATTAACATATTTTACGAAAAGTCCTAAGAAATAAAATTTTTTTGATCAAAACTAAAATATCCTCGAAATCATTGAAGAAGAAGTACCTTATCAGACGAAAATATGCCCTATCTAATAAGAGACATTTAAATTTGTTTAATTGCATAAATGGGCGGCATTTTATTAAGAGTTAATAGTTTTTACATGGACAAAAAAGTCGTTTAATTTTTTCCCATTAAATATTAGAATTATAGATAAGTACTTTGCGGAAAGAATTGGCAGTAGGACGGAATCGTTTTGACCACCGACTAGTTTTTTGCTAATAACTAATGCATCCTTCGACAGACTTGTTCGCCGAAAAGCTCGATGGAAAGCTTATCTATTCCTCTTTCAGATGACATTAACATATTTTACGAAAAGTCATAAGAAATAAAACTTTTTTGATCAAAACTAAAATATCCTCGAAATCATTGAAGAAGAAGTACCTTATCAGACGAAAATATGCCCTATGTAATAAGAGACATTTAATTTTTTTTAATTGCAGAAATGGGTTGCATTTTATTCAGAATTAATAGCTTTTTACATGGCCAAAAAATTCATTTAATTTTTTCCCATTAAATACTACAATTATAGAAAAGTACTATGCGAAAAGAATCGGTAGTAGGATGGAATCGTGATCACCACCGATTAGTTTTTTGCTAATAACTCTTGCATCTTTCGACAGACTTCTTCGACTAAGAGCTCGATGGAAAGCTTATCTGTTCCTCTTTCAGATGGCATTAACATATTTTACGAAAAGTCATAAGAAATAAAACTTTTTTGATCAAAACTAAAATATCCTCGAAATCATTGAAGAAGAAGTACCTTATCAGACGAAAATATGCCGTATCTAATAATAGACATTTAATTTTTTTTAATTGCAGAAATGGGTGGCATTTTATTCAGAATTAATAGTTTTTTACATGGCCAAAAAATTCATTTAATTTTTTCCCATTAAATACTACAATTATAGAAAAGTACTATGCGGAAAGAATCGGTAGTAGGATGGAATCGTGATCACCGCCGATTAGTTTTTTGCTAATAACTCTTGCATCCTTCGACAGACTTCTTCGACTAAGAGCTGGATGGAAAGCTTATCTATTCCTCTTTCAGATGACATTAACATATTTTACGAAAAGTCATAAGAAATAAAACTTTTTTGATCAAAACTAAAATATCCTCAAAATCATTGAAAAAGAAGTACCTTATCAGATGAAAATATGCCGTATCTAATAAGAGACATTTAATTTTTTTTAATTGCAGAAATGGGTGGCATTTTATTCAGAATTAATAGTTTTTTACATGGCCAAAAAATTCATTTAATTTTTTCCCATTAAATACTACAATTATAGAAAAGTACTATGCGAAAAGAATCGGTAGTAGGATGGAATCGTGATCACCACCGATTAGTCTTTTGCGAATAACTCTTGTATCCTTCGACAGACTTCTTCGACTAAGAGCTGGATGGAAAGCTTATCTGTTCCTCTTTCAGATGGCATTAACATATTTTACGAAAAGTCGTAAGAAATAAAATTTTTTTGATCAAAACTAAAATATCCTCGAAATCATTGAAGAAGAAGTACCTTATCAGACGAAAATATACCTTATCTATTGAGAGACATTTAAATTTTTTTAATTGCATAAATGGGCGGCATTTTATTCAGAATTAATAGTTTTTTACATGGACAAAAAATTCGTTTAATTTTTTCCCATTAAATATTAGAATTATTGATAAGTACTTTGCGAAAAGAATCGGCAGTAGGACGGAATCGTGTTGACCACCGATTAGTTTTTTGCTAATAACTCTTGCATCCTTCGACAGACTTCTTCGACTAAGAGCTCGATGGAAAGCTTAAATGTTCCTCTTTCAGATGGCAAAAAAATATTTTAAGAAAAGTCATAAGCAATAAAACTTTTTTGATCAAAACTAAAATATCCTCGAAATCATTGAAGAGTACTTTGCGAAAAGAATCGGCAGTAGGACGGAAACGTGTTGACCACCGATTAGTTTTTTGCTAATAACTCTTGCATCCTTCGACCGACTTCTTCGACTAAAAGCTCGATTGAAAGCTTATCTATTCCTCTTTCAGATGACATTAACATATTTTACGAAAAGTCATAAGAAATAAAACTTTTTTGATCAAAACTAAAATATCCTCGAAATCATTGAAGAAGAAGTACCTTATCAGACGAATATATGCCCTATCTAATAAGAGACATTTAATTTTTTTTAATTGCAGAAATGGGTGGCATTTTATTCAGAATTAATAGTTTTTTACATGGCCAAAAAATTAATTTAATTTTTTCCCTTTAAATACTAGAATTATAGAAGAGTACTTTGCGAAAAGAATCGTCAGTAGGACGGCAACGTGTTGACCACCGATTAGTTTTTTGCTAATAACTCTTGCATCCTTCGACCGACTTCTTCGACTAAGAGCTCGATGGAAAGCTTATATGTTCCTCTTTCAGATGGCATTAAAATATTTTACGAAAAGTCGTAAAAAATAAAATTGTTTTGATCAAAACTAAAATATCCTCGAATTCATTGAAGAAGAAGTACCTTATCAGACGAAAATATGCCGTATCTAATAAGAGACATTTAAATTTTTGTAATTGCATAAATTGGCGGCATTTTATTCGGAATTTATAGTTTCTTACATGGACAAAAAATTCGTTTAATTTTTTCCCATTATATATTAGAATTATAGAAAAGTACTTTGCGGAAAAAACTTGCAGTAGGACGGAATCGTGTTGACCACCGATGAGTTTTTTGCTAATAACTCTTGCATCCTTCGACCGACTTGTTCGACTAAAAGCTCGATTGAAAGCTTATCTATTCCTCTTTCAGATGACATTAACATATTTTACGAAAAGTCATAAGAAATAAAACTTTTTTGATCAAAACTAAAATATCCTCGAAATCATTGAAGAAGAAGTACCTTATCAGACGAAAATATGCCCTATCTAATAAGAGACATTTAATTTTTTTTAATTGCAGAAATGGGTGGCATTTTATTCAGAATTAATAGTTTTTTACATGGCCAAAAAATTAATTTAATTTTTTCCCATTAAATACTAGAATTATAGAAGAGTACTTTGCGAAAAGAATCGTCAGTAGGACGGCAACGTGTTGACCACCGATTAGTTTTTTGCTAATAACTCTTGCATCCTTCGACCGACTTCTTCGAGCTGGATGGAAAGATTATCTGTTCCTCTTTCAGATGGCATTAACATATTTTACGAAAAGTCGTAAGAAATAAAATTTTTTTGATCAAATCTAAAATATCCTCGAAATCATTGAAGAAGAAGTACCTTATCAGACGAAAATATACCTTATCTATTGAGGGACATTTAAATTTTTTTAATTGCATAAATGGGCGGCATTTTATTCAGAATTAATAGTTTTTTACATGGACAAAAAATTCATTTAATTTTTTCCCATTAAATACTACAATTATAGAAAAGTACTATGCGAAAAGAATCGGTAGTAGGATGGAATCGTGATCACCACCGATTAGTTTTTTGCTAATAACTCTTGCATCCTTCGACAGACTTCTTCGACTAAGAGCTCGATGGAAAGCTTATCTGTTCCTCTTTCAGATGGCAAAAAAATATTTTACGAAAAGTCGTTACAAATAAAACTTTTTTGATCAAAACTAAAATATCCTCAAAATCATTGAAGAAGAAGTACCTTATCGGACGAAAATATGCCGTATCTAATAAGAGACATTTAAATTTTTTTAATTGCATAAATGGGCGGCATTTTATTCAGAATTAATAGTTTTTTACATGGACAAAAAAGTCGTTTAATTTTTTCCCATTAAATATTAGAATTATAGATAAGTACTTTGCGAAAAGAATCGGCAGTAGGACGGAAACGTGTTGACCACCGATTAGTTTTTTGCTAATAACTCTTACATCCTTCGACCGACTTGTTCGACTAAAAGCTCGATTGAAAGCTTATCTATTCCTCTTTCAGATGACATTAACATATTTTACGAAAAGTCATAAGAAATAAAACTTTTTTGATCAAAACTAAAATATCCTCGAAATCATTGAAGAAGAAGTACCTTATCAGACGAAAATATGCATATTTTACGAAAAGTCATAAGAAAAAAAACTTTTTTGATCAAAACTAAAATATCCTCGAAATCATTGAAGAAGAAGTACCTTATCAGACGAAAATATGCCGTATCTAATAAGAGACATTTAATTTTTTTTAATTGCAGAAATGGGTGGCATTTTATTCAGAATTAATAGTTTTTTACATGGCCAAAAAATTCATTTAATTTTTTCCCATTAAATACTACAATTATAGAAAAGTACTATGCGAAAAGAATCGGTAGTAAGATGGAATCGTGTTGACCACCGATTAGTTTTTTGCTAATAACTCTTGCATCCTTCGACCGACTTCTTCGAGCTGGATGGAAAGATTATCTGTTCCTCTTTCAGATGGCATTAACATATTTTACGAAAAGTCGTAAGAAATAAAATTTTTTTGATCAAATCTAAAATATCCTCGAAATCATTGAAGAAGAAGTACCTTATCAGACGAAAATATACCTTATCTATTGAGGGACATTTAATTTTTTTTAATTGCAGAAATGGGTGGCATTTTATTCAGAATTAATAGTTTTTTACATGGCCAAAAAATTCATTTAATTTTTTCCCATTAAATGCTACAATTATAGAAAAGTACTATGCGAAAAGAATCGGTAGTAGGATGGAATCGTGATCACCACCGATTAGTTTTTTGCTAATAACTCTTGCATCCTTCGACAGACTTCTTCGACTAAGAGCTGGATGGAAAGCTTATCTGTTCGTCTTTCAGATGGCATTAACATATTTTACGAAAAGTCGTAAGAAATAAAATTTTTTTGATCAAAACTAAAATATCCTCGAATTCATTGAAGAAGAAGTACCTTATCAGACGAAAATATGCCGTATCTAATAAGAGACATTTAAATTTTTGTAATTGCATAAATTGGCGGCATTTTATTCGGAATTTATAGTTTCTTACATGGACAAAAAATTCGTTTAATTTTTTCCCATTATATATTAGAATTATAGAAAATTACTTTGCGGAAAAAACTTGCAGTAGGACGGAATCGTGTTGACCACCGATGAGTTTTTTGCTAATAACTCTTGCATCCTTCGACCGACTTGTTCGACTAAAAGCTCGATTGAAAGCTTATCTATTCCTCTTTCAGATGACATTAACATATTTTACGAAAAGTCATAAGAAATAAAACTTTTTTGATCAAAACTAAAATATCCTCGAAATCATTGAAGAAGAAGTACCTTATCAGACGAAAATATGCCTTATCTATTGAGGGACATTTAATTTTTTTTAATTGCAGAAATGGGTGGCATTTTATTCAGAATTAATAGTTTTTTACATGGCCAAAAAATTCATTTAATTTTTTCCCATTAAATGCTACAATTATAGAAAAGTACTATGCGAAAAGAATCGGTAGTAGGATGGAATCGTGATCACCACCGATTAGTTTTTTGCTAATAACTCTTGCATCCTTCGACAGACTTCTTCGACTAAGAGCTGGATGGAAAGCTTATCTGTTCGTCTTTCAGATGGCATTAACATATTTTACGAAAAGTCGTAAGAAATAAAATTTTTTTGATCAAAACTAAAATATCCTCGAAATCATTGAAGAAGAAGTACCTTATCAGACGAAAATATGCCTTATCTAATAAGAGACATTTAAATTTTTTTAATTGCATAAATGAGCGGCATTTAATTCAGAATTAATAGTTTTTTACATGGCCAAAAAATTCGTTTAATTTTTTCCCATTAAATACTAGAATTATAGAAGAGTACTTTGCGAAAAGAATCGTCAGTAGGACGGCAACGTGTTGACCACGGATTAGTTTTTTGCTAATAACTCTTGCATCCTTCGACCGACTTCTTCGACTAAGAGCTCGATGGAAAGCTTATCTATTCCTCTTTCAGATGACATTAACATATTTTACGAAAAGTCATAAGAAATAAAACTTTTTTGATCAAAACTAAAATATCCTCGAAATCATTGAAGAAGAAGTACCTTATCAGACGTAAATATGGCTTATCTATTGAGGGACATTTAATTTTTTTTAATTGCAGAAATGGGTGGCATTTTATTCAGAATTAATAGTTTTTTACATGGCCAAAAAATTCATTTAATTTTTTCCCATTAAATACTACAATTATAGAAAAGTACTATGCGAAAAGAATCGGTAGTAGGATGGAATCGTGATCACCGCCGATTAGTTTTTTGCTAATAACTCTTGCATCCTTCGACAGACTTCTTCGACTAAAAGCTGGATGGAAAGCTTATCTATTCCTCTTTCAGATGACATTAACATATTTTACGAAAAGTCATATGAAATAAAACTTTTTTGATCAAAACTAAAATATCCTCAAAATCATTGAAAAAGAAGTACCTTATCAGATGAAAATATGCCGTATCTAATAAGAGACATGTAATTTTTTTTAATTGCAGAAATGGGTGGCATTTTATTCAGAATTAATAGTTTTTTACATGGCCAAAAAATTCATTTAATTTTTTCCCATTAAATACTACAATTATAAAAAAGTACTATGCGAAAAGAATCGGTAGTAGGATGGAATCGTGATCACCACCGATTAGTCTTTTGCGAATAACTCTTGCATCCTTCGACAGACTTCTTCGACTAAGAGCTGGATGGAAAGCTTATCTGTTCCTCATTCAGATGGCATTAACATATTTTACGAAAAGTCGTAAGAAATAAAATTTTTTTGATCAAAACTAAAATATCCTCGAAATCATTGAAGAAGAAGTACCTTATCAGACGAAAATATGCCTTTATATTGAGGGACATTTAAATTTTTTTAATTGCATAAATGGGCGGCATTTTATTCAGAATTAATAGTTTTTTAGATGGACCAAAAATTCATTTAATTTTTTCCCATTAAATACTACAATTATAGAAAAGTACTATGCGAAAAGAATCGGTAGTGGGATGGAATCGTGATCACCACCGATTAGTTTTTTGCTAATAACTCTTGCATCCTTCGACAGACTTCTTCGACTAAGAGATCGATGGAAAGCTTAAATGTTCCTCTTTCAGATGGCAAAAAAATATTTTACGAAAAGTCGTAAGAAATAAAAATTTTTTTATCAAAATTTAAATATCCTCGAAATCATTGAAGAAGAAGTACCTTATCAGACGAAATTATGCCGTATCTAATGAGAGACATTTAAATTTTTGTAATTGCATAAATGGGCGGCATTTTATTCAGAATTAATAGTTTTTTACATGGCCAAAAAATTCATTTAATTTTTTCCCATTAAATACTACAATTATAGAAAAGTACATTGCGAAAAGAATCGGCAGTAGGACGGAAACGTGTTGACCACCGATTAGTTTTTTGCTAATAACTCTTGCATCCTTCGACCGACTTCTTCGACTGAGAATTCGATGGAAAGCTTATCTGGTCCTCTTCCAGATGGAATTAACATATTTTGCTCGATGGAAAGCTTATATGTTCCTCTTTCAGATGGCATTAAAATATTTTACGAAAAGTCGAAGAAATAAAATTGTTTTGATCAAAACTAAAACATCCTCGAAATCATTGAAGAAGAAGTACCTTATTAGACGAAAATATGCCTTATCTAATAAGAGACATTTAAATTTTTTTAATTGCATAAATGGGCGGCATTTAACATATTTTACGAAAAGTCGTAAGAAATAAAATTTTTTTGATCAAAACTAAAATATTCTCGAAATCATTGAAGAAGAAGTACCTCATCAGACGAACATATGCCTTATCTAATAATAGACATTTAAATTTTTATACCCTGTACACACACTGTGTATCAGGGTATATTAAGTTTGTTTGAGACGGTTTGTATGTAACGCATAGAAGGAGGGGAGGGGGACCCTATAAAGTATATATATTCTTGATCAGGATGACAAGACGAATTGATATAGCCCTGTCTGTCCGTCCGTCCGTCCGTCCGTCCGTCCTCACCAATGGTTCTCGAAAACTATAAGAGCTAGAGACTTGAAATTTGGTGGATAGACTCGTGAGGTCAAACGCTAGATCAAGTTTGAAGGATTTTTTGCCACGCCCACTCCTTCCCGCCCATCGAGCACCACCCATTTTTTCAAAAGGCTGTAGCTCGAAAACCTGATGAGTTAGAAACATGAAAATGAGTATGTAGACTCAGTATGTATAGCTCTACAAAACTGCATACCACATTTTTTCCCCCTCCCCTTCGTTTCCCCTCAAAAAGTTGTTTTCTTAAAATTGATGTATCTCCTAAACTATAATAGATACAATGCTGAAAATTTGTATGCAAACTCAGTAAACATACCTTTTTAAAACTGCATACCACAAACTTTCAATTTTAACGCTGTGTGACAACGCAAAGACAAACAAGTTGAAATTTGGCATAAATTGCGCTTTGAACACTGCTTTATCCTATTTGTAACAAAAACCGTACTTAACACTGCGAAAACTATTAAAGCTAGAGACTTGAAATTTGGAAGATAGACTCGTGTGGTCGAACACTAGATCAAGTTTGAAGGAATTTTTGCCACGCCCATTCCTTCCCGCCCATCGAGCACAACAAAAGGTCATTTTTTTCTTAAAATTGCTGTATCCCCTAAAGTATAATGAATACAATGCTGAAATTTGGTATGCAAACTCGGGTAACATACCTTTTTAAAACTGCATACAACAAACTACCACTTTCCCCGCAAAGACCAACACACTAAAATTTTGCAGCAATGCTTTGTAACAAAATCCGTACTAAAGCGCCATCTAATGGCAACATTGCACTGTGAGCCCTGCCTCACTATTAGCAAATACACAAACCATATCGTGGTACACTGCTTTTGCTGTCGGCGAATGTTTAACATGTTATCAACATAGGTGTGTGTACAGGGTATTATATAGTTGAGAATACTCAACTATACCGCCCTTACTGGTTTTAATTGCATATATTGGCGGCATTTTATTCGGAATTCATAGTTTCTTACATGGACAAAAAATTCGTTTAATTTTTTCCCATTATATATAAGAATTATAGAAAAGTACTTTGCGGAAAGAATTGGCAGTAGGACGGAATCGTGTTGACCACCGATTAGTTTTTTGCTAATAACTCTTGCATCCTTCGACCGACTTCTTCGACTAAAAGCTCAATGGAAAGCTTATCTGTTCCTCTTTCAGATGACATTAACATATTTTACGAAAAGTCATAAGCAATAAAACGTTTTTGATCAAAACTAAAATATCCTCGAAATCATTGAAGAAGAAGTACCTTATCAGACGAAAATATGCCGTATCTAATAAGAGACATTTAATTTTTTTTAAATCCAGAAATGGGTGGCATTTTATTAAGAATTAATAGTTTTTTACAAGGCCAAAAAATTCATTTAATTTTTTCCCATTAAATACTAGAATTAAAAAAAAGTACTATGCGAAAAGAATCGGTAGTAGGACGGAATCGTGATCACCACCGATTAGTTTTTTGCTAATAACTCTTGCATCCTTCTACAGATTTCTTCGACTAAGAGCTGGATGGAAAGCTTATCTGTTCCTCTTTCAGATGGTATTAACATATTTTACGAAAAGTCATAAGAAATAAAACTTTTTTGATCAAAACTAAAATATCCTCAAAATCATTGAAGAAGAAGTACCTTATCAGACGAAAATATACCTTATCTAATAAGAGACTTTTAATTTTTTTTAATTGCATAAATGGGCGGCATTTTATTCAGAATTAATAGTTTTTTACATGGACAAAAAATTCGTTTTATTTTTTCCCATTAAATATTAGAATTATTGATAAGTACTTTGCGAAAAGAATCGGCAGTAGGACGGAAACGTGTTGACCACCGATTAGTTTTTTGCTAATAACTCTTGCATCCTTCGACCGACTTCTTCGACTAAGAGCTCAATGGAAAGCTTATCTGTTCCTTTTTCAGATGGCATTAAAATATTTTACGAAAATACGTAAGAAATAAAATTGGTTTGATCAAAACTAAAATATCCTCGAAATCATTGAAGAAGAAGTACCTTATCAGACGAAAATATGCCGTATCTAATAAGAGACATTTAAATTTTTGTAATTGCATAAATGGGCGGCATTTTATTCAGAATTAATAGTTTTTTACATGGACAAAAAATTCGTTTAATTTTTTCCCATTAAATATTAGAATTATTGATAAGTACTTTGCGAAAAGAATCGGCAGTAGGACGGAAACGTGTTGACCACCGATTAGTTTTTTGCTAATAACTCTTGCATCCTTCGACCGACTTCTTCGACTAAAAGCTCAATGGAAAGCTTATCTGTTCCTCTTTCAGATGACATTAACATATTTTACGAAAAGTCATAAGAAATAAAACTTTTTTGATCAAATCTAAAATATCCTCGAAATCATTGAAGAAGAAGTAGCTTATCGGACGAAAATATGCCGTATCTAATAAGAGACACTTAAATTTTTTTAATTGCATAAATGGGCGGCATTTTATTCAGAATTAATAGTTTTTTACATGGCCAAAAAATTAATTTAACTTTTTCCCATTAAATACTAAAATTATAGAAGAGTACTTTGCGAAAAGAATCGTCAGTAGGACGGCAACGTGTTGACCACCGATTAGTTTTTTGCTAATAACTCTTGCATCCTTCGACCGACTTATTCGACTAAGAGCTCGATGGAAAGCTTATATGTTCCTCCTTCAGATGGCATTAAAATATTTTACGAAAATACGTAAGAAATAAAATTGGTTTGATCAAAACTAAAATATCCTCGAAATCATTGAAGAAGAAGTACCTTATCAGACGAAAATATGCCGTATCTAATAAGAGACATTTAAATTTTTGTAATTGCATAAATGGGCGGCATTTTATTCAGAATTAATAGTTTTTTACATGGACAAAAAATTCGTTTAATTTATTCCCATTAAATACTAGAATTATAGAAAAGTACATTGCGAAAAGAATCGGCAGTAGGACGGAAACGTGTTGACCACCGATTAGTTTTTTGCTAATACCTCTTACATCCTTCGACCGACTTCTTCGACTAAGAGCTCAATGGAAAGCTTATCTGTTCCTCTTTCAGATGGCATTAACATATTTTACGAAAAGTCGTAAGAAATAAAATTTTTTTGATCAAAACTAAAATATCCTCGAAATCATTGAAGAAGAAGTACTTTATCACACGAAAATATGCCTTATCTAATAATAGACATTTAAATTTTTTTAATTGCATAAATTGGCGGCATTTTATTCGGAATTTATAGTTTCTTACATGGACAAAAAATTCGTTTAATTTTTTCCCATTATATATTAGAATTATAGAAAAGTACTTTGCGGAAAAAATTTGCAGTAGGACGGAATCGTGTTGACCACCGATGAGTTTTTTGCTAATGACTCTTGCATCCTTCGACCGACTTGTAAGCTCGACGGAAAGCTTATCTATTCCTCTTTCAGATGACATTAACATATTTTACGAAAAGTCATAAGAAATAAAACTTTTTTGATCAAAACTAAAATATCCTCGAAATCATTGAAGAAGAAGTACCTTATCAGACGAAAATATGCCGTATCTAATAAGAGACATTTAATTTTCTTTAATTGCAGAAATGGGTGGCATTTTATTCAGAATTAATAGTTTTTTACATGGCCAAAAAATTCATTTAATTTTTTCCCATTAAATACTACAATTATAGAAAAGTACTATGCGAAAAGAATCGGTAGTAAGATGGAATCGTGATCACCACCGATTAGTTTTTTGCTAATAACTCTTGCATCCTTCGACCGACTTCTTCGACTAAGAGCTGGATGGAAAGCTTATCTATTCCTCTTTCAGATGACATTAACATATTTTACGAAAAGTCATAAGAAATAAAACTTTTTTGATCAAAACTAAAATATCCTCGAAATCATTGAAGAAGAAGTACCTTATCAGACGAAAATATGCCGTATCTAATAAGAGACATTTAATTTTTTTGAATTGCAGAAATGGGTGGCATTTTATTCAGAATTAATAGTTTTTTACATGGCCAAAAAATTCATTTAATTTTTTCCCATTAAATACAACAATTATAGAAAAGTACTATGCGAAAAGAATCGGTAGTAGGATGGAATCGTGATCACCACCGAATAGTTTTTTGCTAATAACTCTTGCATCCTTCGACAGACTTCTTCGAGCTGGATGGAAAGATTATCTGTTTCTCTTTCAGATGGCATTAACATATTTTACGAAAAGTCGTAAGAAATAAAATTTTTTTGATCAAAACTAAAATATCCTCGAAATCATTGAAGAAGAAGTACCTTATCAGACGAAAATATACCTTATCTATTGAGGGACATTTAAATTTTTTTAATTGCATAAATGGGCGGCAGTTTATTCAGAATTAATAGTTTTTTACATGGACAAAAAATTCATTTAATTTTTTCCCATTAAATACTACAATTATAGAAAAGTACTATGCGAAAAGAATCGGTAGTAGGATGGAATCGTGATCACCACCGATTAGTTTTTTGCTACTAACTCTTGCATCCTTCGACAGACTTCTTCGACTAAGAGCTCGATGGAAAGCTTATCTGTTCCTCTTTCAGATGGCAAAAAAATATTTTACGAAAAGTCGTTAGAAATAAAACTTTTTTGATCAAAACTAAAATATCCTCGAAATCATTGAAGAAGAAGTACCTTATCGGACGAAAATATGCCGTATCTAATAAGAGACATTTAAATTTTTTTAATTGCATAAATGGGCGGCATTTTATTCAGAATTAATAGTTTTTTACATGGACAAAAAAGTCGTTTAATTTTTTCCCATTAAATATTAGAATTATAGATAAGTACTTTGCGAAAAGAATCGGCAGTAGGACGGAAACGTGTTGACCACCGATTAGTTTTTTGCTAATAACTCTTACATCCTTCGACCGACTTGTTCGACTAAAAGCTCGATTGAAAGCTTATCTATTCCTCTTTCAGATGACATTAACATATTTTACGAAAAGTCATAAGAAATAAAACTTTTTTGATCAAAACTAAAATATCCTCGAAATCATTAAAGAAGAAGTACCTTATCAGACGAAAATATGCATATTTTACGAAAAGTCATAAGAAATAAAACTTTTTTGATCAAAACTAAAATATCCTCGAAATCATTGAAGAAGAAGTACCTTATCAGACGAAAATATGCCTTATCTAATAAGAGACATTTAATTTTTTTTAATTGCAGAAATGGGTGGCATTTTATTCAGAATTAATAGTTTTTTACATGGCCAAAAAATTCATTTAATTTTTTCCCATTAAATACTACAATTATAGAAAAGTACTATGCGAAGAGAATCGGAAGTAGGATGAACTCGTGATCACCACCGATTAGTTTTTTGCTAATAACTCTTGCATCCTTCGACAGACTTCTTCGACTAAGAGCTGGATGGAAAGCTTATCTATTCCTCTTTCAGATGACATTAACATATTTTACGAAAAGTCATAAGAAATAAAATTTTTTTGATCAAAACTAAAATATCCTCGAAATCATTGAAGAAGAAGTACCTTATCAGACGAAAATATGCCTTATCTATTGAGGGACATTTAAATTTTTTTAATTGCATAAATGGGCGGCATTTTATTCAGAATTAATAGTTTTTTACATGGCCAAAAAATTCATTTAATTTTTTCCCATTAAATACTACAATTATAGAAAAGTACTATGCGAAAAGAATCGGTAGTAGGATGGAATCGTGATCACCACCGATTAGTTTTTTGCTAATAACTCTTGCATCCTTCGACAGACTTCTTCGACTAAGAGCTCGATGGAAAGCTTATCTATTCCTCTTTCAGATGACATTAACATATTTTACGAAAAGTCGTAAGAAATAAAATTTTTTTGATCAAAACTAAAATATTCTTAAAATCATTGAAGAAGAAGTACCTTATCAGACGAAAATATGCCTTATCTATTGAGGGACATTTAAATTTTTTTAATTGCATAAATAGGCGGCATTTTATTCAGAATTAATAGTTTTTTACATGGCCAAAAAATTCATTTAATTTTTTCCCATTAAATACTACAATTATAGAAAAGTACTATGCGAAAAGAATCGGTAGTAGGATGGAATCGTGATCACCACCGATTAGTTTTTTGCTAATAACTCTTGCATCCTTCGACAGACTTCTTCGACTAAGAGTTGGATGGAAAGCTTATCTGTTCCTCTTTCAGATGGCATTAACATATTTTACGAAAAGTCGTAAGAAATAAAATTTTTTTGATCAAAACTAAAATATCCTCGAAATCATTGAAGAAGAAGTACCTTATCAGACGAAAATATGCCTTATCTATTGAGGGACATTTAAATTTTTTAATTGCATAAATGGGCGGCATTTTATTCAGAATTAATAGTTTTTTACATGGCCAAAAAATTCATTTAATTTTTTCCCATTAAATACTACAATTATAGAAAAGTACTATGCGAAAACAATCGGTAGTAGGATGGAATCGTGATCACCACCGATTAGTTTTTTGCTAATAACTCTTGCATCCTTCGACAGAATTCTTCGACTAAGAGCTCAATGGAAAGCTTATCTGTTCGTCTTACAGATGGCATTAACATATTTTACGAAAAGTCGTAAGAAATAAAATTTTTTTGATCAAAACTAAAATATCCTCGAAATCATTGAAGAAGAAGTACCTTATCAGACGAAAATATGCCTTATCTATTGAGGGACATTTAAATTTTTTAATTGCATAAATGGGCGGCATTTTATTCAGAATTAATAGTTTTTTACATGGCCAAAAAATTCATTTAATTTTTTCCCATTAAATACTACAATTATAGAAAAGTACATTGCGAAAAGAATCGGCAGTAGGACGGAAACGTGTTGACCACCGACTAGTTTTTTGCTAATAACTCTTGCATCCTTCGACCGACTTCTTCGACTGAGAGTTCGATGGAAAGCTTATCTGGTCCTCTTCCAGATGGAATTAACATAGTTTGCTCGATGGAAAGCTTATATGTTCCTCTTTCAGATGGCATTAAAATATTTTACGAAAAGTCGTAAGAAATAAAATTGTTTTGATCAAAACTAAAACATCCTCGAAATCATTGAAGAAGAAGTACCTTATCAGACGAAAATATGCCTTATCTAATAAGAAACATTTAAATTTTTTTAATTGCATAAATGGGCGGCATTTAATTCAGAATTAATAGTTTTTTACATGAACAAAAAATTCGTTTAATTTTTTCCCATTAATTACTAAAATTATAGAAAAGTACATTGCGAAAAGAATCGGCAGTAGGACGGAATCGAGTTGACCACCGACTAGTTTTTTGCTAATAACTCTTGCATCCTTCGACCGACTTCTTCGACTAAGACCTCAATGGAAAGCTTATCTGTTCCTCTTTCAGATGGCATTAACATATGTTACGAAAAGTCATAAGAAATAAAACTTTTTTGATCAAAACTAAAATATCCTCGAAATCATTGAAGAAGAAGTACCTTATCAGATGAAAATATGCCTTATCTAATAAGAGACATTTAAATTTTTTTAATTGCATAAATGAGCGGCATTTAATTCAGAATTAATAGTTTTTTACATGGCCAAAAACCTAATTTAATTTTTTCCCATTAAATACTAGAATTATAGAAGAGTACTTTGCGAAAAGAATCGTCAGTAGGACGGAAACGTGTTCACCACGGATTAGTTTTTTGCTAATAACTCTTGCATCCTTCGACCGACTTCTTCGACTAAGGGCTCGATGGAAAGCTTATATGTTCCTCTTTCAGATGGCATTAAAATATTTAACGAAAATGCGTAAGAAATAAAATTGTTTTGATCAAAACTAAAATATCCTCGAAATCATTGAAGAAGAAGTACCTTATCAGACGAAAATATGCCGTATCTAATAAGAGACATTTATTTTTTTTTAATTGCAGAAATGGGTGGCATTTTATTTAGAATTAATAGTTTTTTACATGGCCAAAAAATTCATTTAATTTTTTCCCATTAAATACTACAATTATAGAAAAGTACTATGCGAAAAGAATCGGTAGTAGGATGGAATCGTGATCACCACCGATTAGTTTTTTGCTAATAACTCTTGCATCCTTCGACAGACTTCTTCGACTAAGAGCACGATGGAAAGGTTATCTGTTCCTCTTTCAGATGACATTAACATATTTTACGAAAAGTCATAAGAAATAAAACTTTTTTGATCAAAACTAAAATATCCTCGAAATCATTGAAGAAGATGTACCTTATCACACGAAAATATGCCCTATCTAATAATAGACATTTAAATTTTTTTAATTGCATAAATTGGCGGCATTTTATTCGGAATTTATAGTTTCTTACATGGACGAAAAATTCGTTTAATTTTTTCCCATTGTATATTAGAATTATAGAAAAGTACTTTGAGAAAGAATTGGCAGTAGGACGGAATCGTGTTGACCACCGATTAGTTTTTTGTTAATGACTCTTGCATCCTTCGACCGACTTGTAAGCTTGACGGAAAGGTTATCTATTCCTCTTTCAGATGACATTAACATATTTTACGAAAAGTCATAAAAAATAAAACTTTTTTGATCAAAACTAAAATATCCTCGAAATCATTGAAGAAGAAGTACCTTATCAGACGAAAATATGCCGTATCTAATAAGAGACATTTAATTTTTTTTAATTGCAGAAATGGGTGGCATTTTATTCAGAATTAATAGTTTTTTACATGGCCAAAAAATTCATTTAATTTTTTCCCATTAAATACTAAAATTATAGAAAAGTACTATGCGAAAAGAATCGGTAGTAGGATGGAATCGTGATCACCGCCGATTAGTTTTTTGCTAATAACTCTTGCATCCTTCGACAGACTTCTTCGACTAAAAGCTGGATGGAAAGCTTATCTATTCCTCTTTCAGATGACATTAACATATTTTACGAAAAGTCATAAGAAATAAAAGTTTTTTGATCAAAACTAAAATATCCTCGAAATCATTGAAGAAGAAGTACCTTATAGGATGAAAATATGCCGTATCTAATAAGAGACATTTATTTTTTTTTAATTGCAGAAATGGGTGGCATTTTATTCAGAATTAATAGTTTTTTACATGGCCAAAAAATTCATTTAATTTTTTCCCATTAAATACTACAATTATAGAAAAGTACTATACGAAAAGAATCGGTAGTAGGATGGAATCGTGATCACCACCGATTAGTCTTTTGCTAATAACTCTTGCATCCTTCGACAGACTTCTTCGACTAAGAGCTGGAATGAAAGCTTATCTGTTCCTCTTTCAGATGGCATTAACATATTTTACGAAAAGTCATAAGAAATAAAACTTTTTTGATCAAAACTAAAATATCCTCGAAATCATTGAAGAAGAAGTACCTTATCGGACGAAAATATGCCGTATCTAATAAGAGACATTTAAATTTTTTTAATTGCATAAATGGGCGGCATTTTATTCAGAATTAATAGTTTTTTACAAGGCCAAAAAATTCATTTAATTTTTTCCCATTAAATACTAGAATTAAAAAAAAGTACTATGCGAAAAGAATCGGTTGTAGGACGGAATCGTGATCACCACCGATTAGTTTTTTGCTAATTACTCTTGCAACCTTCCACAGACTTCTTCGACTAAGAGCTCGATGGAAAGCTTATCTGTTCCTCTCTCAGATGGTATTAACATATTTTACGAAAAGTCATAAGAAATAAATCTTTTTTGATCAAAACTAAAATATCCTCAAAATCATTGAAGAAGAAGTACCTTATCAGACGAAAATATACCTTATCTATTGAGAGACATTTACATTTTTTTAATTGCATAAATGGGCGGCATTTTATTCAGAATTAATAGTTTTTTACATGGACAAAAAATTCGTTTAATTTTTTCCCATCAAATACTAGAATTATAGAAGAGTACTTTGCGAAAAGAATCGGCAGTAGGACGGAATCGTTTTGACCACCGATTAGTTTTTTGCTAATAACTCTTGCATCCTTCGACACACTTCTTCGACTAAGAGCTCGATGGAAAGCTTATCTGTTCCTCTTTCAGATGGCATTAACACATTTTACGAAAAGTCGTAAGAAATAACATTTTTTTTTATCAAAACTAAAATATTCTCGAAATCATTGAAGAAGAAGTACCTTATCAGACGAAAATATGCCTTATCTAATAAGAGACATTTAAATTTTTTTAATTGCATAAATTGGCGGCATTTTATTCAGAATTAATAGTTTTTTACATGGACAAAAAAGTCGTTTAATTTTTTCCCATTGAATATTAGAATTATTGATAAGTACTTTGCGAAAAGAATCGGCAGTAGGACGGAAACGTGTTGACCACCGATTAGTTTTTTGCTAATAACTCTTGCATCCTTCGACCGACTTGTTCGACTAAAAGCTCGATTAAAAGCTTAGCTATTCCTCTTTCAGATGACATTAACATATTTTACGAAAAGTCATAAGAAATAAAACTTTTTTGATCAAAACTAAAATATCCTCGAAATCATTGAAGAAGAAGTACCTTATCAGACGAAAATATGCTGTATCTAATAAGAGACATTTAAATTTTTGTAATTGCATAAATTGGCGGCATTTTATTCGGAATTTATAGTTTCTTACATGGACAAAAAATTCGTTTAATTTTTTCCCATTATATATTAGAATTATAGAAAAGTACTTTGCGGAAAAAACTTGCAGTAGGACGGAATCGTGTTGACCACCGATGAGTTTTTTGCTAATGACTCTTGCATCCTTCGACCGACTTGTAAGCTCGACGGAAAGCTTATCTATTCCTCTTACAGATGACATTAACATATTTTACGAAAAGTCAAAAGAAATAAAATTGTTTTGATCAAAACTAAAATATCCTCGAAATCATTGAAGAAGAAGTACCTTATCAGACGAAAATATACCTTATCTAATAAGAGACATTTAAATTTTTTTAATTGCATAAATGGGTGGCATTTTATTCAGAATTAATAGTTTTTTACATGGCCAAAAAATTAATTTAATTTTTTCCCATTAAATACTAGAATTATAGAAGAGTACTTTTCGAAAAGAATCGTCAGTAGGACGGAAACGTGTTGACCACCGATTAGTTTTTTGCTAATAACTCTTTCATCCTTCGACCGACTTCTTCGACTAAGAGCTTGATGGAAAGCTTATATGTTCCTCTTTCAGATGGCATTAAAATATTTTACGAAAAGTCGTAAGAAATAAAATTGTTTTGATCAAAACTAAAATATCCTCGAAATCATTGAAGAAGAAGTACCTTATCAGACGAAAATATGCTGTATCTAATAAGAGACATTTAAATTTTTGTAATTGCATAAATGGGCGGCATTTTATTCAGAATTAATAGTTTTTTACATGGACAAAAAATTCGTTTAATTTATTCCCATTAAATACTAGAATTATAGAAAAGTACATTGCGAAAAGAATCGGCAGTAGGACGGAATCGTGTTGACCACCGATGAGTTTTTTGCTAATGACTCTTGCATCCTTCGACCGACTTGTAAGCTCGACGGAAAGCTTATCTATTCCTCTTTCAGATGACATTAACATATTTTACGAAAAGTCAAAAGAAATAAAACTTTTTTGATCAAAACTAAAATATCCTCGAAATCATTGAAGAAGAAGTACCTTATCAGACGAAAATATGCCGTATCTAATAAGAGACATTTAATTTTTTTTAATTGCAGAAATGGGTGGCATTTTATTTAGAATTAATAGTTTTTTACATGGCCAAAAAATTCATTTAATTTTTTCCCATTAAATACTACAATTACAGAAAAGTACTATGCGAAAAGAATCGGTAGTAGGATGGAATCGTGATCACCACCGATTAGTTTTTTGCTAATAACTCTTGCATCCTTCGACAGACTTCTTCGACTAAGAGCTGGATGGAAAGCTTATCTATTCCTCTTTCAGATGACATTAACATATTTTACGAAAAGTAATAAGAAATAAAACTTTTTTGATCAAAACTAAAATATCCTCGAAATCATTGAAGAAGAAGTACCTTATTAGACGAAAATATGCCGTATCTAATAAGAGACATTTAATTTTTTTTAATTGCAGAAATGGGTGGCATTTTATTCAGAATTAATAGTTTTTTACATGGCCAAAAAATTCATTTAATTTTTTCCCATTAAATACTAGAATTATAGAAAAGTACTTTGCGAAAAGAATCGGCAGTAGGACGGAAACGTGTTGGCCACCGATAAGTTTTTTGCTAATAACTCTTGCATCCTTCGACAGACTTCTTCGACTAAGAGCTGGATGGAAAGCTTATCTAATCCTCTTTCAGGTGACATTAACATATTTTACGAAAAGTCATAAGAAATAAAACTTTTTTGATCAAAACTAAAATATCCTCGAAATCATTGAAGAAGAAGTACCTTATCGGACGAAAATATGCCGTATCTAATAAGAGACATTTAAATTTTTTTAATTGCATAAATGGGCGGCATTTTATTCAGAATTAATAGTTTTTTACATGGACAAAAAAGTCGTTTAATTTTTTCCCATTAAATATTAGAATTATAGAAAAGTACTTTGCGAAAAGAATCGGCAGTAGGACGGAAACGTGTTGACCACCGATTAGTTTTTTGCTAATAACTCTTACATCCTTCGACCGACTTGTTCGACTAAAAGCTCGATTGAAAGCTTATCTATTCCTCTTTCAGATGACATTAACATATTTTACGAAAAGTCATAAGAAATAAAACTTTTTTGATCAAAACTAAAATATCCTCGAAATCATTGAAGAAGAAGTACCTTATCAGACGAACATATGCCCTATCTAATAAGAGACTTTTAATTTTTTTTAATTGCAGAAATGGGTGGCATTTTATTCAGAATTAATAGTTTTTTACATGGCCAAAGAATTAATTTAATTTTTTCCCATTAAATACTAGAATTATAGAAGAGTACTTTGCGAAAAGAAACGTCAGTAGGACGGAAACGTGTTGACCACCGATTAGTTTTTTGCTAATAACTCTTGCATCCTTCGACCGACTTCTTCGACTAAGAGCTCAATGGAAAGCTTATCTGTTCCTTTTTCAGATGGCATTGACATATTTTACGAAAAGTCGTAAGAAATAAAATTTTTTTGATCAAATATAAAATATCCTCGAAATCATTGAAGAAGAAGTACCTTATCACACGAAAATATGCCTTATCTAATAATAGACATTTAAATTTTTTTAATTGCATAAATTGGCGGCAGTTTATTCGGAATTTATAGTTTCTTACATGGACAAAAAATTCGTTTAATTTTTTCCCATTATATATTAGAATTATAGAAAAGTACTTTGCGGAAAGAATTTGCAGTAGGACGGAATCGTGTTGACCACCGATGAGTTTTTTGCTAATGACTCTTGCATCCTTCGACCGACTTGTAAGCTCGACGGAAAGCTTATCTATTCCTCTTTCAGATGACATTAACATATTTTACGAAAAGTCATAAGAAATAAAATTTTTTTGATCAAAACTAAAATATCCTCGAAATCATTGAAGAAGAAGTACCTTATCAGACGAAAATATGCCGTATCTAATAAGAGACATTTAATTTTTTTTAATTGCAGAAATGGGTGGCATTATATTCAGAATTAATAGTTTTTTACATGGCCAAAAAATTCATTTAATTTTTCCCCATTAAATACTACAATTATAGAAAAGTACTATGCGAAAAGAGTCGGTAGTAGGATGGAATCGTGATCACCACCGATTAGTTTTTTGCTAATAACTCTTGCATCCTTCGACAGACTTCTTCGACTAAGAGCTCGATGGAAAGCTTATCTGGTCCTCTTCCAGATGACATTAACATATTTTACGAAAAGTCATAAGAAATAAAACTTTTTTGATCAAAACTAAAATATCCTCGAAATCATTGAAGAAGAAGTACCTTATCAGACGAAAATATGCCGTATCTAATAAGAGACATTTAATTTTTTTGAATTGCAGAAATGGGTGGCATTTTATTCAGAATTAATAGTTTTTTACATGGCCAAAAAATTCATTTAATTTTTTCCCATTAAATACAACAATTATAGAAAAGTACTATGCGAAAAGAATCGGTAGTAGGATGGAATCGTGATCACCACCGATTAGTTTTTTGCTAATAACTCTTGCATCCTTCGACAGACTTCTTCGACTTAGAGCTGGATGGAAAGCTTATCTGTTCCTCTTTCAGATGGCATTAATATATTTTACGAAAAGTCGTAAGAAATAAAATTTTTTTGATCAAAACTAAAATATCCTCGAAATCATTGAAGAAGAAGTACCTTATCAGACGAAAATATGCCTTATCTATTGAGGGACATTTAAATTTTTTTAATTGCATAAATGGGCGGCATTTTATTCAGAATTAATAGTTTTTTACATGTCCAAAAAATTTATTTATTTTTTCCCATTAAATACTACAATTATAGAAAAGTACATTACGTAAAGAATCGGCAGTAGGACGGAAACGTGTTGACCACCGATTAGTTTTTTGCTAATAACTCTTGCATCCTTCGACCGACTTCTTCGACTGAGAGTTCGATGCAAAGCTTATCTGGTCCTCTTCCAGATAGAATTAACATATTTTGCTCGATGGAAAGCTTATATGTTCCTCTTTCAGATGGCATTAAAATATTTTTCGAAAAGTCGTAAGAAATAAAATTGTTTTGATCAAAACTAAAACATCCTCGAAATCATTGAAGAAGAAGTACCTTATCAGACGAAAATATGCCTTATCTATTGAAGGACATTTAAATTTGTTTAATTGCATAAATGGGCGGCATTTAATTCAGAATTAATAGTTTTTTACATGAACAAAAAATTCGTTTAATTTTTTCCCATTAAATACTAGAATTATAGAAAAGTACATTGCGAAAAGAATCGGCAGTAGGACGGAAACGTGTTGACCACCGATTAGTTTTTTGCTTATAACTCTTGCATCCTTCGACCGACTTCTTCGACTAAGAGCTCGATGGAAAGGTTATCTGTTCCTCTTTCAGATGACATTAACATATTTTACGAAAAGTCATAAGAAATAAAACTTTTTTGATCAAAACTAAAATATCCTCGAAATCATTGAAGAAGAAGTACCTTGTCACACGAAAATATGCCTTATCTAATAATAGACATATAAATTTTTTTAATTGCATAAATTGGCGGCATTTTATTCGGAATTTATAGTTTCTTACATGGACAAAAAATTCGTTTAATTTTTTCCCATTATATATTAGAATTATAGAAAAGTACTTTGAGAAAGAATTGGCAGTAGGACGGAATCGTGTTGACCACCGATTAGTTTTTTGGTAATGACTCTTGCATCCTTCGACCGACTTGTAAGCTCGACGGAAAGCTTATCTATTCCTCTTTCAGATGACATTAACATATTTTACGAAAAGTAATAAGAAATAAAACTTTTTTGATCAAAACTAAAATATCCTCGAAATCATTGAAGAAGAAGTACCTTATTAGACGAAAATATGCCGTATCTAATAAGAGACATTTAATTTTTTTTAATTGCAGAAATGGGTGGCATTTTATTCAGAATTAATAGTTTTTTACATGGCCAAAAAATTCATTTAATTTTTTCCCATTAAATACTAGAATTATAGAAAAGTACTTTGCGAAAAGAATCGGCAGTGGGACGGAAACGTGTTGGCCACCGATAAGTTTTTTGCTAATAACTCTTGCATCCTTCGACAGACTTCTTCGACTAAGAGCTGGATGGAAAGCTTATCTATTCCTCTTTCAGGTGACATTAACATATTTTACGAAAAGTCATAAGAAATAAAACTTTTTTGATCAAAACTAAAATATCCTCGAAATCATTGAAGAAGAAGTACCTTATCGGACGAAAATATGCCGTATCTAATAAGAGACATTTAAATTTTTTTAATTGCATAAATGGGCGGCATTTTATTCAGAATTAATAGTTTTTTACATGGACAAAAAAGTCGTTTAATTTTTTCCCATTAAATATTAGAATTATAGAAAAGTACTTTGCGAAAAGAATCGGCAGTAGGACGGAAACGTGTTGACCACCGATTAGTTTTTTGCTAATAACTCTTACATCCTTCGACCGACTTGTTCGACTAAAAGCTCGATTGAAAGCTTATCTATTCCTCTTTCAGATGACATTAACATATTTTACGAAAAGTCATAAGAAATAAAACTTTTTTGATCAAAACTAAAATATCCTCGAAATCATTGAAGAAGAAGTACCTTATCAGACGAACATATGCCCTATCTAATAAGAGACTTTTAATTTTTTTTAATTGCAGAAATGGGTGGCATTTTATTCAGAATTAATAGTTTTTTACATGGCCAAAGAATTAATTTAATTTTTTCCCATTAAATACTAGAATTATAGAAGAGTACTTTGCGAAAAGAAACGTCAGTAGGACGGAAACGTGTTGACCACCGATTAGTTTTTTGCTAATAACTCTTGCATCCTTCGACCGACTTCTTCGACTAAGAGCTCAATGGAAAGCTTATCTGTTCCTTTTTCAGATGGCATTGACATATTTTACGAAAAGTCGTAAGAAATAAAATTTTTTTGATCAAAAATAAAATATCCTCGAAATCATTGAAGAAGAAGTACCTTATCACACGAAAATATGCCTTATCTAATAATAGACATTTAAATTTTTTTAATTGCATAAATTGGCGGCATTTTATTCGGAATTTATAGTTTCTTACATGGACAAAAAATTCGTTTAATTTTTTCCCATTATATATTAGAATTATAGAAAAGTACTTTGCGGAAAGAATTTGCAGTAGGACGGAATCGTGTTGACCACCGATGAGTTTTTTGCTAATGACTCTTGCATCCTTCGACCGACTTGTAAGCTCGACGGAAAGCTTATCTATTCCTCTTTCAGATGACATTAACATATTTTACGAAAAGTCATAAGAAATAAAACTTTTTTGATCAAAACTAAAATATCCTCGAAATCATTGAAGAAGAAGTACCTTATCAGACGAAAATATGCCGTATCTAATAAGAGACATTTAATTTTTTTTAATTGCTGAAATGGGTGGCATTATATTCAGAATTAATAGTTTTTTACATGGCCAAAAAATTCATTTAATTTTTCCCCATTAAATACTACAATTATAGAAAAGTACTATGCGAAAAGAGTCGGTAGTAGGATGGAATCGTGATCACCACCGATTAGTTTTTTGCTAATAACTCTTGCATCCTTCGACAGACTTCTTCGACTAAGAGCTCGATGGAAAGCTTATCTGGTCCTCTTCCAGATGACATTAACATATTTTACGAAAAGTCATAAGAAATAAAACTTTTTTGATCAAAACTAAAATATCCTCGAAATCATTGAAGAAGAAGTACCTTATCAGACGAAAATATGCCGTATCTAATAAGAGACATTTAATTTTTTTGAATTGCAGAAATGGGTGGCATTTTATTCAGAATTAATAGTTTTTTACATGGCCAAAAAATTCATTTAATTTTTTCCCATTAAATACAACAATTATAGAAAAGTACTATGCGAAAAGAATCGGTAGTAGGATGGAATCGTGATCACCACCGATTAGTTTTTTGCTAATAACTCTTGCATCCTTCGACAGACTTCTTCGACTTAGAGCTGGATGGAAAGCTTATCTGTTCCTCTTTCAGATGGCATTAATATATTTTACGAAAAGTCGTAAGAAATAAAATTTTTTTGATCAAAACTAAAATATCCTCGAAATCATTGAAGAAGAAGTACCTTATCAGACGAAAATATGCCTTATCTATTGAAGGACATTTAAATTTGTTTAATTGCATAAATGGGCGGCATTTAATTCAGAATTAATAGTTTTTTACATGAACAAAAAATTCGTTTAATTTTTTCCCATTAAATACTAGAATTATAGAAAAGTACATTGCGAAAAGAATCGGCAGTAGGACGGAAACGTGTTGACCACCGATTAGTTTTTTGCTTATAACTCTTGCATCCTTCGACCGACTTCTTCGACTAAGAGCTCGATGGAAAGGTTATCTGTTCCTCTTTCAGATGACATTAACATATTTTACGAAAAGTCATAAGAAATAAAACTTTTTTGATCAAAACTAAAATATCCTCGAAATCATTGAAGAAGAAGTACCTTGTCACACGAAAATATGCCTTATCTAATAATAGACATATAAATTTTTTTAATTGCATAAATTGGCGGCATTTTATTCGGAATTTATAGTTTCTTACATGGACAAAAAATTCGTTTAATTTTTTCCCATTATATATTAGAATTATAGAAAAGTACTTTGAGAAAGAATTGGCAGTAGGACGGAATCGTGTTGACCACCGATTAGTTTTTTGGTAATGACTCTTGCATCCTTCGACCGACTTGTAAGCTCGACGGAAAGCTTATCTATTCCTCTTTCAGATGACATTAACATATTTTACGAAAAGTCATAAGAAATAAAACTTTTTTGATCAAAACTAAAATATCCTCGAAATCATTGAAGAAGAAGTACCTTATCAGACGAAAATATGCCGTATCTAATAAGAGACATTTAATTTTTTCTAATTGCAGAAATGGGTGGCATTTTATTCAGAATTAATAGTTTTTTACATGGCCAAAAAATTCATTTAATTTTTTCCCATTAAATACTACAATTATAGAAAAGTACTATGCGAAAAGAATCGGCAATAGGACGGAATCGTGATCACCGCCGATTAGTTTTTTGCTAATAACTCTTGCATCCTTCGACAGACTTCTTCGACTAAGAGCTGGATGGAAAGCTTATCTATTTCTCTTTCAGATGACATTAACATATTTTACGAAAAGTCATAAGAAATAAAACTTTTTTGATCAAAACTAAAATATCCTCGAAATCATTGAAGAAGAAGTACCTTATCAGATGAAAATATGCCGTATCTAATAAGAGACATTTAATTTTTTTTAATTGCAGAAATGGGTGGCATTTTATTCAGAATTAAAAGTTTTTTACATGGCCAAAAAATTCATTTAATTTTTTCCCATTAAATACTAGAATTATAGAAGAGTACTATGCGAAAAGAATCGGTAGTAGGATGGAATCGTGATCACCACCGATTAGTCTCTTGCTAATTACTCTTGCATCCTTCGACAGACTTCTTCGACTAAGAGCTGGATGGAAAGCTTATCTGTTCCTCTTTCAGATGGCATTAACACATTTTACGAAAAGTCGTAAAAAATAACATTTTTTTAATCAAAACTAAAATATCCTCAAAATCATTGAAGAAGAAGTACCTTATCAGACGAAAATATGCCCTATCTAATAAGAGACATTTAATTTTTTTTAATTGCATAAATGGGCGGCATTTTATTCAGAATTAATAGTTTTTTACATGGACAAAAAATTCGTTTAATTTGTTCCCATTAAATACTAGAATTATAGAAGAGTACTTTGCGAAAAGAATCGTCAGTAGGACAGAATCGTTTTGACTACCGATTAGTTTTTGCTAATAACTCTTGCATCCTCCGACCGATTTCTTCGACTAAGAGCTCAATGGAAAGCTTATCTGTTCCTCTTTCAGATGGCATTAACATATTTTACGAAAAGTCGTAAGAAATAAAATTTTTTTGATCAAAACTAAAATATCCTCGAAATCATTGAAGAAGAAGTACCTTATCAGATGAAAATATGCCTTATCTATTGAGGGACATTTAAATTTGTTTAATTGCATAAATGGGCGGCATTTTATTCAGAATTAAAAGTTTTTTACATGGACAAAAAATTCGTTTAATTTTTTCCCATCAAATACTAGAATTATAGAAGAGTACTTTTCGAAACGAATCGGCAGTAGGACGGAATCGTGTTGACCACCGATTAGTATTTTGCTAATAACTCTTGCATCCTTCGACCGACTTGTTCGACTAAAAGCTCGATGGAAAGTTTATCTGTTCGTCTTTCAGATGACATAAACATATTTTACGAAAAGTCGTAAGAAATAAAATTTTTTTGATCAAAACTAAAATATCCTCGAAATCATTGAAGAAGAAGTACCTTATCAGACGAAAATATGCCTTATCTAATAATAGACATTTAAATTTTCTTAATTGCATAAATTGGCGGCATTTTATTCGAAATTTATAGTTTCTTACATGGACAAAAAATTCTTTTAATTTTTTCCCATTATATATTAGAATTATAGAAAAGTACTTTGCGGAAAGAATTGGCAGTAGGACGGAATCGTGTTGACCACCGATTAGTTTTTTGCTAATAACTCTTGCATCCTTCGACCGACTTCTTCGACTAAAAGCTCGATGGAAAGCTTATCTATTATTCTTTCAGATGACATTAACATATTTTACGAAAAGTCATAAGAAATAAAACTTTTTTGATCAAAACTAAAATATCCTCGAAATCATTGAAGAAGATGTATCTTATCAGACGAAAATATGCCCTATCTAATAAGAGACATTTAATTTTTTTTAATTGCAGAAATGGGTGGCATTTCATTCAGAATTAATAGTTTTTTGCATGGCCAAAAAATTCATTTCATTTTTTCCCATTAAATACTACAATTATAGAAAAGTACCTTGCGAAAAGAATCGGTAGTAGGATGGAATCGTGATCACCACCGATTACTTTTTTGCTAATAACTCTTGCATCCTTCGACAGACTTCTTCGACTAAGAGCTCGATGGAAAGCTTATCTGTTCCTCTTTCAGATGGCATTAACATATTTTACGAAAAGTCATAAGAAATAAAACTTTTTTGATCAAAACTAAAATATCCTCGAAATCATTGAAGAAGAAAAACCTTATCAGACAAAAATATGCCTTATCTATTGAGGGACATTTAAATTTTTTTTAATTGCATAAATGGGCGGCATTTTATTCAGAATTAATAGTGTTTTACATGGACAAAAAATTCGTTTAATTTTTTCCCATTAAATACTAGAATTAAAGAAAAGTACTTTGCGAAAAGAATCGGCAGTAGGACGGAATCGTGTTGACCACGGATTAGTTTTTTGCTAATAACTAATGTATCCTTCGATCGATTTCTTCGACTAAGAGCTCGATGGAAAGCTTATCTGTTCTTCTTTCAGATGGCATTAACATATTTTACGAAAAGTCATAAGAAATAAAATTTTTTTGATCAAAACTAAAATATCCTCGAAATCATTGAAGAGAAGTACCTTATACGAAGAAAATATGCCTTATCTAATAAGAGACATTTAAATTTTTTTAATTGCTTAAATGGGCGGCCTTTTATTCAGAATTAATATTTTTTTGATTGGACAAAAAATTCGTTTAATTTTTTCCCATCAAATACTAGAATTATAGAAGAGTACTTTGCGAAAAGAATCGGCAGTAGGACGGAATCGTTTTGACCACCGATTAGTTTTTTGCTAATAACTCTTGCATCCTTCGACAGACTTCTTCGACTAAGAGCTCGATGGAAAGCTTATCTATTCCTCTTTCAGATGACATTAACATATTTTACGAAAAGTCATAAGAAATACAACTTTTTTGATCAAAACTAAAATATCCTCGAAATCATTGAAGAAGAAGTACCTTATCAGATGAAAATATGCCGTATCTAATAAGAGACATTTAATTTTTTTTAATCGCAGAAATGGGTGGCATTTTATTCAGAATTAATAGTTTTTTACATGGCCAAAAAATTAATTTAATTTTTTCCCATTAAATACTACAATTATAGAAAAGTACTATGCGAAAAGAATCGGTAGTAGGATGGAATCGTGATCACCACCGATTAGTCTTTTGCTAATAACTCTTGCATCCTTCGACAGACTTCTTCGACTAAGAGCTGGATGGAAAGCTTATCTGTTCCTCTTTCAGATGGCATTAACATATTTTACGAATAGTCGTAAGAAATAAAATTTTTTTGATCAAAACTAAAATATCCTCGAAATCATTGAAGAAGAAGTACCTTATCAGACGAAAATATGCCTTATCTATTGAGGGACATTTAAATTTGTTTAATTGCATAAATGGGCGGCATTTTATTCAGAATTAATAGTTTTTTACATGGACAAAAAATTCGTTTAATTTTTTCCCATCAAATACTAGAATCATAGAAGAGTACTTTGCGAAAAGAATCGGCAGTAGGACGGAATCGTTTTGACCACCGATTAGTTTTTTGCTAATAACTCTTGCATCCTTCGACAGACTTCTTCGACTAAGAGCTCGATGGAAAGCTTATCTATTCCTCTTTCAGATGACATTAACATATTTTACGAAAAGTCATAAGAAATACAACTTTTTTGATCAAAACTAAAATATCCTCGAAATCATTGAAGAAGAAGTACCTTATCAGATGAAAATATGCCGTATCTAATAAGAGACATTTAATTTTTTTTAATCGCAGAAATGGGTGGCATTTTATTCAGAATTAATAGTTTTTTACATGGCCAAAAAATTAATTTAATTTTTTCCCATTAAATACTACAATTATAGAAAAGTACTATGCGAAAAGAATCGGTAGTAGGATGGAATCGTGATCACCACCGATTAGTCTTTTGCTAATAACTCTTGCATCCTTCGACAGACTTCTTCGACTAAGAGCTGGATGGAAAGCTTATCTGTTCCTCGTTCAGATGGCATAAAAATATTTTACGAATAGTCGTAAGAAATAAAATTTTTTTGATCAAAACTAAAATATCCTCGAAATCATTGAAGAAGAAGTACCTTATCAGACGAAAATATGCCTTATCTATTGAGGGACATTTAAATTTGTTTAATTGCATAAATGGGCGGCATTTTATTCAGAATTAATAGTTTTTTACATGGACAAAAAATTCGTTTAATTTTTTCCCATCAAATACTAGAATCATAGAAGAGTACTTTGCGAAAAGAATCGGCAGTAGGACGGAATCGTTTTGACCACCGATTAGTTTTTTGCTAATAACTCTTGCATCCTTCGACAGACTTCTTCGACTAAGAGCTCGATGGAAAGCTTATCTGTTCCTCTTTGAGATGGCATTAACACATTTTACGAAAAGTCGTAAGAAATAACATTTTTTTTTATCAAAACTAAAATATCCTCGAAATCATTGAAGAAGAAGTACCTTATCAGACGAAAATATGCCTTATCTCATAAGAGACATTTAAATTTTTTTAATTGCATAAATGGGCGGCATTTTATTCAGAATTAATAGTTTTTTACATGGACAAAAAAGTCGTTTAATTTTTTCCCATTAAATATTAGAATTATTGATAAGTACTTTGCGAAAAGAATCGGCAGTAGGACGGAAACGTGTTGACCAACGATTAGTTTTTTGCTAATAACTCTTGCATCCTTCGACCGAGTTCTTCGACTAAGAGCTCGATGGAAAGCTTATCTGTTCCTCTTTCAGATGACATTAACATATTTTACGAAAAGTCATAAGAAATAAAACCTTTTTGATCAAAACTAAAATATCCTCGAAATCATTGAAGAAGAAGTACCTTATCGGACGAAAATATGCCTTATCTAATAAGAGACATTTAAATTTTTTTAATTGCATAAATGGGCGGCATTTTATTCAGAATTAATAGTTTTTAACATGGACAAAAAAGTCGTTTAATTTTTTCCCATTAAATATTAGAATTATAGATAAGTACTTTGCGAAAAGAATCGGCAGTAGGACGGAAACGTGTTGACCACCGATTAGTTTTTTGCTAATAACTCTTGCATCCTTCGACCGACTTGTTCGACTAAAAGCTCGATGGAAAGCTTATCTGTTCGTCTTTCAGATGACATAAACATATTTTACGAAAAGTCATAAGAAATAAAACTTTTTTGATCAAAACTAAAATATCCTCGAAATCATTGAAGAAGAAGTACCTTATCAGACGAAAATATGCCCTATCTAATAAGAGACATTTAATTTTTTTTAATTGCAGAAATGGGTGGCATTTTATTCAGAATTAATAGTTTTTTACATGGCCAAAAATTAATTTAATTTTTTCCCATTAAATACTAGAATTATAGAAGAGTACTTTTCGAAACGAATCGGCAGTAGGACGAATCGTGCTGACCACCGATTAGTATTTTGCTAATAACTCTTGCATCCTTCGACCGACCTGTTCGACTAAAAGCTCGATGGAAAGCTTATCTGTTCGTCTTTCAGATGACATAAACATATTTTACGAAAAGTCGTAAGAAATAAAATTTTTTTGATCAAAACTAAAATATCCTCGAAATCATTGAAGAAGAAGTACCTTTTCAGACGAAAATATGCCTTATCTAATAATAGACATTTAAATTTTTTTAATTGCATAAATTGGCGGCATTTTATTCGAAATTTATAGTTTCTTACATGGACAAAAAATTCTTTTAATTTTTTCCCATTATATATTAGAATTATAGAAAAGTACTTTGCGGAAAGAATTCGCAGTAGGACGGAATCGTGTTGACCACCGATTAGTTTTTTGCTAATAACTCTTGCATCCTTCGACCGACTTCTTCGACTAAAAGCTCGATGGAAAGCTTATCTATTCCTCTTTCAGATGACATTAACATATTTTACGAAAAGTCATAAGAAATAAAACTTTTTTGATCAAAACTAAAATATCCTCGAAATGATTGAAGAAGATGAACCTTATCAGACGAAAATATGCCCTATCTAATAAGAGACATTTAATTTTTTTTAATTGCAGAAATGGGTGGCATTTTATTCAGAATTAATAGTTTTTTACATGGCCAAAAAATTCATTTAATTTTTTCACATTAAATACTACAATTATAGAAGAGTACCTTGCGAAAAGAATCGGTAGTAGGATGGAATCGTGATCACCACCGATTAGTTTTTTGCTAATAACTCTTGCATCCTTCGACAGTTTTCTTCGACTAAGAGCTCGATGGAAAGCTTATCTGTTCCTCTTTCAGATGGCATTAACATATTTTACGAAAAGTCATAAGAAATAAAACTTTTTTGATCAAAACTAAAATATCCTCGAAATCATTGAAGAAGAAAAACCTTATAAGACAAAAATATGCCTTATCTATTGAGGGACATTTAAATTTTTTTTAATTGCATAAATGGGCGGCATTTTATTCAGAATTAATAGTGTTTTACATGGACAAAAAATTCGTTTAATTTTATTAGAATTATAGAAAAGTACTTAGCGAAAAGAATCGGCAGTAGGACGGAAACGTGTTGACCACCGATTAGTGTTTTGCTAATAACTCTTGCATCCTTCGACCGATTTCTTCGACTAAAAGCTCGATGGAAAACTTATCTGTTCATCTTTCAGATGGCATTAACATATCTTACGAAAAGTCGTTAGAAATAAACTTTTTTTGATGAAAACTAAAATATCCTCGAAATCATTGAAGAAGAAGTACCTTTTCAGACGAAAATATGCCCTATCTAATAAGAGACATTTAAATTTTTTTAATTGCATAAATGGGCGGCATTTTATTCAGAATTAATAGTTTTTTACATGGACAAAAAAGTCGTTTAATTTTTTCCCATTAAATATTTGAATTATAGATAAGTACTTTGCGAAAAGAATCGGCAGTAGGACGGAAACGTGTTGAACACCGATTAGTTTTTTGCTAATAACTCTTGCATCCTTCGACCGACTTCTTCGACTAAGAGCTCGATGGAAAACTTATCTGTTCGTCTTTCAGATGGCATTAACATATCTTACGAAAAGTCGTTAGAAATAAACTTTTTTTGATGAAAACTAAAATATCCTCGAAATCATTGAAGAAGAAGTACCTTATCGGACGAAAATATTCCTTATCTAATAAGAGACATTTAAATTTTTTTAATTACATAAATGGCCGGCATTTTATTCAGAATTAATAGTTTTTTACATGGACAAAAAAGTTGTTTAATTTTTTCCCATTAAATATTAGAATTATAGATAAGTACTTTGCGAAAAGAATCGGCAGTAGGACGGAAACGTGTTGACCACCGATTAGTTTTTTGCTAATAACTCTTGCATCCTTCGACCGACTTCTTCGACTAAGAGCTCGATGGAAAACTTATCTGTTCGTCTTTCAGATGGCATTAACATATCTTACGAAAAGTCGTAAGAAATAAACTTTTTTTGATGAAAACTAAAATATCCTCGAAATCATTGAAGAAGAAGTACCTTATAAGACGAAAATGTGCCTTATCAAATAAGAGACATTTAAATTTTTTTAATTGCATAAATGGGCGGCATTTTATTCAGAATTAATAGTTTTTTACATGGACAAAAAATTCGTTTAATTTTTTAGCATTAAATACTAGAATTATAGAAAAGTACTTTGCGAAAAGAATCGGCAATAGGACGGAATCGTGTTGACCATCGATTAGTTTTTTGCTAATAACTCTTGCATACTTCGACCGACTTCTTCGACTAAGAGCTCGATGGAAAGCTTATCTGGTCCTCTTCCAGTAGGACTTCTTCGACTAAGAGCTCCATGGAAAGCTTATCTGTTCCTCTTTCAGATGGCATTAACATATTTTACGAAAAGTCGTAAGAAATAAAATTTTTTTTATCAAAACTAAAATATCCTCGAAATCATTGAAGAAGAAGTACCTTATCAGACGAAAATATGCCTTATCTAATCAGGGACATTTAAATTTTTTTAATTGCATAAATGGGTGGCATTTTATTCAGAATTAATTGTTTTTTAGATGGACCAAAAATTCGTGTAATATTTTCCCATTAAATACTAGAATTATAGAAAAGTACTTTGCGAAAAGAATCGGCAGTAGGACGGAATCGTGTTGACCATCGATTAGTTTTTTGCTAATAACTCTTGCCTACTTCGACCGACTTCTTCGACTAGGACATCGATGGAAAGCTTATCTGGTCCCATTCTAGTAGGACTTCTTCGACTAAGAGCTCGATGGAAAGCTTATCTGTTCCTCTTTCAGATGGCATTAACATATTTTACGAAAAGTCAAAAGAAGTAAAATTTTTTTGATCAAAACTAAAATATCCTCGAAATCATTGAAGAAGTACCTTATCAGACGAAAATATGCCTTATCTAATCATGGACATTTAAATTTTTTTAATTGCATAAATGGGTGGCATTTTATTCAGAATTAATTGTTTTTTACATGAACCAAAAATTGGTTTAATATTTTCCCATTAAATACTAGAATTATAGAAAAGTACTTTGCGAAAAGAATCGGCAGTAGGACGGAATCGTGTTGACCATCGATTAGTTTTTTGCTAATAACTCTTGCATACTTTGACCGACTTCTACGACTAAGAGCTCGATGGAAAGCTTATCTGGTCCTCTTCCACATGGCATTAACATATTTTACAAAAAGTCATAAGAAATAAAATTTTTTTGATCAAAACTAAAATATCCTCGAAATCATTGAAGAAGAAGTACCTTATCAGACGAAAATATGCCTTATCTAATATGAGACATTTAAATTTTCTTAACTGCATAAATGAGCGGCATTTTATTCAGAATTAATAGTTTTTTACATGGACAAAAAATTCGTTTAATTTTTTTCCATTAAATATAAGAATTATAGAAAAGTACTTTGCGAAAAGAATCGGCAGTAGGAAGGAATCGTGTTGACCACCGATTAGTTTTTTGCTAATAACTCTTGCATCCTTCGACCGACTTCTTCGACTAAGAGTTCGATGGAAAGCTTATCTATTCCTCTTTCAGATGGCATTAACACATTTTACGAAAAGTCAAAAGAAATAAAATTTTTTTGATCGAAACTAAAATATCCTCGAAATCATTGAAAAAGAAGTACCTTTTCAGACGAAAATATGCCTTATCTAATAAGAGACATTTAAATTTTCTTAATTGCATTAATGGGCGGCACTTTATTCAGAATTAATAGTTTTTTACATGGACAAAAAATTAGTTTAATTTTTTCCCATTAAATAGTAGAATTATAGAAAAGTACTTAGCGAAAACAATCGGCAGTAGGACGTAAACGTGTTGACCACCGATTAGTTTTTTGCTAATAACTCTTGCATCCTCGAATAACTTGCACAACTAAAATATCCTCGAAATCATTAAAAAAGAAGAACCTTATCAGACGAAAATATGCCTTATCTAATGAGAGACATTTAAATTATCTTAATTACATTAATGGGCGGCACTTTATTCAGGATTAATAGTTTTTTACATAGACAAAAAATTCGTTTAATTTTTTCGTATTAAATACTAGAATTATAGAAAAGTACTTTGCGAAAAGAATCGGCAGTAGGACGGAAACGTGTTGGCCACCGATTAGTTTTTTGCTAATAACTCTTGCATCCTTCGACCGACTTCTTCGACCGACTTCTTCGACTAAAAGCTCGATGGAAAGCTTATCTGTTCCTATTTCAGATGGCATTAACATATTTTACAAAAAGTCGTAAGAAATAAAATTTTTTTGATCAAAACTAAAATATCCTCGAAATCATTCAAGAAAAAGTACCTTATCAGACGGAAATATGCCTTATCTAATAAAAGACATTTAAATTTTTTTAATTAAATAAATGGGCGGCATTTTATTCAGAATTAATAGTTTTTTACATGGACAAAAAATTCGTTAAATTTTCTCCCATTAAATACTAGAATTATAGAAAAGTACTTTGCGAAAATAATCGGCAGTAGAACGGAATTGTGTTGACCACCGATTAGTTTTTTGCTAATAACTCTTGCATCCTTCGACCGACTTCTTCGACTAAGAGCTCGATGGAAAGCTTATCTGTTCCTCTTTCAGAGGGCATTAACATATTTTACGAAAAGTCATAAGGAATAAAATTTTTTTGATCAAAACTAAAATATCCTCGAAATCATTGGAGAAGAAGTACCTTATCAGACGAAAATATGCCTTATCTAATAAGAGGCATTTAAATTTTTTTAATTGCATAAATGGATGGCATTTTATTTAGAATAAATAGTTTTTTAGACGGACAAAAAATTCGTTTAATTCTTTCCCATTTTATATTCGAATTATAGAAAAGTACTTTACAAAAAGAATCGGCAGTAGGACGGAAGCGTGTTGACTACCGATTAGTTTTTTGCTAATAACTCTTGCATCCTTCGACCGACTTCTTCGACTAAAAGCTCGATGGAAAGCCTAACTGTTCCTATTTCAGATGGCATTAACATATTTTATAAAAAGTCGTAAGAAACAAAATTTTTTTGATCAAAACTAAAATATCCTCGAAATCATTGAAGAAAAAGTACCTTATCAGACGGAAATATACCTTTTCTAATAAGAGACATTTAAATTTTTTTATTGCATAAATGGGCGGCATTTTATTCGGTATTAATAGTTTTTTACATGGACAAAAAATTCGTTAAATTTTTTTCCATTAAATATTAGAAATATAGAAAAGTACTTTGCGAAAAGAATTGGCAGTAGGACGGAATCGTTTTGACCAGCGATTAGTTTTTTGCTAATAACTCTTGTATCCTTCGACCGACTTCTTCGACTAAGAGCTCGATGAAAAGCTTATCTGTTCCTCTTTCAGATGACATTAACATATTTTACGAAAAGTCGTAAGGAATAAAATTTTTTTTTATCAAAACTAAAATATCCTCGAAATCAATGAAAAAGAAGTATCTTATCAGACGAAAATTTGCCTTATCTAATAAGAGACATTTAAATTTTTTTAATTGCATAAATGGGCGGCATTTTATTCAGAATTAATAGTTTTTTAGAGGGACAAAAAATTCGTTTAATTTTTTCCCATTATATATTAGAATTATAGAAAAGTACTTTACAAAAAGAATCGGCAGTAGGAAGGAATCGTGTTGACCACCGATTAGTTTTTTGCTAATAACTCTTGCATCATTCGACCGACTTCTTCGACTAAGAGCTCGATGGAAAGCTTATCTGTTCGTCTTTCAGATGGCATTAACATATTTTACGAAAAGTCATAAGAAATAAAATTTTTTTGATCAAAACTAAAATATCCTCGAAATCATTGAAGAAGAAGTACCTTATCAGAAAAAAATATGCCTTATGTAATGAGAGACATTTAAATTTTCTTAATTGCATTAATGGGCGGTACTTTATTCAGAATTAATAGTTTTTTAAATGGACAAAAAATTCGTTTAATTTTTTCCCATTAAATAGTAGAATTATAGAAAAGTACTTAGCGAAAACAATCGGCAGTAGGACGGAAACGTGTTGACCACCGATTAGTTTTTTGCTAATAACTCTTGCATCCTCGAATAACTTGCATAACTAAAATATCCTCGAAATCATTGAAAAGAAGTACCTTATCAGACGAAAATATGCCTTATCTAATGAGAGACATTTAAATTTTCTTAATTGCATTAATGGGCGGCACTTTATTCAGAATTAATAGTTTTTTACATGGACAAAAAAATTAGTTTAATTTTTTCCCATTAAATAGTAGAATTATAGAAAAGTACTTAGCGAAAACAATCGGCAGTAGGACGGAAACGTGTTGACCACCGATTAGTTTTTTGCTAATAACTCTTGCATCCTCGAATAACTTGCATAACTTAAATATCCTCGAAATCATTAAAAAAAAAGTACCTTATCAGACGAAAATATGCCTTATTTAATGAGAGACATTTACATTATCTTAATTGCATTAATGGGCGGCATTTTATTCAGAATTAATAGTTTTTTACATAGACAAAAAATTCGTTTAATTTTTCCGTATTAAATACTAGAATTATAGAAAAGTACTTTGCGAAAAGAATCGGCAGTAGTACGGAAACGTGTTGACCACCGATTAGTTTTTTGCTAATAACTCTTGCTTCCTTCGACCGACTTCTTCAACCGACTTCTTCGACTAAAAGCTCGATGGAAAGCTTATCTGTTCCTATTTCAGATAGCATTAACATATTTTACAAAAAGTCATAAGAAATAAAATTTTTTTGATCAAAACTAAAATATCCTCGAAATCATTGAAAAAAAAGTACCTTATCAGACGGAAATATGTCTTATCTAATAAAAGACATTTAAATTTTTTTAATTGCATAAATGGGCGGCATTTTATTCAGAATTAATAGTTTTTTACATGGACAAAAAATTCCTTAAATTTTTTCCCATTAAATACTAGAATTATAGAAAAGTACTTTGCGAAAAGAATCGGCAGTAGGACGGAATCGTGTTGACCATCGATTAGTTTTTTGCTAATAACTCTTGCATACTTCGAGCGACTTCTTCGACTAAGAACTCAATGGAAAGCTTATCTGTTCCTCTTTCAGAGGGCATTAACATATTTTACGAAAAGTCATAAGGAATGAAATTTTTTTGATCAAAACTAAAATATCCTCGAAATCATTGAAGAAGAAGTACCTTATCAGGCGAAAATATGCCCTTTCTAATAAGAGACATTTAAATTTTCTTAATTGCATTAATGGGCGGTACTTTATTCAGAATTAATAGTTTTTTAAATGGACAAAAAATTCGTTTAATTTTTTCCTATTAAATAGTAGAATTATAGAAAAGTACTTTGCAAAAAGAATCGGCAGTAGGAAGGAATCGTGTTGACCACCGATTAGTTTTTTGCTAATAACTCTTGCATCCTTCGACCCACTTCTTCGACTAAGAGCTCGATGAAAAGCTTATCTGTTCCTCTTTCAGATGACATTTACATATTTTACGAAAAGTCGTAAGGAATAAAATTTTTTTTTATCAAAACTAAAATATCCTCGAAATCAATGAAAAAGAAGTATCTTATCAGACGAAAATTTGCCTTATCTAATAAGAGACATTTAAATTTTTTTAATTGCATAAATGGGCGGCATTTTATTCAGAATTAATAGTTTTTTAGAGGGACAAAAAATTCGTTTAATTTTTTCCCATTATATATTAGAATTATAGAAAAGTACTTTACAAAAAGAATCGGCAGTAGGAAGGAATCGTGTTGACCACCGATTAGTTTTTTGCTAATAACTCTTGCATCATTCGACCGACTTCTTCGACTAAGAGCTCGATGGAAAGCTTATCTGCTCGTCTTTCAGATGGCATTAATATATTTTACGAAAAGTCATAAGAAATAAAATTTTTTTGATCAAAACTAAAACATCCTCGAAATCATTGAAGAAGAAGTACCTTATCAGGCGAAAATATGCCTTATCTAATAAGAGACATTTAAATTTTCTTAATTGCATTAATGGGCGGTACTTTATTCAGAATTAATAGTTTTTTACATGGACAAAAAATTCGTTTAATTTTTTCCCATTACATATTAGAATTTTGAAAAGTACTTTGCAAAAAGAATCGGCAGTAGGACGGAATCGTGTTGACCACCGATTAGTTTTTTGCTTATAACTCTTGCATCCTTCGACCGACTTCTTCGACTAAGAGCTCGATGGAAAGTTTATCTGTTCGTCTTTCAGATGGCATTAACATATTTTACGAAAAGTCATAAGAAATAAAATTTTTTTGATCAAAACTAAAATATCCTCGAAATCATTGAAGAAGAAGTACCTTATCAGGCGAAAATATGCCCTATCTAATAAGAGACATTTAAATTTTCTTAATTGCATTAATGGGCGGTACTTTATTCAGAATTAATAGTTTTTTAAATGGACAAAAAATTCGTTTAATTTTTTCCCATTAAATAGTAGAATTATAGAAAAGTACTTTGCAAAAAGAATCGGCAGTAGGAAGGAATCGTGTTGACCACCGATTAGTTTTTTGCTAATAACTCTTGCATCCTTCGACCCACTTCTTCGACTAAGAGCTCGATGAAAAGCTTATCTGTTCCTCTTTCAGATGACATTTACATATTTTACGAAAAGTCGTAAGGAATAAAATTTTTTTTTATCAAAACTAAAATATCCTCGAAATCAATGAAAAAGAAGTATCTTATCAGACGAAAATTTGCCTTATCTAATAAGAGACATTTAAATTTTTTTAATTGCATAAATGGGCGGCATTTTATTCAGAATTAATAGTTTTTTAGAGGGACAAAAAATTCGTTTAATTTTTTCCCATTATATATTAGAATTATAGAAAAGTACTTTACAAAAAGAATCGGCAGTAGGAAAGAATCGTGTTGACCACCGATTAGTTTTTTGCTAATAACTCTTGCATCATTCGACCGACTTCTTCGACTAAGAGCTCGATGGAAAGCTTATCTGTTCGTCTTTCAGATGGCATTAACATATTTTACGAAAAGTCATAAGAAATAAAATTTTTTTGATCAAAACTAAAATATCCTCGAAATCATTGAAGAAGAAGTACCTTATCAGAAAAAAATATGCCTTATCTAATGAGAGACATTTAAATTTTCTTAATTGCATTAATGGGCGGTACTTTATTCAGAATTAATAGTTTTTTAAATGGACAAAAAATTCGTTTAATTTTTTCCCATTAAATAGTAGAATTATAGAAAAGTACTTAGCGAAAACAATCGGCAGTAGGACGGAAACGTGTTGACCACCGATTAATTTTTTGCTAATAACTCTTGCATCCTCGAATAACTTGCATAACTAAAATATCCTCGAAATCATTGAAAAGAAGTACCTTATCAGACGAAAATATGCCTTATCTAATGAGAGACATTTAAATTTTTTTAAATAGGTGGCATTTTATTCAGAATTAATAGTTTTTAACATGGACAAAAAATTCGTTTAATTTTTTCCCATTAAATAGTACAATTATAGAAAAGTACTTAGCGAAAACCATCGGCAGTAGGACGGAAGCGTGTTGACCACCGATTAGTTTTTTGCTAATAACTCTTGCATCCTCGAACAACTTGCATAACTAAAATATCCTCGAAATCATTGAAAAAGAAGTACCTTATCAGACGAAAATATGCCTTATCTAATGAGAGACATTTAAATTTTCTTAATTGCATTAATGGGCGGCACTTTATTCAGAATTAATAGTTTTTTACATGGACAAAAAAATTAGTTTAATTTTTTCCCATTAAATAGTAGAATTATAGAAAAGTACTTAGCGAAAACAATCGGCAGTAGGACGGAAACGTGTTGACCACCGATTAGTTTTTTGCTAATAACTCTTGCATCCTCGAATAACTTGCATAACTTAAATATCCTCGAAATCATTAAAAAAGAAGTACCTTATCAGACGAAAATATGCCTTATCTAATGAGAGACATTTACATTATCTTAATTGCATTAATTGGCGGAATTTTATTCAGATTTAATAGTTTTTTACATAGACAAAAAATTCGTTTAATTTTTCCGTATTAAATACTAGAATTATAGAAAAGTACTTTGCGAAAAGAATCGGCAGTAGTACGGAAACGTATTGACCACCGATTAGTTTTTTGCTAATAACTCTTGCTTCCTTCGACCGACTTCTTCAACCGACTTCTTCGACTAAAAGCTCGATGGAAAGCTTATCTGTTCCTATTTCAGATAGCATTAACATATTTTACAAAAAGTCATAAGAAATAAAATTTTTTTGATCAAAACTAAAATATCCTCGAAATCATTGAAAAAAAAGTACCTTATCAGACGGAAATATGTCTTATCTAATAAAAGACATTTAAATTTTTTTAATTGCATAAATGGGCGGCATTTTATTCAGAATTAATAGTTTTTTACATGGACAAAAAATTCCTTAAATTTTTTCCCATTAAATACTAGAATTATAGAAAAGTACTTTGCGAAAAGAATCGGCAGTAGGACGGAATCGTGTTGACCATCGATTAGTTTTTTGCTAATAACTCTTGCATACTTCGACCGACTTCTTCGACTAAGAACTCAATGGAAAGCTTATCTGTTCCTCTTTCAGAGGGCATTAACATATTTTACGAAAAGTCATAAGGAATAAAATTTTTTTGATAAAACTAAAATATCCTCGAAATCATTGAAGAAGAAGTACCTTATCAGACGAAAATATGCCTTATCTAATAAGAGACATTTAAATTTTTTTGATTGCATAAATGGGCGGCATTTTTTTCCCATTATATATTAGAATTATAGAAAAGTACTTTGCAAAAAGAATCGGCAGTAGGAAGGAATCGTGTTGACCACCGATTAGTTTTTTGCTAATAACTCTTGCATCCTTCGACCGACTTCTTCGACTAAGAGCTCGATGGAAAGCTTATCTGTTCGTCTTTCAGATGGCATTAATATATTTTACGAAAAGTCATAAGAAATAAAATTTTTTTGATCAAAACTAAAACATCCTCGAAATCATTGAAGAAGAAGTACCTTATCAGGCGAAAATATGCCTTATCTAATAAGAGACATTTAAATTTTCTTAATTGCATTAATGGGCGGTACTTTATTCAGAATTAATAGTTTTTTACATGGACAAAAAATTCGTTTAATTTTTTCCCATTATATATTAGAATTTTGAAAAGTACTTTGCAAAAAGAATCGGGAGTAGGACGGAATCGTGTTGACCACCGATTAGTTTTTTGCTATTAACTCTTGCATCCTTCGACCGACTTCTTCGACTAAGAGCTCGATGGAAAGCTTATCTGTTCGTCTTTCAGATGGCATTAACATATTTTACGAAAAGTCATAAGAAATAAAATTTTTTTGATCAAAACTAAAATATCCTCGAAATCATTGAAGAAGAAGTACCTTATCAGGCGAAAATATGCCCTATCTAATAAGAGACATTTAAATTTTCTTAATTGCATTAATGGGCGGTACTTTATTCAGAATTAATAGTTTTTTAAATGGACAAAAAATTCGTTTAATTTTTTTCTATTAAATAGTAGAATTATAGAAAAGTACTTTGCAAAAAGAATCGGCAGTAGGAAGGAATCGTGTTGACCACCGATTAGTTTTTTGCTAATAACTCTTGCATCCTTCGACCCACTTCTTCGACTAAGAGCTCGATGAAAAGCTTATCTGTTCCTCTTTCAGATGACATTTACATATTTTACGAAAAGTCGTAAGGATTAAAATTTTTTTTTATCAAAACTAAAATATCCTCGAAATCAATGAAAAAGAAGTATCTTATCAGACGAAAATTTGCCTTATCTAATAAGAGACATTTAAATTTTTTTAATTGCATAAATGGGCGGCATTTTATTCAGAATTAATAGTTTTTTAGAGGGACAAAAAATTCGTTTAATTTTTTCCCATTATATATTAGAATTATAGAAAAGTACTTTACAAAAAGAATCGGCAGTAGGAAGGAATCGTGTTGACCACCGATTAGTTTTTTGCTAATAACTCTTGCATCATTCGACCGACTTCTTTGACTAAGAGCTCGATGGAAAGCTTATCTGTTCGTCTTTCAGATGGCACTAATATATTTTACGAAAAGTCATAAGAAATAAAATTTTTTTGATCAAAACTAAAACATCCTCGAAATCATTGAAGAAGAAGTACCTTATCAGGCGAAAATATGCCTTATCTAATAAGAGACATTTAAATTTTCTTAATTGCATTAATGGGCGGTACTTTATTCAGAATTAATAGTTTTTTACATGGACAAAAAATTCGTTTAATTTTTTCCCATTATATATTAGAATTTTGAAAAGTACTTTGCAAAAAGAATCGGCAGTAGGACGGAATCGTGTTGACCACCGATTAGTTTTTTGCTAATAACTCTTGCATCCTTCGACCGACTTCTTCGACTAAGAGCTCGATGGAAAGCTTATCTGTTCGTCTTTCAGATGGCATTAACATATTTTACGAAAAGTCATAAGAAATAAAATTTTTTTGATCAAAACTAAAATATCCTCGAAATCATTGAAGAAGAAGTACCTTATCAGACGAAAATATGCCCTATCTAATAAGAGACATTTAAATTTTCTTAATTGCATTAATGGGCGGTACTTTATTCAGAATTAATAGTTTTTTAAATGGACAAAAAATTCGTTTAATTTTTTCCCATTAAATAGTAGAATTATAGAAAAGTACTTTGCAAAAAGAATCGGCAGTAGGAAGGAATCGTGTTGACCACCGATTAGTTTTTTCCTAATAACTCTTGCATCCTTCGACCCACTTCTTCGACTAAGAGCTCGATGAAAAGCTTATCTGTTCCTCTTTCAGATGACATTTACATATTTTACGAAAAGTCGTAAGGAATAAAATTTTTTTTTATCAAAACTAAAATATCCTCGAAATCAATGAAAAAGAAGTATCTTATCAGACGAAAATTTGCCTTATCTAATAAGAGACATTTAAATTTTTTTAATTGCATAAATGGGCGGCATTTTATTCAGAATTAATAGTTTTTTAGAGGGACAAAAAATTCGTTTAATTTTTTCCCATTATATATTAGAATTATAGAAAAGTACTTTACAAAAAGAATCGGCAGTAGGAAAGAATCGTGTTGACCACCGATTAGTTTTTTGCTAATAACTCTTGCATCATTCGACCGACTTCTTCGACTAAGAGCTCGATGGAAAGCTTATCTGTTCGTCTTTCAGATGGCATTAACATATTTTACGAAAAGTCATAAGAAATAAAATTTTTTTGATCAAAACTAAAATATCCTCGAAATCATTGAAGAAGAAGTACCTTATCAGAAAAAAATATGCCTTATCTAATGAGAGACATTTAAATTTTCTTAATTGCATTAATGGGCGGTACTTTATTCAGAATTAATAGTTTTTTAAATGGACAAAAAATTCGTTTAATTTTTTCCCATTAAATAGTAGAATTATAGAAAAGTACTTAGCGAAAACAATCGGCAGTAGGACGGAAACGTGTTGACCACCGATTAGTTTTTTGCTAATAACTCTTGCATCCTCGAATAACTTGCATAACTAAAATATCCTCGAAATCATTGAAAAGAAGTACCTTATCAGACGAAAATATGCCTTATCTAATGAGAGACATTTAAATTTTTTTAAATAGGTGGCATTTTATTCAGAATTAATAGTTTTTAACATGGACAAAAAATTCGTTTAATTTTTTCCCATTAAATAGTACAATTATAGAAAAGTACTAAGCGAAAACCATCGGCAGTAGGACGGAAGCGTGTTGACCACCGATTAGTTTTTTGCTAATAACTCTTGAATCCTCGAACAACTTGCATAACTAAAATATCCTCGAAATCATTGAAAAAGAAGTACCTTATCAGACGAAAATATGCCTTATCTAATGAGAGACATTTAAATTTTCTTAATTGCATTAATGGGCGGCACTTTATTCAGAACTAATAGTTTTTTATATGGACAAAAAAATTAGTTTAATTTTTTCCCATTAAATAGTAGAATTATAGAAAAGTACTTAGCGAAAACAATCGGCAGTAGGACGGAAACGTGTTGACCACCGATTAGTTTTTTGCTAATAACTCTTGCATCCTCGAATAACTTGCATAGCTTAAATATCCTCGAAATCATTAAAAAAGAAGTACCTTATCAGACGAAAATATGCCTTATCTAATGAGAGACATTTAAATTATCTTAATTGCATTAATGGGCGGCATTTTATTCAGAATTAATAGTTTTTTACATAGACAAAAAATTCGTTTAATTTTTTCGTATTAAATACTAGAATTATAGAAAAGTACTTTGCGAAAAGAATCGGCAGTAATACGGAAACGTGTTGACCACCGATTAGTTTTTTGCTAATAACTCTTGCTTCCTTCGACCGACTTCTTCAACCGACTTCTTCGACTAAAAGCTCGATGGAAAGCTTATCTGTTCCTATTTCAGATGGCATTAACATATTTTACAAAAAGTCATAAGAAATAAAATTTTTTTGATCAAAACTAAAATATCCTCGAAATCATTGAAAAAAAAAGTACCTTATCAGACGGAAATATGTCTTATCTAATAAAAGACATTTAAATTTTTTTAATTGCATAAATGGGCGGCATTTTATTCAGAATTAATAGTTTTTTACATGGACAAAAAATTCGTTAAATTTTTTCCCATTAAATACTAGAATTATAGAAAAGTACTTTGCGAAAAGAATCGGCAGTAGGACGGAATCGTGTTGACCATCGATTAGTTTTTTGCTAATAACTCTTGCATACTTCGACCGACTTCTTCGACTAAGAACTCAATGGAAAGCTTATCTGTTCCTCTTTCAGAGAGCATTAACATATTTTACGAAAAGTCATAAGGAATAAAATTTTTTTGATCAAAACTAAAATATCCTCGAAATCATTGAAGAAGAAGTACCTTATCAGACGAAAATATGCCTTTTCTAATAAGAGACATTTAAATTTTTTTAATTGCATAAATGGGTGGCATTTTATTCAGAATTAATAGTTTTTTAGAGGGACAAAAAATTCGTTTAATTTTTTCCCATTATATATTAGAATTATAGAAAAGTACTTTAAAAAAAAAATCGGCAGTAGGAAGGAATCGTTTTGACCACCGATTAGTTTTTTGCTAATAACTCTTGCATCCTTCGACCGACTTCTTCGACTAAGAGTTCGATGGAAAGCTTATCTATTCCTCTTTCAGATGGCATTAACTCATTTTACGAAAAGTCAAAAGAAATAAAATTTTTTTGATCAAAACTAAAATATCCTCGAAATCATTGAAGAAGAAGTACCTTATCAGGCGAAAATATGCCTTATCTAATAAGAGACATTTAAATTTTTTTAATTGCATAAATGGGCGGCATTTTATTCAGAATTAATAGTTTTTTACATGGACAAAAAATTCGTTTAATTTTTTCCCATTATATATTAGAATTATAGAAAAGCACTTTGCAAAAAGAATCGACAGTAGGAAGGAATCATGTTGACCACCGATTAGTTTTTTGCTAATAACTCTTGCATCCTTCGACCGACTTCTTCGACTAAGAGCTCGATGGAAAGCTTATCTGTTCGTCTTTCAGATGGCATTAACATATTTTACGAAAAGTCATAAGAAATAAAATTTTTTTGATCAAAACTAAAATATCCTCGAAATCATTGAAGAAAAAAAACCTTATCAGACGGAAATATGCCTTATCTAATAAGAGACATTTAAATTTTCTTAATTGCATTAATGGGCGGTACTTTATTCAGAATTAATAGTTTTTTACATGGACAACAAATTCGTTTAATTTTTTCCCATTATATATTAGAATTATAGAAAAGTACTTTGCAAAAAGAATCGGCAGTAGGAAGGAATCGTGTTGACCACCGATTAGTTTTTTGCTAATAACTTTTGCATCCTTCGACCGACTTCTTCGACTAAGAGCTCGATGGAAAGCTTATCTGTTCGTCTTTCAGATGGCATTAATATATTTTACGAAAAGTCATAAGAAATAAAATTTTTTTGATCAAAACTAAAATATCCTCGAAATCATTGAAGAAGAAGTACCTTATCAGGCGAAAATATGCCTTATCTAATAAGAGACATTTAAATTTTTTTATTGCATAAATGGGCGGCATTTTATTCGGAATTAATAGTTTTTTACATGGACAAAAAATTCGTTTAATTTTTTTCCATTAAATATTAGAAATATAGAAAAGTACTTTGCGAAAAGAATTGGCAGTAGGACGGAATCGTTTTGACCAGCGATTAGTTTTTTGCTAATAACTCTTGCATCCTTCGTACCACTTCTTCGACTAAGAGCTCGATGGAAAGCTTATCTGTTCCTCTTTCAGATGACATTAACATATTTTACGAAAAGTCGTAAGGAATAAAATTTTTTTTATCAAAACTAAAATATCCTCGAAATCAATGAAAAAGAAGTACCTTATCAGACGAAAATTTGCCTTATCTAATAAGAGACATTTAAATTTTTTTAATTGCATAAATGGGCGGCATTTTATTCAGAATTAATAGTTTTTTAGAGGGACAAAAAATTCGTTAATTTTTTCCCATTATATATTAGAATTATAGAAAAGTACTTTACAAAAAGAATCGGCAGTAGGAAGGAATCGTGTTGACCACCGATTAGTTTTTTGCTAATAACTCTTGCATCCTTCGACCCACTTCTTCGACTAAGAGCTCGATGGAAAGCTTATCTGTTCCTCTTTCAGATGACATTAACATATTTTACGAAAAGTCGTAAGAAATAAAATTTTTTTGATCAAAACTAAAATATGCTCAAAATCATTGAAGAAGAAGTACCTTATCAGGCGAAAATATGCCTTATCTAATAAGAGACATTTAAATTTTCTTAATTGCATTAATGGGCGGTACTTTATTCAGAATTAATAGTTTTTTAAATCGACAAAAAATTCGTTTAATTTTTTCCCATTAAATAGTAGAATTATAGAAAAGTACTTAGCGAAAACAATCGGCAGTAGGACGGAAACGTGTTGACCACCGATTAGTTTTTTGCTAATAACTCTTGCATCCTCGAATAACTTGCATAACTAAAATATCCTCGAAATCATTGAAAAGAAGTACCTTATCAGACGAAAATATGCCTAATCTAATGAGAGACATTTAAATTTTCTTAAATAGGTGGCATTTTATTCAGAATTAATAGTTTTTTACATGGACAAAAAATTCGTTTAATTTTTTCCCATTAAATAGTAGAATTATAGAAAAGTACTTAGCGAAAACCATCGGCAGTAGGACGGAAGCGTGTTGACCACCGATTAGTTTTTTGCTAATAATTCTTGCATCCTCGAACAACTTGCATAACTTAAATATCCTCGAAATCATTGAAAAAGAAGTACCTTATCAGACGAAAATATGCCTTATCTAATGAGAGACATTTAAATTTTCTTAATTGCATTAATGGGCGGCACTTTATTCAGAATTAATAGTTTTTTACATGGACAAAAAATTAGTTTAATTTTTTCCCATTAAATAGTAGAATTATAGAAAAGTACTTAGCGAAAACAATCGGCAGTAGGACGGAAACGTGTTGACCACCCATTAGTTTTTTGCTAATAACTCTTGCATCCTTCGACCGACTTCTTCGACCGACTTTTTCGACTAAAAGCTCGATGGAAAGCTTAACTGTTCCTATTTCAGATGGCATTAACATATTTTACAAAAAGTCGTAAGAAATAAAATTTTTTTGATCAAAACTAAAATATCCTCGAAATCATTGAAGAAAAAGTACCTTATCAGACGGAAATATGCCTTATCTAATAAGAGACATTTAAATTTTTTTATTGCATAAATGGGCGGCATTTTATTCGGAATTAATAGTTTTTTACATGGACAAAAAATTCATTTAATTTTTTTCCATTAAATATTAGAAATATAGAAAAGTACTTTGCGAAAAGAATTGGCAGTAGGACGGAATCGTTTTGACCAGCGATTAGTTTTTTGCTAATAACTCTTGCATCCTTCGACCCACTTCTTCGACTAAGAGCTCGATGGAAAGCTTATCTGTTCCTCTTTCAGATGACATTAACATATTTTACGAAAAGTCGTAAGGAATAAAATTTTTTTTATCAAAACTAAAATATCCTCGAAATCAATGAAAAAGAAGTACCTTATCAGACGAAAATTTGCCTTATCTAATAAGAGACATTTAAATTTTCTTAATTGCATTAATGGGCGGTACTTTATTCAGAATTAATAGTTTTTTAAATCGACAAAAAATTCGTTTAATTTTTTCCCATTAAAAAGTAGAATTATAGAAAAGTACTTAGCGAAAACAATCGGCAGTAGGACGGAAACGTGTTGACCACCGATTAGTTTTTTGCTAATAACTCTTGTATCCTCGAATAACTTGTATAACTAAAATATCCTCGAAATCTTTAAAAAAGTAGTACCTTATCAGACGAAAATATGCCTTATCTAATGAGAGACATTTAAATTATCTTAATTGCATTAATGGGCGGCATTTTATTCAGAATTAATAGTTTTTTATATACACAAAAAATTCGTTTAATTTTTTCGTATTAAATACTAGAATTATAGAAAAGTACTTTGCGAAAAGAATCGGCAGTAGTACGGAAACGTGTTGACCACCGATTAGTTTTTTGCTAATAACTCTTGCATCCTTCGACCGACTTCTTCGACCGACTTTTTCGACTAAAAGCTCGATGGAAAGCTTAACTGTTCCTATTTCAGATGGCATTAACATATTTTACAAAAAGTCGTAAGAAATAAAATTTTTTTGATCAAAACTAAAATATCCTCGAAATCATTGAAGAAAAAGTACCTTATCAGACGGAAATATGCCTTATCTAATAAGAGACATTTAAATTTTTTTATTGCATAAATGGGCGGCATTTTATTCGGAATTAATAGTTTTTTACATGGACAAAAAATTCGTTTAATTTTTTTCCATTAAATATTAGAAATATAGAAAAGTACTTTGCGAAAAGAATTGGCAGTAGGACGGAATCGTTTTGACCAGCGATTAGTTTTTTGCTTATAACTCTTGCATCCTTCGACCACCTTCTTCGACTAAGAGCTCGATGGAAAGCTTATCTGTTCCTCTTTCAGATGACATTAACATATTTTACGAAAAGTCGTAAGAAATAAAATTTCTGTGATCAAAACTAAAATATCCTCGAAATCAATGAAAAAGAAGTACCTTATCAGATGAAAATTTGCCTTATCTAATAAGAGACATTTAAATTTTTTTAATTGCATAAATGGGCGGCATTTGATTCAGAATTAATAGTTTTTTAGAGGGACAAAAAATTCGTTTAATTTTTTCCCATTATATATAAGAATTATAGAAAAGTACTTTACAAAAAGAATCGGCAGTAGGAAGGAATCGTGTTGAGCACCGATTAGTTTTTTGCTAATAACTCTTGCATCCTTCGACCCACTTCCTCGACTAAGAGCTCGATGGAAAGCTTATCTGTTCCTCTTTCAGATGACATTAACATATTTTACGAAAAGTCGTAAGAAATAAAATTTTTTTGATCAAAACTAAAATATCCTCGAAATCATTGAAGAAGAAGTACCTTATCAGACGAAAATATGCCTTATCTAATAAGAGACATTTAAATTTTTTGAATTGCATAAATGGGCGGCATTTTATTCAGAATTAATAGTTTTTTACATGGACAAAACATTCGTTTAATTTTTCCCATTAAATACTAGAATTATAGAAAAGTACTTAGCGAAAACAATCGGCAGTAGGACGGAGACGTGTCGACCACCGATTAGTTTTTTGCTAATAACTCTTGCATCCTCCGACTGACTTCTTCGACTAAGAGCTCGATGGAAAGCTTATCTGTTCCTCTTTCAGATGACATTAACATATTTTACGAAAAGTCGTAAGGAATAAAATTTTTTTGATCAAAACTAAAATATCCTCGAAATCATTGAAGAAGAAGTACCTTATCATACGAAAATATGCCTTATCTAATGAGAGACATTTAAATTTTCTTAATTGCATTAATGGGCGGCACTTTATTCAGAATTAATAGTTTTTTACATGGACAAAAAATTAGTTTAATTTTTTCCCATTAAATAGTAGAATTATAGAAAAGTACTTAGCGAAAACAATCGGCAGTAGGACGGAAACGTGTTGACCACCCATTAGTTTTTTGCTAATAACTCTTGCATCCTCGAATAACTTGCATAACTAAAATATCCTCGAAGTCATTAAAAAAGTAGTACCTTATCAGACGAAAATATGCCTTATCTAATGAGATACATTTAAATTATCTTAATTGCATTAATGGGCGGCACTTTATTCAGAATTAATAGTTTTTTATATACAAAAAAAATTCTTTTAATTTTTTCGTATTAAATACTAGAATTATAGAAAAGTACTTTGCGAAAAGAATCGGCAGTAGTACGGAAACGTGTTGACCATCGATTAGTTTTTTGCTAATAACTCTTGCATCCTCGAATAACTTGCATAACTAAAATATCCTCGAAGTCATTAAAAAAGTAGTACCTTATCAGACGAAAATATGCCTTATCTAATGAGATACATTTAAATTATCTTAATTGCAGTAATGGGCGGCACTTTATTCAGAATTAATAGTTTTTTATGTACAAAAAAAATTCTTTTAATTTTTTCGTATTAAATACTAGAATTATAGAAAAGTACTTTGCGAAAAGAATCGGCAGTAGTACGGAAACGTGTTGACCACCGATTAGTTTTTTGCTAATAACTCTTGCATCCTCGAATAACTTGCATAACTAAAATATCCTCGAAATCATTGAAAAGAAGTACCTTATCAGACGAAAATATGCCTTATCTAATGAGAGACATTTAAATTTTCTTAAATAGGTGGCATTTTATTCAGAATTAATAGTTTTTTACATGGACAAAAAATTCGTTTAATTTTTTCCCATTAAATAGTAGAATTATAGAAAATTACTTAGCGAAAACCATCGGCAGTAGGACGGAAGCGTGTTGACCACCGATTAGTTTTTTGCTAATAACTCTTGCATCCTCGAACAACTTGCATAACTTAAATATCCTCGAAATCATTGAAAAAGAAGTACCTTATCAGACGAAAATATGCCTTATCTAATGAGAGACATTTAAATTTTCTTAATTGCATTAATGGGCAGCACTTTATTCAGAATTAATAGTTTTTTACATGGACAAAAAATTAGTTTAATTTTTTTCCATTAAATAGTAGAATTATAGAAAAGTACTTAGCGAAAACAATCGGCAGTAGGACGGAAACGTGTTGACCACCCATTAGTTTTTTGCTAATAACTCTTGCATCCTCGAATAACTTGCATAACTAAAATATCCTCGAAGTCATTAAAAAAGTAGTACCTTATCAGACGAAAATATGCCTTATCTAATGAGATACATTTAAATTATCTTAATTGCATTAATGGGCGGCACTTTATTCAGAATTAATAGTTTTTTATATACAAAAAAAATTCTTTTAATTTTTTCGTATTAAATACTAGAATTATAGAAAAGTACTTTGCGAAAAGAATCGGCAGTAGTACGGAAACGTGTTGACCACCGATTAGTTTTTTGCTAATAACTCTTGCATCCTTCGACCGACTTCTTCGACCGACTTTTTCGACTAAAAGCTCGATGGAAAGCTTAACTGTTCCTATTTCAGATGGCATTAACATATTTTACAAAAAGTCGTAAGAAATAAAATTTTTTTGATCAAAACTAAAATATCCTCGAAATCATTGAAGAAAAAGAGCCTTATCAGACGGAAATATGCCTTATCTAATAAGAGACATTTAAATTTTTTTATTGCATAAATGGGCGGCATTTTATTCGGAATTAATAGTTTTTTACATGGACAAAAAATTCGTTTAATTTTTTTCCATTAAATATTAGAAATATAGAAAAGTACTTTGCGAAAAGAATTGGCAGTAGGACGGAATCGTTTTGACCAGCGATTAGTTTTTTGCTAATAACTCTTGCATCCTTCGACCCACTTCTTCGACTAAGAGCTCGATGGAAAGCTTATCTGTTCCTCTTTCAGCTGACATTAACATATTTTACGAAAAGTCGTAAGGAATAAAATTTTTTTTATCAAAACTAAAATATCCTCGAAATCAATGAAAAAGAAGTACCTTATCAGACGAAAATTTGCCTTATCTAATAAGAGACATTTAAATTTTTTTAATTGCATAAATGGGCGGCATTTTATTCAGAATTAATAGTTTTTTAGAGGGACAAAAAATTCGTTTAATTTTTTCCCATTATATATTAGAATTATAGAAAAGTACTTTACAAAAAGAATCGGCAGTAGGAAGGAATCGTGTTGACCACCGATTAGTTTTTTGCTAATAACTCTTGCATCCTTCGACCCACTTCTTCGACTAAGAGCTCGATGGAAAGCTTATCTGTTCCTCTTTCAGATGACATTAACATATTTTACGAAAAGTCGTAAGAAATAAAATTTTTTTGATCAAAACTAAAATATCCTCGAAATCATTGAAGAAGAAGTACCTTATCAGGCGAAAATATGCCTTATCTTATAAGAGACATTTAAATTTTCTTAATTGCATTAATGGGCGGTACTTTATTCAGAATTAATAGTTTTTTAAATCGACAAAAAATTCGTTTAATTTTTTCCCATTAAATAGTAGAATTATAGAAAAGTACTTAGCGAAAACAATCGGCAGTAGGACGAAAACGTGTTGACCACCCATTAGTTTTTTGCTAATAACTCTTGCATCCTCGAATAACTTGCATAACTAAAATATCCTCGAAATCATTAAAAAAGTAGTACCTTATCAGACGAAAATATGCCTTATCTAATGAGATACATTTAAATTATCTTAATTGCATTAATGGGCGGCACTTTATTTAGAATTAATAGTTTTTTACATGGACAAAAAATTCTTTTAATTTTTTCGTATTAAATACTAGAATAATAGAAAAGTACTTTGCGAAAAGAATCGGCAGTAGTACGGAAACGTGTTGACCACCGATTAGTTTTTTGCTAATAACTCTTGCATCCTTCGACCGACTTCTTCGACCGACTTCTTCGACTAAAAGCTCGATGGAAAGCTTAACTGTTCCTATTTCAGATGGCATTAACATATTTTACAAAAAGTCGTAAGAAATAAAATTTTTTTGATCAATTTTGAAATATCCTCGAAATCATTGAAGAAAAATGAAATAAAATATGCCTTATCTAATGAGAGACATTTAAATTTTCTTAATTGCATTAATGGGCGGTACTTTATTCAGAATTAATAGTTTTTTACATGGACAAAAAATTAGTTTAATTTTTTGCCATTAAATAGTAGAATTATAGAAAAGTACTTAGCGAAAACAATCGGCAGTAGGACGGAAACGTGTTGACCACCCATTAGTTTTTTGCTAATAACTCTTGCATCCTCGAATAACTTGCATAACTAAAATATCCTCGAAATCATTAAAAAAGTAGTACCTTATCAGACGAAAATATGCCTTATCTAATGAGATACATTTAAATTATCTTAATTGCATTAATGGGCGGCACTTTATTCAGAATTAATAGTTTTTTAAATCGACAAAAAATTCGTTTAATTTTTTCCCATTAAATAGTAGAATTATAGAAAAGTACTTAGCGAAAACAATCGGCAGTAGGACGGAAACGTGTTGACCACCGATTAGTTTTTTGCTAATAACTCTTGCATCCTCGAATAACTTGCATAACTAAAATATCCTTGAAATCATTAAAAAAGTAGTACCTTATCAGACGAAAATATGCCTTATCTAATGAGATACATTTAAATTATCTTAATTGCATTAATGGGCGGCATTTTATTCGGAATTAATAGTTTTTTACATGGACAAAAAATTCGTTTGATTTTTTTCCATTAAATATTAGAAATATAGAAAAGTACTTTGCGAAAAGAATTGGCAGTAGGACGGAATCGTTTTGACCAGCGATTAGTTTTTTGCTAATAACTCTTGCATCCTTCGACCCACTTCTTCGACTAAGAGCTCGATGGAAAGCTTATCTGTTCCTCTTTCAGATGACATTAACATATTTTACGAAAAGTCGTAAGGAATAAAATTTTTTTTATCAAAACTAAAATATCCTCGAAATCAATGAAAAAGAAGTACCTTATCAGACGAAATTTTGCCTTATCTAATAAGAGACATTTAAATTTTTTTAATTGCATAAATGGGCGGCATTTTATTCAGAATTAATAGTTTTTTAATTCGTTTAATTTTTTCCCATTATATATTAGAATTATAGAAAAGTACTTTACAAAAAGAATCGGCAGTAGGAAGGAATCGTGTTAACCACCGATTAGTTTTTTGCTAATAACTCTTGAATCCTTCGACCCACTTCTTCGACTAAGAGCTCGATGGAAAGCTTATCTGTTCCTCTTTCAGATGACATTAACATATTTTACGAAAAGTCGTAAGAAATAAAATTTTTTTGATCAAAACTAAAATATCCTCGAAATCATTGAAGAAGAATGAAATAAAATATGCCTTATCTAATGAGAGACATTTAAATTTTCTTAATTGCATTAATGGGCGGTACTTTATTCAGAATTAATAGTTTTTTAAATCGACAAAAAATTCGTTTAATTTTTTCCCATTAAATAGTAGAATTATAGAAAAGTACTTAGCGAAAACAATCGGCAGTAGGACGGAAACGTGTTGACCACCCATTAGTTTTTTGCTAATAACTCTTGCATCCTCGAATAACTTGCATAACTAAAATATCCTCGAAGTCATTAAAAAAGTAGTACCTTATCAGACGAAAATATGCCTTATCTAATGAGATACATTTAAATTATCTTAATTGCATTAATGGGCGGCACTTTATTCAGAAATAATAGTTTTTTATATACAAAAAAAATTCTTTTAATTTTTTCGTATTAAATACTAGAATTATAGAAAAGTACTTTGCGAAAAGAATCGGCAGTAGTACGGAAACGTGTTGACCACCGATTAGTTTTTTGCTAATAACTCTTGCATCCTTCGACCGACTTCTTCGACCGACTTTTTCGACTAAAAGCTCGATGGAAAGCTTAACTGTTCCTATTTCAGATGGCATTAACATATTTTACAAAAAGTCGTAAGAAATAAAATTTTTTTGATCAAAACTAAAATATCCTCGAAATCATTGAAGAAAAAGAGCCTTATCAGACGGAAATATGCCTTATCTAATAAGAGACATTTAAATTTTTTTATTGCATAAATGGGCGGCATTTTATTCGGAATTAATAGTTTTTTACATGGACAAAAAATTCGTTTAATTTTTTTCCATTAAATATTAGAAATATAGAAAAGTACTTTGCGAAAAGAATTGGCAGTAGGACGGAATCGTTTTGACCAGCGATTAGTTTTTTGCTAATAACTCTTGCATCCTTCGACCCACTTCTTCGACTAAGAGCTCGATGGAAAGCTTATCTGTTCCTCTTTCAGCTGACATTAACATATTTTACGAAAAGTCGTAAGGAATAAAATTTTTTTTATCAAAACTAAAATATCCTCGAAATCAATGAAAAAGAAGTACCTTATCAGACGAAAATTTGCCTTATCTAATAAGAGACATTTAAATTTTTTTAATTGCATAAATGGGCGGCATTTTATTCAGAATTAATAGTTTTTTAGAGGGACAAAAAATTCGTTTAATTTTTTCCCATTATATATTAGAATTATAGAAAAGTACTTTACAAAAAGAATCGGCAGTAGGAAGGAATCGTGTTGACCACCGATTAGTTTTTTGCTAATAACTCTCGCATCCTTCGACCCACTTCTTCGACTAAGAGCTCGATGGAAAGCTTATCTGTTCCTCTTTCAGATGACATTAACATATTTTACGAAAAGTCGTAAGAAATAAAATTTTTTTGATCAAAACTAAAATATCCTCGAAATCATTGAAGAAGAAGTACCTTATCAGGCGAAAATATGCCTTATCTTATAAGAGACATTTAAATTTTCTTAATTGCATTAATGGGCGGTACTTTATTCAGAATTAATAGTTTTTTAAATCGACAAAAAATTGGTTTAATTTTTTCCCATTAAATAGTAGAATTATAGAAAAGTACTTAGCGAAAACAATCGGCAGTAGGACGAAAACGTGTTGACCACCCATTAGTTTTTTGCTAATAACTCTTGCATCCTCGAATAACTTGCATAACTAAAATATCCTCGAAATCATTAAAAAAGTAGTACCTTATCAGACGAAAATATGCCTTATCTAATGAGATACATTTAAATTATCTTAATTGCATTAATGGGCGGCACTTTATTCAGAATTAATAGTTTTTTATATACACAAAAAATTCGTTTAATTTTTTCGTATTAAATACTAGAATAATAGAAAAGTACTTTGCGAAAAGAATCGGCAGTAGTACGGAAACGTGTTGACCACCGATTAGTTTTTTGCTAATAACTCTTGCATCCTTCGACCGACTTCTTCGACTAAAAGCTCGATGGAAAGCTTAACTGTTCCTATTTCAGATGGCATTAACATATTTTACAAAAAGTCGTAAGAAATAAAATTTTTTTGATCAATTTTGAAATATCCTCGAAATCATTGAAGAAAAAGTACCTTATCAGACGGAAATATGCCTTATCTAATAAGAGACATTTAAATTTTTTTATTGCATTAATGGGCGGTACTTTATTCAGAATTAATAGTTTTTCAAATCGACAAAAAATTCGTTTAATTTTTTCCCATTAAATAGTAGAATTATAGAAAAGTACTTAGCGAAAACAATCGGCAGTAGGAAGGAATCGTGTTGACCACCGATTAGTTTTTTGCTAATAACTCTTGAATCCTTCGACCCACGTCTTCGACTAAGAGCTCGATGGAAAGCTTATCTGTTCCTCTTTCAGATGACATTAACATATTTTACGAAAAGTCGTAAGAAATAAAATTTTTTTGATCAAAACTAAAATATCCTCGAAATCATTGGAGAAGAATGAAATAAAATATGCCTTATCTAATGAGAGACATTTAAATTTTCTTAATTGCATTAATGGGCGGTACTTTATTCAGAATTAATAGTTTTTTAAATCGACAAAAAATTCGTTTAATTTTTTCCCATTAAATAGTAGAATTATAGAAAAGTACTTAGCGAAAACAATCGGCAGTAGGACGGAAACGTGTTGACCACCGATTAGTTTTTTGCAAATAACTCTTGCATCCTCGAATAACTTGCATAACTAAAATATCCTCGAAATCATTGAAAAGAAGTACCTTATCAGACGAAAATATGCCTTATCTAATGAGAGACATTTAAATTTTCTTAAATAGGTGGCATTTTATTCAGAATTAATAGTTCTTTACATGGACAAAAAATTCGTTTAATTTTTTCCCATTAAATAGTAGAATTATAGAAAAGTACTTAGCGAAAACCATCGGCAGTAGGACGGAAGCGTGTTGACCACCGATTAGTTTTTTGCTAATAACTCTTGCATCCTTCGACCGACTTCTTCGACCGACTTCTTCGACTAAAAGCTCGATGGAAAGCTTAACTGTTCCTATTTCAGATGGCATTAATATATTTTACAAAAAGTCGTAAGAAATAAAATTTTTTTGATCAAAACTAAAATATCCTCGAAATCATTGAAGAAAAAGTACCTTATCAGACGGAAATATGCCTTATCTAATAAGAGACATTTAAATTTTTTTATTGCATAAATGGGCGGCATTTTATTCGGAATTAATAGTTTTTTACATGGACAAAAAATTCATTTAATTTTTTTCCATTAAATATTAGAAATATAGAAAAGTACTTTGCGAAAAGAATTGGCAGTAGGACGGAATCGTTTTGTCCAGCGATTAGTTTTTTGCTAATAACTCTTGCATCCTTCGACCCACTTCTTCGACTAAGAGCTCGATGGAAAGCTTATCTGTTCCTCTTTCAGATGACATTAACATATTTTACGAAAAGTCGTAAGGAATAAAATTTTTTTGATCAAAACTAAAATATCCTCGAAATCAATGAAAAAGAAGTACCTTATCAGACGAAAATTTGCCTTATCTAATAAGAGACATTTAAATTTTTTTAATTGCATAAATGGGCGGCATTTTATTCAGAATTAATAGTTTTTTAGAGGGACAAAAAATTCGTTTAATTTTTTCCCATTATATATTAGAATTATAGAAAAGTACTTTACAAAAAGAATCGGCAGTAGGAAGGAATCGTGTTGACCACCGATTAGTTTTTTGCTAATAACTCTTGAATCATTCGACCGACTTCTTCGACTAAGAGCTCGATGGAAAGCTTATCTGTTCGTCTTTCAGATGGCATTAACATATTTTACGAAGAGTCATAAGAAATAAAGTTTTTTTGATCAAAACTAAAATATCCTCGAAATCATTGAAGAAGAAGTACCTTATCAGAAAAAAATATGCCTTATCTAATGAGAGACATTTAAATTTTCTTAATTGCATTAATGGGCGGTACTTTATTCAGAATTAATAGTTTTTTAAATGGACAAAAAATTCGTGTAATTTTTTCCCATTAAATAGTAGAATTATAGAAAAGTACTTAGCGAAAACAATCGGCAGTAGGACGGAAACGTGTTGACCACCGATTAGTTTTTTGCTAATAACTCTTGCATCCTCGAATAACTTGCATAACTAAAATATCCTCGAAGTCATTGAAAAGAAGTACCTAATCAGACGAAAATATGCCTTATCTAATAAGAGACATTTAAATTTTTTTAAATAGGTGGCATTTTATTCAGAATAAATAGTTTTTTACATGGACAAAAAATTCGTTTAATTTTTTCCCATTAAATAGTACAATTATAGAAAAGTACTTAGCGAAAACCATCGGCAGTAGGACGGAAGCGTGTTGACCACCGATTAGTTTTTTGCTAATAACTCTTGCATCCTTCGACCGACTTCTTCGACCGACTTCTTCAACCGACTTCTTCGACTAAAAGCTCGTTGGAAAGCTTATCTGTTCCTATTTCAGATGGCATTAACATATTTTACAAAAAGTCATAAGAAATAAAATTTTTTTGATCAAAACTAAAATATCCTCGAAATCATTGAAGAAAAATACCTTATCAGACGAAAATATGCCTTATCTAATGAGAGACATTTAAATTTTCTTAAATAGGTGGCATTTTATTCAGAATTAATAGTTTTTTACATGGACAAAAAATTCATTTAATTTTTTTCCATTAAATATTAGAAATATAGAAAAGTACTTTGCGAAAAGAATTGGCAGTAGGACGGAATCGTTTTGTCCAGCGATTAGTTTTTTGCTAATAACTCTTGCATCCTTCGACCCACTTCTTCGACTAAGAGCTCGATGGAAAGCTTATCTGTTCCTCTTTCAGATGACATTAACATATTTTACGAAAAGTCGTAAGGAATAAAATTTTTTTGATCAAAACTAAAATATCCTCGAAATCAATGAAAAAGAAGTACCTTATCAGACGAAAATTTGCCTTATCTAATAAGAGACATTTAAATTTTTTTAATTGCATAAATGGGCGGCATTTTATTCAGAATTAATAGTTTTTTAGAGGGACAAAAAATTCGTTTAATTTTTTCCCATTATATATTAGAATTATAGAAAAGTACTTTACAAAAAGAATCGGCAGTAGGAAGGAATCGTGTTGACCACCGATTAGTTTTTTGCTAATAACTCTTGCATCCTTCGACCGACTTCTTCGACTAAGAGCTCGATGGAAAGCTTATCTGTTCGTCTTTCAGATGGCATTAACATATTTTACGAAAAGTCATAAGGAATAAAGTTTTTTTGATCAAAACTAAAATATTCTCGAAATCATTGAAGAAGAAGTACCTTATCAGACGAAAATATGCCTTATCTAATAAGAGACATTTAAATTTTTTTAATTCCATAAATGGGCGGCATTTTATTCAGAATAAATAGTTTTTTAGAGGGACAAAAAATTCGTTTAATTTTTTCCCATTATATATTAGAAATATAGAAAAGTACTTTGCGAAAAGAATTGGCAGTAGGACGGAATCGTTTTGACCAGCGATAAGTTTTTTGCTAATAACTCTTGCATACTTCGACCGACTTCTTCGACTAAGAGCTCGATGGAAAGCTTATCTGTTCGTCTTTCAGAGGGCATTAACATATTTTACGAAAAGTCGTAAGGAATAAAATTTTTTTGATCAAAACTAAAATATCCTCGAAATCATTGAAGACGAAGTACCTTATCAGACGAAAATATGCCTTATCTAATAAGAGACATTTAAATTTTTTTAATTCCATAAATGGGCGGCATTTTATTCAGAATAAATAGTTTTTTAGAGGGACAAAAAATTCGTTTAATTTTTTCCCATTAAATATTAGAATTATAGAAAAGTACTTAGCGAAAGCAATCGGCAGTAGGACGGAAGCGTGTTGACCACCGATTAGTTTTTTGCTAATAACTCTTGCATCCTTCGACCGACTTCTTCGACCGACTTCTTCGACTAAAAGCTCGATGGAAAGCTTAACTGTTCCTATTTCAGATGGCATTAATATATTTTACAAAAAGTCGTAAGAAATAAAATTTTTTTGATCAAAACTAAAATATCCTCGAAATCATTGAAGAAAAAGTACCTTATCAGACGGAAATATGCCTTATCTAATAAGAGACATTTAAATTTTTTTATTGCATAAATGGGCGGCATTTTATTCAGAATTAATAGTTTTTTACATAGACAAAAAATTCGTTTAATTTTTTCCCATTATATGTTAGAATTATAGAAGAGTACTTAGCGAAAACAATCGGCAGTAGGACGGAAACGTGTTGACCACCGATGAGTTTTTTGCTACTAACTCTTACATCCTCGAATAACTTGCATAACTAAAATATCCTCGAAATCATTGAAAAGAAGTACCTTATCAGACGAAAATATGCCTTATCTAATGAGAGACATTTAAATTTTCTTAATTGCATTAATGGGCGGCACTTTATTCAGAATTAATAGTTTTTTACATGGACAAAAAATTCGTTTAATTTTTTCCCATTAAATAGTAGAATTATAGAAAAGTACTTAGCGAAAACAATCGGCAGTAGGACGGAAAAGTGTTGACCACCGATTAGTTTTTTGCTAATAACTCTTGCATCCTTCGACCGACTTCTTCGACTAAGAGCTCGATGGAAAGCTTATCTGTTCGTCTTTCAGATGGCATTAACATATTTTACGAAAAGTCATAAGAAATAAAATTTTTTTGATCAAAACTAAAATATCCTCGAAAGCATTGAAGAAGAAGTACCTTATCAGACGAAAATATGCCTTATCTAATAAGAGACATTTAAATTTTTTTAATTGCATAAATGGGCGGCATTTTATTCAGAATTAATAGTTTTTTACATGGACAAAAAATTCGTTTAATTTTTTTCCATTAAATATTAGAAATATAGAAAAGTACTTTGCGAAAAGAATTGGCAGTAGGACGGAATCGTTTTGACCAGCGATTAGTTTTTTGCTAATAACTCTTGCATCCTTCGACCGACTTCTTCGACTAAGAGCTCGATGGAAAGCTTATCTGTTCGTCTTTCAGATGGCATTAACATATTTTACGAAAAGTCAAAAGAAATAAAATTTTTTTTATAAAACTAAAATATCTTCGAAATCATTGAAGAAGAAGTACCTTATCAGAAAAAAATATGCCTTATCTAATGAGAGACATTTAAATTTTCTTAATTGCATTAATGGGCGGTACTTTATTCAGAATTAATAGTTGTTTAACTAGAGATTTCAACTGCCGTCGCATGCAGACGTGTTTATTTTTTTGTGCTCCGAAAAATAAATTCTAAAACTCATCAGTGCAGTGAAAAAAACTTACTAATAAATAGTGAAAATCGCGAAAAGACGCTTAGTGCGATAAAACCGCACAACTCATTAACTAATTAATCAATGATTAATTAGTTAATTAGTATTAATAACACTGAAAAAAAAAAAAAAAAAAAAAAAAACAATTAAACCAACGTGACAATGAGTGGTAAAAACAATCAAAACGAACTTCGCAAACAACTGCAGCGCGAGCAAGACGAGCGCCGGCTCTCTCTGCAACGGAACAACGCATACTTCACATTCGTCGCCGCGCCTACCGAAAACACCACAGCCACACAACGAGCGAGACCTGCAACGATCGAGCTCTTGCACACAGCGAACGAAAGAGCGCGATCTTGCTCTCCGTCGCTACCGTCCGCGCATCAAAAGCAGCAGAGCGCCGTAAGCGCTTCTATGCAGGTATGTACTGGCCAGAGAGACCTGTGCTTATCAACTGCGACCAGCACAACAATCTCTTTAACTACCGCAACGGTAAATACAACAACAACTTCAACTGTATCAACTGCCTGCTCGATCATAACACCCGCTATGCAAGAGCCATCAAGTAAGGCGGAACAAAACACTACGAACGGCGCGCTCTCAGCAAAACAGAATGCGAAGGAAAATATTAGGCCGGCCGTGCAGACTGGAATGGATCGCTACATTCAAATAAAGCGAAAGTCGAGCCCCCTAAACTCGAAGCCAAAAATTGTCCGTGGCAACTCCAGCCCAGAAAAAAAAAATGAAATGCCTGATAATAGCAACAGGTTTAAAATTCTAGAAGACAAATCTGATGATCTGGCTCCCGAAGCAGAAGGTGTGAGAAGGAAGCCAAAGCCTCCACCAATATACATTCGAGAAAAAAGCTCTAATGCTCTCGTTAGCAAATTTGTCGAGCTCATTGGGAAGGACAGTTTCCACATAATTCCGCTTGTAAAGGGAAATATCCATGAAACGAAGGTACAAACTAAGTCCGAAGACAACTACAGAGTACTGTCGAAGTACCTGAGCGACAACAAAAAGAACTTCTATACGTACCACCTAAAAAGCAGCAAAGGCCTGCAAGTCGTACTAAAGGGCATAGAGCCTGAAGTAACTCCTGCAGAAGTTATCAATGCGCTAAAAGAGAAAGGATTTAGTATAAAAACTGCTTTCAATATACTCAATAAGGATAGAAAGCCGCAACCACTCTTCAAGGTTGAACTTAATCCAGAAATCATGCCGCTCAAGAAAAACGAAGTGCACCCGATATACAAACTTCAATTTCTACTGCACCGCAGAATCACTGTAGAAGAACCGCACAAACGCAATGGTCCCGTACAATGTACGAATTGCCAAGAATATGGCCATACAAGGTCGTACTGCACCCTACGCCCGGTATGTGTAGCTTGTGGAGAGCTCCATAATACCACAAACTGCCCAGCGAGCAAACAAGACGCCAACATAAAAAAGTGCGCCAACTGTGGCGGTAATCACACTGCTAACTACAAAGGTTGCCCAATATACAAGGAACTGAAGAGTCGACTCCAGAAGCGAGTGACCACTGCACGTTCCCGGAACGTACCGACTAATACCACTCCAACCAAATCCAACCCAGACGTGTACTTCTCGACTGAAGCCAGATCTTCACTTGGCCCTGAAATCTCACCCAAAAGCGTATCATTTGCGAGCGCTCTTAAATCCGGATTGGTTCCCCCTACCTCAAATACGCTTCACTCACAACCAACACATGTAGACCTAAATGCGGCCCAACAGTACCAACCATCGGACCAGCAACAAAGCAGCTTTGAAGTAATGCTATCAACTATGCAGCAAAGCCTTATGGAGTTTATGTCATTTATGCGGACAACAATGCAGGATCTAATGCGAAACCAAAATCTGCTAATTCAAATGCTGATATCTCAGCAGTCTAAATAATCAATGGCTTCCCTACGCATATCTACGTGGAATGCTAATGGCGTCTCACAACACAAACTTGAGCTAGCTCAATTTCTATTTGACAAACACATTGACGTAATGCTACTCTCAGAAACACACCTTACAAACAAATATAATTTTAACATACGAGGCTACGTGTTTTACGGAACAAACCATCCTGATGGCAAAGCACACGGGGGGACTGGTATTCTGATTAGAAACCGTCTCAAACACCACTGCCATAGAAGATTTGCTGAAAACTATCTACAGGCCACATCTATAAACATACAATTAGATAGTGGTAACCATCTAACACTAGCCGCCGTATACTGCCCCCCTCGCTTCAATATATCTGAAGCTGAGTTCATGCAGTTCTTTAACACACTCGGAGAACACTTCATAGCAGCAGGTGATTACAATGCTAAGCACACTCACTGGGGATCTCGTCTAGTGACCCCAAAAGGAAAACAATTATACAATGCAATTATAAAAGCCAGCAATAAGCTCGACCATCTCTCTCCCGGCAGACCAACATACTGGCCGGCTGACCCCAATAAACTACCCGACCTAATTGACTTTGCAATAACAAAAAACATTCCCCGAACCTTGCTAAGCGCCGAAAGTCTTTCAGATCTCTCATCTGATCACTCGCCTGTATTAATTAACCTACTTCGACATCCAAAAACCGTAGATCAACCAAGTAGATTGACCTCGCACAAAACCAACTGGGTCAGTTACAAAAAATATTTTAGCTCACACATTGAGCTTGATCCTTCCCTAACCGTTGAAGCTGAGATCGACAGCTTCGTAAACAATCTAGAATCAGTCTTCGTTACCGCAGCTCGTATCTCAACACCCCAAACGGCACAAGCTCCACGTAACCAAAAGAAGACTAACCTACAAATCGAGCAGCTTGTTATCGAAAAGCGACGCTTACGTCGAGAATGGCAATCAACCAGATCGCCATCTGCACGACATAGGCTTAAGAGCGCCACACGCAACCTCTCTAAAGCGTTAAAGCAAGAAGAAGCATATACCCAACGCCGGTACATAGAACAACTATCAACATCCAGTACAAGAAACTCACTGTGGAGAGCTCACCCATCCCTAAGCTCACCGACAGAAACCGTGATGCCTATACGAAACCCTGCAGGCGGCTGGGCCCGCAGCGACGAAGATAGAGCGAGAACATTTGCAGCCCACCTTGAAAATGTGTTTCAACCAAATCCTTGCACAAATGCGACTACACTACCAGCATTAACAAACGACGCCGAGCTTCAACGTGACCCAATCGAGTTTCGACCAAACGAAATCGCTAGTATTATCAAAAAGGAACTGAACCCAAAAAAGTCACCGGGCTGCGATTTAATAACCCCAAAAATGATTATTGAGCTCCCATATTGTGCTGTTTGCACTATCGCGAAGCTCTTCAATGCCATCACTAAACTTGGCTATTTTCCAGAAAGATGGAAAAAGTCTATCATCATAATGATACCAAAGCCAGGAAAAGATCACACGATTCCCTCGTCTTACAGACCTATAAGTTTATTATCGTGTCTATCAAAACTCTTCGAAAAATGCGTGCTTACTCGGATCAACTCATTCCTGAGAACACACAACAAAATCCCCTCACACCAGTTCGGCTTTCGTGAAAAACACGGAACTATTGAGCAGGTTAATCGCATAACATCAGAAATACGAAGCGCGTTTGAAAACCGAGAATACTGCACAGCAATATTTTTGGATGTCTCACAAGCATTCGACAGAGTTTGGTTGGACGGCTTAATGCATAAAATTAAAACAATGCTTCCAAACAACACGCACAAGCTACTAAAGTCATACCTCTACGACAGGAAATTTACAGTGAGATGTAACAGTGATATGTCCGACGACCACATCATTAGAGCTGGAGTTCCTCAAGGTAGCGTACTTGGTCCAACGCTATATGTCCTCTACACATCAGACATCCCAATAAGCAGACGACTAACAACATCCACCTTTGCTGATGATACAGCTATTCTCAGCCGTTCCAGATGCCCTACGCAAGCAACAGCGCAGTTAGCTCTTCACCTGGTCGACATAGAAAAATGGCTAGCTGACTGGCGAATAAAAGTCAACGAACAAAAATGCAAACACGTTCGTTCACTCTAAACAGGCAAGTCTGCCCACCGCTGATGTTAAACAACACTACGCTTCCGCAAACAAACGAAGTGACATACCTCGGAGTACACCTCGATAGAAGACTCACATGGCGCAGGCACATCGAGGCCAAGAGAACGCATTTAAAACTAAAAGCTAAAAGCCTCCACTGGCTTATCAACGCTCGCTCTTCACTTAGTCTTGACTACAAAGTCCTGCTCTACAATTCTGTTCTCAAACCTATCTGGACCTACGGCTCCCAGTTATGGGGAAACGCTAGCAGTAGCAACATTGACATCATCCAGAGAACCCAGTCAAAGATATTGAGAACCATCACCGGGGCACCGTGGTATGTTCGAAACGAAAACATACAAAAAGATTTAAATATTCAACCAGTCAGAGATGTAATAGCAGAACTCAAGGAACAATACTACAGCAAGCTTTCTACGCACCCTAACCATCTCGCCAGAAGATTAACAAGGTTGTGCAGCCAATCCCGTCTTCGTCGAAATGACCTTCCAACCCAGCGATAGACCCTAGGGCCCCACGAGCAAACTACAGTTCAAAAGAACTGTTAATTAACGTTTAGTCTTAAGATCTGCAAACTTATTGTTAGTCTCATATGAAAGAGAAGATCCAATAAATAAAGCAAAGTAAAAAAAAAAAAAAAAAAAAAAAAAATAGTTGTTTAAATGGACAAAAAATTCGTTTAATTTTTTCCCATTAAATAGTAGAATTATAGAAAAGTACTTAGCGGAAACAATCGGCAGTAGGACGGAAACGTGTTGACCACCGATTAGTTTTTTGCTAATAACTCTTGCATCCTCGAATAACTTGCATAACTAAAATATCCTCGAAATCATTGAATAGAAGTACCTTATCAGACGAAAATATGCCTTATCTAATGAGAGGCATTTAAATTTTCTTAAATAGGTGGCATTTTAGTCAGAATTAATAGTTTTTTACATGGACAAAAAATTCGTTTAATTTTTTCCCATTAAATAGTAGAATTATAGAAAAGTACTTAGCGAAAACCATCGGCAGTAGGACGGAAGCGTGTTGACCACCGGTTAGTTTTTTGCTAATAACTCTTGCATCCTCGAATAACTTGCATAACTAAAATATCCTCGAAATCATTAAAAAATAAGTACCTTATCAGACGAAAATATGCCTTATCTAATGAGAGACATTTAAATTATCTTAATTGCATAAATGGGCGGCACTTTATTCAGAATTAATAGTTTTTTACATGTACAAAAAATTCGTTTAATTTTTTCGTATTAAATACTAGAATTATAGAAAAGTACTTTGCGAAAAGAATTGGCAGTAGTACGGAAACGTGTTGACCACCGATTAGTTTTTTGCTAATAACTCTTCCATCCTTCGACCGACTTCTTCGACCGTCTTCTTCGACTAGGCGCTCGATGGAAAGCTTATCTGTTCCTCTTTCAGAGGGCATTAACATATTTTACAAAAAGTCGTAAGAAATAAAATTTTTTTGATCAAAACTAAAATATCCTCGAAATCATTGAAGAAAAAGTACCTTATCAGACAGAAATATGCCTAATCTAATAAAAGACATTTAAATTTTTTTAATTGCATAAATGGGCGGCAATTTATTCAGAATTAATAGTTTTTTACATGGACAAAAAATTCGTTTAATTTTTTCCCATTAAATACTAGAATTATAGAAAAGTACTGTGCGAAAAGAATCGGCAGTAGGACGGAACGTGTTGATCACTGATTAGTTTTTTGCTAATAACTCTTGCATCCTTCGACCGACTTCTTAGACTAAATGCTCGATGGAAAGCTTATCTGTTCCTCTTTCAGAGGGCATTAACATATTTTACGAAAAGTCAAAAGAAATAAAATTTTTTTGATCAAAACTAAAATATCCTCGAAATCATTGAAGACGAAGTACCTTATCAGAAAAAAATATGCCTTATCTAATGAGAGACATTTAAATTTTCTTAATTGCATTAATGGGCGGTACTTTATTCAGAATTAATAGTTTTTTAAATGGACAAAAAATTCGTTTAATTTTTTCCCATTATATATAAGAAATATAGAAAAGTACTTTGCGAAAAGAATTGGCAGTAGGACGGAATCGTTTTGACCAGCGATAAGTTTTTTGCTAATAACTCTTGCATCCTTCGACCGACTTCTTCGACTAAGAGCTCGATGGAAAGCTTATCTGTTCGTCTTTCAGATGGCATTAACATATTTTACGAAAAGTCATAAGGAATAAAGTTTTTTTGATCAAAACTAAAATATCCTCGAAATCATTGAAGAAGAAGTACCTTATCAGACGAAAATATGCCTTATCTAATAAGAGACATTTAGATTTTTTTAATTCCATAAATGGGCGGCATTTTATTCAGAATAAATAGTTTTTTAGAGGGACAAAAAATTCGTTTAATTTTTTCCCATTATATATAAGAAATATAGAAAAGTACTTTGCGAAAAGAATTGGCAGTAGGACGGAATCGTTTTGACCAGCGATAAGTTTTTTGCTAATAACTCTTGCATCCTTCGACCGACTTCTTCGACTAAGAGCTCGATGGAAAGCTTATCTGTTCGTCTTTCAGATGGCATTAACATATTTTACGAAAAGTCATAAGGAATAAAGTTTTTTTGATCAAAACTAAAATATCCTCGAAATCATTGAAGAAGAAGTACCTTATCAGACGAAAATATGCCTTATCTAATAAGAGACATTTAGATTTTTTTAATTCCATAAATGGGCGGCATTTTATTCAGAATAAATAGTTTTTTAGAGGGACAAAAAATTCGTTTAATTTTTTCCCATTATATATTAGAAATATAGAAAAGTACTTTGCGAAAAGAATTGGCAGTAGGACGGAATCGTTTTGACCAGCGATAAGTTTTTTGCTAATAACTCTTGCATCCTTCGACCGACTTCTTCGACTAAGAGCTCGATGGAAAGCTTATCTGTTCGTCTTTCAGATGGCATTAACATATTTTACGAAAAGTCATAAGGAATAAAGTTTTTTTGATCAAAACTAAAATATTCTCGAAATCATTGAAGAAGAAGTACCTTATCAGACGAAAATATGCCTTATCTAATAAGAGACATTTAAATTTTTTTAATTCCATAAATGGGCGGTATTTTATTCAGAATAAATAGTTTTTTAGAGGGACAAAAAATTCGTTTAATTTTTTCCCATTATATATTAGAAATATAGAAAAGTACTTTGCGAAAAGAATTGGCAGTAGGACGGAATCGTTTTGACCAGCGATAAGTTTTTTGCTAATAACTCTTGCATCCTTCGACCGACTTCTTCGACTAAGAGCTCGATGGAAAGCTTATCTGTTCGTCTTTCAGAGGGCATTAACATATTTTACGAAAAGTCGTAAGGAATAAAATTTTTTTGATCAAAACTAAAATATCCTCGAAATCATTGAAGACGAAGTACCTTATCAGACGAAAATATGCCTTATCTAATAAGAGACATTTAGATTTTTTTAATTCCATAAATGGGCGGCATTTTATTCAGAATAAATAGTTTTTTAGAGGGACAAAAAATTCGTTTAATTTTTTCCCATTATATATTAGAAATATAGAAAAGTACTTTGCGAAAAGAATTGGCAGTAGGACGGAATCGTTTTGACCAGCGATAAGTTTTTTGCTAATAACTCTTGCATCCTTCGACCGACTTCTTCGACTAAGAGCTCGATGGAAAGCTTATCTGTTCGTCTTTCAGATGGCATTAACATATTTTACGAAAAGTCATAAGGAATAAAGTTTTTTTGATCAAAACTAAAATATTCTCGAAATCATTGAAGAAGAAGTACCTTATCAGACGAAAATATGCCTTATCTAATAAGAGACATTTAAATTTTTTTAATTCCATAAATGGGCGGCATTTTATTCAGAATAAATAGTTTTTTAGAGGGACAAAAAATTCGTTTAATTTTTTCCCATTATATATTAGAAATATAGAAAAGTACTTTGCGAAAAGAATTGGCAGTAGGACGGAATCGTTTTGACCAGCGATAAGTTTTTTGCTAATAACTCTTGCATACTTCGACCGACTTCTTCGACTAAGAGCTCGATGGAAAGCTTATCTGTTCGTCTTTCAGAGGGCATTAACATATTTTACGAAAAGTCGTAAGGAATAAAATTTTTTTGATCAAAACTAAAATATCCTCGAAATCATTGAAGACGAAGTACCTTATCAGACGAAAATATGCCTTATCTAATAAGAGACATTTAAATTTTTTTAATTCCATAAATGGGCGGCATTTTATTCAGAATAAATAGTTTTTTAGAGGGACAAAAAATTCGTTTAATTTTTTCCCATTAAATATTAGAATTATAGAAAAGTACTTAGCGAAAGCAATCGGCCGTAGGACGGAAACGTGTTGACCACCGATTAGTTTTTTGCTAATAACTCTTGCATCCTCGAATAACTTGCATAACTAAAATATCCTCGAAATCATTGAACAGAAGTACCTTATCAGACGAAAATATGCCTTATCTAATGAGAGGCATTTAAATTTTCTTAAATAGGTGGCATTTTATTCAGAATTAATAGTTTTTTACATGGACAAAAAATTCGTTTAATTTTTTCCCATTAAATAATAGAATTATAGAAAAGTACTTAGCGAAAACCATCGGCAGTAGGACGGAAGCGTGTTGACCACCGATTAGTTTTTTGCTTATAACTCCTGCATCCTCGAATAACTTGCATAACTAAAATATCCTCGAAATCATTGAACAGAAGTACCTTATCAGACGAAAATATGCCTTATCTAATGAGAGACATTAAAATTTTCTTAAATAGGTGGCATTTTATTCAGAATTAATAGTTTTTTACATGGACAAAAAATTAGTTTAATTTTTTCCCATTAAATAGTAGAATTATAGAAAAGTACTTAGCGAAAACAATCGGCAGTAGGACGGAAACGTGTTGACCACCGATTAGTTTTTTGCTAATAACTCTTGCATCCTCGAATAACTTGCATAACTAAAATATCCTCGAAATCATTAAAAAAGAAGTACCTTATCAGACGAAAATATGCCTTATCTAATGAGAGACGTTTAAATTATCTTAATTGCATAAATGGGCGGCACTTTATTCAGAATTAATAGTTTTTTACATGTACAAAAAATTCGTTTAATTTTTTCGTATTAAATACTAGAATAATAGAAAAGTACTTTGCGAAAAGAATCGGCAGTAGTACGGAAACGTGTTGACCACCGATTAGTTTTTTGCTAATAACTCTTGCATCCTTCGACCGACTTCTTCGACCGACTTCTTCGACCGACTTCTTCGACCGACTTCTACGACTAAAAGCTCGATGGAAAGCTTATCTGTTCCTCTTTCAGATGGCATTAACATATTTTACAAAAAGTCGTAAGAAATAAAATTTTTTTGATCAAAACTTAAATATCCTAGAAATCATTGAAGAAAAAGTACCTTATCAGACGGAAATATGCCTAATCTAATAAAAGACATTTAAATTTTTTTAATTGCATAAATGGGCGGCATTTTATTCAGAATTAATAGTTTTTTACATGGACAAAAAATTCGTTAAATTTTTTCCCATTAAACACTAGAATTATAGAAAAGTACTTTGCGAAAAGAATCGGCAGTAGGATGGAATCGTGTTGACCATCGATTAGTTTTTTGCTAATAACTCTTGCATACTTCGACCGACTTCTTCGACTAAGAACTCGATGGAAAGCTTATCTGTTCCTCTTTCAGAGGGCATCAACATATTTTACGAAAAGTCATAAGGAATAAAATTTTTTTGATCAAAACTAAAATATCCTTGCAATCATTGAAGAAGAAGCACCTTATCAGACGAAAATATGCCTTATCTAATAAGAGACATTTAAATTTTTTTAATTCCATAAATGGGCGGCATTTTATTCAGAATTAGTTTTTTACATGTACAAAAAATTCGTTTAATTTTTTCCCATTAAATAATAGAATTATAGAAAAGTACTTAGCGAAAACCATCGGCAGTAGTACGGAAGCGTGTTGACCGCCGATTAGTTTTTTGCTAATAACTCTTGCATCCTCGAACAACTTGCATAACTAAAATATCCTCGAAATCATTGAAAAAGAAGTACCTTATCAGACGAAAATATGCATGATCTAATGAGAGACATTTAAATTTTCTTAATTGCATTAATGGGCGGCACTTTATTCAGAATTTATAGTTTTTTACATGGACAAAAAATTCGTTTAATTTTTTCCCATTAAATAGTAGAATTATAGAAAAGTACTTAGCGAAAACCATCGGCAGTAGGGCGGAAGCGTGTTGCCCACCGATTAGTTTTTTGCTAATAACTCTTGCATCCTCGAATAACTTGCATAACTAAAATATCCTCGAAATCATTGAACAGAAGTACCTTATCAGACGAAAATATGCCTTATCTAATGAGAGACATTTTAATTTTCTTAAATAGGTGGCATTTTATTCAGAATTAATAGTTTTTTACATGGTCAAAAAATTCGTTTAATTTTTTCCAATTAAATAGTAGAATTATAGAAAAGTACTTTGCGAAAACCATCGGCAGTAGGACGGAAGCGTGTTGACCACCGATTAGTTTTTTGCTAATAACTCTTGCATCCTCGAATAACTTGCATAACTAAAATATGCTCGAAATCATTGAACAGAAGTACCTTATCAGACGAAAATATGCCTTATCTAATGAGAGACATTAAAATTTTCTTAAATAGGTGGAATTTTATTCAGAATTAATAGTTTTTTACATGGACAAAAAATTAGTTTAATTTTTTCCCATTAAATAGTAGAATTATAGAAAAGTACTTAGCGAAAACAATCGGCAGTAGGACGGAAACGTGTTGACCACCGATTAATTTTTTGCTAATAACTCTTGCATCCTTCGACCGACTTCTTCGACCGACTTCTTCGACTAAAAGCTCGATGGAAAGCTTATCTGTTCCTCTTTCAGATGGCATTAACATATTTTACAAAAAGTCTTAAGAAATAAAATTTTTTTGATCAAAACTTAAATATCCTAGAAATCATTGAAGAAAAAGTACCTTATCAGACGGAAATATGCCTAATCTAATAAAAGACATTTAAATTTTTTTAATTGCATCAATGGGCGGCATTTTATTCAGAATTAATAGTTTTTTACATGGACAAAAAATTCGTTAAATTTTTTCCCATTAAACACTAGAATTATAGAAAAGTACTTTGCGAAAAGAATCGGCAGTAGGATGGAATCGTGTTGACCATCGATTAGTTTTTTTGCTTATAACTCTTGCATACTTCGACCGACTTCTTCGACTAAGAACTCGATGGAAAGCTTATCTGTTCCTCTTTCAGAGGGCATTAACATATTTTACGAAAAGTCATAAGGAATAAAATTTTTTTGATCAAAACTAAAATATCCTTGCAATCATTGAAGAAGAAGCACCTTATCAGACGAAAATATGCCTTATCTAATAAGAGACATTTAAATTTTTTTAATTCCATAAATGGGCGGCATTTTATTCAGAATTAATAGTTTTTTAGAGGGACAAAAAATTCGTTTAATTTTTTCCCATTATATATAAGAAATATAGAAAAGTACTTTGCGAAAAGAATTGGCAGTAGGACGGAATCGTTTTGACCAGCGATTAGTTTTTTGCTAATAACTCTTGCATCCTCGAATAACTTGCATAACTAAAATATCCTCGGAATCATTGAACAGAAGTACCTTATCAGACGAAAATATGCCTTATCTAATGAGAGACATTTAAATTTTCTTAATTGCATTAATGGGCGGCACTTTATTCAGAATTAATAGTTTTTTACATGGACAAAAAATTAGTTTAATTTTTTCCCATTAAATAGTAGAATTATAGAAAAGTACTTAGCGAAAACAATCGGCAGTAGGACGGAAACGTGTTGACCACCGATTAGTTTTTTGCTAATAACTCTTGCATCTTCGAATAACTTGCATAACTAAAATATCCTCGAAATCATTAAAAAAGAAGTACCTTATCAGACGAAAATATGCCTTATCTAATGAGAGACATTTAAATTATCTTAATTGCATTAATGGGCGGCACTTTATTCAGAATTAATAGTTTTTTACATGTACAAAAAATTCGTTTAATTTTTTCATATTAAATACTAGAATTATAGAAAAGTACTTTGCGAAAAGAATCGGCAGTAGTACGGAAACGTGTTGACCACCGATTAGTTTTTTGCTAATAACTCTTGCATCCTTCGACCGACTTCTTCGACCGACTTCTTCGACCGACTTCTTCGACCGACTTCTACGACTAAAAGCTCGATGGAAAGCTTATCTGTTCCTCTTTCAGATGGCATTAACATATTTTACAAAAAGTCGTAAGAAATAAAATTTTTTTGATCAAAACTTAAATATCCTAGAAATCATTGAAGAAAAAGTACCTTATCAGACGGAAATATGCCTAATCTAATAAAAGACATTTAAATTTTTTTAATTGCATAAATGGGCGGCATTTTATTCAGAATTAATAGTTTTTTACATGGACAAAAAATTCGTTAAATTTTTTCCCATTAAACACTAGAATTATAGAAAAGTACTTTGCGAAAAGAATCGGCAGTAGGATGGAATCGTGTTGACCATCGATTAGTTTTTTGCTAATAACTCTTGCATACTTCGACCGACTTCTTCGACTAAGAACTCGATGGAAAGCTTATCTGTTCCTCTTTCAGAGGGCATCAACATATTTTACGAAAAGTCATAAGGAATAAAATTTTTTTGATCAAAACTAAAATATCCTTGCAATCATTGAAGAAGAAGCACCTTATCAGACGAAAATATGCCTTATCTAATAAGAGACATTTAAATTTTTTTAATTCCATAAATGGGCGGCATTTTATTCAGAATTAGTTTTTTACATGTACAAAAAATTCGTTTAATTTTTTCCCATTAAATAATAGAATTATAGAAAAGTACTTAGCGAAAACCATCGGCAGTAGTACGGAAGCGTGTTGACCGCCGATTAGTTTTTTGCTAATAACTCTTGCATCCTCGAACAACTTGCATAACTAAAATATCCTCGAAATCATTGAAAAAGAAGTACCTTATCAGACGAAAATATGCATGATCTAATGAGAGACATTTAAATTTTCTTAATTGCATTAATGGGCGGCACTTTATTCAGAATTTATAGTTTTTTACATGGACAAAAAATTCGTTTAATTTTTTCCCATTAAATAGTAGAATTATAGAAAAGTACTTAGCGAAAACCATCGGCAGTAGGGCGGAAGCGTGTTGCCCACCGATTAGTTTTTTGCTAATAACTCTTGCATCCTCGAATAACTTGCATAACTAAAATATCCTCGAAATCATTGAACAGAAGTACCTTATCAGACGAAAATATGCCTTATCTAATGAGAGACATTTTAATTTTCTTAAATAGGTGGCATTTTATTCAGAATTAATAGTTTTTTACATGGTCAAAAAATTCGTTTAATTTTTTCCAATTAAATAGTAGAATTATAGAAAAGTACTTTGCGAAAACCATCGGCAGTAGGACGGAAGCGTGTTGACCACCGATTAGTTTTTTGCTAATAACTCTTGCATCCTCGAATAACTTGCATAACTAAAATATGCTCGAAATCATTGAACAGAAGTACCTTATCAGACGAAAATATGCCTTATCTAATGAGAGACATTAAAATTTTCTTAAATAGGTGGAATTTTATTCAGAATTAATAGTTTTTTACATGGACAAAAAATTAGTTTAATTTTTTCCCATTAAATAGTAGAATTATAGAAAAGTACTTAGCGAAAACAATCGGCAGTAGGACGGAAACGTGTTGACCACCGATTAATTTTTTGCTAATAACTCTTGCATCCTTCGACCGACTTCTTCGACCGACTTCTTCGACTAAAAGCTCGATGGAAAGCTTATCTGTTCCTCTTTCAGATGGCATTAACATATTTTACAAAAAGTCTTAAGAAATAAAATTTTTTTGATCAAAACTTAAATATCCTAGAAATCATTGAAGAAAAAGTACCTTATCAGACGGAAATATGCCTAATCTAATAAAAGACATTTAAATTTTTTTAATTGCATCAATGGGCGGCATTTTATTCAGAATTAATAGTTTTTTACATGGACAAAAAATTCGTTAAATTTTTTCCCATTAAACACTAGAATTATAGAAAAGTACTTTGCGAAAAGAATCGGCAGTAGGATGGAATCGTGTTGACCATCGATTAGTTTTTTTGCTTATAACTCTTGCATACTTCGACCGACTTCTTCGACTAAGAACTCGATGGAAAGCTTATCTGTTCCTCTTTCAGAGGGCATTAACATATTTTACGAAAAGTCATAAGGAATAAAATTTTTTTGATCAAAACTAAAATATCCTTGCAATCATTGAAGAAGAAGCACCTTATCAGACGAAAATATGCCTTATCTAATAAGAGACATTTAAATTTTTTTAATTCCATAAATGGGCGGCATTTTATTCAGAATTAATAGTTTTTTAGAGGGACAAAAAATTCGTTTAATTTTTTCCCATTATATATAAGAAATATAGAAAAGTACTTTGCGAAAAGAATTGGCAGTAGGACGGAATCGTTTTGACCAGCGATTAGTTTTTTGCTAATAACTCTTGCATCCTCGAATAACTTGCATAACTAAAATATCCTCGGAATCATTGAACAGAAGTACCTTATCAGACGAAAATATGCCTTATCTAATGAGAGACATTTAAATTTTCTTAATTGCATTAATGGGCGGCACTTTATTCAGAATTAATAGTTTTTTACATGGACAAAAAATTAGTTTAATTTTTTCCCATTAAATAGTAGAATTATAGAAAAGTACTTAGCGAAAACAATCGGCAGTAGGACGGAAACGTGTTGACCACCGATTAGTTTTTTGCTAATAACTCTTGCATCTTCGAATAACTTGCATAACTAAAATATCCTCGAAATCATTAAAAAAGAAGTACCTTATCAGACGAAAATATGCCTTATCTAATGAGAGACATTTAAATTATCTTAATTGCATTAATGGGCGGCACTTTATTCAGAATTAATAGTTTTTTACATGTACAAAAAATTCGTTTAATTTTTTCATATTAAATACTAGAATTATAGAAAAGTACTTTGCGAAAAGAATCGGCAGTAGTACGGAAACGTGTTGACCACCGATTAGTTTTTTGCTTATAACTCTTGCATCCTTCGACCGACTTCTTCGACTAAAAGCTCGATGGAAAGCTTATCTGTTCGTCTTTCAGATGGCATTAACATATTTTACGAAAACTCATAAGAAATAAAATTTTTTTGATCAAAACTAAAATATCCTCGAAATCATTGAAGAAGAAGTACCTTATCAGAAAACATATGCCTTATCTAATGAGAGACACTTAAATTTTCTTAATTGCATTAATGGGCGGTACTTTATTCAGAATTAATAGTTTTTTAAATGGACAAAAAATTGGTTTAATTTTTTCGCATTAAATAGTAGAATTATAGAAAAGTACTTAGCGAAAACAATCGGCAGTAGGACGGAAACGTGTTGACCAGCGATTAGTTTTTTGCTAATAACTCTTGCATCCTCGAATAACTTGCATAACTAAAATATCCTCGAAATTATTGAAAAGAAGTACCTTATCAGACGAAAATATGCCTTATCTAATGAGAGACATTTAAATTTTATTAATTGCATTAATCGGCGGCACTTTATTCAGAATTAATAGTTTTTTACATGGACAAAAAATTCGTTTAATTTTTTCCCATTAAATACTGGAATTATAGAAAAGTACTATGCGAAAACAATCGGCGGTAGGACGGAAACGTGTTGACCACCGATTAGTTTTTTGCTAATAACTCTTGCATCCTCGAATAACTTGCATAACTAAAATATTCTCGAAATCATTAAAATAGAAGTACCTTATCAGACGAAAATATGCCTTATCTAATGAGAGACATTTAAATTATCTTAATTGCATTAATGGGCGGCACTTTATTCAGAATTAATAGTTTTTTACATAGACAAAAAATTCTTTTAATTTTTTCGTATTAAATACTAGAATTATAGAAAAGTACTTTGCGAAAAGAATCGGCAGTAGGACGGAAACGTGTTGACCACCGATTATTTTTTTGCTAATAACTATTGCATCCTTCGACCGACTTCTTCGACCGACTTCTTCGACTAAAAGCTCGATGGAAAGCTTATCTGTTCCTTTTTCAGATGGCATTAACATATTTTACAAAAAGTCGTAAGAAATAAAATTTTTTTTATCAAAACTAAAATATCCTCGAAATCATTGAAGAAAAAGTACCTTATCAGACGGAAATATGCCTTATCTAATAAAAGACATTTAAATTTTTTTAATTGCATAAATGGGCGGCATTTTATTCAGAATTAATAGTTTTTTACATGGACAAAAAATTCGTTAAATTTTTTCCCATTAAATACTAGAATTATAGAAAAGTACTTTGCGAAAAGAATCGGCAGTAGGACGGAATCGTGTTGACCATCGATTAGTTTTTTGCTAATAACTCTTGCATACTTCGACCGACTTCTTAGACTAAGAGCTCGATGGAAAGCTTATCTGTTCCTTTTTCAGAGGGCATTAACATATTTTACGAAAAGTCATAAGGAATAAAATTTTTTTGATCAAAACTAAAATATCCTCGAAATCATTGAAGAAGAAGTACCTTATCAGACGAAAATATGCCTTATCTAATAAGAGACATTTAAATTTTTTTAATTGCATATATGGGCTGCATTTTATTCAGAATTAATAGTTTTTTACATGGACAAAAAATTCGTTAAATTTTTTCCCATTAAATACTAGAATTATAGAAAAGTACTTTGCGAAAACAATCGGCAGTAGGACGGAATCGTGTTGACCATCGATTAGTTTTTTGGTAATAACTCTTGCATACTTCGACCGACTTCTTCGACTAAGAGCTCGATGGAAAGCTTATCTGTTCCTTTTTCAGATGGCATTAACGTATTTTACGAAAAGTCAAAAGAAATAAAATTTTTTTGATCAAAACTAAAATATCCTCGAAATCATTGAAAAAGAAGTACCTTATCAGAAAAAAATATGCCTTATCTAATGAGAGACATTTAAATTTTCTTAATTGCATTAATGGGCGGAACTTTATTCAGAATTAATAGTTTTTTAAATGGACAAAAAATTTGTTTAATCTTTTCCCATTAAATAGTAGAATTATAGAAAAGTACTTAGCGAAAACAATCGGCAGTAGGACGTAAACGTGTTGACCACCCATTAGTTTTTTGCTAATAACTCTTGCATACTTCGACCGACTTCTTCGACTAAGAGCTCGATGGAAAGCTTATCTGTTCCTTTTTCAGATGGCATTAACGTATTTTACGAAAAGTCAAAAGAAATAAAATTTTTTTGATCAAAACTAAAATATCCTCGAAATCATTGAAAAAGAAGTACCTTATCAGAAAAAAATATGCCTTATCTAATGAAAGACATTTAAATTTTCTTAATTGCATTAATGGGCGGCACTTTATTCAGAATTTATAGTTTTTTACATGGACAAAAAATTCGTTTAATTTTTTCCCATTAAATAGTAGAATTATAGAAAAGTACTTAGCGAAAACCATCGGCAGTAGGGCGGAAGCGTGTTGCCCACCGATTAGTTTTTTGCTAATAACTCTTGCATCCTCGAATAACTTGCATAACTAAAATATCCTCGAAATCATTGAACAGAAGTACCTTATCAGACGAAAATATGCCTTATCTAATGAGAGACATTTTAATTTTCTTAAATAGGTGGCATTTTATTCAGAATTAATAGTTTTTTACATGGTCAAAAAATTCGTTTAATTTTTTCCAATTAAATAGTAGAATTATAGAAAAGTACTTTGCGAAAACCATCGGCAGTAGGACGGAAGCGTGTTGACCACCGATTAGTTTTTTGCTAATAACTCTTGCATCCTCGAATAACTTGCATAACTAAAATATGCTCGAAATCATTGAACAGAAGTACGTTATCAGACGAAAATATGCCTTATCTAATGAGAGACATTAAAATTTTCTTAAATAGGTGGAATTTTATTCAGAATTAATAGTTTTTTACATGGACAAAAAATTAGTTTAATTTTTTCCCATTAAATAGTAGAATTATAGAAAAGTACTTAGCGAAAACAATCGGCAGTAGGACGGAAACGTGTTGACCACCGATTAATTTTTTGCTAATAACTCTTGCATCCTTCGACCGACTTCTTCGACCGACTTCTTCGACTAAAAGCTCGATGGAAAGCTTATCTGTTCCTCTTTCAGATGGCATTAACATATTTTACAAAAAGTCTTAAGAAATAAAATTTTTTTGATCAAAACTTAAATATCCTAGAAATCATTGAAGAAAAAGTACCTTATCAGACGGAAATATGCCTAATCTAATAAAAGACATTTAAATTTTTTTAATTGCATCAATGGGCGGCATTTTATTCAGAATTAATAGTTTTTTACATGGACAAAAAATTCGTTAAATTTTTTCCCATTAAACACTAGAATTATAGAAAAGTACTTTGCGAAAAGAATCGGCAGTAGGATGGAATCGTGTTGACCATCGATTAGTTTTTTTGCTTATAACTCTTGCATACTTCGACCGACTTCTTCGACTAAGAACTCGATGGAAAGCTTATCTGTTCCTCTTTCAGAGGGCATTAACATATTTTACGAAAAGTCATAAGGAATAAAATTTTTTTGATCAAAACTAAAATATCCTTGCAATCATTGAAGAAGAAGCACCTTATCAGACGAAAATATGCCTTATCTAATAAGAGACATTTAAATTTTTTTAATTCCATAAATGGGCGGCATTTTATTCAGAATTAATAGTTTTTTAGAGGGACAAAAAATTCGTTTAATTTTTTCCCATTATATATAAGAAATATAGAAAAGTACTTTGCGAAAAGAATTGGCAGTAGGACGGAATCGTTTTGACCAGCGATTAGTTTTTTGCTAATAACTCTTGCATCCTCGAATAACTTGCATAACTAAAATATCCTCTGAATCATTGAACAGAAGTACCTTATCAGACGAAAATATGCCTTATCTAATGAGAGACATTTAAATTTTCTTAATTGCATTAATGGGCGGCACTTTATTCAGAATTAATAGTTTTTTACATGGACAAAAAATTAGTTTAATTTTTTCCCATTAAATAGTAGAATTATAGAAAAGTACTTAGCGAAAACAATCGGCAGTAGGACGGAAACGTGTTGACCACCGATTAGTTTTTTGCTAATAACTCTTGCATCTTCGAATAACTTGCATAACTAAAATATCCTTGAAATCATTAAAAAAGAAGTACCTTATCAGACGAAAATATGCCTTATCTAATGAGAGACATTTAAATTATCTTAATTGCATTAATGGGCGGCACTTTATTCAGAATTAATAGTTTTTTACATGTACAAAAAATTCGTTTAATTTTTTCATATTAAATACTAGAATTATAGAAAAGTACTTTGCGAAAAGAATCGGCAGTAGTACGGAAACGTGTTGACCACCGATTAGTTTTTTGCTTATAACTCTTGCATCCTTCGACCGACTTCTTCGACTAAAAGCTCGATGGAAAGCTTATCTGTTCGTCTTTCAGATGGCATTAACATATTTTACGAAAACTCATAAGAAATAAAATTTTTTTGATCAAAACTAAAATATCCTCGAAATCATTGAAGAAGAAGTACCTTATCAGAAAACATATGCCTTATCTAATGAGAGACACTTAAATTTTCTTAATTGCATTAATGGGCGGTACTTTATTCAGAATTAATAGTTTTTTAAATGGACAAAAAATTGGTTTAATTTTTTCGCATTAAATAGTAGAATTATAGAAAAGTACTTAGCGAAAACAATCGGCAGTAGGACGGAAACGTGTTGACCAGCGATTAGTTTTTTGCTAATAACTCTTGCATCCTCGAATAACTTGCATAACTAAAATATCCTCGAAATTATTGAAAAGAAGTACCTTATCAGACGAAAATATGCCTTATCTAATGAGAGACATTTAAATTTTATTAATTGCATTAATCGGCGGCACTTTATTCAGAATTAATAGTTTTTTACATGGAAAAAAAATTCGTTTAATTTTTTCCCATTAAATACTGGAATTATAGAAAAGTACTATGCGAAAACAATCGGCGGTAGGACGGAAACGTGTTGACCACCGATTAGTTTTTTGCTAATAACTCTTGCATCCTCGAATAACTTGCATAACTAAAATATTCTCGAAATCATTAAAATAGAAGTACCTTATCAGACGAAAATATGCCTTATCTAATGAGAGACATTTAAATTATCTTAATTGCATTAATGGGCGGCACTTTATTCAGAATTAATAGTTTTTTACATAGACAAAAAATTCTTTTAATTTTTTCGTATTAAATACTAGAATTATAGAAAAGTACTTTGCGAAAAGAATCGGCAGTAGGACGGAAACGTGTTGACCACCGATTATTTTTTTGCTAATAACTATTGCATCCTTCGACCGACTTCTTCGACCGACTTCTTCGACTAAAAGCTCGATGGAAAGCTTATCTGTTCCTATTTCAGATGGCATTAACATATTTTACAAAAAGTCGTAAGAAATAAAATTTTTTTTATCAAAACTAAAATATCCTCGAAATCATTGAAGAAAAAGTACCTTATCAGACGGAAATATGCCTTATCTAATAAAAGACATTTAAATTTTTTTAATTGCATAAATGGGCGGCATTTTATTCAGAATTAATAGTTTTTTACATGGACAAAAAATTCGTTAAATTTTTTCCCATTAAATACTAGAATTATAGAAAAGTACTTTGCGAAAAGAATCGGCAGTAGGACGGAATCGTGTTGACCATCGATTAGTTTTTTGCTAATAACTCTTGCATACTTCGACCGACTTCTTCGACTAAGAGCTCGATGGAAAGCTTATCTGTTCCTTTTTCAGAGGGCATTAACATATTTTACGAAAAGTCATAAGGAATAAAATTTTTTTGATCAAAACTAAAATATCCTTGCAATCATTGAAGAAGAAGTACCTTATCAGACGAAAATATGCCTTATCTAATAAGAGACATTTAAATTTTTTTAATTGCATATATGGGCTGCATTTTATTCAGAATTAATAGTTTTTTACATGGACAAAAAATTCGTTAAATTTTTTCCCATTAAATACTAGAATTATAGAAAAGTACTTTGCGAAAACAATCGGCAGTAGGACGGAATCGTGTTGACCATCGATTAGTTTTTTGGTAATAACTCTTGCATACTTCGACCGACTTCTTCGACTAAGAGCTCGATGGAAAGCTTATCTGTTCCTTTTTCAGATGGCATTAACGTATTTTACGAAAAGTCAAAAGAAATAAAATTTTTTTGATCAAAACTAAAATATCCTCGAAATCATTGAAAAAGAAGTACCTTATCAGAAAAAAATATGCCTTATCTAATGAGAGACATTTAAATTTTCTTAATTGCATTAATGGGCGGAACTTTATTCAGAATTAATAGTTTTTTAAATGGACAAAAAATTTGTTTAATCTTTTCCCATTAAATAGTAGAATTATAGAAAAGTACTTAGCGAAAACAATCGGCAGTAGGACGTAAACGTGTTGACCACCCATTAGTTTTTTGCTAATAACTCTTGCATACTTCGACCGACTTCTTCGACTAAGAGCTCGATGGAAAGCTTATCTGCTCCTCTTTCAGAGGGCATGAACATATTTTACAAAAAGTCATAACGAATAAAATTTTTTTGATCAAAACTAAAATATCCTCGAAATCATTGAAGAATAAGTAACTTATCACACGAAAATATGCCGTATCTAATAAGAGACATTTAAATTTTTTTAATTGCACAAATGGGCGGTATTTTATTCAGAATTAATAGTTTTTTAGAGGGAAAAAAAATTCGTTTAATTTTTTCCCATTATATATTAGAATTGTAGAAAAGTACTTTACAAAAAGAATCGGCAGTAGGAAGGAATCGTATTGACCACCGATTAGTTTTTTGCTAATAACTCTTGCATCCTTCGACCGACTTCTTCGACTAAGAGCTCGATGGAAAGCTTATCTGTTCGTCTTTCAGATGGCATTAACATATTTTACGAAAAGTCATAAGAAATAAAATTTTTTTGATCAAAACTAAAATATCCTCGAAATCATTGAAGAAGAAGTACCTTATCAGAAAAAAATATGCCTTATCTAATGAGAGACACCTACATTTTCTTAATTGCATTAATGGGCGGTACTTTATTCAGAATTAATAGTTTTTTAAATGGACAAAAAATTGGTTTAATTTTTTCCCATTAAATAGTAGAATTATAGAAAAGTACTTTGCGGAAACAATCGGCAGTAGGACGGAAACGTGTTGACCACCGATTAGTTTTTTGCTAATAACTCTTGCATCCTCGAATAACTTGCATAACTAAAATATCCTCGAAATCATTGAAAAGAAGTACCTTATCAGACGAAAATATGCCTTATCTAATGAGAGACATTTCAATTTTCTTAAATAGGTGGCATTTTATTCAGAATTAATAGTTTTTTACATGGACAGAAAATTCGTTTAATTTTTTCCCATTAAATAGTAGAATTATAGAAAAGTACTTAGCGAAAACCATCGGCAGTAGGACGGAATTTTGTTGACCACCGATTAGTTTATTGCTAATAACTCTTGGATCGTCGAACAACTTGCATAACTAAAATATCCTCGAAATCATTGGAAAGAAGTACCTTATCAGACGAAAATATGTCTTATCTAATGAGAGACATTTAAATTTTCTTAATTGCATTAATCGGCGGCACTTTATTCAGAATTAATAGTTTTTTACATGGACAAAAAATTCGTTTAATTTTTTCCCATTAAATACTGGATTTATAGAAAAGTACTATGCGAAAACAATCGGCGGTAGGACGGAAACGTGTTGACCACCGATTAGTTTTTTGCTAATAACTCTTGCATCCTCGAATAACTTGCATAACTAAAATATCCTCGAAATCATTAAAAAAGAAGTACCTTATCAAACGAAAATATGCCTTATCTAATGAGAGACATTTAAATTATCTTAATTGCATTAATGGGCGGCACTTTATTCAGAATTAATAGTTTTTTACATAGACAAAAAATTCTTTTAATTTTTTCGTATTAAATACTAGAATTATAGAAAAGTACTTTGCGAAAAGAATCGGCAGTAGGACGGAAACGTGTTGACCACCGATTAGTTTTTTGCTAATAACTATTGCATCCTTCGACCGACTTCTTCGACCGACTTCTTCGACTAAAAGCTCGATGGAAAGCTTATCTGTTCCTATTTCAGATGGCATTAACATATTTTACAAAAAGTCGTAAGAAATAAAATTTTTTTGATCAAAACTAAAATATCCTCGAAATCATTGAAGAAAAAGTACCTTATCAGACGGAAATATGCCTTATCTAATAAAAGACATTTAAATTTTTTTAATTGCATAAATGGGCGGCATTTTATTCAGAATTAATAGTTTTTTACATGGACAAAAAATTCGTTAAATTTTTTCCCATTAAATACTAGAATTATAGAAAAGTACTTTGCGAAAAGAATCGGCAGTAGGACGGAATCGTGTTGACCATCGATTAGTTTTTTGCTAATAACTCTTGCATACTTCGACCGACTTCTTCGACTAAGAGCTCGATGGAAAGCTTATCTGTTCCTCTTTCAGAGGGCATTAACATATTTTACGAAAAGTCATAAGGAATAAAATTTTTTTGATCAAAACTAAAATATCCTCGAAATCATTGAAGAAGAAGTACCTTATCAGACGAAAATATGCCTTATCTAATAAGTGACATTTAAATTTTTTTAATTGCATAAATGGGCGGCATTTTATTCAGAATTAATAGTTTTTTAGAGGGACAAAAAATTCGTTTAATTTTTTCCCATTATATATTAGAATTATAGAAAAGTACTTTACAAAAAGAATCGGCAGTAGGAAGGAATCGTGTTGACCACCGATTAGTTTTTTGCTAATAACTCTTGCATCCTTCGACCGACTTCTTCGACTAAGAGCTCGATGGAAAGCTTATCTGTTCGTCTTTCAGATGGCATTAAAATATTTTACGAAAAGTCATAAGAAATAAAATTTTTTTGATCAAAACTAAAATATCCTCGAAATCATTGAAGAAGAAGTACCTTATCAGAAAAAAATATGCCTTATCTAATGAGAGACATTTAAATTTTCTTAATTGCATTAATGGGCGGTACTTTATTCAGAATTAATAGTTTTTTAAATGGACAAAAAATTCGTTTAATCTTTTCCCATTAAATAGTAGAATTATAGAAAAGTACTTAGCGAAAACAATCGGCAGTAGGACGGAAACGTGTTGACCACCGATTAGTTTTTTGCTAATAACTCTTGCATCCTTCGACCGACTTCTTCGACCCACTTCTTCGACTAAAAGCTCGATGGAAAGCTTATCTGTTCCTATTTCAGATGGCATTAACATATTTTACAAAAAGTCGTAAGAAATAAAATTTTTTTGATCAAATCTAAAATATCCTCGAAATCATTGAAGAAAAATTACCTTATCAGACGGAAATATGCCTTATCTAATAAAAGACATTTAAATTTGTTTAATTGCATAAATGGGCGGCATTTTATTCAGAATTAATAGTTTTCTACATGGACAAAAAATTCGTTAAATTTTTTCCCATTAAATACTAGAATTATAGAAAAGTACTTTACAAAAAGAATCGGCAGTAGGACGGAATCGTGTTGACCATCGATTAGTTTTTATACTTTTCACGTATGTGAAATAGTATAATAACTTTGGGCTGAAGTTTGTAACAGATCGAAATATTCATTTCCGACTATATAAAGTATATATATTCTTGATCAGTACGACAAGACGAGTTGATTTAGCCATGTCCGCCTGTCCGTCTGTCCGTCCGTCTGTCTGTATATATACAATCTCCTCCCAGTAGCCACGCGTAGCCACGCCCACTTATAGCGAAAATTGACCCGTTGTATGGAAAACTTTTTTTTTTAAACCAATTGACATGAAACTTTACAGTTATGTTCTTACGAAGGAATAAAAACTATTTTGACCAAAAGTGGGCGTGGCCACGCCCTTTTATAGCGAAAATTGACCCGTTGTATGGAAAACTTTTTTGTTTTTTAACCAATTGACTTGAAACTTTACAGTTATGTACTTAGGGAGGAATGAAAACTATTTTAACCAAAAGTGGGCGTAGCCACGCCCACTTATAGCGAAAACTGACCCGTTGTATGGAAAACTTTTTTGTTTTTTAACCAATTGACTTGAAACCTTACAGTTATGTTCTTAGGGAGGAATGAAAACAATTTTGACCAAAAGTGGGTGTAGCCACGCCCATTTATATCGAAAATAGACCCGTTGTATGGAAAACTTTTTTGTTTTTTAACCAATTGACTTGAAACTTTACATTTACAGTTCTTAAGGAGGAATGAAAACTATTTTGACCAAAAGTGGGCGTAGCCACGCGTAGCCACGCCCACTTATAGCGAAAAATGACCCGTTGTATGGAAAACTTTTTTGTTTTTTAACCAATTGACTTGAAACCTTACAGTTATGTTCTTAGGGAGGAATGAAAACTATTTTGATCAAAAATGGGCATGGCTACGCCCAATGATCGCAAAACTTCAACCGTTGTATGGAAAACTTTTTTGTTTTTTAACCAATTGACTTGAAACCTTACAGTTATGTTGTTAGGGAGGCATGAAAACTATTCATTTAGTTTTTTAGTGATACAACGTGAAAAGTATTATAGCTTCAGCCTTGCTGAAGATAGCGTCCTTACTGGTTTGCTAATAACTCTTGCATACTTCGACCGACTTCTTCGACTAAGAGCTCGATGGAAAGCTTATCTGGTCCTCTTTCAGATGGCATTAACATATCTTACGAAAAGTCGTAAGAAATGGAAATTTTTTGATCAAAACTAACATGTCCTCGAAATCATTGAAGAAGAAGTACCTTATCAGAGGAAAATATGCCTTATCTAATATGAGACATTTAAATTTTTTTAATTGCATAAATGGGCGGCATTGTATTCAGAATTTATAGTTTTTTACATGGAAAAAAAATTCGCTTAATATTTTCCCCATAACTACTATAATTATAGAAAAGTACTTTGCGAAAAGAATCGGCAGTAGGACGGAATCGTGTTGACCATCGATTATTTTTTTGCTAATAACTCTTGCATACTTCGACCGACTTCTTCGACTAAGAGCTCGATGGAAAGCTTATCTGGTCCTCTTCCAGATGGCATTAACATATATTACGAAAAGTCATAAGAAATACAATTTTTTTGATCAAAACTAAAATATCCTCGAAATCATTGAAGAAGAAGTACCTTATCAGACGAAAATATGCCTTATCTAATATGAGACATTTAAATATTTTTAATTGCATAAATGGACGGCACTTTATTCAGAATTAATATTTTTTTAGATGGACCAAAAATTCGTTTAATGTTTTCTCATTAAATACTAGAATTATAGAAAAGTACTTTGCGAAAAGAATCGGCAGTAGGACGGAATCGTGTTGACCATCGATTAGTTTTTTGCTAATAACTCTTGCATACTTCGACCGACTTCTTCGACTAAGAGCTCGATGGAAAGCTTATCTGTTCCTCTTCCAGATGGCATTAACATATATTACGAAAAGTCATAAGAAATAATATTTTTTTGATCAAAACTAAAATATCCTCGAAATCATTGAAAAAGAAGTACTTTATCAGACGAAAATATGCCTTATATAATATGAGACATTTAAATTTTTTTAATTGCATAAATGGGCGGCACTTTATTCAGAATTAATAGTTTTTTACATGGACAAAAAAGTCGTTTAATTTTTTCCCATTAAATAGTAGAATTATAGAAAAGTACTTAGCGAATACAATCGGCAGTAGGACGGAAACGTGTTGACCACCGATTAGTTTTGTGCTAATAACTCTTGCATCCTTCGACCGACTTCTTCGACCGACTTCTTCGACTAAAAGCTCGATGGAAAGCTTATCTGTTCCTATTTCAGATGGCATTAACATATTTTACGAAAAGTCGTAAGAAATTAAATTTTTTTTATCAAAACTAAAATATCCTCGAAATCATTGAGGAAGAAGTACCTTATCAGACGGAAATATGCCTTATCCTATAAGAGACATTTAAATTTTTTTAATTGCATAAATGGGCGGCATTTTATTCAGAATTAATAGTATTTTACATAGACAAAAAATTCGTTTAATTTTTTCCCATTATACATATGTTAGAATTATAGAAAAGTACTTTGCGAAAAGAATCGGCAGTAGAAAGGAATCGTGTTGACCACCGATTAGTTTTTTGCTAATAACTCTTGCATCCTTCGACCGACTTCTTCGACTAAGAGCTCGATGGAAAGCTTATCTGTTCGTCTTTCAGATAACATTAACATATTTTACGAAAAGTCATAAAAAATAAAATTTTTTTGATCAAAACTAAAATATCCTCGAAATCATTGAAGAAAAAGTACCTTATCAGACGGAAATATGACTTATCTAATAAAAGACATTTAAATTTTTTTAATTGCATAAATGGGCGGCATTTTATTCAGAATTAATAGTTTTTTACATGGACAAAAAATTCGTTTAATTTTTTCCCATTAAATAGTAGAATTATAGAAAAGTACTTAGCGAATACAATCGGCAGTAGGACGGAAACGTGTTGACCACCGATTAGTTTTTTCCTAATAACACTTGTATCCTTGGATCGACTTTTTCGACCGACTTCTTCGACTAAGAGCTCGATGGAAAGCTTATCTGTTCCTCTTTCAGAGGGCATTAACATATTTTACGAAAAGTCATAAGGAATAAAATTTTTTTGATCAAAACTAAAATATCCTCGAAATCCTTATCAGACGAAAATATGCCTTATCTAATAAGAGACATTTAAATTTTTTTAATTGCATAAATGGGCGGCATTTTATTCAGAATTAATAGTTTTTTACATGGACAAAAAATTCGTTTAATTTTTTCCCATTAAATAGTAGAATTATAGAAAAGTACTTAGCGAAAACAATCGGCAGTAGGACGGAAACGTGTTGACCACCGATTAGTTTTTTGCTAATAACTCTTGCATCCTTCGACCGACTTCTTCGACTAAGAGCTCGATGGAAAGCTTATCTGTTCGTCTTTCAGAGGGAATTAACATATTTTACGAAAAGTCAGAAGAAATAATATTTTTTTGATCAAAACTAAATTATCCTCGAAATCATTGAAGAAGAAGTACCTTATCAGACGAAAATATGCCTTATCTAATGAGAGACATTTAAATTATCTTAATTACATTTATGGGCGGCACTTTATTCAGAATTAATAGTTTCTTACATAGACAAAAAATTCGTTTAATTTTTTCGTATTAAATACTAGAATTATAGAAAAGTACTTTGCGAAAAGAATCGGCAGTAGGACGGAAACGTGTTGACCACCGATTAGTTTTTTGCTAATAACCACCGATTAGTTTTAGTAAAATATCCTCGAAATCATTGAAGAAAAAGTACCTTATCAGACGGAAATATGCCTTATCTAATAAAAGACATTTAAATTTTTTTAATTGCATAAATGGGCGGCATTTTATTCAGAATTAATAGTTTTTTACATGGGCAAAAAATTCGTTAAATTTTTTCCCATTAAATACTAGAATTATAGAAAACTGCTTTGCGAAAAGAATCGGCAGTAGGACGGAATCGTGTTGACCACCGATTAGTTTTTTGCTAATAATACTTGTATCCTTGGACCGACTTTTTCGACCGACTTCTTCGACTAAGAGCTCGATGGAAAGCTTATCTGTTCCTCTTTCAGAGGGCATTAACATATTTTACGAAAAGTCATAAGGAATAAAATTTTTTTGATCAAAACTAAAATATCCTCGAAATCCTTATCAGACGACATTAACATGATGACATTAACATATTTTACAAAAAGTCGTAAGAAATAAAATTTTTTTGATCAAAACTAAAATATCCTCGAAATCATTGAAGAAAAAGTACCTTATCAGACGGAAATATGCCTTATCTAATAAAAGACATTTAAATTTTTTTAATTGCATAAATGGGCGGCATTTTATTCAGAATTAATCGTTTTTTACATGGACAAAAAATTCGTTAAATTTTTTCCCATTAAATACTAGAATTATAGAAAAGTGCTTTGCGAAAATAATCGGCAGTAGGACGGAATCGTGTTGACCACCGATTAGTTTTTTGCTTATAACACTTGTATCCTTGGACCGACTTTTTCGACCAACTTCTTCGACTAATAGCTCGATGGAAAGCTTATCTGTTCCTTTTTCAGAGGGCATTAACATATTTTACGAAAAGTCATAAGGAATAAAATTTTTTTGATCAAAACTAAAATATCCTCGAAATCCTTATCAGACGAAAATATGCCTTATCTAATAAGAGACATTTAAATTTTTTTAATTGCATAAATGGGCGGCATTTTATTCAGAATTAATAGTTCTTTAGAGGGACAAAAAATTCGTTTAATATTTTCCCATTATATATTAGAATTATAGAAAAGTACTTTACAAAAAGAATCGGCAGTAGGAAGGAATCGTGTTGACCACCGATTAGTTTTTTGCTAATAACTCTTGCATCCTTCGACCGACTTCTTCGACTAAGAGCTCGATGGAAAGCTTATCTGGTCCTCTTTCAGATGGCATTAACATATCTTACGAAAAGTTGTAAGAAATGAAAATTTTTTGATCAAAACTAACATGTCCTCGAAATCATTGAAGAAGAAGTACCTTATCAGACGAAAATATGCCTTATCTAATATGAGACATTTAAATTTTTTTAATTGCATAAATGGGCGGCATTTTATTCAGAATTTATAGTTTTTTACATGGAAAAAAAATTCGCTTAATATTTTCCCCATAACTACTATAATTATAGAAAAGTACTTTGCGAAAAGAATCGGCAGTAGGACGGAATCGTGTTGACCATCGATTATTTTTCTGCTAATAACTCTTGCATACTTCGACCGACTTCTTCGACTAAGAGCTCGATGGAAAGCTTATCTGGTCTTCTTCCAGATGGCATTAACATATATTACGAAAAGTCATAAGAAATACAATTTTTTTGATCAAAACTAAAATATCCTCGAAATCATTGAAGAAGAAGTACCTTATCAGACGAAAATATGCCTTATCTAATATGAGACATTTAAATATTTTTAATTGCATAAATGGACGGCACTTTATTCAGAATTAATATTTTTTTAGATGGACCAAAAATTCGTTTAATGTTTTCTCATTAAATACTAGAATTATAGAAAAGTACTTTGCGAAAAGAATCGGCAGTAGGACGGAATCGTGTTGACCATCGATTAGTTTTTTGCTAATAACTCTTGCATACTTCGACCGACTTCTTCGACTAAGAGCTCGATGGAAAGCTTATCTGGTCCTCTTCCAGATGGCATTAACATATATTACGAAAAGTCATAAGAAATAATATTTTTTTGATCAAAACTAAAATATCCTCGAAATCATTGAAAAAGAAGTACTTTATCAGACGAAAATATGCCTTATATAATATGAGACATTTAAATTTTTTTAATTGCATAAATGGGCGGCACTTTATTCAGAATTAATAGTTTTTTACATGGACAAAAAAGTCGTTTAATTTTTTCCGATTAAATAGTAGAATTATAGAAAAGTACTTAGCGAATACAATCGGCAGTAGGACGGAAACGTGTTGACCACCGATTAGTTTTGTGCTAATAACTCTTGCATCCTTCGACCGACTTCTTCGACCGACATCTTCGACTAAAAGCTCGATGGAAAGCTTATCTGTTCCTATTTCAGATGGCATTAACATATTTTACGAAAAGTCGTAAGAAATAAAATTTTTTTTATCAAAACTCAAATATCCTCGAAATCATTGAAGAAGAAGTACCTTATCAGACGGAAATATGCCTTATCCTATAAGAGACATTTAAATTTTTTTAATTGCATAAATGGGCGGCATTTTATTCAGAATTAATAGTTTTTTACATAGACAAAAAATTCGTTTAATTTTTTCCCATTATATGTTAGAATTATAGAAAAGTACTTTGCCAAAAGAATCGGCAGTAGGAAGGAATCGTGTTGACCACCGATTAGTTTTTTGCTAATAACTCTTGCATCCTTCGACCGACTTCTTCGACTAAGAGCTCGATGGAAAGCTTATCTGTTCGTCTTTCAGATAACATTAACATATTTTACGAAAAGTCATAAAAAATAATTTTTTTTTGATCAAAACTAAAATATCCTCGAAATCATTGAAAAAGAAGTACCTTATCAGAAAAAAATATGCCTTATCTAATGAGAGACATTTAAAATTTCTTAATTGCATTAATGGGCGGTACTTTATTCAGAATTAATAGTTTTTTAAATGGACAAAAAATTCGTTTAATTTTTTTCCATTAAATAGTAGAATTATAGAAAAGTACTTAACGAAAACAATCGGCAGTAGGACGGAAACGTGTTGACCACCGATTAGTTTTTTGCTAATAACTCTTGCATCCTCGAATAACTTGCATAACTAAAATATCCTCGAAATCATTGAAAAGAAGTACCTTATCAGACGAAAATATGCCTTATCTAATGAGAGATATTTAAATTTTCTTAAATAGGTGGCATTTTATTCAGAATTAATAGTTTTTTACATGGACAAAAAATTCGTTAAATTTTTTCCCATTAAATACTAGAATTATAGAAAAGTACTTAGCGAAAACAATCGGCAGTAGGACGGAATCGTGTTGACCACCGATTAGTTTTTTGCTAATAACTCTTGCATCCTCGAATAACTTGCATAACTAAAATATCCTCGAAATCATTAAAAAAGAAGTACCTTATCAGACGAAAATATGCCTTACCTAATGAGAGACATTTAAATTATCTTAATTACATTTATGGGCGGCACTTTATTCAGAATTAATAGTTTTTTACATAGACAAAAAATTCGTTTAATTTTTTCGTATTAAATACTAGAATTATAGAAAAGTACTTTGCGAAAAGAATCGGCAGTAGGACGGAAACGTGTTGACCACCGATTAGTTTTTTGCTAATAGCTCTTGCATCCTTCGACCGACTTCTTCGACCGACTTCTTCGACTAAAAGCTCGATGGAAAGCTTATCTGTTCCTATTTCAGATGACATTAACATATTTTACAAAAAGTCGTAAGAAATAAAATTTTTTTGATCAAAACTAAAATATCCTCGAAATCATTGAAGAAAAAGTACCTTATCAGACGGAAATATGCCTTATCTAATAAAAGACATTTAAATTTTTTTAATTGCATAAATGGGCGGCATTTTATTCAGAATTAATAGTTTTTTACATGGACAAAAAATTCGTTAAATTTTTTCCCATTAAATACTAGAATTATAGAAAAGTGCTTTGCGAAAAGAATCGGCAGTAGGACGGAATCGTGTTGACCACCGATTAGTTTTTTGCTAATAACACTTGTATCCTTGGACCGACTTTTTCGACCGACTTCTTCGACTAAGAAATTGATGGAAAGCTTATCTGTTCCTCTTTCAGAGGGCATTAACATATTTTACGAAAAGTCACAAGGAATAAAATTTTTTTGATCAAAACTAAAATATCCTCGAAATCCTTATCAGACGAAAATATGCCTTATCTAATAAGAGACATTTAAATTTTTTTAATTGCATAAATGGGCGGCATTTTATTCAGAATTAATAGTTCTTTAGAGGGACAAAATATTCGTTTAATTTTTTCCCATTATATGTTAGAATTATAGAAAAATACTTTACAAAAAGAATCGGCAGTAGGAAGGAATCGTGTTGACCACCGATTAGTTTTTTGCTAATAACTCTTGCATCCTTCGACCGACTTCTTCGACTAAGAGCTCGATGGAAAGCTTATCTGTTCGTCTTTCAGAGGGCATTAACATATTTTACGAAAAGTCAGAAGAAAAAAAATTTTTTTGATCAAAACTAAATTATCCTCGAAATCATTGAAGAAGAAGTACCTTATCAGACGAAAATATGCCTTATCTAATAAGAGACATTTAAATTTTTTTAATTGCATAAATGGGCGGCATTTTATTCAGAATTAATAGTTTTTTACATGGACAAAAAATTCGTTTAATTTTTTCCCATTAAATAGTAGAATTATAGAAAAGTACTTAGCGAAAACAATCGGCAGTAGGACGGAAACGTGTTGACCACCGATTAGTTTTTTGCTAATAACTCTTGCATCCTTCGACCGACTTCTTCGACTAAGAGCTCGATGGAAAGCTTATCTGTTCGTCTTTCAGAGGGAATTAACATATTTTACGAAAAGTCAGAAGAAATAAAATTTTTTTGATCAAAACTAAATTATCCTCGAAATCATTGAAGAAGAAGTACCTTATCAGACGAAAATATGCCTTATCTAATGAGAGACATTTAAATTAACTTAATTACATTTATGGGCGGCACTTTATTCAGAATCAATAGTTTTTTACATAGACAAAAAATTCGTTTAATTTTTTCGTATTAAATACTAGAATTATAGAAAAGTACTTTGCGAAAAGAATCGGCAGTAGGACGGAAAAGTGTTGACCACCGATTAGTTTTTTGCTAATAACTCTTGCATCCTTCGACCGACTTCTTCGACCGACTTCTTTGACCGACTTCTTCGACCGACTTCTTCGACTAAAAGCTCGATGGAAAGCTTATCTGTTCCTATTTCAGATGACATTAACATATTTTACAAAAAGTCGTAAGAAATAAAATTTTTTTGATCAAAACTAAAATATCCTCGAAATCCTTATCAGACGAAAATATGCCTTATCTAATAAGAGACATTTAAATTTTTTTAATTGCATAAATGGGCGGCATTTTATTCAGAATTAATAGTTCTTTAGAGGGACAAAAAATTCGTTTGATTTTTTCCCATTATATGTTAGAATTATAGAAAAATACTTTACAAAAAGAATCGGCAGTAGGAAGGAATCGTGTTGACCACCGATTAGTTTTTTGCTAATAACTCTTGCATCCTTCGACCGACTATCTGTTCGTCTTTCAGAAGGAATTAACATATTTTACGAAAAGTCAGAAGAAATAAAATTTTTTTGATCAAAACTAAATTATCCTCGAAATCATTGAAGAAGAAGTACCTTATCAGACGAAAATATGCCTTATCTAATGAGAGACATTTAAATTATCTTAATTACATTTATGGGCGGCACTTTATTCAGAATTAATAGTTTTTTACATAGACAAAAAATTCGTTTAATTTTTTCGTATTAAATACTAGAATTATAGAAAAGTGCTTTGTGAAAATAGTCGGCAGTAGGACGGAATCGTGTTGACCACCGATTAGTTTTTTGCTAATAACACTTGTATCCTTGGACCGACTTTTTCGACCGACTTCTTCGACTAAGAGCTCGATGGAAAGCTTATCTGTTCCTCTTTCAGAGGGCATTAACATATTTTACGAAAAGTCATAAGGAATAAAATTTTTTTGATCAAAACTAAAATATCCTCGAAATCCTTATCAGACGAAAATATGCCTTATCTAATAAGAGACATTTAAATTTTTTTAATTGCATAAATGGGCGGCATTTTATTCAGAATTAATAGTTCTTTAGAGGGACAAAAAATTCGTTTAATATTTTCCCATTATATGTAAGAATTATAGAAAAATACTTTACAAAAAGAATCGGCAGTAGGAAGGAATCGTGTTGACCACCGATTAGTTTTTTGCTAATAACTCTTGCATCCTTCGACCGACTTCTTCGACTAAGAGCTCGATGGAAAGCTTATCTGTTCGTCTTTCAGATAGCAATAACATATTTTACGAAAAGTCAGAAGAAATAAAATTTTTTTGATCAAAACTAAATTATCCTCGAAATCATTGAAGAAGAAGTACCTTATCAGACGAAAATATGCCTTATCTAATGAGAGACATTTAAATTTTCTTAATTGCATTAATAAGCGGCACTTTATTCAGAACTAATAGTTTTTTACATGGACAAAAAATTAGTTTAATTTTTTCCCATTAAATAGTAGAATTATAGAAAAGTACTTAGCGAAAACAATCGGCAGTAGGACGGAAACGTGTTGACCACCGATTAGTTGTTTGCTAATAACTCTTGCATCCTCGAATAACTTGCATAACTAAAATATACTCGAAATCATTAAAAAAGAAGTACCTTATCAGACGAAAATATGCCTTATCTAATGAGAGACATTTAAATTATCTTAATTACATTTATGGGCGGCACTTTATTCAGAATTAATAGTTTTTTACATAGACAAAAAATTCGTTTAATTTTTTCGTATTAAATACTAGAATTATAGAAAAGTACTTTGCGAAAAGAATCGGCAGTAGGACGGAAACGTGTTGACCACCGATTAGTTTTTTGGTAATAACTCTTGCATCCTTCGACCGACTTCTTCGACCGACTTCTTCGACTAAAAGCTCGATGGAAAGCTTATCTGTTCCTATTTCAGATGACATTAACATATTTTACAAAAAGTCGTAAGAAATAAAATTTTTTTGATCAAAACTAAAATATCCTCGAAATCATTGAAGAAAAAGTACCTTATCAGACGGAAATATGCCTTATCTACTAAAAGACATTTAAATTTTTTTAATTGCATAAATGGGCGGCATTTTATTCAGAATTAATAGTTTTTTACATGGACAAAAAATTCGTTAAATTTTTTCCCATTAAATACTAGAATTATAGAAAAGTGCTTTGCGAAAAGAATCGGCAGTAGGACGGAATCGTGTTGACCACCGATTAGTTTTTTGCTAATAACACTTGTATCCTTGGACCGACTTTTTCGACCGACTTCTTCGACTAACAGCTCGATGGAAAGCTTATCTGTTCCTCTTTCAGAGGGCATTAACATATTTTACGAAAAGTCATAAGGAATAACATTTTTTTTATCAAAACTAAAATATCCTCGAAATCCTTATCAGACGAAAATATGCCTTATCTAATAAGAGACATTTAAATTTTTTTAATTGCATAAATGGGCGGTATTTTATTCAGAATTAATAGTTCTTTAGAGGGACAAAAAATTCGTTTAATTTTTTCCCATTATATGTTAGAATTATAGAAAAATACTTTACAAAAAGAATCGGCAGTAGGAAGGAATCGTGTTGACCACCGATTAGTTTTTTGCTAATAACTCTTGCATCCTTCGACCGACTTCTTCGACTAAGAGCTCGATGGAAAGCTTATCTGTTCGTCTTTCAGAGGGCATTAACATATTTTACGAAAAGTCAGAAGAAAAAAAATTTTTTTGATCAAAACTAAATTATCCTCGAAATCATTGAAGAAGAAGTACCTTATCAGACGAAAATATGCCTTATCTAATAAGAGACATTTAAATTTTTTTAATTGCATAAATGGGCGGCATTTTATTCAGAATTAATAGTTTTTTACATGGACAAAAAATTCGTTTAATTTTTTCCCATTAAATAGTAGAATTATAGAAAAGTACTTAGCGAAAACAATCGGCAGTAGGACGGAAACGTGTTGACCACCGATTAGTTTTTTGCTAATAACTCTTGCATCCTTCGACCGACTTCTTCGACTAAGAGCTCGATGGAAAGCTTATCTGTTCGTCTTTCAGAGGGAATTAACATATTTTACGAAAAGTCAGAAGAAATAAAATTTTTTTGATCAAAACTAAATTATCCTCGAAATCATTGAAGAAGAAGTACCTTATCAGACGAAAATATGCCTTATCTAATGAGAGACATTTAAATTAACTTAATTACATTTATGGGCGGCACTTTATTCAGAATCAATAGTTTTTTACATAGACAAAAAATTCGTTTAATTTTTTCGTATTAAATACTAGAATTATAGAAAAGTACTTTGCGAAAAGAATCGGCAGTAGGACGGAAAAGTGTTGACCACCGATTAGTTTTTTGCTAATAACTCTTGCATCCTTCGACCGACTTCTTCGACCGACTTCTTTGACCGACTTCTTCGACCGACTTCTTCGACTAAAAGCTCGATGGAAAGCTTATCTGTTCCTATTTCAGATGACATTAACATATTTTACAAAAAGTCGTAAGAAATAAAATTTTTTTGATCAAAACTAAAATATCCTCGAAATCCTTATCAGACGAAAATATGCCTTATCTAATAAGAGACATTTAAATTTTTTTAATTGCATAAATGGGCGGCATTTTATTCAGAATTAATAGTTCTTTAGAGGGACAAAAAATTCGTTTGATTTTTTCCCATTATATGTTAGAATTATAGAAAAATACTTTACAAAAAGAATCGGCAGTAGGAAGGAATCGTGTTGACCACCGATTAGTTTTTTGCTAATAACTCTTGCATCCTTCGACCGACTATCTGTTCGTCTTTCAGAAGGAATTAACATATTTTACGAAAAGTCAGAAGAAATAAAATTTTTTTGATCAAAACTAAATTATCCTCGAAATCATTGAAGAAGAAGTACCTTATCAGACGAAAATATGCCTTATCTAATGAGAGACATTTAAATTATCTTAATTACATTTATGGGCGGCACTTTATTCAGAATTAATAGTTTTTTACATAGACAAAAAATTCGTTTAATTTTTTCGTATTAAATACTAGAATTATAGAAAAGTGCTTTGTGAAAATAGTCGGCAGTAGGACGGAATCGTGTTGACCACCGATTAGTTTTTTGCTAATAACACTTGTATCCTTGGACCGACTTTTTCGACCGACTTCTTCGACTAAGAGCTCGATGGAAAGCTTATCTGTTCCTCTTTCAGAGGGCATTAACATATTTTACGAAAAGTCATAAGGAATAAAATTTTTTTGATCAAAACTAAAATATCCTCGAAATCCTTATCAGACGAAAATATGCCTTATCTAATAAGAGACATTTAAATTTTTTTAATTGCATAAATGGGCGGCATTTTATTCAGAATTAATAGTTCTTTAGAGGGACAAAAAATTCGTTTAATATTTTCCCATTATATGTAAGAATTATAGAAAAATACTTTACAAAAAGAATCGGCAGTAGGAAGGAATCGTGTTGACCACCGATTAGTTTTTTGCTAATAACTCTTGCATCCTTCGACCGACTTCTTCGACTAAGAGCTCGATGGAAAGCTTATCTGTTCGTCTTTCAGATAGCAATAACATATTTTACGAAAAGTCAGAAGAAATAAAATTTTTTTGATCAAAACTAAATTATCCTCGAAATCATTGAAGAAGAAGTACCTTATCAGACGAAAATATGCCTTATCTAATGAGAGACATTTAAATTTTCTTAATTGCATTAATAAGCGGCACTTTATTCAGAACTAATAGTTTTTTACATGGACAAAAAATTAGTTTAATTTTTTCCCATTAAATAGTAGAATTATAGAAAAGTACTTAGCGAAAACAATCGGCAGTAGGACGGAAACGTGTTGACCACCGATTAGTTGTTTGCTAATAACTCTTGCATCCTCGAATAACTTGCATAACTAAAATATACTCGAAATCATTAAAAAAGAAGTACCTTATCAGACGAAAATATGCCTTATCTAATGAGAGACATTTAAATTATCTTAATTACATTTATGGGCGGCACTTTATTCAGAATTAATAGTTTTTTACATAGACAAAAAATTCGTTTAATTTTTTCGTATTAAATACTAGAATTATAGAAAAGTACTTTGCGAAAAGAATCGGCAGTAGGACGGAAACGTGTTGACCACCGATTAGTTTTTTGGTAATAACTCTTGCATCCTTCGACCGACTTCTTCGACCGACTTCTTCGACTAAAAGCTCGATGGAAAGCTTATCTGTTCCTATTTCAGATGACATTAACATATTTTACAAAAAGTCGTAAGAAATAAAATTTTTTTGATCAAAACTAAAATATCCTCGAAATCATTGAAGAAAAAGTACCTTATCAGACGGAAATATGCCTTATCTACTAAAAGACATTTAAATTTTTTTAATTGCATAAATGGGCGGCATTTTATTCAGAATTAATAGTTTTTTACATGGACAAAAAATTCGTTAAATTTTTTCCCATTAAATACTAGAATTATAGAAAAGTGCTTTGCGAAAAGAATCGGCAGTAGGACGGAATCGTGTTGACCACCGATTAGTTTTTTGCTAATAACACTTGTATCCTTGGACCGACTTTTTCGACCGACTTCTTCGACTAACAGCTCGATGGAAAGCTTATCTGTTCCTCTTTCAGAGGGCATTAACATATTTTACGAAAAGTCATAAGGAATAACATTTTTTTTATCAAAACTAAAATATCCTCGAAATCCTTATCAGACGAAAATATGCCTTATCTAATAAGAGACATTTAAATTTTTTTAATTGCATAAATGGGCGGTATTTTATTCAGAATTAATAGTTCTTTAGAGGGACAAAAAATTCGTTTAATTTTTTCCCATTATATGTTAGAATTATAGAAAAATACTTTACAAAAAGAATCGGCAGTAGGAAGGAATCGTGTTGACCACCGATTAGTTTTTTGCTAATAACTCTTGCATCCTTCGACCGACTTCTTCGACTAAGAGCTCGATGGAAAGCTTATCTGTTCGTCTTTCAGAGGGCATTAACATATTTTACGAAAAGTCAGAAGAAATAAAATTTTTTTGATCAAAACTAAATTATCCTCGAAATCATTGAAGAAGAAGTACCTTATCAGACGAAAATATGCCTTATCTAAAAAGAGACATTTAAATTTTTTTAATTGCATAAATGGGCGGCATTTTATTCAGAATTAATAGTTTTTTACATGGACAAAAAATTCGTTTAATTTTTTTCCATTAAATATTAGAAATATAGAAAAGTACTTTGCGAAAAGAATTGGCAGTAGGACGGAATCGTTTTGACCAGCGATTAGTTTTTTGCTAATAACTCTTGCATCCTTCGACCGACTTCTTCGACTAAGTGCTCGATGGAAAGCTTATCTGTTCGTCTTTCAGATGGCATTAACATATTTTACGAAAAGTCATAAGAAATAAAATTTTTTTGATCAAAACTAAAATATCCTCGAAATCATTGAAGAAGAAGTACCTTATCAGAAAAAAATATGCCTTATCTAATGAGAGACATTTAAATTTTCTTAATTGCATTAATGGGCGGTACTTTATTCAGAATTAATAGTTTTTTAAATGGACAAAAAATTCTCTTAATTTTTTCCCATTAAATAGTAGAATTATAGAAAAGTACTTAGCGAAAACAATCGGCAGTAGGACGGAAACGTGTTGACCACCGATTAGTTTTTGATAATAACTCTTGCATCCTCGAATAACTTGCATAACTAAAATATTTAAATTATCTTAATTACATTTATGGGCGGCACTTTATTCAGAATCAATAGTTTTTTACATAGACAAAAAATTCGTTTAATTTTTTCGTATTAAATACTAGAATTATAGAAAAGTACTTTGCGAAAAGAATCGGCAGTAGGACGGAAACGTGTTGACCACCGATTAGTTTTTTGCTAATAACTCTTGCATCCTTCGACCGACTTCTTCGACCGACTTCTTTGACCGACTTCTTCGACAGACTTCGTCGACTAAAAGCTCGATGGAAAGCTTATCTGTTCCTATTTCAGATGACATTAACATATTTTACAAAAAGTCGTAAGAAATAAAATTTTTTTGATCAAAACTAAAATATCCTCGAAATCCTTATCAGACGAAAATATGCCTTATCTAATAAGAGACATTTAAATTTTTTTAATTGCATAAATGGGCGGCATTTTATTCAGAATTAATAGTTCTTTAGAGGGACAAAAAATTCGTTTAATTTTTTCCCATTATATGTTAGAATTATAGAAAAATACTTTACAAAAAGAATCGGCAGTAGGAAGGAATCGTGTTGACCACCGATTAGTTTTTTGCTAATAACTCTTGCATCCTTCGACCGACTTCTTCGCCTAAGAGCTCGATGGAAAGCTTATCTGTTCGACTTTCAGAGGGCATTAACATATTTTACGAAAAGTCAGAAGAAATAAAATTTTTTTGATCAAAACTAAATTATCCTCGAAATCATTGAAGAAGAAGTACCTTATCAGGCGAAAATATGCCTTATCTAATAAGAGACATTTAAATTTTTTTAATTGCATAAATGGGCGGCATTTTATTCAGAATTAATAGTTTTTTACATGGACAAAAAATTCGTTTATTTTTTTCCTATTAAATAGTAGAATTATAGAAAAGTACTTAGCGAAAACAATCGGCAGTAGGACGGAAACGTGTTGACCACCGATTAGTTTTTTGCTAATAACTCTTGCATCCTTCGACCGACTTCTTCGACTAAGAGCTCGATGGAAAGCTTATCTGTTCGTCTTTCAGAGGGCATTAACATATTTTACGAAAAGTCAGAAGAAATAAAATTTTTTTGATCAAAACTAAATTATCCTCGAAATCATTGAAGAAGAAGTACCTTATCAGACGAAAATATGCCTTATCTAAAAAGAGACATTTAAATTTTTTTAATTGCATAAATGGGCGGCATTTTATTCAGAATTAATAGTTTTTTACATGGACAAAAAATTCGTTAAATTTTTTCCCATTAAATACTAGAATTATAGAAAAGTGCTTTGCGAAAAGAATCGGCAGTAGGACGGAATCGTGTTGACCACCGATTAGTTTTTTGCTAATAACACTTGTATCCTTGGACCGACTTTTTCGACCGACTTCTTCGACTAACAGCTCGATGGAAAGCTTATCTGTTCCTCTTTCAGAGGGCATTAACATATTTTACGAAAAGTCATAAGGAATAACATTTTTTTTATCAAAACTAAAATATCCTCGAAATCCTTATCAGACGAAAATATGCCTTATCTAATAAGAGACATTTAAATTTTTTTAATTGCATAAATGGGCGGTATTTTATTCAGAATTAATAGTTCTTTAGAGGGACAAAAAATTCGTTTAATTTTTTCCCATTATATGTTAGAATTATAGAAAAATACTTTACAAAAAGAATCGGCAGTAGGAAGGAATCGTGTTGACCACCGATTAGTTTTTTGCTAATAACTCTTGCATCCTTCGACCGACTTCTTCGACTAAGAGCTCGATGGAAAGCTTATCTGTTCGTCTTTCAGAGGGCATTAACATATTTTACGAAAAGTCAGAAGAAATAAAATTTTTTTGATCAAAACTAAATTATCCTCGAAATCATTGAAGAAGAAGTACCTTATCAGACGAAAATATGCCTTATCTAAAAAGAGACATTTAAATTTTTTTAATTGCATAAATGGGCGGCATTTTATTCAGAATTAATAGTTTTTTACATGGACAAAAAATTCGTTTAATTTTTTTCCATTAAATATTAGAAATATAGAAAAGTACTTTGCGAAAAGAATTGGCAGTAGGACGGAATCGTTTTGACCAGCGATTAGTTTTTTGCTAATAACTCTTGCATCCTTCGACCGACTTCTTCGACTAAGTGCTCGATGGAAAGCTTATCTGTTCGTCTTTCAGATGGCATTAACATATTTTACGAAAAGTCATAAGAAATAAAATTTTTTTGATCAAAACTAAAATATCCTCGAAATCATTGAAGAAGAAGTACCTTATCAGAAAAAAATATGCCTTATCTAATGAGAGACATTTAAATTTTCTTAATTGCATTAATGGGCGGTACTTTATTCAGAATTAATAGTTTTTTAAATGGACAAAAAATTCTCTTAATTTTTTCCCATTAAATAGTAGAATTATAGAAAAGTACTTAGCGAAAACAATCGGCAGTAGGACGGAAACGTGTTGACCACCGATTAGTTTTTGATAATAACTCTTGCATCCTCGAATAACTTGCATAACTAAAATATTTAAATTATCTTAATTACATTTATGGGCGGCACTTTATTCAGAATCAATAGTTTTTTACATAGACAAAAAATTCGTTTAATTTTTTCGTATTAAATACTAGAATTATAGAAAAGTACTTTGCGAAAAGAATCGGCAGTAGGACGGAAACGTGTTGACCACCGATTAGTTTTTTGCTAATAACTCTTGCATCCTTCGACCGACTTCTTCGACCGACTTCTTTGACCGACTTCTTCGACAGACTTCGTCGACTAAAAGCTCGATGGAAAGCTTATCTGTTCCTATTTCAGATGACATTAACATATTTTACAAAAAGTCGTAAGAAATAAAATTTTTTTGATCAAAACTAAAATATCCTCGAAATCCTTATCAGACGAAAATATGCCTTATCTAATAAGAGACATTTAAATTTTTTTAATTGCATAAATGGGCGGCATTTTATTCAGAATTAATAGTTCTTTAGAGGGACAAAAAATTCGTTTAATTTTTTCCCATTATATGTTAGAATTATAGAAAAATACTTTACAAAAAGAATCGGCAGTAGGAAGGAATCGTGTTGACCACCGATTAGTTTTTTGCTAATAACTCTTGCATCCTTCGACCGACTTCTTCGCCTAAGAGCTCGATGGAAAGCTTATCTGTTCGACTTTCAGAGGGCATTAACATATTTTACGAAAAGTCAGAAGAAATAAAATTTTTTTGATCAAAACTAAATTATCCTCGAAATCATTGAAGAAGAAGTACCTTATCAGGCGAAAATATGCCTTATCTAATAAGAGACATTTAAATTTTTTTAATTGCATAAATGGGCGGCATTTTATTCAGAATTAATAGTTTTTTACATGGACAAAAAATTCGTTTATTTTTTTCCTATTAAATAGTAGAATTATAGAAAAGTACTTAGCGAAAACAATCGGCAGTAGGACGGAAACGTGTTGACCACCGATTAGTTTTTTGCTAATAACTCTTGCATCCTTCGACCGACTTCTTCGACTAAGAGCTCGATGGAAAGCTTATCTGTTCGTCTTTCAGAGGGAATTAACATATTTTACGAAAAGTCATAAGGAATAAAATTTTTTTGATCAAAACTAAAATATCCTCGAAATCCTTATCAGACGAAAATATGCCTTATCTAATAAGAGACATTTAAATTTTTTTAATTGCATAAATGGGCGGCATTTTATTCAGAATTAATAGTTCTTTAGAGGGACAAAAAATTCGTTTAATATTTTCCCATTATATGTAAGAATTATAGAAAAATACTTTACAAAAAGAATCGGCAGTAGGAAGGAATCGTGTTGACCACCGATTTGTTTTTTGCTAATAACTCTTGCATCCTTCGACCGACGTCTTCGACTAAGAGCTCGATCGAAAGCTTATCTGTTCGTCTTTCAGATGGCATTAACATATTTTACGAAAAGTCAGAAGAAATAAAATTTTTTTGATCAAAACTAAATTATCCTCGAAATCATTGAAGAAGAAGTACCTTATCAGACGAAAATATGCCTTATCTAATGAGAGACATTTAAATTTTCTTAATTGCATTAATGGGCGGCACTTTATTCAGAACTAATAGTTTTTTACATGGACAAAAAATTAGTTTAATTTTTTCCCATTAAATAGTAGAATTATAGAAAAGTACTTAGCGAAAACAATCGGCAGTAGGACGGAAACGTGTTGACCACCGATTAGTTTTTTGCTAATAACTCTTGCATCCTCGAATAACTTGCATAACTAAAATATACTCGAAACTATTAAAAAAGAAGTACCTTATCAGACGAAAATATGCCTTATCTAATGAGAGACATTTAAATTATCTTAATTACATTTATGGGCGGCACTTTATTCAGAATTAATAGTTTTTTACATAGACAACAAATTCGTTTAATTTTTTCGCATTAAATACTACAATTATAGAAAAGTACTTTGCGAAAAGAATCGGCAGTAGGACGGAATCGTGTTGACCACCGATTAGTTTTTTGCTAATAACACTTGTATCCTTGGACCGACACTTTCGACCGACTTCTTCGACCGACTTCTTCGACCGACTTCTTCGACCGACTTCTTCGACCGACTTCTTCGACCGACTTCTTCGACTAAAAGCTCGATGGAAAGCTTATCTGTTCCTATTTCAGATGACATTAACATATTTTACAAAAAGTCGTAAGAAATAAAATTTTTTTGATCAAAACTAAAATATCCTCGAAATCATTGAAGAAAAAGTACCTTATCAGACGGAAATATGCCTTATCTACTAAAAGACATTTAAATTTTTTTAATTGCATAAATGGGCGGCATTTTATTCAGAATTAATAGTTTTTTACATGGACAAAAAATTCGTTAAATTTTTTCCCATTAAATACTAGAATTATAGAAAAGTGCTTTGCAAAAGAATCGGCAGTAGGACGGAATCGTGTTGACCACCGATTAGTTTTTTGCTAATAACACTTGTATCCTTGGACCGACTTTTTCGACCGACTTCTTCGACTAGGCGCTCGATGGAAAGCTTATCTGTTCCTCTTTCAGAGGGCATTAACATATTTTACGAAAAGTCATAAGGAATAACATTTTTTTGATCAAAACTAAAATATCCTCGAAATCCTTATCAGACGAAAATATGCCTTATCTAATAAGAGACATTTAAATTTTTTTAATTGCATAAATGGGCGGCATTTTATTCAGAATTAATAGTTCTTTAGAGGGACAAAAAATTCGTTTAATTTTTTCCCATTATATGTTAGAATTATAGAAAAATACTTTACAAAAAGAATCGGCAGTAGGAAGGAATCGTGTTGACCACCGATTAGTTTTTTGCTAATAACTCTTGCATCCTTCGACCGACTTCTTCGACTAAGAGCTCGATGGAAAGCTTATCTGTTCGTCTTTCAGAGGGCATTAATATATTTTACGAAAAGTCAGAAGAAATAAAATTTTTTTGATCAAAACTAAATTATCCTCGAAATCATTGAAGAAGAAGTACCTTATCAGACGAAAATATGCCTTATCTAATGAGAGACATTTAAATTTTCTTAATTGCATTAATGGGCGGCACTTTATTCAGAACTAATAGTTTTTTACATGGACAAAAAATTCGTTTAATTTTTTTCCATTAAATATTAGAAATATAGAAAAGTACTTTGCGAAAAGAATTGGCAGTAGGACGGAATCGTTTTGACCAGCGATTAGTTTTTTGCTAATAACTCTTGCATCCTTCGACCGACTTCTTCGACTAAGGGCTCGATGGAAAGCTTATCTGTTCGTCTTTCAGATGGCATTAACATATTTTACGAAAAGTCATAAGAAATAAAATTTTTTTGATCAAAACTAAAATATCCTCGAAATCATTGAAGAAGAAGTACCTTATCAGAAAAAAATTTGCCTTATCTAATGAGAGACATTTAAATTTTCTTAATTGCATTAATGGGCGGTACTTTATTCAGAATTAATAGTTTTTTAAATGGACAAAAAATTCTTTTAATTTTTTCCTATTAAATAGTAGAATTATAGAAAAGTACTTAGCGAAAACAATCGGCAGTAGGACGGAAACGTGTTGACCACCGATTAGTTTTTGATAATAACTCTTGCATCCTCGAATAACTTGCATAACTAAAATATCCTCGAAATCATTGAAAAGAAGTACCTTATCAGACGAAAATATGCCTTATCTAATGAGAGACATTTAAATTTTCTTAAATAGGTGGCATTTTATTCAGAATTAATAGTTTTTTTACATGGACAAAAAATTCGTTTAATTTTTTCCCATTAAATAGTAGAATTATAGAAAAGTACTTAGCGAAAACCATCGGCGGTAGGACGGAAGCGTGTTGACCACCGATTAGATTTTTGCTAATAACTCTTGCATCCTCGAATAACTTGCATAACTAAAATATCCTCGAAATCATTGAAAAGAAGTACCTTATCAGACGAAAATATGCCTTATCTAATGAGAGACATTTAAATTTTCTTAAATAGGTGGCACTTTATTCAGAATTAATAGTTTTTTACTTGGATAAAAAATTAGTTTAATTTTTTCCCATTAAATAGTAGAATTATAGAAAGGTACTTAGCGAAAACAATCGGCAGTAGGACGGAAACGTGTTGACCACCGATTAGTTTTTTGCTAATAACACTTGTATCCTTGGACCGACTTTTTCGACCGACTTCTTCGACTAAGAGCTCGATGGAAAGCTTATCTGTTCCTCTTTCAGATGGCATTAACATATTTTACAAAAAGTCATAAGGAATAAAATTTTTTTGATCTAAACTAAAATATCGTCGAAATCATTGAAGAAGAAGTACCTTATCAGACGAAAATATGCCTTATCTAATAAAAGACATTCAAATTTTTTTAATTGCATAAATGGGCGGTATTTTATTCAGAATTAATAGTTTTTTACATGGACAAAAAATTCGTTAAATTTTTTCCCATTGTATATTAGAATTATAGAAAAGTACTTTACAAAAAGAATCGGCAGTAGGAAGGAATCGTGTTGACCACCGATTAGTTTTTTGCTAATAGCTCTTGCATCCTTCGACCGACTTCTTCGACTAAGAGCTCGATGGAAAGCTTATCTGTTCGTCTTTCAGATGGCATTAACATATTTTACGAAAAGTCATAAGAAATAAAATTTTTTTGATCAAAACTAAAATGTCCTCGAAATCATTGAAGAAGAAGTACCTTATCAGAAAAAAATATGCCTTATCTAATGAGAGACACTTAAATTTTCTTAATTGCATTAATGGGCGGTACTTTATTCAGAATAAATAGTTTTTTAAATGGACAAAAAATTGGTTTAATTTTTTCCCATTAAATAGTAGAATTATAGAAAAGTACTTAGCGAAAACCATCGGCAGTAGGACGGAAACGTGTTGACCACCTATTAGTTTATTGCTAATAACTCTTGCATCCTCGAACAACTTGCATAACTAAAATATCCTCGAAATCATTGGAAAGAAGTACCTTATCAGACGAAAATATGCCTTATCTAATGAGAGACATTTAAATTTTCTTAATTGCATTAATCGGCGGCACTTTATTCAGAATTAATAGTTTTTTACATGGACAAAAAATTCGTTTAATTTTTTCTCATTAAATACTGGAATTATAGAAAAGTACTATGCGAAAACAATCGGCGGTAGGACGGAAACGTGTTGACCACCGATTAGTTTTTTGCTTATAACTCTTGCATCCTCGAATAACTTGCATAACTAAAATATCCTCGAAATCATTAAAAAAGAAGTACCTTATCAGACGAAAATATGCCTTATCTAATGAGAGACATTTAAATTATCTTAATTGCATTAATGGGCAGCACTTTATTCAGAATTAATAGTTTTTTAGAGGGACAAAAAATTCGTTTAATTTTTTCCCATTATATATTAGAATTATAGAAAAGTACTTTACAAAAAGAATCGGCAGTAGGACGGAATCGTGTTGACCATCGATTAGTTTTTTGCTAATAACTATTGCATCCTTCGACCGACTTCTTCGACCGACTTCTTCGACCGACTTCTTCGACCGACTTCTTCGACCGACTTCTTCGACTAAAAGCTCGATGGAAAGCTTATCTGTTCCTATTTCAGATGGCATTAACATATTTTACAAAAAGTCGTAAGAAATAAAATTTTTTTGATCAAAACTAAAATATCCTCGAAATCATTGAAGAAAAAGTACCTTATCAGACGGAAATATGCCTTATCTAATGAGAGACATTTAAATTTTCTTAATTGCATAAATGGGCGGCATTTTATTCAGAATTAATAGTTTTTTAGAGGGACAAAAAATTCGTTTAATTTTTTCCCATTAAATAGTAAAATTATAGAAAAGTACTTAGCGAAAACAATCGGCAGTAGGACGGAAACGTGTTGACCACCGATTAGTTTTTTGCTAATAACTCTTGCATCCTTCGACCGACTTCTTCGACCCACTTCTTCGACTAAAAGCTCGATGGAAAGCTTATCTGTTCCTATTTCAGATGGCATTAACATATTTTACAAAAAGTCGTAAGAAATAAAATTTTTTTGATCAAATCTAAAATATCCTCGAAATCATTGAAGAAAAATTACCTTATCAGACGGAAATATGCCTTATCTAATAAAAGACATTTAAATTTGTTTAACTGCATAAATGGGCGGCATTTTATTCAGAATTGATAGTTTTTTACATGGACAAAAAATTCGTTAAATTTTTTCCCATTAAATACTAGAATTATAGAAAAGTACTTTACAAAAAGAATCGGCAGTAGGACGGAATCGTGTTGACCATCGATTAGTTTTTATACTTTTCACGTATGTGAAATAGTATAATAACTTTGGGCTGAAGTTTGTAACAGATCGAAATATTCATTTCCGACTAGGGATGTCAATCCCGGGATCCCGGGATCCCGAAATCCAGGGATTTCAGTGTTTTTATAGTGCCGAAAATCCCGGGATTAAAATTGATAAATCCCGGGATAATCGGGATTTTTTATTATTTTTATTTTGTCTTAAATAATTTTTATTTATCAATAAGTTGGCAAGCTTATAAGAAAAATGCATTTAGTTTGTAACACTAAAAACTCTTAAAGTAGTACAACACTGACATTAAAAGCTGCTGATTCATTTTTACTTTAAATATATTTATACTTTTCACTTATGTGAAATCGAAATATTAATTTCCGACTATATAAAGTATATATATTCTTGATCAGGACGACAAGACGAGTTGATTTAGCCATGTCCGTCTGTCCGTCTGTCTGTCGGTCTGTCTGTCTGTCTGTATGTATGCAAACTAGTCCCTCAGTTTTGAAGCTATCGAGCTGAAACTTTGCACAGAGTCTTAGAATTTATTACGATGAATCATTCGTCGGAACCAGCATGATCGGATTATTGGAACAGGTAGCTCCCATACGAAAAGAAGAAGAAAAGTGAACAAAACTTGAATCGTTGTATGGAAAACTTTTTTGTTTTGTACAATAGAGTGCTGAAATTTTAAACATAGTAGTTTTACATGGTCCGACTACATGCCTGAAAGTTTCATTGAGATTGGACATCTGGAACTGGTAGCTCCCATACAAAATGAAGAAGAGGAAGAGAAGGAATATTCACGTCGTTGTATGGAAAACTTTTTTGTTTCTTAACCAATTGACTTGAAATTTTAAAGTTATGTTCTTAGGGAGGAATGAAATCTATTTTGACCAAATGTGGGCGTAACCACGCGTAGCCACGCCCACTTATAGCGAAAATTTACCCGTTGTATGGAAAACTTTTTTGTTTTTTAACCAATTGACTTGAAACTTTACAGTTATGTTCTTAGAGAGGAATGAAAACTATTTTGACCAAAAGTGGGCGTAGCCAGGCGTAGCCAGGCGTAGCCACGCCCACTTATAGCGAAAATTGACCCGTTGTATGGAAAACTTTTTTGTTTCTTAACCAATTGACTTGAAACTTTGCAGTTATGCTCTTAGGGAGGAATGAAAACTATTTTGATCAAAAGTGGGCGTGGCCACGCCCACTTATAGCTTAACTTGACCCTTTGTATGGAAAACTTTTTTGTTTTTTAACCAATTGACTTGAAACTTTACAGTTATGTTCTTAGGGAGGAATGAAAACTATTTTAACCAAAAGTGGGCGCAGCCACGCCTACTTATAGCGAAAATTGACCCGTTGTATGGAAAACTTTTTTGTTTTTTAACCAATTGACTTGAAACTTTGCAGTTATGCTCTTAGGGAGGAATGAAAACTATTTTGATCAAAAGTGGGCATGGCCACGCCCACTTATAGCTTAACTTGACCCTTTGTATGGACAACTTTTTGGTTTTTTAATCAATTGACTTGAAACTTTACAGTTATGTTCTTAGGGAGGAATGAAAAGTATTTTGACGAAGAGTGGGCGTAGCCACGCCCTTTTATAGCGAAAATTGTCCCTTTGTATGGAAAACTTTTTTGTTTTTTAACCAATTGACTTAAAACTTTACAGTTATGTTCCTAGAGAGGAATGAAAACTATTTTGACCAAAAGTGGGCGTAGCCACGCCTACTTATAGCAAAAATTGACCCGTTGTATGGAAAACTTTTTTGTTTTTTAACCAATTGACTTGAAACTTTGCAGTTATGCTCTTAGGGAGGAATGAAAACTATTTTGTAGCGAAAATTGACCCTTTGTATGGAAAACTTTTTTGTTATTTAACCAATTGACTTGAAACTTTACAGTTATGTTCTTAGGGAGGAATAAAAACTATTTTGACCAAATGTGGGCATGGCTACGCCCACTTATCGCAAAACTTGAACCGTTGTATGGAAAAATTTTTTGTTTTTTAACGAATTGACTTGAAACATTACAGTTATGTTGTTAGGGATGCATGAAAACTATTCATTTAGTTTTTTTTTATAGTGACACAAAGTGAAAAGTATTATAGCTTCAGCCTTGCTGAAGATAGCGTCCTTACTGGTTTCAATTTCAATTTTCAACGTTGATTACTACTCAAATTTGTTGTTTAAAATACATATGAGTGACTTGGCTTGCAGTTCAGGTAAATAAACATACATACATAATTGTGTTAAAAGTTTCTTTACATTACAAACATATTTATTTTAGCATTGTTTGTGCCCCACAAAATAAAAGCGGGGTTTAACCATTCAGTGTGGCAATATTTTCTTATTGCAACCGACAAAAGTGAGACCGCCAAATGCAAGAAATGCAGCAAAATTTTGCAAATAAAAGGTGGTTCGACAAAAGGGTTGCATACCCACTTGAAAGGGCATGACATAAGTGTCACAAAACAAATGTCAAGTGAAATGGACAATATAAGCGAAAATATTCCCAGTAAGCAGCCAAAATTGACATTATTTTTCGAAACGAATAATAAGTCACTAGAGGTTGTTTTGACTCGTATGTTAGCAGTAGATGGAATCGCGTTCTCCACTTTCATAAAGTCAACAACTTTAAGAAGTTTATTGAGCTCGAGTGGCTTTAATGTCCCATCATCAAGAGAAACCATCCGTCAAATTATCTTCAAATATTACAAGGAAATAGAAACTAACACAATTAATGAAATTGAGAAACTTAAAAACAATGGAGAGAAGTTTAGTCTTGTGTTTGACGAATGGACATCTGTCGCTAACAAACATTTTCTAAGTATAAATGTTTTTTCAACCACAAATTTTTGGAACTTGGGACTAGTGCGCTTTAAGTACTCAATGACTGCTGAAATTTGTGTTCAAACGCTCACAGATTATTTAAAAAAATTAAAACTTGATTTTGACAAGGATTTTGTTTCTATTACTACGGATGGTGCGAGTACTATGGTAAAAGTTGGGAAACTAATAGGAGCTTATCAGCAGCTGTGTTTTGCTCATGGCTTACAACTGGCAATTGTTGATGTGTTATATAAGCCAAAATCACGATCTTCAGCACGCACAGGTAAAATCCTTTTTACTTTTTTTTATGGTGGAATATTTCTTTAAAACGTAGAATTTTATTCTTAGGCGAATACAATTCTGACAGCAGCGAATTAGAACTAGACGAGTTAGACGAAGACGATTGTTTAACCGTTGAAAATAAGCGTGAGTCAGTGCGAAACACCGATAATTACCAATTAAATTCAATAATTGGTAAAGTGAGAACATTTGTGCGCATGTTTCGAAGATCGCCTCAAAAAAACGATATTCTGCAGCGTTATGTTAAAATCGAACATAACACGGAACTCAAGTTAATTTTAGATTGTAAAACCAGATGGAGTAGCCTTTTAGATATGCTAGAGCGCTTTGTTTTGCTTGAAAATAGTATAAAAAAAGCATTAATAGATTTGAAAGCAACTGTGCTGTTGGATCATGAATTTGAATTAATTAGAGAAGTGGTTTCTGTCTTACATCCAATAAAATTAACTATAGAAGCATTATGCGCTCGGGACATGAATTTACATAAATGCGATGTCGCTTTGAACTTCATGCTTGAAGAAATAAAAAAGAATAAATCTTCTTTTAGCAAAAATGTATTTATAAAACTTATAGAGCGCATAAAGCAACGAAGAACTATTCTATCTGATGTATTTGCTTTTCTATTAAATCCAAACTATATTTACGAAACCAAATACGATTTTTGTGAAACTCCAACTTTTTTATGTATAAAGAAAGAGTTAGAACAATTACTTACAAAGTTAGAAAAAGAAGAATGTATAGAAGAAAATAATAACGAAGATGTAGTTGAAGTCAACGAGGCACTAAATATAAAAGAAAGGTTGCAACATATTTTAAAAAGTAGTTTACAAAAACCATTAAGAAGAGAAAAGTACAGCCTAGCTGAGGTTTTATCTAAAGAGTTAGATATTTTTTGTAATGGTGGTGACAGAGGATATTATCTCCAGAAAGCCTTTAATTATGTTCTAACGGTACAGCCAACAAGTGTTGAAGCTGAAAGATGTTTTTCGTCGGCAGGTTTTATTTGCAACAAGTTTCGATCTCGCTTAGAGGATACAACCTTAAATGCGTTAATATTTTAAAGATCATATTTTAACAAACAGAAAATGAAAAACTTTTTAAGCCGGACTACATGTTTCGTTTTTATAAGACTGAATGAAATGAGTCTATTTTTGTTTATCTATATTTTTATATTATGTTATTAACCAAACGACTGAATGAAATAGAGTATATTTTTGTTTTTCTATATTTTTATATTATGTTATTAGCCAAACGACTGAAAGAAATAGAGTCTATTTATGTTATTTACTCTATATTTTATTTACTTGAATAATAATAAAATTAAAATATACTTAATATCTTTTATTTAAATTAAATTGTTGTCATAAATATGTAAAACAAATCCCGGGACTAATCCCGGGATCCCGGGATTTCAATTTACAATCCCGAAAATCCCGGGATTGGTAAATCTCGAAAAATTGACATCCCTATTTCCGACTATATAAAGTATATATATTCTTGATCAGGACGACAAGACGAGTTGATTTAGCCATGTCCGCCTGTCCGTCTGTCCGTCCGTCTGTCTGTATATATACAATCTCCTCCCACAGTTTTGAAGATATCGAGCTGCAATTTTGCACAGAGACTTCTTATTTGTGCGATCAACTGATATCGGACCACTGGAACTGGTAGCCCCCATACGAAAAGAAGAAGAAAAATGAACAAAACTTGAATCGTTGTATGGAAAACTTTTTTGTTTTGTATGATAGAGTGCTGAAATTTTAAACATAGTAGTTTTACATAGTCCGACTACATGCCTGAAAGTTTCATTGAGATTGGACATCTGGAACTGGTAGCTCCCATACCAAATGAAGAAGTGGAAGAGAAGCAATATTCACGTCGTTGTATGGAAAACTTTTTTGTTTTTTAACCAATTGACTTGAAATTTTAAAGTTATGTTCTAAGGGAGGAATGAAAACTATTTTCACCAAAAGTGGGCGAAGCCACGCGTAGCCACGCCCACTTAAAGCGAAAATTGACCCGTTGTATGGAAAACTTTTTTGTTTTTTAACCAATTGACTTGAAACTTTACAGTTATGTTCTTAGGAAGGAATGAAAACTATTTTGACCAAAAGTGGGCGTAGCCAGGGGTAGCCACGCCCACTTATAGCGAAAATCGACCCGTTGTATGGTAAACTTTTTTGTTTTTTAACCAATTGACTTTAAACTTTACAGTTATGTTCTTAGGGAGGAATGAAAACTATTTTGACCAAAAGTGGGCGTAGCCACGCGTAGCCACGCCCACTTATAGCGAAAATTGACCCGTTGTATGGAAAACTTTTTTTTTTAAACCAATTGACATGAAACTTTACAGTTATGTTCTTACGAAGGAATAAAAACTATTTTGACCAAAAGTGGGCGTGGCCACGCCCTTTTATAGCGAAAATTGACCCGTTGTATGGAAAACTTTTTTGTTTTTTAACCAATTGACTTGAAACTTTACAGTTATGTACTTAGGGAGGAATGAAAACTATTTTAACCAAAAGTGGGCGTAGCCACGCGTAGCCACGCCCACTTATAGCGAAAAATGACCCGTTGTATGGAAAACTTTTTTGTTTTTTAACCAATTGACTTGAAACCTTACAGTTATGTTCTTAGGGAGGAATGAAAACTATTTTGATCAAAAATGGGCATGGCTACGCCCAATGATCGCAAAACTTCAACCGTTGTATGGAAAACTTTTTTGTTTTTTAACCAATTGACTTGAAACCTTACAGTTATGTTGTTAAGGAGGCATGAAAACTATTCATTTAGTTTTTTTAGTGATACAACGTGAAAAGTATTATAGCTTCAGCCTTGCTGAAGATAGCGTCCTTACTGGTTTGCTAATAACTCTTGCATACTTCGACCGACTTCTTCGACTAAAAGCTCGATGGAAAGCTTATCTGGTCCTCTTTCAGATGGCATTAACATATCTTACGAAAAGTCGTAAGAAATGAAAATTTTTTGATCAAAACTAATATGTCCCCGAAATCATTGAAGAAGAAGTACCTTATCAGACGAAAATATGCCTTATCTAATCAGAGACATTTAAATTTTTTTAATTGCATAAATGGGTGGCATTTTATTCAGAATTAATAGTTTTTTAGATGGACCAAAAATTCGTTTAATATTTTCCCCATAACTACTATAATTATAGAAAAGTACTTTGCGAAAAGAATCGGCAGGACGGAATCGTGTTGACCATCGATTAGTTTTTTGCTAATAACTCTTGCATACTTCGACCGACTTCTTCGACTAAGAGCTCGATGGAAAGCTTATCTGGTCCTCTTCCAGATGGCATTAACATATATTACGAAAAGTCATTAGAAATACAATTTTTTTGATCAAAACTAAAATATCCTCGAAATCATTGAAGAAGAAGTACCTTATCAGACGAAAATATGCCTTATCTAATATGAGACATTTAAATTTTTTTAATTGCATAAATGGGCGGCACTTTATTCACAATTAATAGTTTTTTACATGGACAAAAAAGTCGTTTAATTTTTTCCCATTAAATAGTAGAATTATAGAAAAGTACTTAGCGAATACAATCGGCAGTAGGACGGAAACGTGTTGACCACCGATTAGTTTTGTGCTAATAACTCTTGCATCCTTCGACGGACTTCTTCGACCGACTTCTTCGACTAAAAGCTCGATGGAAAGCTTATCTGGTCCTCTTCCAGATGGCATTAACATATATTACGAAAAGTCGTAAGAAATAAAATTTTTTATATCAAAACTAAAATATCCTCGAAATCATTGAAGAAGAAGTACCTTATCAGACGGAAATATGCCTTATCCTATAAGAGACATTTAAATTTTTTTAATTGCATAAATGGAAGGCATTTTATTCAGAATTAATAGTTTTTTACATGGACAAAAAATTCGTTTAATTTTTTCCCATTATATATTAGAATTATAGAAAAGTACTTTGCAAAAAGAATCGGCAGTAGGAAGGAATCGTGTTGACCACTGATTAGTTTTTTGCTAATAACTCTTGCATCCTTCGACCGACTTCTTCGACTAAGAGCTCGATGGAAAGCTTATCTGTTCGTCTTTCAGAAGGCATTAACATATTTTACGAAAAGTCATAAAAAATAAAATTTTTTTGATCAAAACTAAAATATCCTCGAAATCATTGAAGAAGAAGTACCTTATCAGAAAAAAATATGCCTTATCTAATGAGAGACATTTAAATTTTCTTAATTGCATTAATGGGCGGTACTTTATTCAGAATTAATAGTTTTTTAAATGGACAAAAAATTCGTTTAATTTTTTCCCATTAAATAGTAGAATTATAGAAAATTACATAACGAAAACAATCGGCAGTAGGACGGAAACGTGTTGACCACCGATTAGTTTTGTGCTAATAACTCTTGCATCCTTCGACGGACTTCTTCGACCGACTTCTTCGACTAAAAGCTCGATGGAAAGCTTATCTGGTCCTATTCCAGATGGCATTAACATATATTACGAAAAGTCGTAAGAAATAAAATTTTTTATATCAAAACTAAAATATCCTCGAAATCATTGAAGAAGAAGTACCTTATCAGACGGAAATATGCCTTATCCTATAAGAGACATTTAAATTTTTTTAATTGCATAAATGGGCGGCATTTTATTCAGAATTAATAGTTTTTTACATGGACAAAAAATTCGTTTAATTTTTTCCCATTATATATTAGAATTATCGAAAAGTACTTTGCAAGAAGAATCGGCAGTAGGAAGGAATCGTGTTGACCACTGATTAGTTTTTTGCTAATAACTCTTGCATCCTTCGACCGACTTCTTCGACTAAGAGCTCGATGGAAAGCTTATCTGTTCGTCTTTCAGAAGGCATTAACATATTTTACGAAAAGTCATAAAAAATAAAATTTTTTTGATCAAAACTAAAATATCCTCGAAATCATTGAAGAAGAAGTACCTTATCAGAAAAAAATATGCCTTATCTAATGAGAGACATTTAAATTTTCTTAATTGCATTAATGGGCGGTACTTTATTCAGAATTAATAGTTTTTTAAATGGACAAAAAATTCGTTTAATTTTTTCCCATTAAATAGTAGAATTATAGAAAATTACATAACGAAAACAATCGGCAGTAGGACGGAAACGTGTTGACCACCGATTAGTTTTTTGCTAATAACTCTTGCATCCTCGAATAACTTGCATAACTAAAATATCCTCGAAATCATTGAAAAGAAGTACCTTATCAGACGAAAATATGCCTTATCTAATGAGAGACATTTAAATTTTCTTAAATAGGTGGCATTTTATTCAGAATTAATAGTTTTTTACATGGACAAAAAATTCGTTTAATTTTTTCCCATTAAATAGTAGAATTATTGAAAAGTACTCAGCGAAAACCATCGGCAGTAGGACGGAAGCGTGTTGACCACCGATTAGTTTTTTGCTAATAACTCTTGCATCCTCGAACAACTTGCATAACTAAAATATCCTCGAAATCATTGAAAAAGAAGTACCTTATCAGACGAAAATATGCCTTATCTAATGAGAGACATTTAAATTTTCTTAATTGCATTAATGGGCGGCACTTTATTCAGAATTAATAGTTTTTTACATGGACAAAAAATTAGTTTAATTTTTTCCCATTAACTGGTAGAATTATAGAAAAGTACTTAGCGAAAACAATCGGCAGTAAGACGGAAACGTGTTGACCACCGATTAGTTTTTTGCTAATAACTCTTGCATCCTCGAATAACTTGCATAACTAAAATATCCTCGAAATCATTAAAAAAGAAGTACCTTATCAGACGAAAATATGCCTTATCTCATGATAGACATTTAAATTATCTTAATTACATTTATGGGCGGCACTTTATTCAGAATTAATAGTTTTTTACATAGACAAAAAATTCGTTTAATTTTTTCGTATTAAATACTAGAATTGTAGAAAAGTACTTTGCGAAAAGAATCGGCAGTAGGACGGAAACGTGTTGACCACCGATTAGTTTTTTGCTAATAACTCTTGCATCCTTCGACCGACTTCTTCGACCGACTTCTTCGACCGACTTCTTCGACTAAAAGCTCGATGGAAAGCTTATCTGTTCCTATTTCAGATGACATTAACATATTTTACAAAAAGTCGTAAGAAATAAAATTTTTTTGATCAAAACTAAAATATCCTCGAAATCATTGAAGAAAAAGTACCTTATCAGACGGAAATATGCCTTATCTAATAAAAGACATTTAAATTTTTTTAATTGCATAAATGGGCGGCATTTTACTCAGAATTAATAGTTTTTTACATGGACAAAAATTTCGTTAAATTTTTTCCCATTATATGTTAGAATTATAGAAAAATACTTTACAAAAAGAATCGGCAGTAGGAAGGAATCGTGTTGACCACCGATTAGTTTTTTGCTAATAACTCTTGCATCCTTCGACCGACTTCTTCGACTAAGAGCTCGATGGAAAGCTTATCTGTTCGTCTTTCAGAAGGCATTAACATATTTTACGAAAAGTCATAAAAAATAAAATTTTTTTGATCAAAACTAAAATATCCTCGAAATCATTGAAGAAGAAGTACCTTATCAGACGAAAATATGCCTTATCTAATAAGAGACATTTAAATTTTTTTAATTGCATAAATGGGCGGCATTTTATTCATAATTAATAGTTTTTTACATGGACAAAAAATTCGTTTAATTTTTTTCCATTAAATATTAGAAATATAGAAAAGTACTTTGCGAAAAGAATTGGCAGTAGGACGGAATCGTTTTGACCAGCGATTAGTTTTTTGCTAATAACTCTTGCATCCTTCGACCGACTTCTTCGACTAAGTGCTCGATGGAAAGCTTATCTGTTCGTCTTTCAGATGGCATTAACATATTTTACGAAAAGTCATAAGAAATAAAATTTTTTTGATCAAAACTAAAATATCCTCGAAATCATTGAAGAAGAAGTACCTTATCAGAAAAAAATATGCCTTTTCTAATGAGAGACATTTAAATTTTCTTAATTGCATTAATGGGCGGCACTTTATTCAGAATTAATAGTTTTTTAAATGGACAAAAAATTCGTTTAATTTTTTCCCATTAAATAGTAGAATTATAGAAAAGTACTTAGCGAAAACAATCGGCAGTAGGACGGAAACGTGTTGACCACCGATTAGTTTTTTGATAATAACTCTTGCATCCTCGAATAACTTGCATAACTAAAATACCCTCGAAATCATTGAAAAGAAGTACCTTATTAGACGAAAATATGCCTTATCTAATAGAGACATTTAAATTTTCTTAAATAGGTGGCATTTTATTCAGAATTAATAGTTTTTACATGGACAAAAAATTCGTTTAATTTTTTCCCATTAAATAGTACAATTATAGAAAAGTACTTAGCGAAAACCATCGGCAGTAGGACGGAAGCGTGTTGACCACCGATTAGTTTTTTGCTAATAACTCTTGCATCCTCGAACAACTTGCATAACTAAAATATCCTCGAAATCATTGAAAAAGAAGTACCTTATCAGACGAAAATATGCCTTATCTAATGAGAGACATTTAAATTTTCTTAATTGCATTAATGGGCGGCACTTTATTCAGAATTAATAGTTTTTTACATGGATAAAAAATTAGTTTAATTTTTTCCCATTAAATAGTAGAATTATAGAAAAGTACTTAGCGAAAACAATCGGCAGTAGGACGGAAACGTGTTGACCACCGATTAGTTTTTTGCTAATAACTCTTGCATCCTCGAATAACTTGCATAACTAAAATATCCTCGAAATCATTAAAAAAGAAGTACCTTATCAGACGAAAATATGCCTTATCTAATGAGAGACATTTAAATTATCTTAATTGCATTAATGGGCGGCACTTTATTCAGAATTAATAGTTTTTTACATGTACAAAAAATTCGTTTAATTTTTTCGTATTAAATACTAGAATTATAGAAAAGTACTTTGCGAAAAGAATCGGCAGTAGTACGGAAACGTGTTGACCACCGATTAGTTTTTTGCTAATAACTCTTGCATCCTTCGACCGACTTCTTCGACCGACTTCTTCGACTAAAAGCTCGATGGAAAGCTTATCTGTTCCTATTTCAGATGGCATTAACATATTTTACAAAAAGTCGTAAGATATAAAATTTTTTTGATCAAAACTAAAATATCCTCGAAATCATTGAAGAAAAAGTACCTTATCAGACGGAAATATGCCTTATCTAATAAAAGACATTTAAATTTTTTTAATTGCATAAATGGGCGGCACTTTATTCAGAATTAATAGTTTTTTACATGTACAAAAAATTCGTTTAATTTTTTCGTATTAAATACTAGAATTATAGAAAAGTACTTTGCGAAAAGAATCGGCAGTAGTACGGAAACGTGTTGACCACCGATTAGTTTTTTGCTAATAACTCTTGCATCCTTCGACCGACTTCTTCGACCAACTTCTTTGACCGACTTCTTCGACTAAAAGCTCGATGGAAAGCTTATCTGTTCCTATTTCAGATGGCATTAACATATTTTACAAAAAGTCATAAGAAATAAAATTTTTTTGATCAAAACTAAAATATCCTCGAAATCATTGAAGAAAAATTACCTTATCAGACGGAAATATGCCTTATCTAATAAAAGACATTTAAATTTTTTTAATTGCATAAATGGGCGGCATTTTATTCAGAATTAATAGTTTTTTACATGGACAAAAAATTCGGTAAATTTTTTCCCATTAAATACTAGAATTATAGAAAAGTATTTTGCGAAAAGAATCGGCAGTAGGACGGAATCGTGTTGACCATCGATTAGTTTTTTGCTAATAACTCATGCATACTTCGACCGACTTCTTCGACTAAGAGCTCGATGGAAAGCTTATCTGTTCCTATTTCAGATAGCATTAACATATTTTACAAAAAGTCGTAAGAAATAAAATTTTTTTGATCAAAACTAAAATATCCGGCGAAAAACTCCTCTGACTGAACCCTCCCCGAGGGTGCCGGCTGGGCAATGGATACTGCATTATCTCGGGCAACCGAGGGATGCTAGCATCTCTTGCCTGTCCGCAGGACCTTGCAGTGTCTAGCAAAGGTGACGGACCCAAGTCTCTCAGACCTAGTCTGAGAGGCTTGGGCCCGAAGCCATGGTCAGAGGTACTTGGCAGCAAGTATAAACTGCATCACCCTTATGATGGGACGGAAGAACAGTAGAGAAGCACGGGCTGGGATGTCAGCCCAAACGTCGGTGGGAGGTGTGACCGCTACCACCGGCGGGCACGGGGAGGAGCAATCCTCTCTGCGTGTCGCCAGTGGTCACAGTGACGGAACGCGCGCGAGTGCGCTCCGTCGCCAGGAGGGTACAGAGCTGGAACCAACTGCCACAGAGTCGGAGTTTGTGTTCACAGGCCCATCGATGCCGGCTGCCGAGCTAGCGCTTGCGCTAGCGGAGCCGCCGCTAGACGATGAGTCATCGAGCACAGATGAAGGTGAAGTGACGGTTGTCCAGGGACAACCCAAAAAGACCATAGCAGACGATGATCTCAAACGCAAACGGCTGTCTGGGTACAAGACCTCTCTAAAGTTCCTTAAGGGACTGGAGGGTCGCGACCCGGGTTCGCTGAGCGGCCGAGAAAAGAGACTGCGCAAAAAGCATGAGTACAACGTGCGACTGTATCTGAGACTTGCTGGCCCGCCTGGTAACACTCAGACCGCCGCACAAAGTACGAGTGCTCTGTGCCGAGGGAAACCTGCCGCAGCCACACCCCCCGTAAAGGAGGGAACGGCTAGCAAGAGTACCGCACCGGCCAATAAGAGACAAAGGTCTGATGACTCGGCGAAGGCTTCGGAGAGCAAGCGGAAACGTCCAGGGGAATTTCTGGTAAGCTTAAGCTCGAAACCGGAGCTGCAGGTGGCCATTATCGATAGGAGGGACCCGGAAGGGAAACTCACTACCGAGAACTGGCTCATCCTTGAAGGGTCAATCAACCGGGCGATAGCAGATGCCATCACTCGGCCAGAAAATCCCTTCGTGGCAGAGTTTGACGGTATCAACTGGTACAAGGGTGTCAAGGTTGTGGCATGTGCCAATGAGGAGTCCCTGCGGCTCCTCAAGGACACATTGCTGGAACTAGACGCCCCCTGGCCGGGTGCTAAGATTGATGTCGTCCCCGTGGACCAAATTCCGGCTCGAACGATTATTAAGGTCTGGATCCCACCTCCAATTATGGAGGATCGAACCACCCTCTTATTGATCAAGAGCCAGAACGCGGACTGCGACACCGGGGATTGGACAATCAAGAGAGGGCTGGCCCGCGACAAGGGAAACGGCAAGGACCTCTGGATCAGTATTGGTCCGGAGTCCAGAAGCCAACTCCTGAGCAGGCAGGGCCGTCTGAAGATGGGAATGGGTTGCCTTCGGGCAATCATTCCAGGAGGCGCCGGGCGCGAGGATGATAGGTCAACCGGAGAGACTTAAGGTGGTGCAGATTAATCTGCATCATTCAAGGGTCCCCTCGATCGACCTACTACGGTGGATGGACGGGGAGAGGGTAGACGTGGCTCTTATCCAGGAGCCCTGGATCGTGAGTGAAAGGGTTTGCGGCTTAGGTGCCCGCGGCTACAATCTCCTTGTCCCTACAACTGTAGGTAAGTCCAGAACCTGTATCGTGGTAAGAACCGGACTTAATGTTCTTTTCTCTTCCCGTTACAGCAACAACGACCTGACGGTAGTGTTATGCGAGCGAAGGAACGGTCCCAAACTATACCTGGCCTCGGCATATCTACCGTATGAAGAGAGGGATCCACCATCAGAGAGCGTCCGAGCCCTTATTCGGCATGCGCAGGAGGAGGGCACGGACTTAATCCTGGGGTGTGATGCCAATGCTCACCATACTATGTGGGGAAGCAAGGATATTAACGCGAGAGGAGAATCGCTGTGTGAATTCATGTCGTGCACAAATCTTAATGTGTGTAACCGGGGTGACCACCCCACATTCCGCAATAAGAACCGTGCTGAGGTTATTGACATAACCCTAGCGACCAACAGTGACTCTCTCTCTGTTGTAGACTGGCACGTATCCACGGAATGTTCCTTCTCGGACCATTACAGGATAGTGTTCGAAGTAGAATGGTTCAGAGAGGCCAAACGCCCCTTCAGGAACCCAAAACGAACTGACTGGGTCAAGTTCTCTCAACTTGTCAAGGAGTTACTCCCAAACCACCCAGTGGGTAGGCTGGACAACCCGGACAAACTGGAGAAATCGACCAGGACCGTCACGGAAGCTCTGTGTAAGGCCTTCATCAAATCCTGTCCTATCAGCCGTCCTCCAAAGTCAAACCGCAACAGGTGGTGGACACCGGAGCTCGGAAGGATACGGAAGGAAACGAGAAGACTCTACAACAGAGCGAAAGACAGAAACTGCCAGGTGGACTGGGACGCCTACCACCTCAGTTTCAAAGTCTTCAAGAAAGAATGTAGGAAGGCCAAAAGAGATTCTTGGGCCGCTTTCTGCGAGGATCTGACCAGCACCACAGAAGCGTCCAGACTTCGAAGGTTGCTAGCGAAAGATCCAGCCACACCAGGCTTGCTTTGCGATCTGGATGGCAAATTCGCTAAAGACAGCCAGGAGTCTCTACAACTCCTCATGAACACACACTTTCCGGGATGCTTGGAAGCTGACGATGAACCTGGGTTTAGCATCAGCGAAGAGCCGGAACAGGCAGTGGACCTGGGGGGTGAGGCCGTAGTAAGGGAAATCCTTACCAAAGAAAAGATAATCTGGGCTATCAAGTCGTTCCATCCCAACAAATCAGCTGGACCGGATGACATCAGACCGGCCATGATGCAAGCGGTGAGTGAGCACCTGTCGCAATGGCTACTGGAAATCTTCAGGGGATGTCTCCTCACAGGATACATCCCAAGGTACTGGAGAGAAGTGAGGGTGGCTTTCATTCCCAAAGCAGGAAAGATCAACCATTGCTCACCAAAAGATTATAGGCCCATTAGTCTTTCATCGTTTTTATTGAAAACATTGGAGAGACTCCTGGACCTGCATCTCAGAAGTAAGCTGACACCTCACACTTTCAGCGGATCTCAACACGCCTATCTTAAGGGTAGATCAGTTGAGACCGCTTTGCACGAGGTAGTTAGCACAATTGAAAAAACATTGCGGAGAAAGGAGTTTACGTTGGCGGCTTTTCTGGACATAGAAGGTGCCTTCAACAATGTCAGGATCGAGTCTATTACGACTGCACTTGTCAAAATTGGCTCACACCCGACAATCACTCGATGGCTTAGCAACATGCTCAGCCACAGAGTGATAAACGCCCAACTCTGCGCCTCGACAATTAGGAGAAAGGTGGTCAGGGGAACTCCGCAAGGGGGTGTCATATCTCCCTTGCTGTGGAACCTTGTCCTTAATGATCTTCTCCTAAAACTGGAAAATAGGGGATGTAGAGTGACGGCCTATGCAGACGACCTGGTGCTTATGGTAACAGGCAGATTCCTGCCTACAATCAGTGAGCTCCTAAACGGCGCATTGGGCCTAACTCTTCGATGGGCAGAGCAGAACGGTCTGGGGGCCAACCCACAAAAGACCGAGCTGGTTCTGTTCACCCGGAAATATAAGATCCCAAGCTTCAAACTCCCGACACTGGGCGGAACGGAGCTTGTGCTTTCAAAGGAGGCCAAGTACCTTGGAGTAATCCTCGACTCTAAACTCTCCTGGAGGAGGAACTCGGAGGAGAGGATGAAAAAGGCACTACAGGCCTTTTTTGTATGCAAAAAGACTTTCGGTAAAGGATGGGGACTGCAACCGTATATCATTCATTGGTTTTACACAGCAGTCGTCAGACCTATACTTACTTATGGAGCGCTGGTTTGGTGGGAGGCGGGTCACACCAACTCCCATCTAAACAACCTCCGCAAGGTACAAAGACTCGCTTGCCTGGGAGTGACAGGATGCATTCGTTCTACCCCCCAGGCAGCGCTTGACGTGATGTTGAATCTGGAACCAATTGGAGTCTCCCTCAAGCACGTGGCAGCAAGAAGTGCAGTCAGGCTGCTAGCCCAGGGCCTTCTTAAGCCTTGTGTTGCGGGCCACAGTACCATCCTACGCTCAGTAGGAACCTCTGTGGCAGATGAGAACGACTACTGGGTTTCAGATCTCAAATGGGAAGACAAATTTACTGTCGAATTTCCTAATAGAGCAGATTGGCAACTCGAAACTCCCGTGAGGCAGAACGAGTTGTCAATCTATACAGACGGCTCGAAGACGAAGGAAGGAACTGGATCGGGGGTCTACTCTGATGACCCTTCGGTTCAACTCTCCTTTCGTCTTCCTGACTATTGCAGCGTGTTCCAAGCGGAGATCTACGCCGTTTGGCAGGCGGCTAAATTGATACACACCTTGAGTGAGAGCCCGAGGAACGTATCGATCTACGTTGATAGCCAAGCAGCGCTTAAAGCTCTCTCGTCGAACACGGTAAAGAGTAAACTCATCCGGGACACGGTTTTGGCACTGAACCGGTGTCAACCGCACTCAATCAGACTGGTCTGGGTGCCGGGCCACATGGGTGTGCCTGGTAACGAGGCGGCTGACGAGTGCGCTAGATCCGGTTCAGCGTTAGAAACAAGTCTCGTGGTGAAAGACATTAAAAGGCCAATCCAGTACGTCCTATCAGAACTTGACAGTACCGTGAGGACTGTGGCTGCCGAACACTGGATAGCAGTACTGGGCTGCGAGGTGTCCAAGGCATTATGGCCAAGATACAATTCGAAGCGCACTTCCGAGCTCCTACACTTAACAAAGAACAGGATAAGGATGTTGACAGGAGTCTTAACGGGACACTGCTACATTGGGCGTATGGCCCAACGGTACGGCGTATCCCAACAAGACTACTGTCGTAGCTGTGAAAACGAAGATGAGATTGAGAGTGTCCAACACCTTCTCTGCGACTGCCCTGCACTTCTGAGGAGGAGAACCCAATTTTTGGGAAGACCCTTCTTTGACGAACTGGGCAGTCTAGCGAACGCGCACCTGGAGGACCTGGCACTCTTCCTGGATTCCACTGGGTGGTTCCGTGGGCTGCCGAAGCCCAGTGGGACTGGCCATTAGAACCAGGAAAAACGGAATGACCCTTCTCCCATCCATTATCCCAGCAACCCTACCCGATCCCATCTATCCCTCCAGTATATAAATCAGGCAACACAATGGACCTAATGGTCACTGGGTGCTCTCGACTTCGGTTGAGCTGCCTGTTCAACCTAACCTAAAATATCCTCGAAATCATTGAAGAAAAAGTACCTTATCAGACGGAAATATGCCTTATCTAATGAGAGACATTTAAATTTTTTTAATTGCATAAATAGGCGGCATTTTATTCAGAATTAATAGTTTTTTACATGGACAAAAAATTCGTTAAATTTTTTCCCATTAAATACTAGAATTATAGAAAAGTACTTTGCGAAAAGAATCGGCAGTAGGACGGAATCGTGTTGGCCATCGATTACTTTTTTGCTAATAACTCTTGCATACTTCGACCGACTTCTTCCACTAAGAACTCGATGGAAAGCTTATCTCTTCCTCATTCAGAGGGCATTAACATATTTTACGAAAAGTCATAAACAATAAAATTTTTTTAATCAAAACTAAAATATCCTCGAAATCATTGAAGAAGAAGTACCTTATCAGACGAAAATATGCCTTATCTTATAAGAGACATTTAAATTTTTATACTTTTCACTTATGTGAAATAGTATAATAACTTTGTCACGGAGTTTGTAACAGATCGAAATATTAATTTCCGACTATATAAAGTATATATATTCTTGATCAGGACGACAAGACGAGTTGATTTAGCCATGTCCGTCTGTCCGTCTGTCTGTCTGTCTGACGGTCTGTCTGTCTGTATGTATGCAAACTAGTCCCTCAGTTTTGAAGCTATCGAGCTGAAACTTTGCACAGAGTCTTAGAATTTATTACGATGAATCATTCGTCGGAACCAGCATGATCGGATTATTGGAACAGGTAGCTCCTATACGAAAAGAAGAAGAAAAGTGAACAAAACTTGAATCGTTGTATGGAAAACTTTTTTGTTTTGTACAATAGAGTGCTGAAATTTTAAACATAGTAGTTTTACATGGTCTGACTACATGCCTGAAAGTTTTATTGAGATTGGACATCTGGAACTGGTAGCTCCCATACAAAATGAAGAAGAGGAAAAGAAGCCATATTCACGTCGTTGTATGGAAAACTTTTTTGTTTCTTATCCAATTGACTTGAAATTTTACAGTTATGTTCTTAGGGAGGAATGAAAACTATTTTGACCAAAAGTGGGCGTAACCACGCGTAGCCACGCCCACTTATAGCGAAAATTGACCCGTTGTATGGAAAACTTTTCTGTTTTTTAACCAATTGACTTGAAACTTTGCAGTTATGCTCTTAGGGAGGAATGAAAACTATTTTGATCAAAAGTGGGCGTGGCCACGCCCTTTTATAGCGAAAATTGACCCTTTGTATGGAAAACTTTATTGTTTTTTAACCAATTGACTTGAAACTTTACAGTTATGTTCTTAGGAAGGAACAAAAACTATTTTGACCAAATGTGGGCATGGCTACGCCCACTTATCGCAAAACTTGAACCGTTGTATGGAAAAATGTTTTGTTTTTTAACGAATTGACTTGAAACATTACAGTTATGTAGTTAGGAATGCATGAAAACTATTCATTTAGTTTTTTTTATAGTGACACAAAGTGAAAAGTATTATTGCTTCAGCCTTGCTGAAGATAGCGTCCTTACTGGTTTTAATTGCATAAATGGGCGGCATTTTATTCAGAATTAATAGTTTTTTAGAGGGACAAAAAATTCGTTTAATTTTTTCCCATTATACATTAGAATTATAGAAAAGTACTTTTCAAAAAGAATCGGCAGTAGGAAGGAATCGTGTTGACCACCGATTAGTTTTTTGCTAATAACTCTTGCATCCTTCGACCGACTTCTTCGACTAAGAGCTCGATGGAAAGCTTATCTGTTCGTCTTTCAGATGGCATTAACATATTTTACGAAAAGTCATAAGAAATAAAATTTTTTTGATCAAAACCAGAGCATGTAAAAAACTGTCAACATTTTCAAACTGTCAGAAAAAAAACTGTTTCATTCGGACACTATGAAAAGAGGGAGAGAGAAAACACACTCAATTCTGTTTTTGATTAATGAGTTGAATGATCAAGCATTAACACTTTGTTTTATTTTAATTTTTCTCGTGTCTTCCAAAGACAGATTTTCTGAGCACAAACAAAAAAAGTGTCTTTTGCCTGTGTATGTGTGTTTTTGTGTGAAAACTGAAAATAAATTATACTAACAAGCAAATCGTTTTCGTTTGGATCAAATATAAAATATTGTGTGATATGAATCGGGACTGCAATAAAAAAGTGCATGTATTTTTTAAATTCGACGTAGATAGAAACATGTCGGTATGCAACGTATGAGGTGTGGAGTTGACCGGCAAGCATATTACAAATAAGAGGCGCCATTTGACGGTCAAACACCTTTTATAGCTGCATACACTTGTTTTACATTATATATAGAAAGACACTTTTTGTCAACACTTTAGTCGTTTTGCTCATTAAAAAACACATATTTCATGAAAACAAGACAATGTGTCTTTGTTTGAGCTGTCATAGCAAGACACTTTCGTGTGTTTTGCTCAATCAAAAACACTAGACAGAGAACACGAACGAAACAAAAAAAAGTGTTCTGTTCTGAGAGAGAGCAAGCCTACTTCATGTTTCTCTGTTTTCGTCGTCACAAGACAGCTTTGAAAAAATTGATTGACCGTATTTTACGAGCTCTGATCAAAACTAAAATATCTTTGAAATCATTGAAGAAGAAGTACCTTATCAGAAAAAAATATGCCTTATCTAATGAGAGACATTTAAATTTTCTTAATTGCATTAATGGGCGGTACTTTATTCAGAATTAATAGTTTTTTAAATGGACAAAAAATTCGATTAATTTTTTGCCATTAAATAGTAGAATTATAGAAAAGTACTTAGCGAAAACAATCGGCAGTAGGACGGAAACGTGTTGACCACCGATTAGTTTTTTGCTAATAACTCTTGCATCCTCGAATAACTAGCATAACTAAAATATCCTCGAAATCATTGAAAAGAAGTACCTTATCAGACGAAAATATGCCTTATCTAATGAGAGACATTTAAATTTTCTTAAATAGGTGGTATTTTATTAAGAATTAATAGTTTTTTACATGGACAAAAAATTCGTTTAATTTTTTCCCATTAAATAGTAGAATTATAGAAAAGTACTTAGCGAAAGCCATCGGCAGTAGGACGGAAACGTGATGACCACCGATTAGTTTTTTGCTAATAACTCTTGCATCCTCGAACAACTTGCATAACTAAAATATCCTCGAAATCATTGAAAAGAAGTACCTTATCAGACGAAAATATGCCTTATCTAATGAGAGACGTTTAAATTTTCTTAATTGCATTAATGGGCGGCACTTTATTCAGAATTAATAGTTTTTTACATGGACAAAAAATTCGTTTAATTTTTTCCCATTAAATACTAGAATTATAGAAAAGTACTATGCGAAAACAATCGGCGGTAGGACGGAAACGTGTTGACCACCGATTAGTTTTTTGCTAATAACTCTTGCATCCTCGAATAACTTGCATAACTAAAATATCCTCGAAATCATTAAAAAAGAAGTATCTTATCAGACGAAAATATGCCTTATCTAATGAGAGACATTTAAATTATCTTAATTGCATTAATGGGCGGCACTTTATTCAGAATTAATAGTTTTTTACATAGACAAAAAATTCTTTTAATTTTTTCGTATTAAATACTAGAATTATAGAAAAGTACTTTGCGAAAAGAATCGGCAGTAGGACGGAAACGTGTTGACCACCGATAAGTTTTTTGCTAACAACTCTTGCATCCTTCGACCGACTTCTTCGACCGACTTCTTCGACTAAAAGCTCGATGGAAAGCTTATCTGTTCCTATTTCAGATGGCATTAACATATTTTACAAAAAGTCGTAAGAAATAAAATTTTTTTGATCAAAACTAAAATATCCTCGATATCATTGAAGAAGAAGTACCTTATCAGAAAAAAATATGCCTTATCTAATGAGAGACATTTAAATTTTCTTAATTGCATTAATGGGCGGTTCTTTATTCAGAATTAATAGTTTTTTAAATGGACAAAAAATTCGTTTAATTTTTTCCCATTAAATAGAAGAAATGTACATAGCGAAAACAATCAGGCAGTAGGACGGAAACGTGTTGACCACCGATTAGTTTTTTGCTAATAACTCTTGCATCCTCGAATAACTTGCATAACTAAAATATCCTCGAAATCATTGAAAAAAGTACCTTATCAGACGAAAATATGCCTTACCTAATGAGTAACATTTAAATTCCTTAAATAGGTGGCATTTTATTCAGAATTAATAGCTTTTTACATGGCCAAAAAATTCGTTTAATTTTTTCCCATTAAATAGTAGAATTATAGAAAAGTACTCAGCGAAAACCATCGGCAGTAGGACGGAAACGTGTTGACACCGATTAGTTTTTTGCTAATAACTCTTGCATCCTCGAACAACTTGCATAACTAAAATATCCTCGAAATCATTGAAAATTAGTTCCTTATCAGACGAAAATATGCATTATCTAATGAGAGACATTTAAATTTTCTTAATTGCATAAATGGGCGGCACTTTATTCAGAATTAATAGGTTTTTACATAGACAAAAAATTCGTTTAATTTTTTCGTATTAAATACTAGAATTATAGAAAAGTACTTTGCGAAAAGAATCGGCAGTAGGACGGAAACGTGTTGACCACCGATTAGTTTTTTGCTAATAACTCTTTCATACTTCGACCGACTTCTTCGACCGACTTCTTCGACTAAAAGCTCGATGGAAAGCTTATCTGTTCCAATTTCAGATGGCATAAACATATTTTACAAAAAGTCGTAAGAAATAAAATTTTTTTGATCAAATCTAAAATGTCCTCGAAATCATTGAAGAAAAAGTACCTTATCAGACGAAAATATGCCTTATCTAATGAGAGACATTTAAATTTTCTTAATTGCATTAAAGGGCGGCACTTTATTCAGAATTAATAGTTTTTTAGAGGGACAAAAAATTCGTTAAATTTTTTCCCATTAAATACTAGAATTATAGAAAAGTACTATGCGAAAACAATCGGCGGTAGGACGGAAACGTGTTGACCACCGATTAGTTTTTTGCTAATAACTCTTGCATCCTCGAATAACTTGCATAACTAAAATATCCTCGAAATCATTAAAAAAGAAGTACCTTATCAGACGAAAATATGCATTATCTAATGAGAGACATTTAAATTTTCTTAATTGCATAAATGGGCGGCACTTTATTCAGAATTAATAGGTTTTTACATAGACAAAAAATTCGTTTAATTTTTTCGTATTAAATACTAGAATTATAGAAAAGTACTTTGCGAAAAGAATCGGTAGTAGGACGGAAACGTGTTGACCACCGATTAGTTTTTTGCTAATAACTCTTGCATCCTTCGACCGACTTCTTCGACCGACTTCTTCGACTAAAAGCTCGATGGAAAGCTTATCTGTTCCTATTTCAGATGGCATTAACATATTTTACAAAAAGTCGTAAGAAATAAAATTTTTTTGATCAAAACTAAAATATCCTCGAAATCATTGAAGAAAAAGTACCTTATCAGACGAAAATATGCCTTATCTAATGAGAGACATTTAAATTTTCTTAATTGCATTAATGGGCGGCACTTTATTCAGAATTAATAGTTTTTTAAATGGATAGAAAATTCGTTAAATTTTTTCCCATTAAATACTAGAATTATAGAAAAGTACTTAGCGAAAACAATCGGCAGTAGGACGGAAACGTGTTGACCACCGATAAGTTTTTTGCTAATAACTCTTGCATTCTCGAATAACTTGCATAACTAAAATATCCTCGAAATCATTGAAAAAAAGTACCTTATCAGACGAAAATATGCCTTATCTAATGAGAGACATTTAAATTTCTTAAATAGGTGGCATTTTATTCAGAATTAATAGCTTTTTACATGGACAAAACATTCGTTTAATTTTTTCGTATTAAATTCTAGAATTATAGAAAAGTACTTTGCGAAAAGAATCGGTAGTAGGACGGAAACGTGTTGACCACCGATTAGTTTTTTGCTAATAACTCTTGCATCCTTCAACCGACTTCTTCGACCGACTTCTTCGACTAAAAGCTCGATGGAAAGCTTATCTGTTCCTATTTCAGATGGCATTAACATATCGTAAAAGTCGTAAGAAATAAAATTTTTTTGATCAAATCTAAAATATCCTCGAAATCATTGAAGAAGAAGTACGTTATCAGACGAAAATATGCCTTATCTAATCAGGGACATTTAAATTTTTTTAATTGCATAAATGGGCTGCACTTTATTCAGAATTAATAGTTTTTTAGATGGAGCAAAAATTCGTTTATTTTTTTCCCATTAAATAGTAGAATTATAGAAAAGTACTTTGCGAAAAGAATCGGCAGTAGGACGGAATCGTGTTGACCATCGATTAGTTTTTTGCTAATAACTCTTGCATACTTCGACCGACTTCTTCGACTAAGAGCTCAATGGAAAGCTTATCTGGTCCTCTTCCAGATGGCATTAACATATATTACGAAAAGTCATAAGAAATAATATTTTTTTGATCAAAACTAAAATATCCTCGAAATCATTGAAAAAGAAGTACTTTATCAGACGAAAATATTCCTTATCTAATATGAGACATTTAAATTTTTTTAATTGCATAAATGGGCGGCACTTTATTCAGAATTAATAGTTTTTTACATGGACAAAAAAGTCGTTTAATTTTTTCCCATTAAATAGTAGAATTATAGAAAAGTAGTTAGCGAATACAATCGGCAGTAGGACGGAAACGTGTTGACCACCGACTAGTTTTGTGCTAATAACTCTTGCATCCTTCGACCGACTTCTTCGACCGACTTCTTCGACCGACTTCTTCGACCGACTTCTTCGACCGACTTCTTCGACCGACTTCTTCGACCGACTTCTTCGACTAAAAGCTCGATGAAAAGCTTATCTGTTCCTATTTCAGATGGCATTAACATATTTTACGAAAAGTCGTAAGAAATAAAATTTTTTTTATCAAAACTAAAATATCCTCGAAATCATTGAAGAAGAAGTACCTTATCAGACGGAAATATGCCTTATCCTATAAGAGACATTTAAATTTTTTTAATTGCATAAATGGGCGGCATTTTATTCAGAATTAATAGTTTTTAACATGGACAAAAAATTCGTTTAATTTTTTCCCATTAAATACTAGAATTATAGTAAAGTACTTTGCGAAAAGAATCGGCAGTAGGACGAAATCGTGTTGACCATCGATTAGGTTTTTGCTAATAACTCTTGCATCCTTCGACAGACTTCTTCGACTAAGAGTTCGATGGAAAGCTTATCTGGTCCTCTTCCAGTAGGACTTCTTCGACTAAGGGCTCGATGGAAAGCTTATCTGTTCCTCTTTCAGATGGCATTAACATATTTTACGAAAAGTCGTAAGAAATAAAATTTTTTGGATCAAAACTAAAATATCATCGAAATCATTGAAGAAGAAGTACCTTATCAGACGAAAATATGCCTTATCTAATCAGGGTCATTTAAATTTTTTTAATTGCATAAATGGGTGGCATTTTATTCAGAATTAATAGTTTTTTAGATGGACCAAAAATTCGTTTAATTTTTTCCCATTAAATAGTAGAATTATAGAAAAGTACTTAGCGAAAACAATCGGCAGTAGGACGGGAACGTGTTGACCACCGATTAGTTTTTTGCTAATAACTCTTGCATCCTTCGACCGACTTCTTCGACTAAGTGCTCGATGGAAAGCTTATCTGTTCCTCTTTCAGATGGCATTAACATATTTTACGAAAAGTCGTAAGAAATAAAATTTTTTTGATCAAAACTAAAATATCCTCGGAATCATTGAAGAAGAAGTACCTAAACAGACGAAAATATGCCTTATCTAATCAGGGACATTTAAATTTTTTTAATTGCATAAATGGGCGGCATTTTATTCAGAATTAATATTTTTTTACATGGACAAAAAATTCGTTAAATTTTTTCCCATTAAATACTAGAATTATAGAAAAGTACTTTGCGAAAAGAATCGGCAGTAGGACGGAATCGTGTTGAGCATCGATTAGTTTTTTTTACTTTTCACGTATGTGAAATAGTATAATAACTTTGTACTGAAGTTTGTAACAGATCGAAATATTCATTTCCGACTATATAAAGTATATATATTCTTGATCAGGACGACAAGACGAGTTGATTTAGCCATGTCCGCCTGTCCGTCTGTCCGTCCGTCTGTCTGTATATATACAATCACCTCCGACAGTTTTGAAGATATCGAGCTGAAATTTTGCACAGAGACTTCTTATTTGTGCGATCAACTCATTTGTCGGATCCAGCCATATCGGACCACTGGAACTGGTAGACCCCATACGAAAAGAAGAAGAAAAATGAACAAAACTTGAATCGATGTATGGAAAACTTTTTTGTTTTGTATGATAGAGTAGTGAAATTTTAAACATAGTATTTTTACATATTCCGACTACATGCCTGAAAGTTTCATTGAGATTGGACATCTGGAACTGATAGCTCTCATACAAAATGAAGAAGTGGAAGAGCAGCAATATTCACGTCGTTGTATGGAAAACTTTTTTGTTTTTTAACCAATTGACTTGAAATTTTAAAGTTATGTTCTTAGGGAGGAATGAAAACTATTTTGACCAAAAGTGGGCGTAGCCACGCGTAGCCACGCCCACTTATAGCGAAAAATGACCCGTTGTATGGAAAACTTTTTTGTTTTTTAACCAATTGACTTGAAACCTTACAGTTATGTTCTTAGGGAGGAATGAAAACTATTTTGATCAAAAATGGGCATGGCTACGCCCAATGATCGCAAAACTTCAACCGTTGTATGGAAAACTTTTTTGTTTTTTAACCAATTGACTTGAAACCTTACAGTTATGTTGTTAGGGAGGCATGAAAACTCTTCACTTAGTTTTTAAGTGACACAACGTGAAAAGTATTATAGCTTCAGCCTTGCTGAAGATAGCGTCCTTACTGGTTTGCTAATAACTCTTGCATACTTCGACCGACTTCTTCGACTAAGAGCTCGACGGAAAGCTTATATGGTCCTCTTTCAGATGGCATTAACATATCTTACGAAAAGTCGTAAGAAATGAAAATTTTTTGATCAAAACTAACATGTCCTCGAAATCATTGAAGAAGAAGTACTTTATCAGACGAAAATATGCCTTATCTAATATGAGACATTTAAATTTTTTTAATTGCATAAATGGGCGGCACTTTATTCAGAATTAATAGTTTTTAGATGGACCAACAATTCGTTTAATATTTTCCCCATAACTACTATAATTATAGAAAAGTACTTTGCGAAAAGAATCGGCAGGAGGACGGAATCGTGTTGACCATCGATTAGTTTTTTGCTAATAACTCTTGCATACTTCGACCGACTTCTTCGACTAAGAGCTCAATGGAAAGCTTATCTGGTCCTCTTCCAGATGGCATTAACATATATTACGAAAAGTCATAAGAAATAATATTTTTTTGATCAAAACTAAAATATCCTCGAAATCATTGAAAAAGAAGTACTTTATCAGACGAAAATATGCCTTATCTAATATGAGACATTTAAATTTTTTTAATTGCATAAATGGGCGGCACTTTATTCAGAATTAATAGTTTTTTACATGGACAAAAAAGTCGTTTAATTTTTTCCCATTAATTAGTAGAATTATAGAATAGTAGTTAGCGAATACAATCGGCAGTAGGACGGAAACGTGTTGACCACCGATTAGTTTTGTGCTAATAACTCTTGCATCCTTCGACCGACTTCTTCGATCGACTTCTTCGACCGACTTCTTCGACTAACAGCTCGATGGAAAGCTTATCTGTTCCTATTTCAGATGGCATTAACATATTTTACGAAAAGTCGTAAGAAATAAAATTTTTTTTATCAAAACTAAAATATCCTCGAAATCATTGAAGAAGAAGTACCTTATTAGACGGAAATATGCCTTATCCTATAAGAGACATTTAAATTTTTTTAATTGCATAAATGGGCGCCATTTTATTCAGAATTAATAGTTTTTAACATGGACAAAAAATTCGTTTAGTTTTTTCCCATTAAATACTAGAATTATAGAAAAGTACTTTGCGAAAAGAATCGGCAGTACGACGAAATCGTGTTGACCATCGATTAGTTTTTTTCTAATAACTCTTGCATCCTTCGACAGACTTCTTCGACTAAGAGCTCGATAGAAAGCTTATCTGGTCCTCTTCCAGTAGGACTTCTTCGACTAAGAGCTCGATGGAAAGCTTATCTGTTCCTCTTCCAGTAGGACTTCTTCTACTAAGAGCTCGATGGAAAGCTTATCCGTTCCTCTTTCAGATGGCATTAACATATTTTACGAAAAGTCGTAAGAAATAAAATTTTTTTGATCAAAACTAAAATATCCTCGAAATCATTGAAGAAGAAGTACGTTATCAGACGAAAATATGCCTTATCTAATCAGGGACATTTAAATTTTTTTAATTGCATAAATGGGTGGCATTTTATTCAGAATTAATAGTTTTTTAGGTGGACCAAAAATTCGTTTAATATTTTCCCATTAAATACTAGAATTATAGAAAAGTACTTTGCGAAAACAATCGGCAGTAGGACGGAAACGTGTTGACCACTGATTTTTTTGATCAAAACTAAAATATCCTCGAAATCATTGAAGACGAAGTACCTTATCAGACAAAAATATGCCTTATCTAATCAGGGACATTTAAATTTTTTTAATTGCATAAATGGGTGGCATTTTATTCAGAATGAATAGTTTTTTATATAGACCAAAAATTCGTTTAATGTTTTCCCATTAAATACTTTAATTATAGAAAAGTACTTTGCGAAAAGAATCGGCAGTAGGACGGAATCGTGTTGACCATCGATTAGTTTTTTGCTAATAACTCTTGCATACTTCGACCGACTTCTTCGACTAAAGGCTCGATGGAAAGCTTATCTGGTCCTCTTCCAGATGGCATTAACATATTTTACGAAAAGTCATAAGAAATAAAATTTGTTTGATCAAAACTAAAATATCCTCGAAATCATTAAAGAAGAAGTACCTTATCAGACGGAAATATGCCTTATCTAATCAGGGACATTTAAATTTTTTTAATTGCATAAATGGGTGGCATTTTATTCAGAATTAATAGTTTTTTAGGTGGACCAAAAATTCGTTTAATATTTTCCCATTAAATAGTAGAATTATAAAAAAGTACTTTGCGAAAAGAATCGGCAGTACGACGAAATCGTGTTGACCACCGATTAGTTTTTTGCTAATAACTCTTGCATCCTTCGACAGACTTCTTCGAATAAGAGCTCGATAGAAAGCTTATCTGGTCCTCTTCCAGTAGGACTTCTTCGACTAAGAGCTCGATGGAAAGCTTATCTGTTCCTCTTCCAGTAGGACTTCTTCTACTAAGAGCTCGATGGAAAGCTTATCTGTTCCTCTTTCAGATGGCATTAACATATTTTACGAAAAGTCGTAAGAAATAAAATTTTTTTGATCAAAACTAAAATATCCTCGAAATCATTGAAGAAGAAGTACGTTATCAGACGAAAATATGCCTTATCTAATCAGGGACATTTAAATTTTTTTAATTGCATAAATGGGTGGCATTTTATTCAGAATTAATAGTTTTTTAGGTGGACCAAAAATTCGTTTAATATTTTCCCATTAAATACTAGAATTATAGAAAAGTACTTTGCGAAAACAATCGGCAGTAGGACGGAAACGTGTTGACCACTGATTTTTTTGATCAAAACTAAAATATCCTCGAAATCATTGAAGACGAAGTACCTTATCAGACAAAAATATGCCTTATCTAATCAGGGACATTTAAATTTTTTTAATTGCATAAATGGGTGGCATTTTATTCAGAATGAATAGTTTTTTATATAGACCAAAAATTCGTTTAATGTTTTCCCATTAAATACTTTAATTATAGAAAAGTACTTTGCGAAAAGAATCGGCAGTAGGACGGAATCGTGTTGACCATCGATTAGTTTTTTGCTAATAACTCTTGCATACTTCGACCGACTTCTTCGACTAAAGGCTCGATGGAAAGCTTATCTGGTCCTCTTCCAGATGGCATTAACATATTTTACGAAAAGTCATAAGAAATAAAATTTGTTTGATCAAAACTAAAATATCCTCGAAATCATTAAAGAAGAAGTACCTTATCAGACGGAAATATGCCTTATCCTATAAGAAACATTTAAATTTTTTTTAATTGCATAAATGGGCGGCATTTTATTCAGAATTAATAGTTTTTAACATGGACAAAAAATTCGTTTAATTTTTTCCCATTAAATACTAGAATTATTGAAAAGTACTTTGCGAAAAGAATCGGCAGTAGGACGGAATCGTGTTGACCATCGATTAGTTTTTTGCTAATAACTCTTGCATCCTTCGACATACTTCTTCGACTAAGAGTTCGATGGAAAGCTTATCTGGTCCTCTTCCAGTAGGACTTCTTCGACTAAGAGCTCGATGGAAAGCTTATCTGTTCCTCTTTCAGATGGCATTAACATATTTTACGAAAAGTCGTAAGAAATAAAATTTTTTGGATCCAAACTAAAATATCCTCGAAATCATTGAAGAAGAAGTACGTTATCAGACGAAAATATGCCTTATCTAATCAGGGACATTTAAATTTTTTTAATTGCATAAATGGGTGGCATTTTATTCAGAATTAATAGTTTTTTAGATGGAGCAAAAATTCGTTTATTTTTTTCCCATTAAATAGTAGAATTATAGAAAAGTACTTTGCGAAAACAATCGGCAGTAGGACGGAAACGTGTTGACCACCGATTAGTTTTTTGCTAATAACTCTTGCATCCTTCGACAGACTTCTTCGACTAACAGCTCGATGGAAAGCTTATCTGGTCCTCTTCCAGATGGCATTAACATATATAACGAAAAGTCGTCAGAAATAAAATTTTTTTTATCAAAACTAAAATATCCTCGAAATCATTGAAGAAGAAGTACCTTATCAGACGGAAATATGCCTTATCCTATAAGAGACATTTAAATTTTTTTAATTGCATAAATGGGTGGCATTTTATTCAGAATTAATAGTTTTTTAGATGGACCAAAAATTCGTTTAGTATTTTCCCATTAAATACTATAATTATAGAAAAGTACTTTGCGAAAAGAATCGGCAGTAGGAGGGAATCGTGTTGACCATCGATATGTTTTTTGCTAATAACTATTGCATCCTTCGACAGTCTTCTTCGACTAAGAGCTCGATGGAAAGCTTATCTGGTCCTCTTCCAGTAGGACTTCTTCGACTAAGAGCTCGATGGAAAGCTTATCTGTTCCTCTTTCAGATGGCATTAACATATTTTACGAAAAGTCGTAAGAAATAAAATTTTTTTGATCAAAACTAAAATATCCTCGAAATCATTGAAGAAGAAGTACGTTATCAGACGAAAATATGCCTTATCTAATCAGGGACATTTAAATTTTTTTAATTGCATAAATGGGTGGCATTTTATTCAGAATTAATAGTTTTTTAGGTGGACCAAAAATTCGTTTAATATTTTCCCATCAAATACTAGAATTATAGAAAAGTACTTTGCGAAAACAATCGGCAGTAGGACGGAAACGTGTTGACCACCGATTAGTTTTTTGCTAATAACTCTTGCATCCTTCGACAGACTTCTTCGACTAACAGCTCGATGGAAAGCTTATCTGGTCCTCTTCCAGATGGCATTAACATATATAACGAAAAGTCGTCAGAAATAAAATTTTTTTTATCAAAACTAAAATATCCTCGAAATCATTGAAGAAGAAGTACCTTATCAGACGGAAGTATGCCTTATCCTATAAGAGACATTTAAATTTTTTTAATTGCATAAATGGGTGGCATTTTATTCAGAATTAATAGTTTTTTAGATGGACCAAAAATTCGTTTAGTATTTTCCCATTAAATACTATAATTATAGAAAAGTACTTTGCGAAAAGAATCGGCAGTAGGAGGGAATCGTGTTGACCATCGATATGTTTTTTGCTAATAACTATTGCATCCTTCGACAGTCTTCTTCGACTAAGAGCTCGATGGAAAGCTTATCTGGTCCTCTTCCAGTAGGACTTCTTCGACTAAGAGCTCGATGGAAAGCTTATCTGTTCCTCTTTCAGATGGCATTAACATATTTTACGAAAAGTCGTAAGAAATAAAATTTTTTTGATCAAAACTAAAATATCCTCGAAATCATTGAAGAAGAAGTACGTTATCAGACGAAAATATGCCTTATCTAATCAGGGACATTTAAATTTTTTTAATTGCATAAATGGGTGGCATTTTATTCAGAATTAATAGTTTTTTAGGTGGACCAAAAATTCGTTTAATATTTTCCCATTAAATACTAGAATTATAGAAAAGTACTTTGCGAAAACAATCGGCAGTAGGACGGAAACGTGTTGACCACTGATTTTTTTGATCAAAACTAAAATATCCTCGAAATCATTGAAGAAGAAGTACGTTATCAGACGAAAATATGCCTTATCTTATCAGGGACATTTAAATTTTTTTAATTGCATAAATGGGTGGCATTTTATCCAGAATTAATAGTTTTTTACATGGACAAAAAATTCGTTTAAATTTTTCCCATTAAATACTAGAATTATAGAAAAGTAATTTGCGAAAAGAATCGGCAGTAGAACGGAAACGTGTTGCAAACCGACTAGTTTTTTGCTAATAACTCTTGCATCCTTCGACCGACTTCTTCGACTAAGAGCTCGATGGAAAGCTTATCTGTTCCTCTTTCAGATGGCGTTAACACGTCTTACGAAAAGTCGTAAGAAATAACATTTTTTGGATCAAAACTAAAATATCCTCGAAATCATTGAAGAAGAAGTACTTTATCAGACGAAAATATGCCTTATCTAATAAGAGACATTTAAATTTTTTTAATTGCAGAAATGGGTGGCATTTTATTCAGAGTTAATAGTTTTTCACATGAACAAAAAATTGGTTTAATTTTTTCCCATTAAATACCTGAATTATAGAAAAGTACTTTGCGAAAAGAATCGGCAGTAGGACGGAAACGTGTTGACCACCGATTAGTTTTTTGCTAATAACTGTTGCATCCTTCGACCGACTTCTTCGACTAAGAGCTCGATGGAAAGCTTATCTGTTCCTCTTTCAGATGGCATTAACATATTTTACGAAAAGTCATAAGAAATAAAACTTTTTTTAAGAAAACTAAAATATCCTCGAAATCATTGCTAATAACTCTTGCATCCTTCGACCGACTTCTTCGACTAAGAGCTCGATGGAAAGCTTATCTGTTCCTCTTTCAGATGGCATTAATATATTTTACGAAAAGTCATAAGAAATAAAACTTTTTTGAAGATAACTAAAATATCGTCGAAATCATTAAAGACGAAGTACATTATCAGACGAAAATATGCCGTTTCTAATAAGAGACTTTTAAATTTTTTTATTGCATAAATGGGTGGCATTTTATTCAGAATTAATAGTTTTTTAGGTGGACCAAAAATTCGTTTAATATTTTCCCATTAAATACTAGAATTATAGAAAAGTACTTTGCGAAAACAATCGGCAGTAGGACGGAAACGTGTTGACCACTGATTTTTTTGATCAAAACTAAAATATCCTCGAAATCATTGAAGAAGAAGTTCGTTATCAGACGAAAATATGCCTTATCTTATCAGGGACATTTAAATTTTTTTAATTGCATAAATGGGTGGCATTTTATTCAGAATTAATAGTTTTTTAGGTGGACCAAAAATTCGTTTAATATTTTCCCATTAAATACTAGAATTATAGAAAAGTACTTTGCGAAAACAATCGGCAGTAGGACGGAAACGTGTTGACCACTGATTTTTTTGATCAAAACTAAAATATCCTCGAAATCATTGAAGACGAAGTACCTTATCAGACGAAAATATGCCTTATCTAATCAGGGACATTTAAATTTTTTTAATTGCATAAATGGGTGGCATTTTATTCAGAATGAATAGTTTTTTATATAGACCAAAAATTCGTTGTATGTTTTCCCATTAAATACTTTAATTATAGAAAAGTACTTTGCGAAAAGAATCGGCAGTAGGACGGAATCGTGTTGACCATCGATTAGTTTTTTGCTAATAACTCTTGCATACTTCGACCGACTTCTTCGACTAAAGGCTCGATGGAAAGCTTATCTGGTCCTCTTCCAGATGGCATTAACATATTTTACGAAAAGTCATAAGAAATAAAATTTGTTTGATCAAAACTAAAATATCCTCGAAATCATTAAAGAAGAAGTACCTTATCAGACGGAAATATGCCTTATCCTATAAGAGACATTTAAATTTTTTTTAATTGCATAAATGGGCGGCATTTTATTCAGAATTAATAGTTTTTAACATGGACAAAAAATTCGTTTAATTTTTTCCCATTAAATACTAGAATTATTGAAAAGTACTTTGCGAAAAGAATCGGCAGTAGGACGGAATCGTGTTGACCATCGATTAGTTTTTTGCTAATAACTCTTGCATCCTTCGACATACTTCTTCGACTAAGAGTTCGATGGAAAGCTTATCTGGTCCTCTTCCAGTAGGACTTCTTCGACTAAGAGCTCGATGGAAAGCTTATCTGTTCCTCTTTCAGATGGCATTAACATATTTTACGAAAAGTCGTAAGAAATAAAATTTTTTGGATCCAAACTAAAATATCCTCGAAATCATTGAAGAAGAAGTACGTTATCAGACGAAAATATGCCTTATCTAATCAGGGACATTTAAATTTTTTTAATTGCATAAATGGGTGGCATTTTATTCAGAATTAATAGTTTTTTAGATGGAGCAAAAATTCGTTTATTTTTTTCCCATTAAATAGTAGAATTATAGAAAAGTACTTTGCGAAAACAATCGGCAGTAGGACGGAAACGTGTTGACCACCGATTAGTTTTTTGCTAATAACTCTTGCATCCTTCGACAGACTTCTTCGACTAACAGCTCGATGGAAAGCTTATCTGGTCCTCTTCCAGATGGCATTAACATATATAACGAAAAGTCGTCAGAAATAAAATTTTTTTTATCAAAACTAAAATATCCTCGAAATCATTGAAGAAGAAGTACCTTATCAGACGGAAATATGCCTTATCCTATAAGAGACATTTAAATTTTTTTAATTGCATAAATGGGTGGCATTTTATTCAGAATTAATAGTTTTTTAGATGGACCAAAAATTCGTTTAGTATTTTCCCATTAAATACTATAATTATAGAAAAGTACTTTGCGAAAAGAATCGGCAGTAGGAGGGAATCGTGTTGACCATCGATATGTTTTTTGCTAATAACTATTGCATCCTTCGACAGTCTTCTTCGACTAAGAGCTCGATGGAAAGCTTATCTGGTCCTCTTCCAGTAGGACTTCTTCGACTAAGAGCTCGATGGAAAGCTTATCTGTTCCTCTTTCAGATGGCATTAACATATTTTACGAAAAGTCGTAAGAAATAAAATTTTTTTGATCAAAACTAAAATATCCTCGAAATCATTGAAGAAGAAGTACGTTATCAGACGAAAATATGCCTTATCTAATCAGGGACATTTAAATTTTTTTAATTGCATAAATGGGTGGCATTTTATTCAGAATTAATAGTTTTTTAGGTGGACCAAAAATTCGTTTAATATTTTCCCATCAAATACTAGAATTATAGAAAAGTACTTTGCGAAAACAATCGGCAGTAGGACGGAAACGTGTTGACCACGGATTAGTTTTTTGCTAATAACTCTTGCATCCTTCGACAGACTTCTTCGACTAACAGCTCGATGGAAAGCTTATCTGGTCCTCTTCCAGATGGCATTAACATATATAACGAAAAGTCGTCAGAAATAAAATTTTTTTTATCAAAACTAAAATATCCTCGAAATCATTGAAGAAGAAGTACCTTATCAGACGGAAGTATGCCTTATCCTATAAGAGACATTTAAATTTTTTTAATTGCATAAATGGGTGGCATTTTATTCAGAATTAATAGTTTTTTAGATGGACCAAAAATTCGTTTAGTATTTTCCCATTAAATACTATAATTATAGAAAAGTACTTTGCGAAAAGAATCGGCAGTAGGAGGGAATCGTGTTGACCATCGATATGTTTTTTGCTAATAACTATTGCATCCTTCGACAGTCTTCTTCGACTAAGAGCTCGATGGAAAGCTTATCTGGTCCTCTTCCAGTAGGACTTCTTCGACTAAGAGCTCGATGGAAAGCTTATCTGTTCCTCTTTCAGATGGCATTAACATATTTTACGAAAAGTCGTAAGAAATAAAATTTTTTTGATCAAAACTAAAATATCCTCGAAATCATTGAAGAAGAAGTACGTTATCAGACGAAAATATGCCTTATCTAATCAGGGACATTTAAATTTTTTTAATTGCATAAATGGGTGGCATTTTATTCAGAATTAATAGTTTTTTAGGTGGACCAAAAATTCGTTTAATATTTTCCCATTAAATACTAGAATTATAGAAAAGTACTTTGCGAAAACAATCGGCAGTAGGACGGAAACGTGTTGACCACTGATTTTTTTGATCAAAACTAAAATATCCTCGAAATCATTGAAGAAGAAGTACGTTATCAGACGAAAATATGCCTTATCTTATCAGGGACATTTAAATTTTTTTAATTGCATAAATGGGTGGCATTTTATCCAGAATTAATAGTTTTTTACATGGACAAAAAATTCGTTTAAATTTTTCCCATTAAATACTAGAATTATAGAAAAGTAATTTGCGAAAAGAATCGGCAGTAGAACGGAAACGTGTTGCAAACCGACTAGTTTTTTGCTAATAACTCTTGCATCCTTCGACCGACTTCTTCGACTAAGAGCTCGATGGAAAGCTTATCTGTTCCTCTTTCAGATGGCGTTAACACGTCTTACGAAAAGTCGTAAGAAATAACATTTTTTGGATCAAAACTAAAATATCCTCGAAATCATTGAAGAAGAAGTACTTTATCAGACGAAAATATGCCTTATCTAATAAGAGACATTTAAATTTTTTTAATTGCAGAAATGGGTGGCATTTTATTCAGAGTTAATAGTTTTTCACATGAACAAAAAATTGGTTTAATTTTTTCCCATTAAATACCTGAATTATAGAAAAGTACTTTGCGAAAAGAATCGGCAGTAGGATGGAAACGTGTTGACCACCGATTAGTTTTTTGCTAATAACTGTTGCATCCTTCGACCGACTTCTTCGACTAAGAGCTCGATGGAAAGCTTATCTGTTCCTCTTTCAGATGGCATTAACATATTTTACGAAAAGTCATAAGAAATAAAACTTTTTTTAAGAAAACTAAAATATCCTCGAAATCATTGCTAATAACTCTTGCATCCTTCGACCGACTTCTTCGACTAAGAGCTCGATGGAAAGCTTATCTGTTCCTCTTTCAGATGGCATTAACATATTTTACGAAAAGTCATAAGAAATAAAACTTTTTTGAAGATAACTAAAATATCGTCGAAATCATTAAAGACGAAGTACATTATCAGACGAAAATATGCCGTTTCTAATAAGAGACTTTTAAATTTTTTTATTGCATAAATGGGTGGCATTTTATTCAGAATTAATAGTTTTTTAGGTGGACCAAAAATTCGTTTAATATTTCCCCATTAAATACTAGAATTATAGAAAAGTACTTTGCGAAAACAATCGGCAGTAGGACGGAAACGTGTTGACCACTGATTTTTTTGATCAAAACTAAAATATCCTCGAAATCATTGAAGAAGAAGTTCGTTATCAGACGAAAATATGCCTTATCTTATCAGGGACATTTAAATTTTTTTAATTGCATAAATGGGTGGCATTTTATTCAGAATTAATAGTTTTTTAGGTGGACCAAAAATTCGTTTAATATTTTCCCATTAAATACTAGAATTATAGAAAAGTACTTTGCGAAAACAATCGGCAGTAGGACGGAAACGTGTTGACCACTGATTTTTTTGATCAAAACTAAAATATCCTCGAAATCATTGAAGACGAAGTACCTTATCAGACGAAAATATGCCTTATCTAATCAGGGACATTTAAATTTTTTTAATTGCATAAATGGGTGGCATTTTATTCAGAATGAATAGTTTTTTATATAGACCAAAAATTCGTTTAATGTTTTCCCATTAAATACTTTAATTATAGAAAAGTACTTTGCGAAAAGAATCGGCAGTAGGACGGAATCGTGTTGACCATCGATTAGTTTTTTGCTAATAACTCTTGCATACTTCGACCGACTTCTTCGACTAAAGGCTCGATGGAAAGCTTATCTGGTCCTCTTCCAGATGGCATTAACATATTTTACGAAAAGTCATAAGAAATAAAATTTTTTTGATCAAAACTAAAATATCCTCGAAATCATTAAAGAAGAAGTACCTTATCAGACGGAAATATGCCTTATCCTATAAGAGACATTTAAATTTTTTTTAATTGCATAAATGGGCGGCATTTTATTCAGAATTAATAGTTTTTAACATGGACAAAAAATTCGTTTAATTTTTTCCCATTAAATACTAGAATTATTGAAAAGTACTTTGCGAAAAGAATCGGCAGTAGGACGGAATCGTGTTGACCATCGATTAGTTTTTTGCTAATAACTCTTGCATCCTTCGACATACTTCTTCGACTAAGAGTTCGATGGAAAGCTTATCTGGTCCTCTTCCAGTAGGACTTCTTCGACTAAGAGCTCGATGGAAAGCTTATCTGTTCCTCTTTCAGATGGCATTAACATATTTTACGAAAAGTCGTAAGAAATAAAATTTTTTGGATCCAAACTAAAATATCCTCGAAATCATTGAAGAAGAAGTACGTTATCAGACGAAAATATGCCTTATCTAATCAGGGACATTTAAATTTTTTTAATTGCATAAATGGGTGGCATTTTATTCAGAATTAATAGTTTTTTAGATGGAGCAAAAATTCGTTTATTTTTTTCCCATTAAATAGTAGAATTATAGAAAAGTACTTTGCGAAAACAATCGGCAGTAGGACGGAAACGTGTTGACCACCGATTAGTTTTTTGCTAATAACTCTTGCATCCTTCGACAGACTTCTTCGACTAACAGCTCGATGGAAAGCTTATCTGGTCCTCTTCCAGATGGCATTAACATATATAACGAAAAGTCGTCAGAAATAAAATTTTTTTTATCAAAACTAAAATATCCTCGAAATCATTGAAGAAGAAGTACCTTATCAGACGAAAATATGCCTTATCTAATCAGGGACATTTAAATTTTTTTAATTGCATAAATGGGTGGCATTTTATTCAGAATTAATAGTTTTTTAGATGGACCAAAAATTCGTTTAGTATTTTCCCATTAAATACTATAATTATAGAAAAGTACTTTGCGAAAAGAATCGGCAGTAGGAGGGAATCGTGTTGACCATCGATATGTTTTTTGCTAATAACTATTGCATCCTTCGACAGTCTTCTTCGACTAAGAGCTCGATGGAAAGCTTATCTGGTCCTCTTCCAGTAGGACTTCTTCGACTAAGAGCTCGATGGAAAGCTTATCTGTTCCTCTTTCAGATGGCATTAACATATTTTACGAAAAGTCGTAAGAAATAAAATTTTTTTGATCAAAACTAAAATATCCTCGAAATCATTGAAGAAGAAGTACGTTATCAGACGAAAATATGCCTTATCTAATCAGGGACATTTAAATTTTTTTAATTGCATAAATGGGTGGCATTTTATTCAGAATTAATAGTTTTTTAGGTGGACCAAAAATTCGTTTAATATTTTCCCATCAAATACTAGAATTATAGAAAAGTACTTTGCGAAAACAATCGGCAGTAGGACGGAAACGTGTTGACCACCGATTAGTTTTTTGCTAATAACTCTTGCATCCTTCGACAGACTTCTTCGACTAATAGCTCGATGGAAAGCTTATCTGGTCCTCTTCCAGATGGCATTAACATATATAACGAAAAGTCGTCAGAAATAAAATTTTTTTTATCAAAACTAAAATATCATCGAAATCATTGAAGAAGAAGTACCTTATCAGACGGAAGTATGCCTTATCCTATAAGAGACATTTAAATTTTTTTAATTGCATAAATGGGTGGCATTTTATTCAGAATTAATAGTTTTTTAGATGGACCAAAAATTCGTTTAGTATTTTCCCATTAAATACTATAATTATAGAAAAGTACTTTGCGAAAAGAATCGGCAGTAGGAGGGAATCGTGTTGACCATCGATATGTTTTTTGCTAATAACTATTGCATCCTTCGACAGTCTTCTTCGACTAAGAGCTCGATGGAAAGCTTATCTGGTCCTCTTCCAGTAGGACTTCTTCGACTAAGAGCTCGATGGAAAGCTTATCTGTTCCTCTTTCAGATGGCATTAACATATTTTACGAAAAGTCGTAAGAAATAAAATTTTTTTGATCAAAACTAAAATATCCTCGAAATCATTGAAGAAGAAGTACGTTATCAGACGAAAATATGCCTTATCTAATCAGGGACATTTAAATTTTTTTAATTGCATAAATGGGTGGCATTTTATTCAGAATTAATAGTTTTTTAGGTGGACCAAAAATTCGTTTAATATTTTCCCATTAAATACTAGAATTATAGAAAAGTACTTTGCGAAAACAATCGGCAGTAGGACGGAAACGTGTTGACCACTGATTTTTTTGATCAAAACTAAAATATCCTCGAAATCATTGAAGAAGAAGTACGTTATCAGACGAAAATATGCCTTATCTTATCAGGGACATTTAAATTTTTTTAATTGCATAAATGGGTGGCATTTTATCCAGAATTAATAGTTTTTTACATGGACAAAAAATTCGTTTAAATTTTTCCCATTAAATACTAGAATTATAGAAAAGTAATTTGCGAAAAGAATCGGCAGTAGAACGGAAACGTGTTGCAAACCGACTAGTTTTTTGCTAATAACTCTTGCATCCTTCGACCGACTTCTTCGACTAAGAGCTCGATGGAAAGCTTATCTGTTCCTCTTTCAGATGGCGTTAACACGTCTTACGAAAAGTCGTAAGAAATAACATTTTTTGGATCAAAACTAAAATATCCTCGAAATCATTGAAGAAGAAGTACTTTATCAGACGAAAATATGCCTTATCTAATAAGAGACATTTAAATTTTTTTAATTGCAGAAATGGGTGGCATTTTATTCAGAGTTAATAGTTTTTCACATGAACAAAAAATTGGTTTAATTTTTTCCCATTAAATACCTGAATTATAGAAAAGTACTTTGCGAAAAGAATCGGCAGTAGGACGGAAACGTGTTGACCACCGATTAGTTTTTTGCTAATAACTGTTGCATCCTTCGACCGACTTCTTCGACTAAGAGCTCGATGGAAAGCTTATCTGTTCCTCTTTCAGATGGCATTAACATATTTTACGAAAAGTCATAAGAAATAAAACTTTTTTTAAGAAAACTAAAATATCCTCGAAATCATTGCTAATAACTCTTGCATCCTTCGACCGACTTCTTCGACTAAGAGCTCGATGGAAAGCTTATCTGTTCCTCTTTCAGATGGCATTAACATATTTTACGAAAAGTCATAAGAAATAAAACTTTTTTGAAGATAACTAAAATATCGTCGAAATCATTAAAGACGAAGTACATTATCAGACGAAAATATGCCGTTTCTAATAAGAGACTTTTAAATTTTTTTATTGCATAAATGGGTGGCATTTTATTCAGAATTAAAAGTTTTTTAGGTGGACCAAAAATTCGTTTAATATTTTCCCATTAAATACTAGAATTATAGAAAAGTACTTTGCGAAAACAATCGGCAGTAGGACGGAAACGTGTTGACCACTGATTTTTTTGATCAAAACTAAAATATCCTCGAAATCATTGAAGAAGAAGTTCGTTATCAGACGAAAATATGCCTTATCTTATCAGGGACATTTAAATTTTTTTAATTGCATAAATGGGTGGCATTTTATTCAGAATTAATAGTTTTTTAGGTGGACCAAAAATTCGTTTAATATTTTCCCATTAAATACTAGAATTATAGAAAAGTACTTTGCGAAAACAATCGGCAGTAGGACGGAAACGTGTTGACCACTGATTTTTTTGATCAAAACTAAAATATCCTCGAAATCATTGAAGAAGAAGTACGTTATCAGACGAAAATATGCCTTATCTTATCAGGGACATTTAAATTTTTTTAATTGCATAAATGGGTGGCATTTTATCCAGAATTAAAAGTTTTTTACATGGACAAAAAATTCGTTTATATTTTTCCCATTAAATACTAGAATTATAGAAAAGTAATTTGCGAAAAGAATCGGCAGTAGAACGGAAACGTGTTGCAAACCGACTAGTTTTTTGCTAATAACTCTTGCATCCTTCGACCGACTTCTTCGACTAAGAGCTCGATGGAAAGCTTATCTGTTCCTCTTTCAGATGGCGTTAACACGTCTTACGAAAAGTCGTAAGAAATAACATTTTTTGGATCAAAACTAAAATATCCTCGAAATCATTGAAGAAGAAGTACTTTATCAGACGAAAATATGCCTTATCTAATAAGATACATTTAAATTTTTTTAAGTGCATAAATGGATGGCATTTTATTCAGAGTTAATAGTTTTTCACATGAACAAAAAATTGGTTTAATTTTTTCCCATTAAATATTAGAATTATAGAAAAGTACTTTGCGAAAAGAATTGGCAGAAGGATGGAATCTTGTTGACCACCGATTAGTTTTTTGCTAATATCTCTTGTATCCTTTGACCCACTTCTTCAACTAAGAGCTCGATGGAAAGCTTATCTGTTCCTCTTTCAGATGGCATTAGCATATTTTACGAAAAGTCATAAGAAATAAAGTTTTTTTGATCAAAACTAAAATATCGTCGAAATCATTAAAGAAGAAGTACATTATCAGACGAAAATATGCCGTTTCTAATAAGAGACTTTTAAATTTTTTTATTGCATAAATGGGCGGCATTTTATTTAGAATTAATAGTTTTTTACATGGACAAAAAATTCGTTTATTTTATTAGAATTATAGAAAAGTACTTCGCGAAAAGAATCGGCAGTAGGACGGAAACGTGTTGACCACCTATTAGTTTTTTGCTAATAACTCTTGCATCCTTCGACCGACTTCTTCGACTAATAGCTCGATGGAAAGCTTATCTGTTCCTCAATCAGATGGCATTGACATATTTTACGAACAGTCATAAGAAATAAAACCTTTTTTGAACAAAACTAAAATACCCTCGAAATCATTGAAGAAGAAGTACCTTATCAGACGAAAATATGCCTTATCTAATGAGAGACATTTAAATTTTTTTAATTGCATTAATGGGCGGCACTTTATTCAAAATTAATAGTTTTTTACATGGCCAAAAAAATCGTTTAATTTTTTTCCCATTAAATACTAGAATTATAGAAAAGTACTATGCGAAAAGAATCGGCAGTAGGACGGAATTGTGATCACCACCGACTAGTTTTTTGCTAATAACTCTTGCATCCTTCGACCGACTTCTTCGACTAATAGCTCGATGGAAAGCTTATCTGTTCCTCAATCAGATGGCATTGACATATTTTACGAACAGTCATAAGAAATAAAACCTTTTTTGAACAAAACTAAAATACCCTCGAAATCATTGAAGAAGAAGTACCTTATCAGACGAAAATATGCCTTATCTAATGAGACACATTTAAATTTTTTTTAATTGCATAAATGGGCGGCATTTTATTCAGAATTAATAGTTTTTTACATGGCCAAAAAAATCGTTTAATTTTTTCCCATTAAATACTAGAATTATAGAAAAGTACTATGCGAAAAGAATCGGCAGTAGGACGGAATTGTGATCACCACCGACTAGTTTTTTGCTAATAACTCTTGCATCCTTCGACCGACTTCTTCGACTAAAAGCTCGATGGAAAGCTTATCTGTTCCTCTTTCAGATGTCATTAATATATTTTACGAAAAGTCATAAGAAATAAAACTTTTTGATCAAAACTAAAATATCCTTGAAATCATTGAAGAAGAAGTACCTTATCAGACGAAAATATGCCTTATCTAATGAGAGACATTTAAATTTTTTTAATTGCATTAATGGGCGGCACTTTATTCAAAATTAATAGTTTTTTACATGGCCAAAAAAATCGTTTAATTTTTTCCCATTAAATACTAGAATTATAGAAAAATACTATGCGAAAAGTATCGGCAGTAGGACGGAATTGTGATCACCACCGATTAGTTTTTTGCTAATAACTCTTGCATCCTTCGACCGACTTCTTCGACTAAGAGCTCGATGGAAAGCTTATCTGTTCATCTTTCAGATGGCATTAACACATTTTACGAAAAGTCGTAAGAAATAAAATTTTTTGGATCAAAACTAAAATATCCTCGAAATCATTGAAGAAGAAGTACTTTATCAGACGAAAATATGCCTTATCTAATAAGAGACATTTAAATTTTTTTAATTGCAGAAATGGGTGGCATTTTATTAAGAGTTAATAGTTTTTCACATGAACAAAAAATAGGTTAAATTTTTTCCCATTAAATACTAGTGTTATAGAAAAGTACTTTGCGAAAAGAATCGGCAGTAGGACGGAAACGTGTTGACCACCGATTAGTTTTTTGCTAATAACTGTTGCATCCTTCGACCGACTTCTTCGACTAAGATCTCAATGGAAAGCTTATCTGTTCCTCTTTCAGATGGCATTAACATATTTTACGAAAAGTCATAAGAAATACAACTTTTTTGAAGAAAACTAAAATATCCTCGAAATCATTGCTAATAACTCTTGCATCCTTCGACCGACTTCTTCGACTAAGAACTCGATGGAAAGCTTATCTGTTCCTCTTTCAGATGGCATTAACATATTTTACAAAAAGTCGTAAGAAATAAAATTTTTTTGATCAAAACTTAAATATCCTCGAAATCATTGAAGAAGAAGTACCTTATCAGACGGAAATATGCTTTATCTAATAGGAGACATTTAAATTTTTTTAATTGCATAAATGGGCGGCATTTTATTCAGAATTAATAGTTTTTTACATGGCCAAAAAATAGGTTAAATTTTTTCCCATTAAATACTAGTGTTATAGAAAAGTACTTTGCGAAAACAATCGGCAGTAGGACGGAAACGTGTTGACCACCGATTAGTTTTTTGCTAATAACTCTTGCATCCTTCGACCGACTTCTTCGACCGACTTCTTCGACTAAAAGCTCGATGGAAAGCTTATCTGTTCCTCTTTCAGATGGCATTAACATATTTTACAAAAAGTCTTAAGAAATAAAATTTTTTTGATCAAAACTTAAATATCCTAGAAATCATTGAAGAAAAAGTACCTTATCAGACGGAAATATGCCTAATCTAATAAAACACATTTAAATTTTTTTAATTGCATCAATGGGCGGCATTTTATTCAGAATTAATAGTTTTTTACATGGACAAAAAATTCGTTAAATTTTTTCCCATTAAACACTAGAATTATAGAAAAGTACTTTGCGAAAAGAATCGGCAGTAGGATGGAATCGTGTTGACCATCGATTAGTTTTTTTGCTAATAACTCTTGCATACTTCGACCGACTTCTTCGACTAAGAACTCGATGGAAAGCTTATCTGTTCCTCTTTCAGAGGGCATTAACATATTTTACGAAAAGTCATAAGGAATAAAATTTTTTTGATAAAAACTAAAATATCGTCGAAATCATTGAAGAAGAAGTACCTTATCAGACGAAAATATACCTTATCTAATTAGAGACATTTAAATTTATTAATTGCATAAATGGGCGGCATTCTATTTAGAATTAATAGTTTTTTACATGGATAAAAAATTCGTTTAATTTTTTCCCATTAAATATTAGAATTATAGAAAAGTACTTTGCGAAAAGAATTGGCAGAAGGACGGAATCGTGTTGACCACCGATTAGTTTTTTGCTAATATCTTTTGTATCCTTTGACCCACTTCTTCGACTAAGAGCTCGATGGAAAGCTCATCTGTTCCTCTTTCAGATGGCAATAACATATTTAACGAAAAGTCGTAAGAAATAAAGTTTTTTTGATGAAAACTAAAATATCCTCGAAATCATTAAAGAAGAAGAACATTATCAGACGAAAATATGCCGTATCTAATAAGAGACTTTTAAATTTTTTTATTGCATAAATGGGCGGCATTTTATTTAGAATTAATAGTTTTTTACATGGACAAAAAATTCGTTTAATTTTATTAGAATTATAGAAAAGTACTTCGCGAAAAGAATCGGCAGTAGGACGGAAACGTGTTGACCACCTATAAGTTTTTTGCTAATAACTCTTGCATCCTTCGACCGACTTCTTCGACTAAGAGCTCGATGGAAAGCTTACCTGTTCTTCTTTCAAATGGCATTAACATATTTAACGAAAACCCATTAAAAATACAATTTTTTTTATCAAGACTAAAATATCCTCGAAATCATTGAAGAAGAAGAACCTTATCAGACGAAAATATACCTTATTTAATAATAGACATTTAAATTTTTTTTAATTGCATAAATGGGCGGCATTTCATTCGGAATTAATAGTTCTTTATATGGACAAAAAATTAGTTTAATTTTTTCCCATTAAATACTAGAATTATTGAAAAGTACTTTGCGAAAAGAATCGGCAGTAGGACGGAATCGTGTTGACCACCGATTAGTTCTTTGCTAATAACTCTTGCATCCTTTAACCGACTTGTTTGAGTGAAAGCTCGATGGAAAGCTTATCTGTTCCTCTTTCAGATGACATTAACATATTTTTCGAAAAGTCATAAGAAATAAAACTTTTTTGATCAAAACTAAAATATCTTCGAAATCATTGAAGAAGAACTACCTTATCAGACGAAAATATGCCGTATCTAATAAGAGACATTTAAATTTTTTTAATTGCATTAATGGGCAGTACTTTATTCAGAATTAATAGTTTTTTACATGGACAAAAAATTCGTTTAATTTTTTCCCATTAAATACTAGAATTATAGAAAAGTACTTTGCGAAAAGAATCGGCAGTAGGACGGAAACGTGTTGGCCACCGATTAGTTTTTTGCAAATAACTGTTGCATACTTCGACCGACTTCTTCGACTAAGAGCTCGATGGAAAGCTTACTTGTTCTTCTTTCAAATGGCATTAACATATTTTACGAAAACCCATTAAAAATACAATTTTTTTTATCAAAACTAAAATATCCTCGAAATCATGGAAGAAGAAGTACCTTATCAGACGAAAATATACCTTATCTAATAATAGACATTTAAATTTTTTTTAAATGCATAAATGGGCGGCATTTCATTCGGAATTAATAGTTTTTTACATGGACAAAAAATTCGTTTAATTTTTTCCCATTAAATACTAGAATTATAGAAAAGTACTTTGCGAAAAGAATTGGCAGTAGGACGGAATCGTGTTGACCACCGATTGGTGTTTTGCTAATAACTGTTGCATCCTTCGACCGACTTCTTCGACTAAGAGCTCGATGGAAAGCTTATCTGGTCCTCTTCCAGATGGCATTAACATATTTTACGAAAAGTCATAAGAAATAAAACTTTTTTGAAGAAAACTAAAATATCCTCGAAATCATTGCTAATAACTCTTGCATCCTTCGACCGACTTCTTCGACTAAGAACTCGATGGAAAGCTTTTCTGTTCCTCTTTCAGATGGCATTAAAATATTTTACAAAAAGTCGTAAGAAATAAAATTTTTTTGATAAAAACTAAAATATCCTTGAAATCATTGAAGAAGAAGTACCTTATCAGACGAGAATATGCCTTATCTTATGAGACACATTTAAATTTTTTTTAATTGCATTAATGGGCGGCACTTTATTCAAAATTAATAGTTTTTTACATGGCCAAAAAAATCGTTTAATTTTTTCCCATTAAATACTAGAATTATAGAAAAGTACTATGCGAAAAGAATCGGCAGTAGGACGGAATTGTGATCACCACCGATTAGTTTTTTGCTAATAACTCTTGCATCCTTCGACCGACTTCTTCGACTAAAAGCTCGATGGAAAGCTTATCTGTTCCTCTTTCAGATGTCATTAATATATTTTACGAAAAGTCATAAGAAATAAAACTTTTTTGATCAAAACTAAAATATCCTTGAAATCATTGAAGAAGAAGTACCTTATCAGACGAAAATATGCCTTATCTAATGAGAGACATTTAAATTTTTTTAATTGCATTAATGGGCGGCACTTTATTCAAAATTAATAGTTTTTTACATGACCAAAAAAATCGTTTAATTTTTTCCCATTAAATACTAGAATTATAGAAAAATACTATGCGAAAAGTATCGGCAGTAGGACGGAATTGTGATCACCACCGATTAGTTTTTTGCTAATAACTCTTGCATCCTTCGACCGACTTCTTCGGCTAAAAGCTCGATGAAAAGCTTATCTGTTCCTCTTTCAGATGGCATTAACATATTTTACAAAAAGTCGTAAGAAATAAAATTTTTTTGATCAAAACTTAAATATCCTCGAAATCATTGAAGAAGAAGTACCTTATCAGACGGAAATATGCTTTATCTAATAGGAGACATTTAAATTTTTTTTAATTGCATAAATGGGCGGCATTTTATTCAGAATTAATAGTGTTTTACATGGACAAAATACTCGTTTAATTTTTTCCCATTAAATACTAGACTTATAGAAAAGTACTTTGCGAAAATAATCGGCAGTAGGACGAAAACGTATTGACCACCGATTAGTTTTTTGCTAACAACTCTTGCATCCTTCGACCGACTTCTTCGACTAAGAGCTCGATGGAAAGCTTATCTGTTCATCTTTCAGATGGCATTAACATATTTTACGAAAAGTCATAACAAATAAAACTTTTTTGATCAAACTTAAAATATCCTCGAAATCATTGAAGAAGAAGTACCGTATCAGACGAATATATGCCATATCTAATAAGATACATTCAAATTTTTTTAAATGCATAAATGGGTGGCATTTTATTCAGAATTAATAGTTTTTTACATGGACAAAAAATTCGTTTAAATTTTTCCTATAAAATACTAGAATTATAGAAAAGTAATTTGCGAAAAGAATCGGCAGTACTAGTTTTTTGTTAATAACTCTTGCATCCTTCGACCGACTTCTTCGACTAAGAGCTCGATGGAAAGCTTATCTGTTCATCTTTCAGATGGCATTAACACATTTTACGAAAAGTCGTAAGAAATAAAATTTTTTGGATCAAAACTAAAATATCCTCGAAATCATTGAAGAAGAAGTACTTTATCAGACGAAAATATGCCTTATCTAATAAGAGACATTTAAATTTTTTTAATTGCAGAAATGGGTGGCATTTTATTAAGAGTTAATAGTTTTTCACATGAACAAAAAAATAGGTTAAATTTTTTCCCATTAAATACTAGTATTATAGAAAAGTACTTTGCGAAAAGAATCGGCAGTAGGACGGAAACGTGTTGACCACCGATTAGTTTTTTGCTAATAACTGTTGCATCCTTCGACCGACTTCTTCGACTAAGATCTCAATGGAAAGCTTATCTGTTCCTCTTTCAGATGGCATTAACATATTTTACGAAAAGTCATAAGAAATACAACTTTTTTGAAGAAAACTAAAATATCCTCGAAATCATTGCTAATAACTCTTGCATCCTTCGACCGACTTCTTCGACTAAGAACTCGATGGAAAGCTTATCTGTTCCTCTTTCAGATGGCATTAAAATATTTTACAAAAAGTCGTAAGAAATAAAATTTTTTTGATAAAAACTAAAATATCGTCGGAATCATTGAAGAAGAAGTACATTATCAGACGAAAATATACCTTATCTAATTAGAGACATTTAAATTTATTAATTGCATAAATGGGCGGCATTCTATTTAGAATTAATAGTTTTTTACATGGATAAAAAATTCGTTTAATTTTTTCCCATTAAATATTAGAATTATAGAAAAGTACTTTGCGAAAAGAATTGGCAGAAGGACGGAATCGTGTTGACCACCGATTAGTTTTTTGCTAATATCTTTTGTATCCTTTGACCCACTTCTTCGACTAAGAGCTCGATGGAAAGCTCATCTGTTCCTCTTTCAGATGGCAATAACATATTTAACGAAAAGTCGTAAGAAATAAAGTTTTTTTGATCAAAACTAAAATATCCTCGAAATCATTAAAGAAGAAGAACATTATCAGACGAAAATATGCCGTATCTAATAAGAGACTTTTAAATTTTTTTATTGCATAAATGGGCGGCATTTTATTTAGAATTAATAGTTTTTTACATGGACAAAAAATTCGTTTAATTTTATTAGAATTATAGAAAAGTACTTCGCGAAAAGAATCGGCAGTAGGACGGAAACGTGTTGACCACCTATAAGTTTTTTGCTAATAACTCTTGCATCCTTCGACCGACTTCTTCGACTAAGAGCTCGATGGAAAGCTTACCTGTTCTTCTTTCAAATGGCATTAACATATTTTACGAAAAGTCATAACAAATAAAACTTTTTTGATCAAACTTAAAATATCCTCGAAATCATTGAAGAAGAAGTACCGTATCAGACGAATATATGCCATATCTAATAAGATACATTCAAATTTTTTTAAATGCATAAATGGGTGGCATTTTATTCAGAATTAATAGTTTTTTACATGGACAAAAAATTCGTTTAAATTTTTCCTATAAAATACTAGATTTATAGAAAAGTAATTTGCGAAAAGAATCGGCAGTACTAGTTTTTTGTTAATAACTCTTGCATCCTTCGACCGACTTCTTCGACTAAGAGCTCGATGGAAAGCTTATCAGTTCATCTTTCAGATGGCATTAACACATTTTACGAAAAGTCGTAAGAAATAAAATTTTTTGGATCAAAACTAAAATATCCTCGAAATCATTGAAGAAGAAGTACTTTATCAGACGAAAATATGCCTTATCTAATAAGAGACATTTAAATTTTTTTAATTGCAGAAATGGGTGGCATTTTATTAAGAGTTAATAGTTTTTCACATGAACAAAAAAATAGGTTAAATTTTTTCCCATTAAATACTAGTATTATAGAAAAGTACTTTGCGAAAAGAATCGGCAGTAGGACGGAAACGTGTTGACCACCGATTAGTTTTTTGCTAATAACTGTTGCATCCTTCGACCGACTTCTTCGACTAAGATCTCAATGGAAAGCTTATCTGTTCCTCTTTCAGATGGCATTAACATATTTTACGAAAAGTCATAAGAAATACAACTTTTTTGAAGAAAACTAAAATATCCTCGAAATCATTGCTAATAACTCTTGCATCCTTCGACCGACTTCTTCGACTAAGAACTCGATGGAAAGCTTATCTGTTCCTCTTTCAGATGGCATTAAAATATTTTACAAAAAGTCGTAAGAAATAAAATTTTTTTGATAAAAACTAAAATATCGTCGGAATCATTGAAGAAGAAGTACCTTATCAGACGAAAATATACCTTATCTAATTAGAGACATTTAAATTTATTAATTGCATAAATGGGCGGCATTTTATTTAGAATTAATAGTTTTTTACATGGATAAAAAATTCGTTTAATTTTTTCCCATTAAATATTAGAATTATAGAAAAGTACTTTGCGAAAAGAATTGGCAGAAGGACGGAATCGTGTTGACCACCGATTAGTTTTTTGCTAATATCTTTTGTATCCTTTGACCCACTTCTTCGACTAAGAGCTCGATGGAAAGCTCATCTGTTCCTCTTTCAGATGGCAATAACATATTTAACGAAAAGTCGTAAGAAATAAAGTTTTTTTGATCAAAACTAAAATATCCTCGAAATCATTAAAGAAGAAGAACATTATCAGACGAAAATATGCCGTATCTAATAAGAGACTTTTAAATTTTTTTATTGCATAAATGGGCGGCATTTTATTTAGAATTAATAGTTTTTTACATGGACAAAAAATTCGTTTAATTTTATTAGAATTATAGAAAAGTACTTCGCGAAAAGAATCGGCAGTAGGACGGAAACGTGTTGACCACCTATAAGTTTTTTGCTAATAACTCTTGCATCCTTCGACCGACTTCTTCGACTAAGAGCTCGATAGAAAGCTTACCTGTTCTTCTTTCAAATGGCATTAACATATTTAACGAAAACCCATTAAAAATACAATTTTTTTTATCAAGACTAAAATATCCTCGAAATCATTGAAGAAGAAGAACCTTATCAGACGAAAATATACCTTATCTAATAATAGACATTTAAATTTTTTTTAATTGCATAAATGGGCGGCATTTCATTCGGAATTAATAGTTTTTTACATGGACAAAAAATTAGTTTAATTTTTTCCCATTAAATACTAGAATTATAGAAAAGTACTTTGCGAAAAGAATCGGCAGTAGGACGGAATCGTGTTTACCACCAATAAGTTCTTTGCTAATAACTCTTGCATCCTTTAACCGACTTGTTTGAGTAAAAGCTCGATGGAAAGCTTATCTGTTCCTCTTTCAGATGACATTAACATATTTTTCGAAAAGTCATAAGAAATAAAACTTTTTTGATCAAAACTAAAATATCTTCGAAATCATTGAAGAAGAACTACCTTATCAGACGAAAATATGCCGTATCTAATAAGAGACATTTAAATTTTTTTAATTGCATTAATGGGCAGTACTTTATTCAGAATTAATAGTTTTTTACATGGACAAAAAATTCGTTTAATTTTTTCCCATTAAATACTAGAATTATAGAAAAGTACTTTGCGAAAAGAATCGGCAGTAGGACGGAAACGTGTTGACCACCGATTAGTTTTTTGCAAATAACTGTTGCATACTTCGACCGACTTCTTCGACTAAGAGCTCGATGGAAAGCTTACTTGTTCTTCTTTCAAATGGCATTAACATATTTTACGAAAACCCATTAAAAATACAATTTTTTTTATCAAAACTAAAATATCCTCGAAATCATTGAAGAAGAAGTACCTTATCAGACGGAAATATACCTTATCTAATAATAGACATTTAAATTTTTTTTAATTGCATAAATGGGCGGCATTTCATTCGGAATTAATAGTTTTTTACATGGACAAAAAATTCGTTTAATTTTTTCCCATTAAATACTAGAATTATAGAAAAGTACTTTGCGAAAAGAATTGGCAGTAGGACGGAATCGTGTTGACCACCGATTGGTGTTTTGCTAATACCTGTTGCATCCTTCGACCGACTTCTTCGACTAAGAGCTCGATGGAAAGCTTATCTGGTCCTCTTCCAGATGGCATTAACATATTTTACGAAAAGTCATAAGAAATAAAACTTTTTTGAAGAAAACTAAAATATCCTCGAAATCATTGCTAATAACTCTTGCATCCTTCGACCGACTTCTTCGACTAAGAGCTCGATGGAAAGCTTTTCTGTTCCTCTTTCAGATGGCATTAAAATATTTTACAAAAAATCGTAAGAAATAAAATTTTTTTGATAAAAACTAAAATATCGTCGAAATCATTGAAGAAGAAGTACCTTATCTGACGAAAATATACCTTATCTAATGAGAGACATTTAAATTTATTAATGGCATAAATGGGCGGCATTCTATTCAGAATTAATAGTTTTTTACATGGACAAAAAATTCATTTAATTTTTTCCCATTAAATATTAGAATTATAGAAAAGTACTTTGCGAAAAGAATTGGCAGAAGGACGGAATCTTGTTGACCACCGATTAGTTTTTTGCTAATATCTCTTGTATCCTTTGACCCACTTCTTCAACTAAGAGCTCGATGGAAAGCTTATCTGTTCCTCTTTCAGATGGCATTAGCATATTTTACGAAAAGTCATAAGAAATAAAGTTTTTTTGATCAAAACTAAAATATCGTCGAAATCATTAAAGAAGAAGTACATTATCAGACGAAAATATGCCGTTTCTAATAAGAGACTTTTAAATTTTTTTATTGCATAAATGGGCGGCATTTTATTTAGAATTAATAGTTTTTTACATGGACAAAAAATTCGTTTATTTTATTAGAATTATAGAAAAGTACTTCGCGAAAAGAATCGGCAGTAGGACGGAATTGTGATCACCACCGATTAGTTTTTTGCTAATAACTCTTGCATCCTTCGACCGACTTCTTCGACAAAAAGCTCGATGGAAAGCTTATCTGTTCCTCTTTCAGTTGTCATTAATATATTTTACGAAAAGTCAAAAGAAATAAAACTTTTTTGATCAAAACTAAAATATCCTTGAAATCATTGAAGAAGAAGTACCTTATCAGACGAAAATATGCCTTATCTAATGAGAGACATTTAAATTTTTTTAATTGCATTAATGGGCGGCACTTTATTCAAAATTAATAGTTTTTTACATGGACAAAAAATTCGTTTAATTTTTTTCCATTAAATACTGGAATTATAGAAAAATACTATGCGAAAAGAATCGGCAGTAGGAAGGAATCGTGATCGCCACCGATTAGTTTTTTGCTAATAACTCTTGCATCCTTCGACCGACTTCTTCGGCTAAAAGCTCAATGAAAAGCTTATCTGTTCCTCTTTCAGATGGCATTAACATATTTTACAAAAAGTCGTAAGAAATAAAATTTTTTTGATCAAAACTTAAATATCCTCGAAATCATTGAAGAAGAAGTACCTTATCAGACGGAAATATGCTTTATCTAACAGGAGACATTTAAATTTTTTTTAATTGCATAAATGGGCGGCATTTTATTCAGAATAAATAGTGTTTTACATGGACAAAATACTCGTTTAATTTTTTCCCATTAAATACTAGACTTATAGAAAAGTACTTTGCGAAAATAATCGGCAGTAGGACGAAAACGTATTGACCACCGATTAGTTTTTTGCTAACAACTCTTGCATCCTTCGACCGACTTCTTCGACTAAGAGCTCGATGGAAAGCTTATCTGTTCATCTTTCAGATGGCATTAACATATTTTACGAAAAGTCATAACAAATAAAACTTTTTTGATCAAACTTAAAATATCCTCGAAATCATTGAAGAAGAAGTACCTTATCAGACGAATATATGCCGTATCTAATAAGATACATTCAAATTTTTTTAAATGCATAAATGGGTGGCATTTTATTCAGAATTAATAGTATTTTACATGGACAAAAAATTCGTTTAAATTTTTCCTATAAAATACTAGAATTATAGAAAAGTAATTTGCGAAAAGAATCGGCAGTAGAACGGAAACGTGTTGCAAACCGACTAGTTTTTTGTTAATAACTCTTGCATCCTTTGACCGACTTCTTCGACTAAGAGCTCGATGGAAAGCTTATCTGTTCATCTTTCAGATGGCATTAACACATTTTACGAAAAGTCGTAAGAAATAAAATTTTTTGGATCAAAACTAAAATATCCTCGAAATCATTGAAGAAGAAGTACTTTATCAGACGAAAATATGCCTTATCTAATAAGAGACATTTAAATTTTTTTAATTGCAGAAATGGGTGGCATTTTATTAAGAGTTAATAGTTTTTCACATGAACAAAAAATAGGTTAAATTTTTTCCCATTAAATACTAGTATTATAGAAAAGTACTTTGCGAAAAGAATCGGCAGTAGGACGGAAACGTGTTGACCACCGATTAGTTTTTTGCTAATAACTCTTGCATCCTTCGACCGACTTCTTCGACTAAGATCTCAATGGAAAGCTTATCTGTTCCTCTTTCAGTTGGCATTAACATATTTTACGAAAAGTCATAAGAAATACAACTTTTTTGAAGAAAACTAAAATATCCTCGAAATCATTGCTAATAACTCTTGCATCCTTCGACCGACTTCTTCGACTAAGAACTCGATGGAAAGCTTATCTGTTCCTCTTTCAGATGGCATTAAAATATTTTACAAAAAGTCGTAAGAAATAAAATTTTTTTGATAAAAACTAAAATATCGTCGAAATCATTGAAGAAGAAGTACCTTATCAGACGAAAATATACCTTATCTAATTAGAGACATTTAAATTTATTAATTGCATAAATGGGCGGCATTCTATTCAGAATTAATAGTTTTTTACATGGATAAAAAATTCGTTTAATTTTTTCCCATTAAATATTAGAATTATAGAAAAGTACTTTGCGAAAAGAATTGGCAGAAGGACGGAATCGTGTTGACCACCGATTAGTTTTTTGCTAATATCTTTTGTATCCTTTGACCCACTTCTTCGACTAAGAGCTCGATGGAAAGCTCATCTGTTCCTCTTTCAGATGGCAATAACATATTTAACGAAAAGTCGTAAGAAATAAAGTTTTTTTGATCAAAACTAAAATCTCCTCGAAATCATTAAAGAAGAAGAACATTATCAGACGAAAATATGCCGTATCTAATAAGAGACTTTTAAATTTTTTTATTGCATACATGGGCGGCATTTTATTTAGAATTAATAGTTTTTTACATGGACAAAAAATTCGTTTAATTTTATTAGAATTATAGAAAAGTACTTCGCGAAAAGAATCGGCAGTAGGACGGAAACGTGTTGACCACCTATAAGTTTTTTGCTAATAACTCTTGCATCCTTCGACCGACTTCTTCGACTAAGAGCTCGATGGAAAGCTTACCTGTTCTTCTTTCAAATGGCATTAACATATTTTACGAAAACCCATTAAAAATACAATTTTTTTTATCAAGACTAAAATATCCTCGAAATCATTGAAGAAGAAAAACCTTATCAGACGAAAATATACCTTATCTAATAATAGACATTTAAATTTTTTTTAATTTCATAAATGGGCGGCATTTCATTCGGAATTAATAGTTTTTTATCATTGCTAATAACTCTTGCATCCTTCGACCGACTTCTTCGACTAAGAACTCGATGGAAAGCTTATCTGTTCCTCTTTCAGATGGCATTAAAATATTTTACAAAAAGTCGTAAGAAATAAAATTTTTTTGATAAAAACTAAAATATCGTCGAAATCATTGAAGAAGAAGTACCTTATCAGACGAAAATATACCTTATCTAATAAGAGACATTTAAATTTATTAATTGCATAAATGGGCGGCATTCTATTCAGAATTAATAGTTTTTTACATGGATAAAAAATTCGTTTAATTTTTTCCCATTAAATATTAGAATTATAGAAAAGTACTTTGCGAAAAGAATTGGCAGAAGGACGGAATCGTGTTGACCACCGATTAGTTTTTTGCTAATATCTTTTGTATCCTTTGACCCACTTCTTCGACTAAGAGCTCGATGGAAAGCTCATCTGTTCCTCTTTCAGATGGCAATAACATATTTAACGAAAAGTCGTAAGAAATAAAGTTTTTTTGATCAAAACTAAAATCTCCTCGAAATCATTAAAGAAGAAGAACATTATCAGACGAAAATATGCCGTATCTAATAAGAGACTTTTAAATTTTTTTATTGCATACATGGGCGGCATTTTATTTAGAATTAATAGTTTTTTACATGGACAAAAAATTCGTTTAATTTTATTAGAATTATAGAAAAGTACTTCGCGAAAAGAATCGGCAGTAGGACGGAAACGTGTTGACCACCTATAAGTTTTTTGCTAATAACTCTTGCATCCTTCGACCGACTTCTTCGACTAAGAGCTCGATGGAAAGCTTACCTGTTCTTCTTTCAAATGGCATTAACATATTTTACGAAAACCCATTAAAAATACAATTTTTTTTATCAAGACTAAAATATCCTCGAAATCATTGAAGAAGAAAAACCTTATCAGACGAAAATATACCTTATCTAATAATAGACATTTAAATTTTTTTTAATTTCATAAATGGGCGGCATTTCATTCGGAATTAATAGTTTTTTATCATTGCTAATAACTCTTGCATCCTTCGACCGACTTCTTCGACTAAGAACTCGATGGAAAGCTTATCTGTTCCTCTTTCAGATGGCATTAAAATATTTTACAAAAAGTCGTAAGAAATAAAATTTTTTTGATAAAAACTAAAATATCGTCGAAATCATTGAAGAAGAAGTACCTTATCAGACGAAAATATACCTTATCTAATTAGAGACATTTAAATTTATTAATTGCATAAATGGGCGGCATTCTATTCAGAATTAATAGTTTTTTACATGGATAAAAAATTCGTTTAATTTTTTCCCATTAAATATTAGAATTATAGAAAAGTACTTTGCGAAAAGAATTGGCAGAAGGACGGAATCGTGTTGACCACCGATTAGTTCTTTGCTAATAACTCTTGCATCCTTTAACCGACTTGTTTGAGTAAAAGCTCGATGGAAAGCTTATCTGTTCCTCTTTCAGATGACATTAACATATTTTTCGAAAAGTCGTAAGAAATAAAACTTTTTTGATCAATACTAAAATATCTTCGAAATCATTGAAGAAGAACTACCTTATCAGACGAAAATATGCGGTATCTAATAAGAGACATTTAAATTTTTTTAATTGCATTAATGGGCAGTACTTTATTCAGAATTAATAGTTTTTTACATGGACAAAAAATTCGTTTAATTTTTTCCCATTAAATACTAGAATTATAGAAAAGTACTTTGCGAAAAGAATCGGCAGTACGACGGAAACGTGTTGACCACCGATTAGTTTTTTGCAAATAACTGTTGCATACTTCGACCGACTTCTTCGACTAAGAGCTCGATGGAAAGCTTACCTGTTCTTCTTTCAAATGGCATTAACATATTTTACGAAAACCCATTAAAAATACAATTTTTTTTATCAAAACTAAAATATCCTCGAAATCATTGAAGAAGAAGTACCTTATCAGACGAAAATATACCTTATCTAATAATAGACATTTAAATTTATTTTAATTGCATAAATGGGCGGCATTTCATTCGGAATTAATAGTTTTTTACATGGACAAAAAATTCGTTTAATTTTTTCCCATTAAATACTAGAATTATAGAAAAGTACTTTGCGAAAAGAATTGGCAGTAGGACGGAATCGTGTTGACCACCGATTGGTGTTTTGCTAATAACTCTTGCATCCTTCGACCGACTTCTTCGACTAAGAGCATCAGATGGCATTAACATATTTTACGAAAAGTCGTAAGAAATAAAACTTTTTCGATCAAAACTAAAATATCCTCGAAATCATTGAAGAGGAAGTACCTTATCAGACGAAAATATGCCTTATCTAATGAGAGACATTTAAATTTTTTTAATTGTATTAATGGGCAGCACTTTATTCAGAATTAATAGTTTTTTACATGGACAAAAAATTCGTTTAATTTTTTCCCATTAAATACTAGAATTATAGAAAAGTACTTTGCGAAAAGAATTGGCAGTAGGACGGAATCGTGTTGACCACCGATTGGTGTTTTGCTAATAACTGTTGCATCCTTCGACCGACTTCTTCGACTAAGAGCTCGATGGAAAGCTTATCTCTTCCTCTTTCAGATGGCATTAACATATTTTACGAAAAGTCATAAGAAATAAAACTTTTTTGAAGAAAACTAAAATATCCTCGAAATCATTGCTAATAACTCTTGCATCCTTCGACCGACTTCTTCGACTAAGAGCTCGATGGAAAGCTTATCTGTTCCTCTTTCAGATGGCATTAACATAGTCGTAAGAAATACAATTTTTTTGATAAAAACTAAAATATCGTCGAAATCATTGAAGAAGAAGCACCTTATCAGACGAAAATATGCCTTATCTAATGAGAGACATTTAAATTTTTTTAATTGCGTTAATGGGCAGCACTTTATTCAGAATTAAAAGTTTTTTACATGGACAAAAAATTCGTTTAATTTTTTCGCATTAAATATTAGAATTATAGAAAAGTATTGACCACCGATTAGTTTTTTGCTAATAACTGTTGCATCCTTCGACCGACTTCTTCGACTAAGAGCTCGATGGAAAGCTTATATGTTCCTCTTTCAGATGGCATTAACATATTTCACGAAAAGTCATAAGAAATAAAACTTTTTTGAAGAAAACTAAAATATCCTCGAAATCATTGCTAATAACTCTTGCATCCTTCGACCGACTTCTTCGACTAAGAGCTCGATGGAAAGCTTATCTGTTCCTCTTTCAGATGGCATTAACATATTTTACAAAAAGTCGTAAGAAATAAAATTTTTTTGATCAAAACTAAAATATCCTCGAAATCATTGAAGAAGAAGTACCTTATCAGACGAAAATATGCCTTATCTAATGAGAGACATTTAAATTTTTTTTAATTGCATAAATGGGCGGCATTTTATTCAGAATTAATAGTTTTTTACATGGACAAAAAATTCGTTTAATTTTTTTGCATTAAATATTAGAATTATAGAAAAGTACTTTGCGAAAAGAATTGGCAGAAGGACGGAATCGTGTTGACCACCGATTAGTTTTTTGCTAATATCTCTTGTATCCTTTGACCCACCTCTTCGACTAAGAGCTCGATGGAAAACTTATCTGTTCCTCTTTCAGATGGTATTAACATATTTTACGAAAAGTCATAAGAAATAAAGTTTTTTTGATCACAACTAAAATATCCTCGAAATCATTAAAGAAGAAGTACATTATCAGACGAAAATATGCCGTATCTACTAAGAGACTTTTCAATTTTTTTATTGCATAAATGGGCGGCATTTTATTTAGAATTAATAGTTTTTTACATGGACAAGAAATTCGTTTAATTTTATTAGAATTATAAAAAAGTACTTCGCGAAAAGAATCGGCAGCAGGACGGAAACGTGTTGACCACCTATTAGTTTTTTGCTAATAACTCTTGCATCCTTCGACCGACTTCTTCGACTAAGAGCTCGATGGAAAGCTTACCTGTTCTTCTCTCAAATGGCATTATCATATTTTACGAAAACCCATGAGAAATACAATTTTTTTTATCAAAACTAAAATATCCTCGAAATCATTGAAGAAGAAGTACCTTATTAGACGAAAAAATACCTTATCTAATAATAGACATTTAAATTTTTTTAAATGCATAAATGGGCGGCATTTCATTCGGAATTTATAGTTTTTTATATGGACAAAAAATTCGTTTCATTTTTTCCCATTATATATTTGAATTATAGAAAAGTGCTTTGCGAAAAGAATTGGCAGTAGGACGGAATCGTGTTGACCACCGATTGGTTTTTTGCTAATAACTCTTGCATCACTCGACCGACTTCTTCGACTAAGAGCTCGATGGAAAGCTTATCATTTCCTCTTTCAGATGGCATTAATATATTTTGCGAAAAGTCGTAAGAACTACAATTTTTTGGATCAAAACTAAAATATTCTCGAAATCATTAAAGAAGAAGTACATTATCAGACGAAAATATGCCGTATCTAATAAGAGACTTTCAAATTTTTTCATTGCATAAATGGGTGGCATTTTATTCAGAATTAATAGTTTTTTACATGGACAAAAAATTCGTTTAATTTTTTCCCATTAAATACTAAAATTATACAAAAGTACTTTGCGAAAAGAATCGGCAGTAGGACGGAATCGTGTTGACCACCGATTAGTTCTTTGCTAATAACTCTTGCATCCTTCGACCGACTTCTTTGACTAAGAGCTCAATGGAAAGCTTATCTGTTCATCTTCCAGATGGCATTAACATATTTTACGAAAAGTCATAAGAAATAACATTTTTTTGATCAAAACTAAAATATCCTCGAAATCATTGAAGAAGAAGTACCTTATCAGACGAAAATATGCTTTATCTTGTAAGAGACATTTAAATTTTTTTTAATTGCATAAATGGGCAGCATTTTATTCAGAATTAATAGTGTTTTACATGGACAAAACATTCGTTTAATTTTTCCCATTACATATAAGACTTATAGAAAAGTACTTTGCGAAAACAATTGGCAGTAGGACGGAATCGTGATCACCACCGATTAGTTTTTTGCTAATAACTCTTGCATCCTTCGACCGACTTCTTCGACTAAAAGCTCGATGGAAAGCTTATCTGTTCATCTTTCAGATGGCATTAACATATTTTACGAAAAGTCAGAAGAAATAAAACTTTTTTGATCAAAACTAAAATATCCTCAAAATCATTGAAGAAGAAGTACCTTATCAGACGAATATATGCCGTATCTAATAAGATACATTCAAATTTTTTTAATTGCATAAATGGGCAGCATTTTATTCAGAATTAATAGTGTTTTACATGGACAAAACATTCGTTTAATTTTTCCCATTACATATAAGACTTATAGAAAAGTACTTTGCGAAAACAATTGGCAGTAGGACGGAATCGTGATCACCACCGATTAGTTTTTTGCTAATTACTCTTACATCCTTCGAACGACATCTTCGACTAAGAGCTCGAGGAAAGCTTATCGGTTCCTTTTTCAGATGGCATTAACAGATTCTACGAAATGTCGTAAGAAATAAAATTTTTTTGATCAAAACTAAAATATCCTCGAAATCATTGAAGAAGAAGTACCTAATCAGACGAAAATATGCCTTATCTAATTGGAGACATTTAAATTTTTTTAATTGCATAAATTGGCGGCATTTTATTCAGAATTAGTAGTTTTTAACATGGACAAAAAATTCGTTTAGTTTTTTCCCATTAAATACTAGAATTATAGAAAAGTACTTTGCGAAAAGAATTGGCAGTAGGACGGAATCGTGTTGACCACCGATTGAATTTTTGCTACTAACTCTTGCATCCTTCGACCGACTTCTTCGACTAAGAGCTCGATGGAAAGCTTGTATGTTCCTCTTTCAGATGGTATTAACATATTTTATGAAAAGTCGTAAGAAATAAAATTTTTTTGATCAAAACTAAAATATCCTCGAAATCATTGAAGAAGAAGTACCTTATCAGACGAAAATATCCCTTATCTAATAAGAGACATATAAATTTTTTTAATTGCATAAATGGGCCGCATTTTATTCAGAATTAATAGTGTTTTACATGGACAAAAAATTCGTTTAATTTTTTCCCATTAAATACTAGAATTATAGAAAAGTATTTTGCGAAAAGAATTGGCAGTAAGACGGAATCGTGTTGACCACCGATTAGTTTTTTGCTAATTACTCTTGCATCCTTCGACCGACATCTTCGACTAAGAGCTCGAGGAAAGCTTATCGGTTCCTTTTTCAGATGGCATTAACATATTTTACGAAAAGTCGTAAAAAATAAAATGTTTTTGATCAAAACTAAAATATCCTCGAAATCATTGAAGAAGAAGTACCTTATCAGACGAAAATATGCTTTATCTAATAAGAGACATTTAAATTTTTTTTAATTGTATAAATGGGCGCCATTTTATTCAGAATTGATAGTGTTTTACATGGACAAAAAATTCGTTTAATTTTTTCCCATTTAATACTAGAATTATAGAAATGTACCTTGCGAAAAGAATCGGCGGTAGGACGGAAACGTGTTGACCACCGATTAGTTTTTGCTAATATCTCTTGCATCCTACGACTGACTTCTTCGACTAAGAGCTCGATGGAAAGATTATCTGTTCCTCTTTCAGATTGCATTAACATATTTTACGAAAAGTCGTAAGAAATAAAACTTTTTTGATCAAATCTAAAATATCCTCGAAATCATTGAAGAAGAAGTACCTTATCAGACGAAAATATGCTTTATCTAATAAGAGACATTTAAATTTTTTTAATTGCATAAATGGGCGCCATTTTATTCAGAATTAATAGTTTTTTACATGGACAAAAAATTCGTTTGATTTTTTCACATTAAATATTAGAATTATAGAAAAGTACTTTGCGAAAAGTATCGGCATTAAGACGGAAACGTGTTGACCACCGATTAGTTTTTTGCTAATAACTCTTGCATCCTTCGACCGACTTCTTCGACTAAGAGCTCGATGGAAAGCTTATATGTTCCTCTTTCAGATGGCATTAACATATTTTACGAAAAGTCGTAAAAAATAAAATGTTTTTGATCAAAACTAAAATATCGTCGAAATCATTGAAGAAGAAGTACTTTATCAGACAAAAATATCCCTTATCTAATAAGAGACATACAAATTTTTTTAATTGCATAAATGGGCTGCATTCTATTCAGAATCAATACTTTTTTACATGGACAAAAAATTCGTTTAATTTTTTTTCATTAAATATTAGAATTATAGAAAAGTACTTTGCGAAAAGAATCGGCAGTAGGACGGAATCGTGTTGACCACCGATTAGTTTTTTGCTAATAACTCTTGCATCCTTCGACCGACTTCTTCGACTAAGAGCTCGATGGAAAGCTTATCTGTTCCTCTTTCAGATGGCATTAACATATTTTACGAAAAGTCGTAAAAAATAAAATGTTTTTGATCAAAACTTAAATATCCTCGAAATCATTGAAGAAAAAGCACCTTATCAGACGAAAATATCCCTTATCTAAAAAGAGACATATAAATTTTTTTAATTGCATAAATGGGCCGCATTTTATTCAGAATTAATAGTGCTTTACATGGACAAAAAAATCGTTTAATTTTTTCCCATTAAATACTAGAATTATAGAAAAGTACTTTGCGAAAAGAATCGGCAGTAGGACGGAATCGTGTTGACCACCGATTAGTTTTTTGCTAATAACTCTTGCATCCTTCGACCGACTTCTTCGACTAAGATTAGTTTTTTGCAAATAACTGTTGCATACTTCGACCGACTTCTTCGACTAAGAGCTCGATGGAAAGCTTACCTGTTCTTCTTTCAAATGGCATTAACATATTTTACGAAAACCCATTAAAAATACAATTTTTTTTATCAAAACTAAAATATCCTCGAAATCATTGAAGAAGAAGTACCTTATCAGACGAAAATATACCTTATCTAATAATAGACATTTAAATTTATTTTAATTGCATAAATGGGCGGCATTTCATTCGGAATTAATAGTTTTTTACATGGACAAAAAATTCGTTTAATTTTTTCCCATTAAATACTAGAATTATAGAAAAGTACTTTGCGAAAAGAATTGGCAGTAGGACGGAATCGTGTTGACCACCGATTGGTGTTTTGCTAATAACTCTTGCATCCTTCGACCGACTTCTTCGACTAAGAGCATCAGATGGCATTAACATATTTTACGAAAAGTCGTAAGAAATAAAACTTTTTCGATCAAAACTAAAATATCCTCGAAATCATTGAAGAGGAAGTACCTTATCAGACGAAAATATGCCTTATCTAATGAGAGACATTTAAATTTTTTTAATTGTATTAATGGGCAGCACTTTATTCAGAATTAATAGTTTTTTACATGGACAAAAAATTCGTTTAATTTTTTCCCATTAAATACTAGAATTATAGAAAAGTACTTTGCGAAAAGAATTGGCAGTAGGACGGAATCGTGTTGACCACCGATTGGTGTTTTGCTAATAACTGTTGCATCCTTCGACCGACTTCTTCGACTAAGAGCTCGATGGAAAGCTTATCTCTTCCTCTTTCAGATGGCATTAACATATTTTACGAAAAGTCATAAGAAATAAAACTTTTTTGAAGAAAACTAAAATATCCTCGAAATCATTGCTAATAACTTTTGCATCCTTCGACCGACTTCTTCGACTAAGAGCTCGATGGAAAGCTTATCTGTTCCTCTTTCAGATGGCATTAACATAGTCGTAAGAAATACAATTTTTTTGATAAAAACTAAAATATCGTCGAAATCATTGAAGAAGAAGCACCTTATCAGACGAAAATATGCCTTATCTAATGAGAGACATTTAAATTTTTTTAATTGCGTTAATGGGCAGCACTTTATTCAGAATTAAAAGTTTTTTACATGGACAAAAAATTCGTTTAATTTTTTCGCATTAAATATTAGAATTATAGAAAAGTATTGACCACCGATTAGTTTTTTGCTAATAACTGTTGCATCCTTCGACCGACTTCTTCGACTAAGAGCTCGATGGAAAGCTTATATGTTCCTCTTTCAGATGGCATTAACATATTTCACGAAAAGTCATAAGAAATAAAACTTTTTTGAAGAAAACTAAAATATCCTCGAAATCATTGCTAATAACTCTTGCATCCTTCGACCGACTTCTTCGACTAAGAGCTCGATGGAAAGCTTATCTGTTCCTCTTTCAGATGGCATTAACATATTTTACAAAAAGTCGTAAGAAATAAAATTTTTTTGATCAAAACTAAAATATCCTCGAAATCATTGAAGAAGAAGTACCTTATCAGACGAAAATATGCCTTATCTAATGAGAGACATTTAAATTTCATTCGGAATTTATAGTTTTTTATATGGACAAAAAATTCGTTTCATTTTTTCCCATTATATATTTGAATTATAGAAAAGTGCTTTGCGAAAAGAATTGGCAGTAGGACGGAATCGTGTTGACCACCGATTGGTTTTTTGCTAATAACTCTTGCATCACTCGACCGACTTCTTCGACTAAGAGCTCGATGGAAAGCTTATCTGTTCCTCTTTCAGATGGCATTAATATATTTTGCGAAAAGTCGTAAGAACTACAATTTTTTGGATCAAAACTAAAATATCCTCGAAATCATTAAAGAAGAAGTACATTATCAGACGAAAATATGCCGTATCTAATAAGAGACTTTCAAATTTTTTTATTGCATAAATGGGTGGCATTTTATTCAGAATTAATAGTTTTTTACATGGACAAAAAATTCGTTTAATTTTTTCCATTAAATACTAAAATTATACAAAAGTACTTTGCGAAAAGAATCGGCAGTAGGACGGAATCGTGTTGACCACCGATTAGTTCTTTGCTAATAACTCTTGCATCCTTCGACCGACTTCTTTGACTAAGAGCTCAATGGAAAGCTTATCTGTTCATCTTCCAGATGGCATTAACATATTTTACGAAAAGTCATAAGAAATAACATTTTTTTGATCAAAACTAAAATATCCTCGAAATCATTGAAGAAGAAGTACCTTATCAGACGAAAATATGCTTTATCTTGTAAGAGACATTTAAATTTTTTTTAATTGCATAAATGGGCAGCATTTTATTCAGAATTAATAGTGTTTTACATGGACAAAACATTCGTTTAATTTTTCCCATTACATATAAGACTTATAGAAAAGTACTTTGCGAAAACAATTGGCAGTAGGACGGAATCGTGATCACCACCGATTAGTTTTTTGCTAATAACTCTTGCATCCTTCGACCGACTTCTTCGACTAAAAGCTCGATAGAAAGCTTATCTGTTCATCTTTCAGATGGCATTAACATATTTTACGAAAAGTCAGAAGAAATAAAACTTTTTTGATCAAAACTAAAATATCCTCAAAATCATTGAAGAAGAAGTACCTTATCAGACGAATATATGCCGTATCTAATAAGATACATTCAAATTTTTTTAATTGCATAAATGGGCAGCATTTTATTCAGAATTAATAGTGTTTTATATGGACAAAACATTCGTTTAATTTTTCCCATTACATATAAGACTTATAGAAAAGTACTTTGCGAAAACAATTGGCAGTAGGACGGAATCGTGATCACCACCGATTAGTTTTTTGCTAATTACTCTTACATCCTTCGAACGACATCTTCGACTAAGAGCTCGAGGAAAGCTTATCGGTTCCTTTTTCAGATGGCATTAACAGATTCTACGAAATGTCGTAAGAAATAAAATTTTTTTGATCAAAACTAAAATATCCTCGAAATCATTGAAGAAGAAGTACCTAATCAGACGAAAATATGCCTTATCTAATTGGAGACATTTAAATTTTTTAAATTGCATAAATTGGCGGCATTTTATTCAGAATTAGTAGTTTTTAACATGGACAAAAAATTCGTTTAGTTTTTTCCCATTAAATACTAGAATTATAGAAAAGTACTTTGCGAAAAGAATTGGCAGTAGGACGGAATCGTGTTGACCACCGATTGAATTTTTGCTACTAACTCTTGCATCCTTCGACCGACTTCTTCGACTAAGAGCTCGATGGAAAGCTTGTATGTTCCTCTTTCAGATGGTATTAACATATTTTATGAAAAGTCGTAAGAAAAAAAATTTTTTTGATCAAAACTAAAATATCCTCGAAATCATTGAAGAAGAAGTACCTTATCAGACGAAAATATCCCTTATCTAATAAGAGACATTTAAATTTTTTTAATTGCATAAATGGGCCGCATTTTATTCAGAATTAATAGTGTTTTACATGGACAAAAAATTCGTTTAATTTTTTCCCATTAAATACTAGAATTATAGAAAAGTATTTTGCGAAAAGAATTGGCAGTAAGACGGAATCGTGTTGACCACCGATTAGTTTTTTGCTAATTACTCTTGCATCCTTCGACCGACATCTTCGACTAAGAGCTCGAGGAAAGCTTATCGGTTCCTTTTTCAGATGGCATTAACATATTTTACGAAAAGTCGTAAAAAATAAAATGTTTTTGATCAAAACTAAAATATCCTCGAAATCATTGAAGAAGAAGTACCTTATCAGACGAAAATATGCTTTATCTAATAAGAGACATTTAAATTTTTTTTAATTGTATAAATGGGCGCCATTTTATTCAGAATTGATAGTGTTTTACATGGACAAAAAATTCGTTTAATTTTTTCCCATTTAATACTAGAATTATAGAAATGTACCTTGCGAAAAGAATCGGCGGTAGGACGGAAACGTGTTGACCACCGATTAGTTTTTGCTAATATCTCTTGCATCCTACGACTGACTTCTTCGACTAAGAGCTCGATGGAAAGATTATCTGTTCCTCTTTCAGATTGCATTAACATATTTTACGAAAAGTCGTAAGAAATAAAACTTTTTTGATCAAAACTAAAATATCCTCGAAATCATTGAAGAAGAAGTACCTTATCAGACGAAAATATGCTTTATCTAATAAGAGACATTTAAATTTTTTTAATTGCATAAATGGGCGCCATTTTATTCAGAATTAATAGTTTTTTACATGGACAAAAAATTCGTTTGATTTTTTCACATTAAATATTAGAATTATAGAAAAGTACTTTGCGAAAAGTATCGGCAGTAAGACGGAAACGTGTTGACCACCGATTAGTTTTTTGCTAATAACTCTTGCATCCTTCGACCGACTTCTTCGACTAAGAGCTCGATGGAAAGCTTATATGTTCCTCTTTCAGATGGCATTAACATATTTTACGAAAAGTCGTAAAAAATAAAATGTTTTTGATCAAAACTAAAATATCCTCGAAATCATTGAAGAAGAAGTACTTTATCAGACGAAAATATCCCTTATCTAATAAGAGACATATAAATTTTTTTAATTGCATAAATGGGCTGCATTCTATTCAGAATCAATACTTTTTTACATGGACAAAAAATTCGTTTAATTTTTTTTCATTAAATATTAGAATTATAGAAAAGTACTTTGCGAAAAGAATCGGCAGTAGGACGGAATCGTGTTGACCACCGATTAGTTTTTTGCTAATAACTCTTGCATCCTTCGACCGACTTCTTCGACTAAGAGCTCGATGGAAAGCTTATCTGTTCCTCTTTCAGATGGCATTAACATATTTTACGAAAAGTCGTAAAAAATAAAATGTTTTTGATCAAAACTTAAATATCCTCGAAATCATTGAAGAAAAAGCACCTTATCAGACGAAAATATCCCTTATCTAAAAAGAGACATATAAATTTTTTTAATTGCATAAATGGGCCGCATTTTATTCAGAATTAATAGTGCTTTACATGGACAAAAAAATCGTTTAATTTTTTCCCATTAAATACTAGAATTATAGAAAAGTACTTTGCGAAAAGAATCGGCAGTAGGACGGAATCGTGTTGACCACCGATTAGTTTTTTGCTAATAACTCTTGCATCCTTCGACCGACTTCTTCGACTAAGAGCTCGATGGAAATCTTATATGTTCCTCTTTCAGATGGCATTAACATATTTTACGAAAAGTCGTAAAAAATAAAATGTTTTTGATCAAAACTAAAATATCCTCGAAATCATTGAAGAAGAAGTACCTTATCAGACGAAAATATCCATTATCTAATAATAGACATATAAATTTTTTTAATTGTATAAATGGGCCCCATTTTATTCAGAATTAATAGTGCTTTACATGGACAAAAAATTCGTTTAATTTTTCCCATTAAATACTAGAATTATAGAAATGTACCTTGCGAAAAGAATCGGCGGTAGGACGGAAACGTGTTGACCACCGATTAGTTTTTGCTAATATCTCTTGCATCCTACGACCGACTTCTTCGACTAAGAGCTCCATGGAAAGATTATCTGTTCCTCTTTCAGATTGGATTAACATATTTTACGAAAAGTCATAAGAAATAAAACTTTTTTGATCAAAACTAAAATATCCTCGAAATCATTGAAGAAGAAGTACCTTATCAGACGAAAATATGCTTTATCTAATAAGAGACATTTAAATTTTTTTTAATTGCATAAATGGGCGCCATTCTATTCAGAATTGATAGTGTTTTACATGGACAAAAAATTCGATTAATTTTTTCCCATTAAATACTAGAATTATAGAAAAGTATTTTGCGAAAAGAATTGGCAGTAAGACGGAATCGTGTTGACCACCGATTAGTTTTTTGCTAATTACTCTTGCATCCTTCGACCGACATCTTCGACTAAGAGCTCGAGGAAAGCTTATCGGTTCCTTTTTCAGATGGCATTAACATATTCTACGAAAAGTCATAAGAAATAAAACTTTTTTGATCAAAACTAAAATATCCTCGAAATCATTGAAGAAGAAGTACCTTATCAGACGAAAATATGCTTTATCTAATAAGAGACATTTAAATTTTTTTTAATTGCATAAATGGGCGCCATTTTATTCAGAATTGATAGTGTTTTACATGGACAAAAAATTCGCTTAATTTTTTCCCATTTAATACTAGAATTATAGAAATGTACCTTGCGAAAAGAATCGGCGGTAGGACGGAAACGTGTTGACCACCGATTAGTTTTTGCTAATATCTCTTGCATCCTACGACTGACTTCTTCGACTAAGAGCTCGATGGAAAGATTATCTGTTCCTCTTTCAGATTGCATTAACATATTTTACGAAAAGTCGTAAGAAATAAAACTTTTTTGATCAAAACTAAAATATCCTCGAAATCATTGAAGAAGAAGTACCTTATCAGACGAAAATATGCTTTATCTAATAAGAGACATTTAAAATTTTTTTAATTGCATAAATGGGCGCCATTTTATTCAGAATTAATAGTTTTTTACATGGACAAAAAATTCGTTTGATTTTTTCACATTAAATATTAGAATTATAGAAAAGTACTTTGCGAAAAGTATCGGCAGTAAGACGGAAACGTGTTGACCACCGATTAGTTTTTTGCTAATAACTCTTGCATCCTTCGACCGACTTCTTCGACTAAGAGCTCGATGGAAAGCTTATATGTTCCTCTTTCAGATGGCATTAACATATTTTACGAAAAGTCGTAAAAAATAAAATGTTTTTGATCAAAACTAAAATATCCTCGAAATAATTGAAGAAGAAGTACTTTATCAGACGAAAATATCCCTTATCTAATTAGAGACATATAAATTTTTTTAATTGCATAAATGGGCTGCATTCTATTCAGAATTAATACTTTTTTACATGGACAAAACATTCGTTTAATTTTTCCCATTACATATAAGACTTATAGAAAAGTACTTTGCGAAAACAATTGGCAGTAGGACGGAATCGTGATCACCACCGATTAGTTTTTTGCTAATTACTCTTACATCCTTCGAACGACATCTTCGACTAAGAGCTCGAGGAAAGCTTATCGGTTCCTTTTTCAGATGGCATTAACAGATTCTACGAAATGTCGTAAGAAATAAAATTTTTTTGATCAAAACTAAAATATCCTCGAAATCATTGAAGAAGAAGTACCTAATCAGACGAAAATATGCCTTATCTAATTGGAGACATTTAAATTTTTTTAATTGCATAAATTGGCGGCATTTTATTCAGAATTAGTAGTTTTTAACATGGACAAAAAATTCGTTTAGTTTTTTCCCATTAAATACTAGAATTATAGAAAAGTACTTTGCGAAAAGAATTGGCAGTAGGACGGAATCGTGTTGACCACCGATTGAATTTTTGCTACTAACTCTTGCATCCTTCGACCGACTTCTTCGACTAAGAGCTCGATGGAAAGCTTGTATGTTCCTCTTTCAGATGGTATTAACATATTTTATAAAAAGTCGTAAGAAATAAAATTTTTTTGATCAAAACTAAAATATCCTCGAAATCATTGAAGAAGAAGTACCTTATCAGACGAAAATATCCCTTATCTAATAAGAGACATATAAATTTTTTTAATTGCATAAATGGGCCGCATTTTATTCAGAATTAATAGTGTTTTACATGGACAAAAAATTCGTTTAATTTTTTCCCATTAAATACTAGAATTATAGAAAAGTATTTTGCGAAAAGAATTGGCAGTAAGACGGAATCGTGTTGACCACCGATTAGTTTTTTGCTAATTACTCTTGCATCCTTCGACCGACATCTTCGACTAAGAGCTCGAGGAAAGCTTATCGGTTCCTTTTTCAGATGGCATTAACATATTTTACGAAAAGTCGTAAAAAATAAAATGTTTTTGATCAAAACTAAAATATCCTCGAAATCATTGAAGAAGAAGTACCTTATCAGACGAAAATATGCTTTATCTAATAAGAGACATTTAAATTTTTTTTAATTGTATAAATGGGCGCCATTTTATTCAGAATTGATAGTGTTTTACATGGACAAAAAATTCGTTTAATTTTTTCCCATTTAATACTTGAATTATAGAAATGTACCTTGCGAAAAGAATCGGCGGTAGGACGGAAACGTGTTGACCACCGATTAGTTTTTGCTAATATCTCTTGCATCCTACGACTGACTTCTTCGACTAAGAGCTCGATGGAAAGATTATCTGTTCCTCTTTCAGATTGCATTAACATATTTTACGAAAAGTCGTAAGAAATAAAACTTTTTTGATCAAAACTAAAATATCCTCGAAATCATTGAAGAAGAAGTACCTTATCAGACGAAAATATGCTTTATCTAATAAGAGACATTTAAATTTTTTTTAATTGCATAAATGGGCGCCATTTTATTCAGAATTAATAGTTTTTTACATGGACAAAAAATTCGTTTGATTTTTTCACATTAAATATTAGAATTATAGAAAAGTACTTTGCGAAAAGTATCGGCAGTAAGACGGAAACGTGTTGACCACCGATTAGTTTTTTGCTAATAACTCTTGCATCCTTCGACCGACTTCTTCGACTAAGAGCTCGATGGAAAGCTTATATGTTCCTCTTTCAGATGGCATTAACATATTTTACGAAAAGTCGTAAAAAATAAAATGTTTTTGATCAAAACTAAAATATCCTCGAAATCATTGAAGAAGAAGTACTTTATCAGACGAAAATATCCCTTATCTAATAAGAGACATATAAATTTTTTTAATTGCATAAATGGGCTGCATTCTATTCAGAATTAATACTTTTTTACATGGACAAAAAATTCGTTTAATTTTTTTTCATTAAATATTAGAATTATAGAAAAGTACTTTGCGAAAAGAATCGGCAGTAGGACGGAATCGTGTTGACCACCGATTAGTTTTTTGCTAATAACTCTTGCATCCTTCGACCGACTTCTTCGACTAAGAGCTCGATGGAAAGCTTATCTGTTCCTCTTTCAGATGGCATTAACATATTTTACGAAAAGTCGTAAAAAATAAAATGTTTTTGATCAAAACTTAAATATCCTCGAAATCATTGAAGAAAAAGCACCTTATCAGACGAAAATATCCCTTATCTAAAAAGAGACATATAAATTTTTTTAATTGCATAAATGGGCCGCATTTTATTCAGAATTAATAGTGCTTTACATGGACAAAAAAATCGTTTAATTTTTTCCCATTAAATACTAGAATTATAGAAAAGTACTTTGCGAAAAGAATCGGCAGTAGGACGGAATCGTGTTGACCACCGATTAGTTTTTTGCTAATAACTCTTGCATCCTTCGACCGACTTCTTCGACTAAGAGCTCGATGGAAATCTTATATGTTCCTCTTTCAGATGGCATTAACATATTTTACGAAAAGTCGTAAAAAATAAAATGTTTTTGATCAAAACTAAAATATCCTCGAAATCATTGAAGAAGAAGTACCTTATCAGACGAAAATATCCATTATCTAATAATAGACATATAAATTTTTTTAATTGTATAAATGGGCCCCATTTTATTCAGAATTAATAGTGCTTTACATGGACAAAAAATTCGTTTAATTTTTCCCATTAAATACTAGAATTATAGAAATGTACCTTGCGAAAAGAATCGGCGGTAGGACGGAAACGTGTTGACCACCGATTAGTTTTTGCTAATATCTCTTGCATCCTACGACCGACTTCTTCGACTAAGAGCTCCATGGAAAGATTATCTGTTCCTCTTTCAGATTGCATTAACATATTTTACGAAAAGTCATAAGAAATAAAACTTTTTTGATCAAAACTAAAATATCCTCGAAATCATTGAAGAAGAAGTACCTTATCAGACGAAAATATGCTTTATCTAATAAGAGACATTTAAATTTTTTTTAATTGCATAAATGGGCGCCATTCTATTCAGAATTGATAGTGTTTTACATGGACAAAAAATTCGATTAATTTTTTCCCATTAAATACTAGAATTATAGAAAAGTATTTTGCGAAAAGAATTGGCAGTAAGACGGAATCGTGTTGACAACCGATTAGTTTTTTGCTAATTACTCTTGCATCCTTCGACCGACATCTTCGACTAAGAGCTCGAGGAAAGCTTATCGGTTCCTTTTTCAGATGGCATTAACATATTCTACGAAAAGTCATAAGAAATAAAACTTTTTTGATCAAAACTAAAATATCCTCGAAATCATTGAAGAAGAAGTACCTTATCAGACGAAAATATGCTTTATCTAATAAGAGACATTTAAATTTTTTTTAATTGCATAAATGGGCGCCATTTTATTCAGAATTGATAGTGTTTTACATGGACAAAAAATTCGCTTAATTTTTTCCCATTTAATACTAGAATTATAGAAATGTACCTTGCGAAAAGAATCGGCGGTAGGACGGAAACGTGTTGACCACCGATTAGTTTTTGCTAATATCTCTTGAATCCTACGACTGACTTCTTCGACTAAGAGCTCGATGGAAAGATTATCTGTTCCTCTTTCAGATTGCATTAACATATTTTACGAAAAGTCGTAAGAAATAAAACTTTTTTGATCAAAACTAAAATATCCTCGAAATCATTGAAGAAGAAGTACCTTATCAGACGAAAATATGCTTTATCTAATAAGAGACATTTAAAATTTTTTTAATTGCATAAATGGGCGCCATTTTATTCAGAATTAATAGTTTTTTACATGGACAAAAAATTCGTTTGATTTTTTCACATAAAATATTAGAATTATAGAAAAGTACTTTGCGAAAAGTATCGGCAGTAAGACGGAAACGTGTTGACCACCGATTAGTTTTTTGCTAATAACTCTTGCATCCTTCGACCGACTTCTTCGACTAAGAGCTCGATGGAAAGCTTATATGTTCCTCTTTCAGATGGCATTAACATATTTTACGAAAAGTCGTAAAAAATAAAATGTTTTTGATCAAAACTAAAATATCCTCGAAATAATTGAAGAAGAAGTACTTTATCAGACGAAAATATCCCTTATCTAATTAGAGACATATAAATTTTTTTAATTGCATAAATGGGCTGCATTCTATTCAGAATTAATACTTTTTTACATGGACAAAAAATTCGTTTAATTTTTTTTCATTAAATATTAGAATTATAGAAAAGTACTTTGCGAAAAGAATCGGCAGTAGGACGGAATCGTGTTGACCACCGATTAGTTTTTTGCTAATAACTCTTGCATCCTTCGACCGACTTCTTCGACTAAGAGATCGATGGAAAGCTTATCTGTTCCTCTTTCAGATGGCATTAACATATTTTACGAAAAGTCGTAAAAAATAAAATGTTTTTGATCAAAACTTAAATATCCTCGAAATCATTGAAGAAAAAGCACCTTATCAGACGAAAATATCCCTTATCTAAAAAGAGACATATAAATTTTTTTAATTGCATAAATGGGCCGCATTTTATTCAGAATTAATAGTGCTTTACATGGACAAAAAATTCGTTTAATTTTTTCCCATTAAATACTAGAATTATAGAATAGTACTTTGCGAAAAGAATCGGCAGTAGGACGGAATCGTGTTGACCACCGATTAGTTTTTTGCTAATAACTCTTGCATCCTTCGACCGACATCTTCGACTAAGAGCTCGATGGAAATCTTATATGTTCCTCTTTCAGATGGCATTAACATATTTTACGAAAAGTCGTAAAAAATAAAATGTTTTTGATCAAAACTAAAATATCCTCGAAATCATTGAAGAAGAAGTACCTTATCAGACGAAAATATCCATTATCTAATAAGAGACATATAAATTTTTTTAATTGTATAAATGGGCCCCATTTTATTCAGAATTAATAGTGCTTTACATGGACAAAAAATTCGTTTAATTTTTCCCATTAAATACTAGAATTATAGAAATGTACCTTGCGAAAAGAATCGGCGGTAGGACGGAAACGTGTTGACCACCGATTAGTTTTTGCTAATATCTCTTGCATCCTACGACCGACTTCTTCGACTAAGAGCTCCATGGAAAGATTATCTGTTCCTCTTTCAGATTGCATTAACATATTTTACGAAAAGTCATAAGAAATAAAACTTTTTTGATCAAAACTAAAATATCCTCGAAATCATTGAAGAAGAAGTACCTTATCAGACGAAAATATGCTTTATCTAATAAGAGACATTTAAATTTTTTTTAATTGCATAAATGGGCGCCATTTTATTCAGAATTGATAGTGTTTTACATGGACAAAAAATTCGTTTAATTTTTTCCCATTAAATACTAGAATTATAGAAAAGTATTTTGCGAAAAGAATTGGCAGTAAGATGGAATCGTGTTGACCACCGATTAGTTTTTTGCTAATTACTCTTGCATCCTTCGACCGACATCTTCGACTAAGAGCTCGAGGAAAGCTTATCGGTTCCTTTTTCAGATGGCATTAACATATTCTACGAAAAGTCATAAGAAGTAAAACTTTTTTGATCAAAACTAAAATATCCTCGAAATCATTGAAGAAGAAGTACCTTATCAGACGAAAATATGCTTTATCTAATAAGAGACATTAAAATTTTTTTTAATTGCATAAATGGGCGCCATTTTATTCAGAATTGATAGTGTTTTACATGGACAAAAAACTCGTTTAATTTTTTCCCATTAAATACTAGAATTATAGAAATGTACCTTGCGAAAAGAATCGGCGGTAGGACGGAAACGTGTTGACCACCGATTAGTTTTTGCTAATATCTCTTGCATCCTACGACTGACTTCTTCGACTAAGAACTCGATGGAAAGATTATCTGTTCCTCTTTCAGATTGCATTAACATATTTTACGAAAAGTCGTAAGAAATAAAACTTTTTTGATCAAAACTAAAATATCCTCGAAATCATTGAAGAAGAAGTACCTTATCAGACGAAAATATGCTTTATCTATTAAGAGACATTTAAATTTTTTTTAATTGCATAAATGGGCGCCATTTTATTCAGAATTAATAGTTTTTTACATGGACAAAAAATTCGTTTGATTTTTTCACATTAAATATTAGAATTATAGAAAAGTACTTTGCGAAAATTATCGGCAGTAAGACGGAAACGTGTTGACCACCGATTAGTTTTTTGCTAATAACTCTTGCATCCTTCGACCGACTTCTTCGACTAAGAGCTCGATGGAAAGCTTATATGTTCCTCTTTCAGATGGCATTAACATATTTTACGAAAAGTCGTAAAAAATAAAATGTTTTTGATCAAAACTAAAATATCCTCGAAATCATTGAAGAATAAGTACCTTATCAGACGAAAATATCCCTTATCTAATTAGAGACATATAAATTTTTTTAATTGCATAAATGGGCCGCATTTTATTCAGAATTAATAGTGCTTTACATGGACAAAAAATTCGTTTAATTTTTTCCCATTAAATACTAGAATTATAGAAAAGTACTTTGCGAAAAGAATCGGCAGTAGGACGGAATCGTGTTGACCACCGATTAGTTTTTTGCTAATAACTCTTGCATCCTTCGACCGACTTCTTCGACTAAGAGCTCGATGGAAATCTTATATGTTCCTCGTTCAGATGGCATTAACATATTTTACGAAAAGTCGTAAAAAATAAAATGTTTTTGATCAAAACTAAACTATCCTCGAAATCATTGAAGAAGAAGTACCTTATCAGGCGAAAATATCCATTATCTAATAAGAGACATAAAAATTTTTTTAATTGTATAAATGGGCCCCATTTTATTCAGAATTAATAGTGCTTTACATGGACAAAAAATTCGTTTAATTTTTTCCCATTAAATACTAGAATTATAGAAATGTACCTTGCGAAAAGAATCGGCGGTAGGACGGAAACGTGTTGACCACCGATTAGTTTTTGCTGATATCTCTTGCATCCTACGACCGACTTCTTCGACTAAGAGCTCCATGGAAAGATTATCTGTTCCTCTTTCAGATTGCATTAACATATTTTACGAAAAGTCATAAGAAATCAAACTTTTTTGATCAAAACTAAAATATCCTCGAAATCATTGAAGAAGAAGTACCTTATCAGACGAAAATATGCTTTATCTAATAAAAGACATTTAAATTTTTTTTAATTGCATAAATGGGCGCCATTTTATTCAGAATTAATAGTTTTTTACAAGGACAAAAAATTCGTTTGATTTTTTCACATTAAATATTAGAATTATAGAAAAGTACTTTGCGAAAAGTATCGGCAGTAAGACGGAAACGTGTTGACCACCGATTAGTTTTTTGCTAATAAGTCTTGCATCCTTCGACCGACTTCTTCGACTAAGAGCTCGATGGAAAGCTTATATGTTCCTCTTTCAGATGGCATTAACATATTTTACCAAAAGTCTTAAAAAATAAAATGTTTTTGATCAAAACTAAAATATCCTCGAAATCATTGAAGAAGAAGTACTTTATCAGACGAAAATATCCCTTATCTAATTAGAGACATATAAATTTTTTTAATTGCATAAATGGGCTGCATTCTATTCAGAATTAATACTTTTTTACATGGACAAAAAATTCGTTTAATTTTTTTTCATTAAATATTAGAATTATAGAAAAGTACTTTGCGAAAAGAATCGGCAGTAGGACGGAATCGTGTTGACCACCGATTAGTTTTTTGCTAATAACTCTTGCATCCTTCGACCGACTTCTTCGACTAAGAGCTCGATGGAAAGCTTATCTGTTCCTCTTTCAGATGGCATTAACATATTTTACGAAAAGTCGTAAAAAATAAAATGTTTTTGATCAAAACTTAAATATCCTCGAAATCATTGAAGAAAAAGTACCTTATCAGACGAAAATATCCCTTATCTAAAAAGAGACATAAATTTTTTTAATTGCATAAATGGGCCGCATTTTATTCAGAATTAATAGTGCTTTACATGGACAAAAAATTCGTTTAATTTTTTCCCATTAAATACTAGAATTATAGAAATGTACCTTGCGAAAAGAATCGGCAGTAGGACGGAAACGTGTTGACCACCGATTAGTTTTTGCTAATATCTCTTGCATCCTACGACCGACTTCTTCGACTAAGAGCTCGATGGAAAGCTTATCTGTTCCTCTTTCAGATTGCATTAACATATTTTACGAAAAGTCATAAGAAATAAAACTTTTTTAATCAAAACTAAAATATCCTCGAAATCATTGAAGAAGAAGTACCTTATAAGACGAAAATATGCTTTATCTAATAAGAGACATTTAAATTTTTTTTAATTGCATAAATGGGCGGCATTTTATTCAGAATTAATAGTGTTATACATGGACAAAAAATTCGTTTAATTTTTTCCCATTATATATTAGAATTATAGAAAAGTACTTTGCGAAAAGAATTGGCAGTAGGACGGAATCGTGTTGACCACCGATTAGTTTTTTGCTAATTACTTTTGCATCCTTCGACCGACTTCTTCGACTAAGAGCTCGATGGAAAGCTTATCTGTTCCTTTTTTAGATGGCATTAACACATTTTACGAAAATTCGTAAGAAATAAAATTTTTTGGATCAAAACTAAAATATCCTCGAAATCATTGAAGAAGAAGTACCTCATCAGTCGAAAATATGCCTTATCTAATAAGACCATTTAAATTTTTTAATTGCATAAATGGGTGGTATTTAATTCAGAATTAATAGTTTTTTACATGGACAAAAAATTCGTTTGATTTTCTCACATTAAATACTAGAATTATAGAAAAGTACTTTGCGAAAAGTATCGGCAGTAGGACGGAAACGTGTTGACCACCGATTAGTTTTTTGCTAATTACTCTTGCATCCTTCGACCGACTTCTTCGATTAAGAGCTCGATGGAAAGCTTATATGTTCCTCTTTCAGATGGCATTAACGTATTTTACTAAAAGTCGTAAGAAATAAAATTTTTTTGATCAAAACTAAAATATCCTCGAATTCATTGAAGAAGAAGTACCTTATCAGACGAAAATATCCCTTATCTAATAAGAGAGATATAAATTTTTATACTCTTGCAAGAGTATATTAACTTTGTCGTGAAGTTTGCAACGCAGAGAAGGAGACATCTCCGACTATATAAAGTATATATATTCTTGATCAGCACGACGAGACGAGTTCAAATAGCCATGTCCGTCTGTCCGTCTGTCTGTCTGTCCGTCTGTCCGTCTGTCTGTCTGTCTGTCTGTCTGTTTCAATGCGAACTCCTCCCAGAGTTTTGAAGTTAGCAAAAAAATTTAAACGCAGAAAATTTTCTTTTCCTTGCAGGCAGTTTATATGTAGAAACCAGCTTGATCGGAATATTATAGCATATAGCTGCCATAGGAACGATCGGTCAAAAATGAGGTTTTTGCTCAATAAACTCTTTGATTTCAAAGCTATCGCCTCGATTTTTTGCACAAGAACATCTTGGTTGTAAATAAAGACACACTGCAAAATTGGTGAAGATCGGATAAATATAGCATATAGCTCCCATAGGAACAATCGGTTAAAAATTCGGTTTTTGTTAGAAAAACTTTTTTGTTTTCAACTATAAACAAATGAAACCTTGCAGTTACGCGTTTTTAAGAATCCTTGACCATATTACAAAGTTTCATAAGAATCGGACATAAGGGCGTGGCACCGCCCATATAGAGAAAAACTTAAAAATGTGATAGAAAATCGTAAAATGAAGTGTAGAATGATTGCATTGTACTCTTCAAAACAAGTTAGAAAATGGGCGGGGCTATGCCCCTTTCTCTTTATAAACTTATAAGATTCTTATTAGAAAAACTATAAAACAGATTTTCCAAATGCTTGCAAGAGTATATAAGTTTCAGCAAAGCTGAAAATAGCTCCCTTACTGGTTTTAATTGCATAAATGGGCCGCATTTTATTCAGAATTAATAGTTTTATACATGAACAAAAAATTGGTTTAATTTTTTTCCATTAAATATTAGAATTATAGAAAAGTACTTTGCGAAAAGAATCGGCAGTAGGACGGAATCGTTTTGACCACCGATTAGTTTTTTGCTAATAACTCTTGCATCCTTCGTCCGACTTAGAGCTCGATGGGAAGCTTATCTGTTCCTTTTTCAGATGGCATTAACTTATTTTACGAAAAGTCGAAAGAAATACAATTTTTTTTGAGTAAAACTAAAATATCCTCGAAATCATTGAAGAAGAATTACCTAATCAGACGAAAATATGTCTTATCTAATATGACCATTTAAATTTTTGAATTGCATAAATGGGTGGCATTTTATTCAGAACTAATAGTTCTTTACATGGACAAAAAACTCGTTTAATTTTTTCCCATTAAATACTAGAATTATAGAATAGTACTTTGCGAAAAGAATCGGCAGTAGGACGGAAACGTGTTGACCACCGATTAGTTTTTTGCTTATAACTCTTGCATTCTTCGTCCGACTTAGAGCTCGATGGAAAGCTTATCTGTTCCTCTTTCAGATTGCATTAACATATTTTACGAAAAGTCGTAAGAAATGAAATTTTTTTGATCAAAACTAAAATATCCTTGAAATCATTGAATCCGAAGTACCTTATCAGACGAAAATATACCTTATCTAATAAGAGACATTTAAATTTTTTTAATTGCATAAATGGGCCGCATTTTATTCAGAATAATTAGTTTTTTACATGGACAAAAAATTCGTTTAATTTTTTCCCATTAAATACTAGAATTATAGAAAAGTACTTTGCGAAAAGAATCGGCAGTAGGACGGAATCGTTTTGACCACCGATTACTTTTTTGCTAATAACTCTTGCATCCTTCGTCCGACTTAGAGCTCGATGGGAAGCTTATCTGTTCCTCTTTCAGATGGCATTAACATATTTTACGAAAAGTCGAAAGAAATAAAACTTTTTTGATCAAAACTAAAATATCCTCGAAATCATTGAAGAAGAAAAACCTTATCAGACGAAAATATACCTTATCTAATAATAGACATTTAAATTTTTTTTAATTGCATAAATGGGCGGCATTTCATTCGGAATTAATAGTTTTTTACATGGACAAAAAATTCGTTTAATTTTTTCCCATTAAATACTAGAATTATAGAAAAGTACTTTGCCATCCGAATCGGCAGTATGACGGAAACGTGTAGACCACTAATTAGTTTTTTGCTAATAACTCTTGCATCCTTCAACCGACTTCTTCGACTAAGAGCTCGATGGAAAGCTTATCTGTTCTTCTTTCAGATGGCATTAACATATTTTACGAAAAGTCGAAAGAAATAAAACTTTTTTGATCAAAACTAAAATATCCTCGAAATCATTTAAGAAGAAGAATCAGACAAAAATATGCCTTATCTAATGAGAGACATTTAAATTTTTTTAATTGCATTAATGGGCGGCACTTTATTCAGAATTAATAGTTTTTCACATAGACAAAAAATTCGTTTAATTTTTTCCCATTAAATACTAGAATTATAGAATAGTACTTTGCGAAAAGAATCGGCAGTAGGACGGAAACGTATTGACCACCGATTAGTTTTTTGCTAATAACTCTTGCATCCTTCGACCGACTTCTTCGACTTAGAGCTCGATGGAAAACTTATCTGTTCTTCTTTCAGATTGCATTAACATATTTTACGAAAAGTCGTAAGAAATAAAACTTTTTTGATCAAAACTAAAATATGCTCGAAATCATTGAAGAAGAAGAACCTTATCAGATGAAAATATGCCGTATCTAAAAAGAGACATTTAAATTTTTTTAATTGCATAAATGGGTGCCATTTTATTCAGAATTAATAGTTCTTTACATGGACAAAAAACTCGTTTAATTTTTTCCCATTAAATACTAGAATTATAGAATAGTACTTTGCGAAAAGAATCGGCAGTAGGACGGAAACGTGTTGACCACCGATTAGTTTTTTGCTAATAACTCTTGTATCCTTCGTCCGACTTAGAGCTCGATGGAAAGCTTATCTGTTCCTCTTTCAGATTGCATTAACATATCTTACGAAAAGTCGTAAGAAATAAAATTTTTTTGATCAAAACTAAAATATCCTTGAAATCATTGAAGACGAAGTACCTTATCAAACGAAAATATACCTTATCTAATAAGAGACATTTAAATTTTTTTAATTGCATTAATGGGCAGCACTTTATTCAGAATTAATTGTTTTTTACATAGACAAAAAATTCGTTTAATTTTTCCCCATTAAATACTAGAATTATAGAAAAGTACTTTGCGAAAAGAATCGGCAGTAGGACGGAATCGTTTTGACCACCGATTAGTTTATTGCTAATAACTCTTGCATCCTTCGTCCGACTTAGAGCTCGATGGAAAGCTTATCTGTTCCTTTTTCAGATTGCATTAACATATTTTACGAAAAGTCGTAAGAAATAAAATTTTTTTTGATCAAAACTAAAATATCCTCGAAATCATTGAAGAAGAAGTACCTTATCAGACGAAAATATGCCTTATCTAATGAGAGACATTCAAATTTTTTTAATTGCATTAATGGGCGGCACTTTATTCAGAATTAATAGTTTTTTACTTAGACAAAAAATTCGTTTAATTTTTTCCCATTAAATACTAGAATTATAGAATAGTACTTTGCGAAAAGAATCGGCAGTAGGACGGAAACGTGTTGACCACCGATTAGTTTTTTGCTAATAACTCTTGCATCCTTCGACCGACTTCTTCGACTTGGAGCTCGATGGAAAGCATATCTGTTCCTCTTTCAGATGGCATTAACATATTTTACGAAAAGTCGTAAGAAATAAAATTTTTTTGATCAAAACTAAAATATCCTTGAAATCATTGAAGACGAAGTACCTTATCAGACGAAAATATACCTTATCTAATAAGTGACATTTAAATTTTTTTAATTGCATAAATGGGCGGCATTTTATTCAGAATTAATAGTTTTTTAACATATTTTACGAAAAGTCGTAAGTAATAAAATTTTTTTGAACAAAACTAAGATATCATCGAAATCATTGAAGAAGAAGTACCTAATCAGACGAAAATATGCCTTATCTAATAAGAGACATTTAAATTTTTTTAATTGCATAAATGGGCGGCATTTTATTCAGAATTAAAAGTTTTTTACAAAAAAGTTAGTTTAATTTTTTCCCATTAAATACTAGAATTATAGAAAAGTACTTTGCGAAAACAATCGGCAGAAGGACGGAATCGTGTTGACCACCGATTAGTTTTTTTCTAATAACTCTTGCATCCTTCGACCGACTTCTTCGACTAAGAGCTCGATTGAAAGCTTATATGTTCCTCTTTCAAATGACATTAACATTTAAATTATCTTAATTACATTTATGGGCCGCATTTTATTTAGAATTAATAGTGCTTTACATGGAGAAAAAATTCGTTTAATTTTTTCCCATTAAATACTAGAATTATAGAAATGTACCTTGCGAAAAGAATCGGCAGTAGGACGGAAACATGTTGACCACCGATTAGTTTTTGCTAATATCTCTTGCATCCTACGACCGACTTCTTCGACTAAGAGCTCGATGGAAAGCTTATCTGTTCCTCTTTCAGATTGCATTAACATATTTTACGAAAAGTCTTATGAAATAAAACTTTTTTGATCAAAACTAAAATATCCTCGAAATCATTGAAGAAGAAGAAAATATGCTTTATATAATAAGAGACATTTAAATTTTTTTAATTGCATAAATGGGCGGCATTTTGTTCAGAATTAATAGTTTTTTTTTTTTTAGTCATAAGAAATAAAATTTTTTTGATCAAAACTAAAATATCCTCGAAATCATTGAAGAAGAAGTACCTTATCAGACGAAAATATGCCTTATCCAATAGGAGACATTTAAATTTTTTTAATTGCATAACTGGGCGGCATTTTATTCAGAATTAATAGTGTTTTACATGGACAAAAAATTCGTTTAATTTTTTCCCATTAAATACTAGAATTATAGAAAAGTACTTTGCGAAAAGTATCGGCAGTAGGACGGAAACGTGTTGACCACCGATTAGTTTTTTGCTAATAACTCTTGCATCCTTCGACCGACTTCTTCGACTAAGAACTCGATGGAAAGCTTATATGTTCCTCTTTCAGATGGCATTAACATATTTTACGAAAAGTCGTAAGAAATAAAATTTTTTCCATCAAAACTAAAATATCCTTGAAATCATTGAAGACGAGTTACCTTATCAGACGAAAATATACCTTATCTAATAAGACCATTTAAATTTTTTAATTGCATAAATGGGCGGCATTTTATTCAGAATTAATAGTTTTTTACATGGACAAAAAATTAGTTTAATTTTTTCCCATTAAATACTAGAATTATAGAAAAGTACTTTGCGAAAAGTATCGGCAGTAGGACGGAAACGTGTTGACCACCGATTAGTTTTTTGCTAATAACTCTTGCATCCTTCGACCGACTTCTTCGACTAAGAACTCGATGGAAAGCTTATATGTTCCTCTTTCAGATGGCATTAACATATAAATTTTTTTAATTGCATAATTGGGCCGCATTTTATTCAGAATTAATAGTGCTTAACATGGACAAAAAATTCGTTTAATTTTTTCCCATTAAATATTAGAATTATAGAAAAGTACTTTGCGAAAACAATCGGCAGAAGGACGGAATCGTGTTGACCACCGATTAGTTTTTTTCTAATAACTCTTGCATCCTTCGACCGACTTCTTCGACTAAGAGCTCGATTGAAAGCTTATATGTTCCTCTTTCAAATGGCATTAAAATATAAATTTTTTTAATTGCATAAATGGGCCGCATTTTATTTAGAATTAATAGTGCTTTACATGGAGAAAAAATTCGTTTAATTTTTTCCCATTAAATACTAGAATTATAGAAATGTACCTTGCGAAAAGAATCGGCAGTAGGACGGAAACATGTTGACCACCGATTAGTTTTTGCTAATATCTCTTGCATCCTACGACCGACTTCTTCGACTAACAGCTCGATGGAAAGCTTATATGTTCCTCTTTCAGATTGCATTAACATATTTTACGAAAAGTCATATGAAATAAAACTTTTTTGATCAAAACTAAAATATCCTCGAAATCATTGAAGAAGAAGAAAATATGCTTTATATAATAAGAGACATTTAAATTTTTTTAATTGCATAAATGGGCGGCATTTTGTTCAGAATTAATAGTTTTTTTTTTTTTAGTCATAAGAAATAAAATTTTTTTGTTCAAAACTAAAATATCCTCGAAATCATTGAAGAAGAAGTACCTTATCAGACGAAAATATGCCTTATCCAATAGGAGACATTTACATTTTTTTAATTGCATAAATGGGCGGCATTTTATTCAGAATTAATAGTGTTTTACATGGACAAAAAATTCGTTTAATTTTTTCCCATAAAATACTAGAATTATAGAAATGTACCTTGCGAAAAGAATCGGCAGTAGGACGGAAACGTGTTGACCACCGATTAGTTTTTTGCTAATAACTCTTGCATCCTTCGTCCGACTTAGAGCTCAATGGAAAGCTTATGTGTTCCTCATTCAGATTGCATTAACATATTTTACGAAAAGTCCTAAGAAATAAAATTTTTTTGATCAAAACTAAAATATCCTTGAAATCATTGAAGAAGAAGTACCTTATCAGACGAAAATATACCTTATCTAATAAGAGACATTTAAATTTTTTTAATTGCATAAATGGGCCGCATTTTATTCAGAATTAATAGTTTTTTACATGGTCAAAAAATTGGTTTAATTTTTTCCCATTAAATACTAGAATTATAGAATAGTACTTTGCGAAAAGAATCGGCAGTAGGACGGAAACGTGTTGACCACCGATTAGTTTATTGCTAATAACTCTTGCATCCTTCGACCGACTTCTTCGACTAAGCGCTCGATGGAAAGCTTATCTGGTCCTTTTTCAGATGGCATTAACTTATTTTACGAAAAGTCGCAAGAAATAAAATTTTTTTGGAGTAAAACTAAAATATCCTCGAAATCATTGATGAAGAATTACCTAATCAGACGAAAATATGTCTTATCTAATATGACCATTTAAATTTTTTAGTTGCATAAATGGGCGGCATTTTATTCAGAATTAATAGTTTGTTACATGGACAAAAAATTAGTTTAATTTTTTCCCATTAAATACTTGAATTATAGAATAGTACTTTGCGAAAAGAATCGGCAGTAGGACGGAAACGTATTGACCACCGATTAGTTTTTTGCTAATAACTCTTGCATCCTTCGTCCGACTTAGAGCTCGATGGAAAACTTATCTGTTCCTCTTTCAGATTGCATTAACTTATTTTACGAAAAGTCGTAAGAAATAAAACTTTTTTGATCAAAACTAAAATATGCTCGAAATCATTGAAGAAGAAGAACCTTATCAGATGAAAATATGCCGTATCTATAAAGAGACATTTAAATTTTTTTAATTGCATAAATAGGTGGCATTTTATTCAGAATTAATAGTTCTTTACATGGACAAAAAATTCGTTTAATTTTTTCCCATTAAATACTAGAATTGTAGAAATGTAACTTGCGAAAAGAATCGGCAGTAGGACGGAAACGTGTTGACCACCGATTAGTTTTTTGCTAATAACTCTTGCATCCTTCGACCGACTTCTTCGACTTGGAGCTCGATGGAAAGCATATCTGTTCCTCATTCAGATGGCATTAACATATTTTACGAAAAGTCGTAAGAAATAAAATTTTTTTGATCAAAACTAAAATATCCTTGAAATCATTGAAGACGAAGTACCTTATCAGACGAAAATATACCTTATCTAATAAGTGACATTTAAATTTTTTTAATTGCATAAATGGGCGGCATTTTATTCAGAATTAATAGTTTTTTAACATATTTTACGAAAAGTCGTAAGTAATAAAATTTTTTTGAACAAAACTAAGATATCATCGAAATCATTAAAGAAGAAGTACCTAATCAGACGAAAATATGCCTTATCTAATAAGAGACATTTAAATTTTTTTAATTGCATAAATGGGCGGCATTTTATTCAGAATTAAAAGTTTTTAACAAAAAAGTTAGTTTAATTTTTTCCCATTAAATACTAGAATTATAGAAAAGTACTTTGCGAAAAGTATCGGCAGTAGGACGGAAACGTGTTGACCACCGATTAGTTTTTTGCTAATAACTCTTGCATCCTTCGACCGACTTCTTCGACTTAGAACTCGATGGAAAGCTTATATGTTCCTCTTTCAGATGGCATTAACATATTTTACGAAAAGTCGTAAGAAATAAAATTTTTTTGATCAAAACTAAAATATCCTTGAAATCATTGAAGACGAAGTACCTTATCAGACGAAAATATAACTTATCTAATAAGTGACATTTAAATTTTTTTAATTGCATAAATGGGCGGCATTTTATTCAGAATTAATAGTTTTTTAACATATTTTACGAAAAGTCGTAAGTAATAAAATTTTTTTGAACAAAACTAAGATATCATCGAAATCATTGAAGAAGAAGTACCTAATCAGACGAAAATATGCCTTATCTAATAAGAGACATTTAAATTTTTTTAATTGCATAAATGGGCGGCATTTTATTCAGAATTAAAAGTTTTTTACAAAAAAGTTAGTTTAATTTTTTCCCATTAAATACTAGAATTATAGAAAAGTACTTTGCGAAAAGAATCGGCAGTAGGACGGAAACGTGTTGACCACCGATTAGTTTTTTGCTAATAACTCTTGTATCCTTCGTCCGAATTAGAGCTCGATGGAAAGCTTATCTGTTCCTCTTTCAGATTGCATTAACATATCTTACGAAAAGTCGTAAGAAATAAAATTTTTTTGATCAAAACTAAAATATCCTTGAAATCATTGAAGACGAAGTACCTTATCAAACGAAAATATACCTTATCTAATAAGAGACATTTAAATTTTTTTAATTGCATTAATGGGCGGCACTTTATTCAGAATTAATTGTTTTTTACATAGACAAAAAATTCGTTTAATTTTTCCCCATTAAATACTAGAATTATAGAAAAGTACTTTGCGAAAAGAATCGGCAGTAGGACGGAATCGTTTTGACCACCGATTAGTTTATTGCTAATAACTCTTGCATCCTTCGACCGACTTCTTCGACTTGGAGCTCGATGGAAAGCATATCTGTTCCTCTTTCAGATGGCATTAACATATTTTACGAAAAGTCGTAAGAAATAAAATTTTTTTGATCAAAACTAAAATATCCTTGAAATCATTGAAGACGAAGTACCTTATCAGACGAAAATATACCTTATCTAATAAGTGACATTTAAATTTTTTTAATTGCATAAATGGGCGGCATTTTATTCAGAATTAATAGTTTTTTAACATATTTTACGAAAAGTCGTAAGTAATAAAATTTTTTTGAACAAAACTAAGATATCATCGAAATCATTGAAGAAGAAGTACCTAATCAGACGAAAATATGCCTTATCTAATAAGAGACATTTAAATTTTTTTAATTGCATAAATGGGCGGCATTTTATTCAGAATTAAAAGTTTTTTACAAAAAAGTTAGTTTATTTTTTTCCCATTAAATACTAGAATTATAGAAAAGTACTTTGCGAAAAGTATCGGTAGTAGGACGGAAACGTGTTGACCACCGATTAGTTTTTTGCTAATAACTCTTGCATCCTTCGACCGACTTCTTCGACTTAGAACTCGATGGAAAGCTTATATGTTCCTCTTTCAGATGGCATTAACATATTTTACGAAAAGTCGTAAGAAATAAAATTTTTTCCATCAAAACTAAAATATCCTTGAAATCATTGAAGACGAGTTACCTTATCAGACGAAAATATACCTTATCTAATAAGACCATTTAAAATTTTTAATTTCATAAATGGGCGGCATTTTATTCAGAATTAATAGTTTTTTACATGGACAAAAAATTAGTTTAATTTTTTCCCATTAAATACTAGAATTATAGAAAAGTACTTTGCGAAAAGTATCGGCAGTAGGACGGAAACGTGTTGACCACCGATTAGTTTTTTGCTAATAACTCTTGCATCCTTCGACCGACTTCTTCGACTAAGAACTCAATGGAAAGCTTATATGTTCCTCTTTCAGATGGCATTAACATATAAATTTTTTTAATTGCATAATTGGGCCGCATTTTATTAAGAATTAATAGTGCTTAACATGGACAAAAAATTCGTTTAATTTTTTCCCATTAAATATTAGAATTATAGAAAAGTACTTTGCGAAAACAATCGGCAGAAGGACGGAATCGTGTTGACCACCGATTAGTTTTTTTCTAATAACTCTTGCATCCTTCGACCGACTTCTTCGACTAAGAGCTCGATTGAAAGCTTATATGTTCCTCTTTCAAATGGCATTAACATTTAAATTATCTTAATTACATTTATGGGCCGCATTTTATTTAGAATTAATAGTGCTTTACATGGAGAAAAAATTCGTTTAATTTTTTCCCATTAAATACTAGAATTATAGAAATGTACCTTGCGAAAAGAATCGGCAGTAGGACGGAAACATGTTGACCACCGATTAGTTTTTGCTAATATCTCTTGCGTCCTACGACCGACTTCTTCGACTAAGAGCTCGATGGAAAGCTTATCTGTTCCTCTTTCAGATTGCATTAACATATTTTACGAAAAGTCTTATCAAATAAAACTTTTTTGATCAAAACTAAAATATCCTCGAAATCATTGAAGAAGAAGAAAATATGCTTTATATAATAAGAGACATTTAAATTTTTTTAATTGCATAAATGGGCGGCATTTTGTTCAGAATTAATAGTTTTTTTTTTTTTTAGTCATAAGAAATAAAATTTTTTTGATCAAAACTAAAATATCCTCGAAATCATTGAAGAAGAAGTACCTTATCAGACGAAAATATGCCTTATCCAATAGGAGACATTTAAATTTTTTTAATTGCATAACTGGGCGGCATTTTATTCAGAATTAATAGTGTTTTACATGGACAAAAAATTCGTTTAATTTTTTCCCATTAAATACTAGAATTATAGAAAAGTACTTTGCGAAAAGTATCGGCAGTAGGACGGAAACGTGTTGACCACCGATTAGTTTTTTGCTAATAACTCTTGCATCCTTCGACCGACTTCTTCGACTAAGAACTCGATGGAAAGCTTATATGTTCCTCTTTCAGATGGCATTAACATATTTTACGAAAAGTCGTAAGAAATAAAATTTTTTCCATCAAAACTAAAATATCCTTGAAATCATTGAAGACGAGTTACCTTATCAGACGAAAATATACCTTATCTAATAAGACCATTTAAATTTTTTAATTGCATAAATGGGCGGCATTTTATTCAGAATTAATAGTTTTTTACATGGACAAAAAATTAGTTTAATTTTTTCCCATTAAATACTAGAATTATAGAAAAGTACTTTGCGAAAAGTATCGGCAGTAGGACGGAAACGTGTTGACCACCGATTAGTTTTTTGCTAATAACTCTTGCATCCTTCGACCGACTTCTTCGACTAAGAACTCGATGGAAAGCTTATATGTTCCTCTTTCAGATGGCATTAACATATAAATTTTTTTAATTGCATAATTGGGCCGCATTTTATTCAGAATTAATAGTGCTTAACATGGACAAAAAATTCGTTTAATTTTTTCCCATTAAATATTAGAATTATAGAAAAGTACTTTGCGAAAACAATCGGCAGAAGGACGGAATCGTGTTGACCACCGATTAGTTTTTTTCTAATAACTCTTGCATCCTTCGACCGACTTCTTCGACTAAGAGCTCGATTGAAAGCTTATATGTTCCTCTTTCAAATGGCATTAAAATATAAATTTTTTTAATAGCATAAATGGGCCGCATTTTATTTAGAGTTAATAGTGCTTTACATGGAGAAAAAATTCGTTTAATTTTTTCCCATTAAATACTAGAATTATAGAAATGTACCTTGCGAAAAGAATCGGCAGTACGACGGAAACATGTTGACCACCGATTAGTTTTTGCTAATATCTCTTGCATCCTACGACCGACTTCTTCGACTAACAGCTCGATGGAAAGCTTATATGTTCCTCTTTCAGATTGCATTAACATATTTTACGAAAAGTCATATGAAATAAAACTTTTTTGATCAAAACTAAAATATCCTCGAAATCATTGAAGAAGAAGAAAATATGCTTTATATAATAAGAGACATTTAAATTTTTTTAATTGCATAAATGGGCGGCATTTTGTTCAGAATTAATAGTTTTTTTTTTTTTAGTCATAAGAAATAAAATTTTTTTGTTCAAAACTAAAATATCCTCGAAATCATTGAAGAAGAAGTACCTTATCAGACGAAAATATGCCTTATCCAATAGGAGACATTTAAATTTTTTTAATTGCATAAATGGGCGGCATTTTATTCAGAATTAATAGTGTTTTACATGGACAAAAAATTCGTTTAATTTTTTCCCATTAAATACTAGAATTATAGAAATGTACCTTGCGAAAAGAATCGGCAGTAGGACGGAAACGTGTTGACCACCGATTAGTTTTTTGCTAATAACTCTTGCATCCTTCGTCCGACTTAGAGCTCAATGGAAAGCTTATGTGTTCCTCTTTCAGATTGCATTAACATATTTTACGAAAAGTCCTAAGAAATAAAATTTTTTTGATCAAAACTAAAATATCCTTGAAATCATTGAAGACGAAGTACCTTATCAGACGAAAATATACCTTATCTAATAAGAGACATTTAAATTTTTTTAATTGCATAAATGGGCCGCATTTTATTCAGAATTAATAGTTTTTTTCATGGTCAAAAAATTGGTTTAATTTTTTCCCATTAAATACTAGAATTATAGAATAGTACTTTGCGAAAAGAATCGGCAGTAGGACGGAAACGTGTTGACCACCGATTAGTTTATTGCTAATAACTCTTGCATCCTTCGACCGACTTCTTCGACTAAGCGCTCGATGGAAAGCTTATCTGGTCCTTTTTCAGATGGCATTAACTTATTTTACGAAAAGTCGCAAGAAATAAAATTTTTTTGGAGTAAAACTAAAATATCCTCGAAATCATTGAAGAAGAATTACCTAATCAGACGAAAATATGTCTTATCTAATATGACCATTTAAATTTTTTAGTTGCATAAATGGGCGGCATTTTATTCAGAATTAATAGTTTCTTACATGGACAAAAAATTAGTTTAATTTTTTCCCATTAAATACTTGAATTATAGAATAGTACTTTGCGAAAAGAATCGGCAGTAGGACGGAAACGTATTGACCACCGATTAGTTTTTTGCTAATAACTCTTGCATCCTTCGTCCGACTTAGAGCTCGATGGAAAACTTATCTGTTCCTCTTTCAGATTGCATTAACATATTTTACGAAAAGTCCTAAGAAATAAAACTTTTTTGATCAAAACTAAAATATGCTCGAAATCATTGAAGAAGAAGAACCTTATCAGATGAAAATATGCCGTATCTATAAAGAGACATTTAAATTTTTTTAATTGCATAAATAGGTGGCATTTTATTCAGAATTAATAGTTCTTTACATGGACAAAAAATTCGTTTAATTTTTTTCCCATTAAATACTAGAATTGTAGAAATGTACCTTGCGAAAAGAATCGGCAGTAGGACGGAAACGTGTTGACCACCGATTAGTTGTTTGCTAATAACTCTTGCATCCTTCGTCCGACTTAGAGCTCGATGGAAAGCTTATCTGTTCCTCTTTCAGATTGCATTAACATATTTTACGAAAAGTCGTAAGAAATAAAATTTTTTTGATCAAAACTAAAATATCCTTGAAATCATTGAAGACGAAGTACCTTATCAGACGAAAATATACCTTATCTAATAAGAGACATTTAAATTTTTTTAATTGCATAAATGGGCCGCATTTTATTCAGAATTAATAGTTTTTTACATGGACAAAAAATTGGTTTAATTTTTTCCCATTAAATGCTAGAATTATAGAAAAGTACTTTGCGAAAAGAATCGGCAGTAGGACGGAAACGTGTTGACCACCGATTACTTTTTGCTAATAACTCTTGCATCCTTCGACCGACTTCTTCGACTTAGAACTCGATGGAAAGCTTATATGTTCCTCTTTCAGATGGCATTAACATATAAATTTTTTTAATTGCATAATTGGGCCGCATTTTATTCAGAATTAATAGTGCTTAACATGGACAAAAAATTCGTTTAATTTTTTCCCATTAAATATTAGAATTATAGAAAAGTACTTTGCGAAAACAATCGGCAGAAGGACGGAATCGTGTTGACCACCGATTAGTTTTTTTCTAATAACTCTTGCATCCTTCGACCGACTTCTTCGACTAAGAGCTCGATTGAAAGCTTATATGTTCCTCTTTCAAATGGCATTAAAATATAAATTTTTTTAATAGCATAAATGGGCCGCATTTTATTTAGAGTTAATAGTGCTTTACATGGAGAAAAAATTCGTTTAATTTTTTCCCATTAAATACTAGAATTATAGAAATGTACCTTGCGAAAAGAATCGGCAGTACGACGGAAACATGTTGACCACCGATTAGTTTTTGCTAATATCTCTTGCATCCTACGACCGACTTCTTCGACTAACAGCTCGATGGAAAGCTTATATGTTCCTCTTTCAGATTGCATTAACATATTTTACGAAAAGTCATATGAAATAAAACTTTTTTGATCAAAACTAAAATATCCTCGAAATCATTGAAGAAGAAGAAAATATGCTTTATATAATAAGAGACATTTAAATTTTTTTAATTGCATAAATGGGCGGCATTTTGTTCAGAATTAATAGTTTTTTTTTTTTTAGTCATAAGAAATAAAATTTTTTTGTTCAAAACTAAAATATCCTCGAAATCATTGAAGAAGAAGTACCTTATCAGACGAAAATATGCCTTATCCAATAGGAGACATTTAAATTTTTTTAATTGCATAAATGGGCGGCATTTTATTCAGAATTAATAGTGTTTTACATGGACAAAAAATTCGTTTAATTTTTTCCCATTAAATACTAGAATTATAGAAATGTACCTTGCGAAAAGAATCGGCAGTAGGACGGAAACGTGTTGACCACCGATTAGTTTTTTGCTAATAACTCTTGCATCCTTCGTCCGACTTAGAGCTCAATGGAAAGCTTATGTGTTCCTCTTTCAGATTGCATTAACATATTTTACGAAAAGTCCTAAGAAATAAAATTTTTTTGATCAAAACTAAAATATCCTTGAAATCATTGAAGACGAAGTACCTTATCAGACGAAAATATACCTTATCTAATAAGAGACATTTAAATTTTTTTAATTGCATAAATGGGCCGCATTTTATTCAGAATTAATAGTTTTTTTCATGGTCAAAAAATTGGTTTAATTTTTTCCCATTAAATACTAGAATTATAGAATAGTACTTTGCGAAAAGAATCGGCAGTAGGACGGAAACGTGTTGACCACCGATTAGTTTATTGCTAATAACTCTTGCATCCTTCGACCGACTTCTTCGACTAAGCGCTCGATGGAAAGCTTATCTGGTCCTTTTTCAGATGGCATTAACTTATTTTACGAAAAGTCGCAAGAAATAAAATTTTTTTGGAGTAAAACTAAAATATCCTCGAAATCATTGAAGAAGAATTACCTAATCAGACGAAAATATGTCTTATCTAATAAGAGACATTTAAATTTTTTTAATTGCATAAATAGGTGGCATTTTATTCAGAATTAATAGTTCTTTACATGGACAAAAAATTAGTTTAATTTTTTCCCATTAAATACTTGAATTATAGAATAGTACTTTGCGAAAAGAATCGGCAGTAGGACGGAAACGTATTGACCACCGATTAGTTTTTTGCCAATAACTCTTGCATCCTTCGTCCGACTTAGAGCTCGATGGAAAACTTATCTGTTCCTCTTTCAGATTGCATTAACATATTTTACGAAAAGTCCTAAGAAATAAAACTTTTTTGATCAAAACTAAAATATGCTCGAAATCATTGAAGAAGAAGAACCTTATCAGATGAAAATATGCCGTATCTATAAAGAGACATTTAAATTTTTTTAATTGCATAAATGGGCGGCATTTTATTCAGAATTAATAGTTTCTTACATGGACAAAAAATTAGTTTAATTTTTTCCCATTAAATACTTGAATTATAGAATAGTACTTTGCGAAAAGAATCGGCAGTAGGACGGAAACGTATTGACCACCGATTAGTTTTTTGCTAATAACTCTTGCATCCTTCGTCCGACTTAGAGCTCGATGGAAAACTTATCTGTTCCTCTTTCAGATTGCATTAACATATTTTACGAAAAGTCCTAAGAAATAAAACTTTTTTGATCAAAACTAAAATATGCTCGAAATCATTGAAGAAGAAGAACCTTATCAGATGAAAATATGCCGTATCTATAAAGAGACATTTAAATTTTTTTAATTGCATAAATAGGTGGCATTTTATTCAGAATTAATAGTTCTTTACATGGACAAAAAATTCGTTTAATTTTTTTCCCATTAAATACTAGAATTGTAGAAATGTACCTTGCGAAAAGAATCGGCAGTAGGACGGAAACGTGTTGACCACCGATTAGTTGTTTGCTAATAACTCTTGCATCCTTCGTCCGACTTAGAGCTCGATGGAAAGCTTATCTGTTCCTCTTTCAGATTGCATTAACATATTTTACGAAAAGTCGTAAGAAATAAAATTTTTTTGATCAAAACTAAAATATCCTTGAAATCATTGAAGACGAAGTACCTTATCAGACGAAAATATACCTTATCTAATAAGAGACATTTAAATTTTTTTAATTGCATAAATGGGCCGCATTTTATTCAGAATTAATAGTTTTTTACATGGACAAAAAATTGGTTTAATTTTTTCCCATTAAATGCTAGAATTATAGAAAAGTACTTTGCGAAAAGAATCGGCAGTAGGACGGAAACGTGTTGACCACCGATTACTTTTTGCTAATAACTCTTGCATCCTTCGACCGACTTCTTCGACTTAGAACTCGATGGAAAGCTTATATGTTCCTCTTTCAGATGGCATTAACATATTTTACGAAAAGTCGTAAGAAATAAAATTTTTTCCATCAAAACTAAAATATCCTTGAAATCATTGAAGACGAGTTACCTTATCAGACGAAAATATACCTTATCTAATAAGAGACATTTAAATTTTTTTAATTGCATAAATGGGCCGCATTTTATTCAGAATTAATAGTTTTTTACATGGACAAAAAATTCGTTTAATTTTTTCCCATTAAATACTAGAATTATAGAAAACTACTTTGCGAAAAGTATCGGCAGTAGGACGGAAACGTGTTGACCACCGATTAGTTTTTTGCTAATAACTCTTGCATCCTTCGACCGACTTCTTCGACTAAGAGCTCGATGAAAAGCTTATATGTTCCTCTTTCAAATGGCATTAACATTTAAATTATCTTAATTACATTTATGGGCCGCATTTTATTTAGAATTAATAGTGCTTTACATGGAGAAAAAATTCGTTAAATTTTTTCCCATTAAATACTAGAATTATAGAAATGTACCTTGCGAAAAGAATCGGCAGTAGGACGGAAACATGTTGACCACCGATTAGTTTTTGCTAATATCTCTTGCATCCTACGACCGACTTCTTCGACTAAGAGCTCGATGAAAAGCTTATCTGTTCCTCTTTCAGATTGCATTAACATATTTTACGAAAAGTCATATGAAATAAAACTTTTTTGATCAAAACTAAAATATCCTCGAAATCATTGAAGAAGAAGAAAATATGCTTTATATAATAAGAGACATTTAAATTTTTTTAATTGCATAAATGGGCGGCATTTTGTTCAGAATTAATAGTTTTTTTTTTTTTAGTCATAAGAAATTAAATTTTTTTGATCAAAACTAAAATATCCTCGAAATCATTGAAGAAGAAGTACCTTATCAGACGAAAATATGCCTTATCCAATAGGAGACATTTAAATTTTTTTAATTGCATAAATGGGCGGCATTTTATTCAGAATTAATAGTGTTTTACATGGACAAAAAATTCGTTTAATTTTTTCCCATTAAATACTAGAATTATAGAAAACTACTTTGCGAAAAGTATCGGCGGAAGGACGGAAACGTGTTGACCACCGATTAGTTTTTTGCTAATAACTCTTGCATCCTTCGACCGACTTCTTCGACTAAGAACTCGATGGAAAGCTTATATGTTCCTCTTTCAGATGGCATTAACATATTTTACGAAAAGTCGTAAGAAATAAAATTTTTTTGGAGTAAAACTAAAATATCCTCGAAATCATTGAAGAAGAATTACCTAATCAGACGAAAATATGTCTTATCTAATATGACCATTTAAATTTTTTAGATGCATAAATGGGCGGCATTTTATTCAGAATTAATAGTTTGTTACATGGACAAAAAATTAGTTTAATTTTTTCCCATTAAATACTTGAATTATAGAATAGTACTTTGCGAAAAGAATCGGCAGTAGGACGGAAACGTATTGACCACCGATTAGTTTTTTGCTAATAACTCTTGCATCCTTCGTCCGACTTAGAGCTCGATGGAAAACTTATCTGTTCCTCTTTCAGATTGCATTAACATATTTTACGAAAAGTCGTAAGAAATAAAACTTTTTTGATCAAAACTAAAATATGCTCGAAATCATTGAAGAAGAAGAACCTTATCAGATGAAAATATGCCGTATCTATAAAGAGACATTTAAATTTTTTTAATTGCATAAATGGGTGGCATTTTATTCAGAATTAATAGTTCTTTACATGGACAAAAAATTCGTTTAATTTTTTCCCATTAAATACTAGAATTATAGAAATGTACCTTGCGAAAAGAATCGGCAGTAGAACGGAAACGTGTTGACCACCGATTAGTTTTTTGCTAATAACTCTTGCATCCTTCGTCCGACTTAGAGCTCGATGGAAAGCTTATGTGTTCCTCTTTCAGATTGCATTAACATATTTTACGAAAAGTCGTAAGAAATAAAATTTTTTTGATCAAAACTAAAATATCCTTGAAATCATTGAAGACGAAGTACCTTATCAGACGAAAATATACCTTATCTAATAAGAGACATTTAAATTTTTTTAATTGCATAAATGGGTCGCATTTTATTCAGAATTAATAGTCTTTTACATGGACAAAAAATTGGTTTAATTTTTTCCCATTAAATACTAGAATTATAGAATAGTACTTTGCGAAAAGAATCGGCAGTAGGACGGAAACGTGTTGACCACCGATTAGTTTTTTGCTAATAACTCTTGCATCCTTCGACCGACTACTTCGACTAAGAGCTCGATGGAAAGCTTATCTGGTCCTTTTTCAGATGGCATTAACTTATTTTACGAAAAGTCGATAGAAATAAAATTTTTTTTGAGTAAAACTAAAATATGCTCGAAATCATTGAAGAATAATTACCTAATCAGACGAAAATATGTCTTATCTAATATGACCATTTAAATTTTTTAATTGCATAAATGGGCGCCATTTTATTCAGAATTAATAGTTTGTTACATGGACAAAAAATTAGTTTAATTGTTTCCCATTAAATACTACAATTATAGAAAAGTACCTTGCGAAAATAATCGACAGTAGGACGAAAACGTATTGACCACCGATTAGTTTTTTGCTAATAGCTCTTGCATCCTTCGTCCGACTTAGAGCTCGATGGAAAGCTTATCTGTTCCTCTCTCAGATTGCATTAACATATTTTACGAAAAGTTGTAAGAAATAAAATTTTTTTGATCAAAACTAAAATTTCCTCGAAATCATTGAAGAAGAAGTACCTTATCAGACGAAAATATCCCTTATCTAATAAGAGACATATAAATTTTTTTAATTGCATAAATGGGCCGCATTTTATTCAGAATCAATAGTTTTTTATATGAACAAAAAATTCGATTAATTTTTTCCCATTAAATACTAGAATTATAGAAGAGTACTTTGCGAACAAAATCGGCAGTAAGACGGAATCGTTTTGACCACCGATTAGTTTTTTGCTAATAACTCTTGCATCCTTCGACCGACTTCTTCGACTAAGAGCTCGATGGAAAGCTTATATGTTCCTCTTTCAGATGGCATTAACATATAAATTTTTTTAATTGCATAAATGGGCCGCATTTTATTCAGAATTAATAGTGCTTTACATGGGCAAAAAATTCGTTTCATTTTTTCCCATTAAATATTAGAATTATAGAAAAGTACTTTGCGAAAACAATCGGCGGAAGGACGGAATCGTGTTGACCACCGATTAGTTTTTTGCTAATAACTCTTGCATCCTTCGACCGACTTCTTCGACTAAGAGCTCGATGGAAAGCTTATATGTTCCTCTTTCAGATGGCATTAACATATAAATTTTTTTAATTGCATAAATGGGCCGCATTTTATTCAGAATTAATAGTGCTTTACATGGGCAAAAAATTCGTTTCATTTTTTCCCATTAAATATTAGAATTATAGAATAGTACTTTGCGAAAAGAATCGGCAGTAGGACGGAAACGTATTGACCACCGATTAGTTTTTTGCTAATAACTCTTGCATCCTTCGTCCGACTTAGAGCTCGATGGAAAACTTATCTGTTCCTCTTTCAGATTGCATTAACATATTTTACGAAAAGTCCTAAGAAATAAAACTTTTTTGATCAAAACTAAAATATGCTCGAAATCATTGAAGAAGAAGAACCTTATCAGATGAAAATATGCCGTATCTATAAAGAGACATTTAAATTTTTTTAATTGCATAAATAGGTGGCATTTTATTCAGAATTAATAGTTCTTTACATGGACAAAAAATTCGTTTAATTTTTTTCCCATTAAATACTAGAATTGTAGAAATGTACCTTGCGAAAAGAATCGGCAGTAGGACGGAAACGTGTTGACCACCGATTAGTTGTTTGCTAATAACTCTTGCATCCTTCGTCCGACTTAGAGCTCGATGGAAAGCTTATCTGTTCCTCTTTCAGATTGCATTAACATATTTTACGAAAAGTCGTAAGAAATAAAATTTTTTTGATCAAAACTAAAATATCCTTGAAATCATTGAAGACGAAGTACCTTATCAGACGAAAATATACCTTATCTAATAAGAGACATTTAAATTTTTTTAATTGCATAAATGGGCCGCATTTTATTCAGAATTAATAGTTTTTTACATGGACAAAAAATTGGTTTAATTTTTTCCCATTAAATGCTAGAATTATAGAAAAGTACTTTGCGAAAAGAATCGGCAGTAGGACGGAAACGTGTTGACCACCGATTACTTTTTGCTAATAACTCTTGCATCCTTCGACCGACTTCTTCGACTTAGAACTCGATGGAAAGCTTATATGTTCCTCTTTCAGATGGCATTAACATATAAATTTTTTTAATTGCATAATTGGGCCGCATTTTATTCAGAATTAATAGTGCTTAACATGGACAAAAAATTCGTTTAATTTTTCCCCATTAAATATTAGAATTATAGAAAAGTACTTTGCGAAAACAATCGGCAGAAGGACGGAATCGTGTTGACCACCGATTAGTTTTTTTCTAATAACTCTTGCATCCTTCGACCGACTTCTTCGACTAAGAGCTCGATTGAAAGCTTATATGTTCCTCTTTCAAATGGCATTAAAATATAAATTTTTTTAATAGCATAATTGGGCCGCATTTTATTCAGAATTAATAGTGCTTAACATGGACAAAAAATTCGTTTAATTTTTTCCCATTAAATATTAGAATTATAGAAAAGTACTTTGCGAAAACAATCGGCAGAAGGACGGAATCGTGTTGACCACCGATTAGTTTTTTTCTAATAACTCTTGCATCCTTCGACCGACTTCTTCGACTAAGCGCTCGATGGAAAGCTTATCTGGTCCTTTTTCAGATGGCATTAACTTATTTTACGAAAAGTCGCAAGAAATAAAATTTTTTTGGAGTAAAACTAAAATATCCTCGAAATCATTGAAGAAGAATTACCTAATCAGACGAAAATATGTCTTATCTAATATGACCATTTAAATTTTTTAGTTGCATAAATGGGCGGCATTTTATTCAGAATTAATAGTTTCTTACATGGACAAAAAATTAGTTTAATTTTTTCCCATTAAATACTTGAATTATAGAATAGTACTTTGCGAAAAGAATCGGCAGTAGGACGGAAACGTATTGACCACCGATTAGTTTTTTGCTAATAACTCTTGCATCCTTCGTCCGACTTAGAGCTCGATGGAAAACTTATCTGTTCCTCTTTCAGATTGCATTAACATATTTTACGAAAAGTCCTAAGAAATAAAACTTTTTTGATCAAAACTAAAATATGCTCGAAATCATTGAAGAAGAAGAACCTTATCAGATGAAAATATGCCGTATCTATAAAGAGACATTTAAATTTTTTTAATTGCATAAATAGGTGGCATTTTATTCAGAATTAATAGTTCTTTACATGGACAAAAAATTCGTTTAATTTTTTTCCCATTAAATACTAGAATTGTAGAAATGTACCTTGCGAAAAGAATCGGCAGTAGGACGGAAACGTGTTGACCACCGATTAGTTGTTTGCTAATAACTCTTGCATCCTTCGTCCGACTTAGAGCTCGATGGAAAGCTTATCTGTTCCTCTTTCAGATTGCATTAACATATTTTACGAAAAGTCGTAAGAAATAAAATTTTTTTGATCAAAACTAAAATATCCTTGAAATCATTGAAGACGAAGTACCTTATCAGACGAAAATATACCTTATCTAATAAGAGACATTTAAATTTTTTTAATTGCATAAATGGGCCGCATTTTATTCAGAATTAATAGTTTTTTACATGGACAAAAAATTGGTTTAATTTTTTCCCATTAAATGCTAGAATTATAGAAAAGTACTTTGCGAAAAGAATCGGCAGTAGGACGGAAACGTGTTGACCACCGATTACTTTTTGCTAATAACTCTTGCATCCTTCGACCGACTTCTTCGACTTAGAACTCGATGGAAACCTTATATGTTCCTCTTTCAGATGGCATTAACATATTTTACGAAAAGTCGTAAGAAATAAAATTTTTTCCATCAAAACTAAAATATCCTTGAAATCATTGAAGACGAGTTACCTTATCAGACGAAAATATACCTTATCTAATAAGAGACATTTAAATTTTTTTAATTGCATAAATGGGCCGCATTTTATTCAGAATTAATAGTTTTTTACATGGACAAAAAATTCGTTTAATTTTTTCCCATTAAATACTAGAATTATAGAAAACTACTTTGCGAAAAGTATCGGCAGTAGGACGGAAACGTGTTGACCACCGATTAGTTTTTTGCTAATAACTCTTGCATCCTTCGACCGACTTCTTCGACTAAGAGCTCGATGAAAAGCTTATATGTTCCTCTTTCAAATGGCATTAACATTTAAATTATCTTAATTACATTTATGGGCCGCATTTTATTTAGAATTAATAGTGCTTTACATGGAGAAAAAATTCGTTTAATTTTTTCCCATTAAATACTAGAATTATAGAAATGTACCTTGCGAAAAGAATCGGCAGTAGGACGGAAACATGTTGACCACCGATTAGTTTTTGCTAATATCTCTTGCACCCTACGACCGACTTCTTCGACTAAGAGCTCGATGAAAAGCTTATCTGTTCCTCTTTCAGATTGCATTAACATATTTTACGAAAAGTCATATGAAATAAAACTTTTTTGATCAAAACTAAAATATCCTCGAAATCATTGAAGAAGAAGAAAATATGCTTTATATAATAAGAGACATTTAAATTTTTTTAATTGCATAAATGGGCGGCATTTTGTTCAGAATTAATAGTTTTTTTTTTTTTAGTCATAAGAAATTAAATTTTTTTGATCAAAACTAAAATATCCTCGAAATCATTGAAGAAGAAGTACCTTATCAGACGAAAATATGCCTTATCCAATAGGAGACATTTAAATTTTTTTAATTGCATAAATGGGCGGCATTTTATTCAGAATTAATAGTGTTTTACATGGACAAAAAATTCGTTTAATTTTTTCCCATTAAATACTAGAATTATAGAAAACTACTTTGCGAAAAGTATCGGCGGAAGGACGGAAACGTGTTGACCACCGATTAGTTTTTTGCTAATAACTCTTGCATCCTTCGACCGACTTCTTCGACTAAGAACTCGATGGAAAGCTTATATGTTCCTCTTTCAGATGGCATTAACATATTTTACGAAAAGTCGTAAGAAATAAAATTTTTTTGGAGTAAAACTAAAATATCCTCGAAATCATTGAAGAAGAATTACCTAATCAGACGAAAATATGTCTTATCTAATATGACCATTTAAATTTTTTAGATGCATAAATGGGCGGCATTTTATTCAGAATTAATAGTTTGTTACATGGACAAAAAATTAGTTTAATTTTTTCCCATTAAATACTTGAATTATAGAATAGTACTTTGCGAAAAGAATCGGCAGTAGGACGGAAACGTATTGACCACCGATTAGTTTTTTGCTAATAACTCTTGCATCCTTCGTCCGACTTAGAGCTCGATGGAAAACTTATCTGTTCCTCTTTCAGATTGCATTAACATATTTTACGAAAAGTCGTAAGAAATAAAACTTTTTTGATCAAAACTAAAATATGCTCGAAATCATTGAAGAAGAAGAACCTTATCAGATGAAAATATGCCGTATCTATAAAGAGACATTTAAATTTTTTTAATTGCATAAATGGGTGGCATTTTATTCAGAATTAATAGTTCTTTACATGGACAAAAAATTCGTTTAATTTTTTCCCATTAAATACTAGAATTATAGAAATGTACCTTGCGAAAAGAATCGGCAGTAGAACGGAAACGTGTTGACCACCGATTAGTTTTTTGCTAATAACTCTTGCATCCTTCGTCCGACTTAGAGCTCGATGGAAAGCTTATGTGTTCCTCTTTCAGATTGCATTAACATATTTTACGAAAAGTCGTAAGAAATAAAATTTTTTTGATCAAAACTAAAATATCCTTGAAATCATTGAAGACGAAGTACCTTATCAGACGAAAATATACCTTATCTAATAAGAGACATTTAAATTTTTTTAATTGCATAAATGGGTCGCATTTTATTCAGAATTAATAGTCTTTTACATGGACAAAAAATTGGTTTAATTTTTTCCCATTAAATACTAGAATTATAGAATAGTACTTTGCGAAAAGAATCGGCAGTAGGACGGAAACGTGTTGACCACCGATTAGTTTTTTGCTAATAACTCTTGCATCCTTCGACCGACTTCTTCGACTAAGAGCTCGATGGAAAGCTTATCTGGTCCTTTTTCAGATGGCATTAACTTATTTTACGAAAAGTCGATAGAAATAAAATTTTTTTTGAGTAAAACTAAAATATGCTCGAAATCATTGAAGAATAATTACCTAATCAGACGAAAATATGTCTTATCTAATATGACCATTTAAATTTTTTAATTGCATAAATGGGCGCCATTTTATTCAGAATTAATAGTTTGTTACATGGACAAAAAATTAGTTTAATTGTTTCCCATTAAATACTACAATTATAGAAAAGTACCTTGCGAAAATAATCGACAGTAGGACGAAAACGTATTGACCACCGATTAGTTTTTTGCTAATAGCTCTTGCATCCTTCGTCCGACTTAGAGCTCGATGGAAAGCTTATCTGTTCCTCTCTCAGATTGCATTAACATATTTTACGAAAAGTTGTAAGAAATAAAATTTTTTTGATCAAAACTAAAATTTCCTCGAAATCATTGAAGAAGAAGTACCTTATCAGACGAAAATATCCCTTATCTAATAAGAGACATATAAATTTTTTTAATTGCATAAATGGGCCGCATTTTATTCAGAATCAATAGTTTTTTATATGAACAAAAAATTCGATTAATTTTTTCCCATTAAATACTAGAATTATAGAAGAGTACTTTGCGAACAAAATCGGCAGTAAGACGGAATCGTTTTGACCACCGATTAGTTTTTTGCTAATAACTCTTGCATCCTTCGACCGACTTCTTCGACTAAGAGCTCGATGGAAAGCTTATATGTTCCTCTTTCAGATGGCATTAACATATAAATTTTTTTAATTGCATAAATGGGCCGCATTTTATTCAGAATTAATAGTGCTTTACATGGGCAAAAAATTCGTTTCATTTTTTCCCATTAAATATTAGAATTATAGAAAAGTACTTTGCGAAAACAATCGGCGGAAGGACGGAATCGTGTTGACCACCGATTAGTTTTTTGCTAATAACTCTTGCATCCTTCGACCGACTTCTTCGACTAAGAGCTCGATGGAAAGCTTATATGTTCCTCTTTCAGATGGCATTAACATATAAATTTTTTTTAATTGCATAAATGGGCCGCATTTTATTCAGAATTAATAGTGCTTTACATGGACAAAAAATTCGTTTAATTTTTTCCCATTATATATAAGAATTATAGAAATGTACCTTGCGAAAAGAATCGGCAGTAGGACGGAAACGTGTTGACCACCGATTAGTTTTTTGCTTACTACTCTTGCATCCTTCGACCGACTTCTTCGACTAAGAGCTCGATGGAAAGCTTATCTGTTCTTCTTTCAGATGGCATTAACATATTTTACGAAAAGTCGTAAGAAATAAAACTTTTTTGATCAAAACTAAAATATCCTCGAAATCAAGGAAGAAAAAGTACCTTATCATACGAAAATATGCTTTATCTAATAAGAGACATTTAAATTGTTTTTAATTGCATAAATGGGCGGCATTTTATTCAGAATAAATAGTGTTTTACATGGACAAAAAATTCGTTTAATTTTTTCCCATTATATATTAGAATTATAGAAAAGTACTTTGCGAAAAGAATTGGCAGTAGGACGGAATCGTGTTGACCACCGATTAGTTTTTTGCTTCTTACTTTTGCATCCTTCGACCGACTTCTTCGACTAAGAGCTCGATGGAAAGCTTATCTGTTCCTCTTTCAGATGGCATTAACATATTTTACGAAAAGTCGTAAGAAATAAAATTTTTTTGATCAAAACTAAAATATCCTCGAAATCATTGACGAAGAAGTACCTTATCAGACGAAAATATCCCTTATCTAATAAGAGACATATAAATTTTTTTAATTGCATAAATGGGCCGCATTTTATTCAGAATCAATAGTTTTTTACATGAACAAAAAATTCGATTAATTTTTTCCCATTAAATACTAGAATTATAGAAGAGTACTTTGCGAACAAAATCGGCAGTAAGACGGAATCGTTTTGACCACCGATTAGTTTTTTGCTAATAACTCTTGCATCCTTCGACCGACTTCTTCAACTAAGAGCTCGATGGAAAGCTTATATGTTCCTCTTTCAGATGGCATTAACATATAAATTTTTTTAATTGCATAAATGGGCCGCATTTTATTCAGAATTAATAGTGCTTTACATGGACAAAAAATTCGTTTCATTTTTTCCCATTAAATATTAGAATTATAGAAAAGTACTTTGCGAAAACAATCGGCGGAAGGACGGAATCGTGTTGACCACCGATTAGTTTTTTGCTAATATCTCTTGCATCCTACGACCGACTTCTTCGACTAAGAGCTCGATTGAAAGCTTATCTGTTCCTCTTTCAGATTGCATTAACATATTTTACGAAAAGTCATAAGAAATAAAACTTTTTTGATCAAAACTAAAATATCCTCGAAATCATTGAAGAAGAAGTACCTTATCAGACGAAAATATGCTTTATCTAATAAGAGACATTTAAATTTTTTTTAATTGCTGTTGGGATTTGTCCAACTGTCAGGACTTAAATATAAACAGATATAAAGTAATAAGAGTTTATTTATTCAATAAGAATTGTGTGCGTTTAGATCTGTGGTACAAAAGGAGCTGTTTTAGAATACATTAAGTGTTAGAGCAGTGTTGCCATATTGTTACTTTGATATGTACTAAATAATGCGCTTATTTCAATACGCTCCCTCAAAGTTACAATTTTAATTTAAATTTTGTTGACACCCATTGATGATATGCAATTATGATGTTTTAAGCTGCTTAGCCCCTTTGTTAAAACGTCTGCTGGCATCTGCTCTGTTTGCATGTATTCGACTGTGATGTCTCCACTCTTGTGTTACTTTGGATAAAGTGATGGCGCACGTCTATGTGTTTAGTGCGAGGATGAAAACCAAATCCTTTCACTAATTTTTGTGCTCTTTGATTGTCGTTAAAAAGTCGAACTGATTCGCAGTTTTCTCCAATACGATTCAATAGAGATTTTAAGTATAATGCCTCTTTTACTGCTTCTGACATTGCTAATTACTCAGATTCGGTACTTGAAAGAGCAACGGTGCGTTGTTTTCGTGCTTCCCAGCTTATGGTAGCACCTGCCAAGATGAATGCCTGTCCAGAATAGGACCTTCGGTCTGTTAAATTCGCTCCCCAATCTGCATCAACCACGCCGTATAAACTGCGTCCAGTCTTATCGAATAGCAGGCCTAGATTCTTTGTGCCATTTAAGTATCTTAGAATACGTTTCGCTGTTTTCCAGTGCTCGACGTTGTAGTTTGAGTTGAATTGACTCATGAAGTTGACAGCAAAAGAAATGTCCGGGCGTGTCGATACTGCAATAAACATTAAAGCACCAATTAAGTTTTGAAATGGATACCTTTTCATGTCATCTTTGTTCACTAATGCAGGACGTTTTAATGAACATTTTATTTCTATCGGTGTTGAAGCCGGTTTACATTCTTCCATGCCAAACCTTTTGAGGACGGCATTGATATATTTCTCTTGAGATATAGAAATGCAATGCTTTTCGAGATTTTGCCTGAATTCAATGCCTAGACATGTTTTTACCAAACCAATGTCTTTCATTTGAAAAGCTTTGTGTAGGTGAGCCTTCGTTTCTTGTAACCATTCTGGATGATTTGATGCTAATAGTAAATCATCTACGTATATGGTGACTAAAAGCATTTTTTGGCTATGCCTTTTCACAAATAATCACGTATCCTGTTCGGTGGGTTCTAATCCGATTTCTTGAAGTTTTGTAGTCAGTTTCTGGTACCAACGCAAACCAGATTGACGTATACCATATAACGCTTTTTTAATAAGACAAACTGGATTTTTTGTCTTTTTCATTTTTTCATTCAATTTTCTTGCTGTTTTGACGTACTCGATGTCAGGAGATTTTTGCATTGATCCAATTGGAGTGTTAGATTCCAATTTTCTTAAAAATTCCTCGAAACCATCCAGCGTATACATATAGACGTTTAGGTATGCTGTAACGACATCCATCTGATGTATTTCCATGTCGTATTCTGCGGCTAGAGCTATTAACAATCTGATCGAAGTAAATCGAATGACTGGCGAATACGACTCATAAAAATCCTCTCCGAATTTCTGTGCATAACCTTTCGCGACCAATCGAACTTTCTTTTTGGTTGTAGATTTTTCATCTTGTTTTGTGCGGAATACCATTTTACTGCCAATTATTTTTCGATGCTCGGGACGCTCAACAATTTGCCATGTGTTGTTAATTATATGCGCCATAAACTCGTCGTCAATTGCTCTTGTCCAATCTATAGCTTCATTTGAGCTTTTCGCTTCGTATATCGTTGTTGGATCATCTGTAACTGCAAATGCCATTTCACATTCTTCAAACATGTCTTCGGGGTGAGATTCGTTGTTTAAATCCTCGTCTTTTTGATTTTCCGCTTGAGCTGGTTGGAAAATCTTCCTCGTTGACCAGTTCTTTGTATTTTAGGGCGACCTCTTCCATGTTTTGGGGTTTCCTGGAAAAGTTCATCAGGCTCTTCGTCACTGGATGAGTTTTCAATTTTCTGCTGCGGCCTATCGTTTGTTATGTCAATAGTTACGATGTTATCTAGTTCATCTTCAAAAAAATCTTGGTATTCGCTGCTTCCAAATCCAGATGCGTTCATAAATTTGACATCTTTGCTGATAATGATGGTTTGCTTCTTAAGTGAGTATAATCGATATGCTTTTGATTCTTCTGCATATCCGACTAACACGCATTCTTCGGACCTAGAATCAAATTTGCTTTGATTTTTACCTTTGATTAATACAAATGCTTTTGTGCCAAAAATACGAAAATACGTCACCGTAGGCATCTTATTTGTCCAATAATTGTACGGTATGTCACCAGAGATCCCCTTCGTTGCACATCTGTTTCGGATGTAACATGCTGTGTTGACTGCCTCTGCCCAGAATTTCGCAGGAGCTCCTGATTGCTTCATCATGCATCTGGCCATTTCAACCAGAGTTCGGTTTTTCCTTTCTGCGATGCCATTTTGCTGTGGTGTGTGAGGTGTGGACAAACGTCGTCTTATACCATGGCTTTGTAAAAAGTCATCGAAATTTTTATTTCGGTATTCTGTACCATTGTCGGACTGCAATGCTTTTATTTTGTGTCCGGTGAAATTTTCGGCGGAAACTTTAAAAGATTTAAACGCCACTAAAGCTTCAGATTTCTGTTTTAGAAAATAAACTTCGCAGTATCGAGAGTAGTCGTCTATAAAAGTGATAAAATACTTGCGGCCACTTATCGAAGGTATACGCATTGGCCCGCATATGCACTATTTCTAGCAATTTCGTTGTTCTGATTTCTGTTGCACTTTTGTAACTGCTCTCCGACTGTTTTTCAGTGATGCAAATTTCACACTTTAAAAGTTTTGCGTTTCTGTTTAATTTTATTCGGTGTACTTTACCATTTATCGACATGCTTTTTCTTGTTCGTTTAGATGTCCCATGCGGTAATGCCACAAATCAATTTCCACTTTGTTATTTACTTCCGCATTGTTCACTTGATTCATTTCGGTATCAAGATAATACAAGTTTCCATGTCTTTTAGCTCGCAACCATACCTTGTTATTTTTAATAACTGTTGCTTCATTTTTCGTAAAACGCACTTCAAGACCTTTGTCAGTTATTTTTGAAACTGAGAGTAGATTCTGGCGAAGATCGGATACATATAACACTTTTTGCAAGGTTATATTTTGCATGTCTCTTTTCTCTTTGATATTAATGTTTACTTCTCCAATTCCATCAACATTTGTTGTATTGTTGTTCGCGAGGTGAAGTGTTTTCTGCGTTTTTTCTATTTTGTCAAATATGCTTTCGTTTGAACACATGTGTGCCGTACAGCCACTGTCAAGGCACCACATTTCGTTTTGTTTTTCGGCAGAATACGAAGTTTCGTAAATGTTCAAGGCTTCTTTTTGGATTGTCTTTGCACTTTCGATATTTTCTTTTTCGGTTGCTTTGTTTCGAGATTTGTTTCGACAATTACGCGCGAGATGTCCCGTTTTGTTGCATCTATAACATTTTCTGTTTTCTTTTTGAACTTTTTCTTCTTTGCTATAACCCTTTCGTCGGTTAGCATACAACGCATTTTGATCTTCTCTTTCGCTCTTCGACTTTCGCGCTTCTGACTCTTCTAGAATTTTAACACAAAGCATGTCTGGCTTCGGCAAATCGTCACGAGTTTCCATAGCACAACGAAAATTTTCATAGGAGTTGGGTAGACTGTACAATAGAAGAATTGCGAGCAGATCGTCGCCAATTATGACGTCAATTCATCCAATTCATTAACATGTTGACGCACGTCTCCGTTTTCGTTCATAAGCGATAATGCTACTGTTTTAAGTAGGCTTGCTTTTCTACCGGTACCTTTGATTGGAACGTTTCTCTGAGCTTATCCCAGCAAGATTTTGACGTTTCACAACTTTCGATTATTGATAATTCTGATGTACTGATCGACAAGAGAATGTCTGAGCGTGCTTTCTCGTCTGGCGATTTCCATGTCGCCCGTTCCAGTGTGTCATCTGGACATACTTTTGTACCGTCCACGTCAATTTCCACGAATCATAATTTTCCGCGTTTAGCGGGTTAATTCTTATAAAGGCACTAGCCATTTTTCACAGCTTATTTCACACTTATTTTAATCTGTCTATGTTAATTAAGGTGCCTGGGCCCATAACCTGTTGGGATTTGTCCAACTGTCAGGACTTAAATATAAACAGATATATAGTAATAAGAGTTTATTTATTCAATAAGAATTGTGTGCGTTTAGATCTGTGGTACAATACAAATGTTTTAGAATACATTAAGTGTTAGAGCAGTGTTGCCATATTGTTACTTTGATATGTACTAAATAATGTGCTTATTTCAATAATTGCATAAATGGGCGGCATTTTATTCAGAAATAATAGTGTTTTACATGGACAAAAAATTCGTAAAATTTTTTCCCATTATATATTAGAATTATAGAAAAGTACTTTGCGAAAAGAATTGGCGGTAGGACGGAATCGTGTTGACCACCGATTAGTTTTTTGCTAATTACTCTTGCATCCTTCGACCGACTTCTTCGACTAAGAGCTCGATGGAAAGCTTATCGGTTCTTTTTTCAGATGGCAGTAACATATTCTACGAAAAGTCGTAAGAAATAAAATTTTTTTGATCAAAACTAAAATATCCTCGAAATCATTGAAGAAGAAGTACCTAATCAGACGAAAATATGCCTTATATAATTGGAGACATTTAAATTTTTATACCCTGCACATACAGTGTGTCAGGGTATATTAAGTTTGTTTGAACGAAATGTATGTAACGCATAGAAGGAGGGGAGGGGGAACCCATAAAGTATATATATTCTTGATCAGGATGACAAGAGAAATCGATTGAGCCCTGTCCGTCTGTCCGTCCGTCCGTCTGTATTCACCATTGGTTCTCGGAAACTGTAAAAGCTAGAGACTTGAAATTTGGAGGGTAGACTCGTAATGCTTGGCACTCCATCAAGTTTGAATGGTTTAGTGCCACGCCCACTCCTTCCCGCCCAACCAGCACCGCCCACTTTTTGAAAACGTTATAACTCGAACACCCGAAGAGATAGAAATATGAAAGTCAGTATGTAGACTCAGCATGAAGAGTTCTACAAAACTGCATACCACAATTTTTCCCCCTCCCCTTGATTTTCCCTCCCCCAGTTATTTTCTACAAAAAGCAATATCTCCAAAACTAATAAAGGTATGAACATGAAATTTTGTATACAAGCTCAGTAAATATATATCTTTAAAACTGCATACCACAAAATTCCCCCCTGTTCGAAAGTTACCCCTCAATGACCTACAAACTCAAATTTTTCGTAAATTCCACTTTTTTTGACCAATTTACTTGATATTTTGAACACTATTCGATCGGGCGATGTCAAATCAACATTTTTTTTGTAGATTTAGGGTGTTGCACCACCTACTGTGTATGCAGGGTATTATATTGTCGAGTATACTCGACTATAGCGTCCTTACTGGTTTTAATTGCATAAATGGGCCGCATTTTATTCAGAATTAATAGTGTTATACATGGACAAAAAATTCGTTTAATTTTTTCCCATTATATGTATGTTAGAATTATAGAAAAGTACTTTGCGAAAAGAATTGGCAGCAGGACGGAATCGTGTTGACCACCGATTAGTTTTTTGCTAATAACTCTTGCATCCTTCGACCGACTTCTTCGACTAAGAGCTCGATGGAAAGCTTATATGTTCCTCTTTCAGATGGCATTAACATATAAATTTTTTTAATTGCATAAATGGGCCTCATTTTATTCAGAATTAATAGTGTTTTACATGGACAAAAAATTCGTTCAATTTTTTCCCATTATATATTAGAATTATAGAAAAGTACTTTGCGAAAAGAATTTGCGGTAGGACGGAATCGTGTTGATCACCGATTAGTTTTTTGCTAATTACTCTTGCATCCTTCGACCGACTTCTTCGACTAAGAGCTCGATGGAAAGCTTATCTGTTCATTTTTCAGATGGCATTAACATATTCTACGAAAAGTCGTAAAAAATAAAATTTTTTTGATCAAAACTAAAATATCCTCGAAATCATTGAAGAAGAAGTACCTAATCAGACGAAAATATGCCTTATCTAATTGGAGACATTTAAATTTTTTTAATTGCATAAATGGGTGGCATTTTATTCAGAATTAATAGTTTTTTACATAGACAAAAAATTCGTTTGATTTTTTCACATTAAATACTAGAATTATAGAAAAAAACTTTGGGAAAAGAATTGACGGTAGGACGGAATCGTGTTGACCACCGATTAGTTTTTTGCTAATTACTCTTGCATCCTTCGACCGACTTCTTCGACTAAGAGCTCGATGGAAAGCTTATCTGTACTTTTTTTAGATGGCATTAACATATTTTACGACAAGTCATAAGAAATAAAACTTTTTTGATCAAAACTAAAATATCCTCGAAATCATTGAAGAAGAAGTACCTTATCAGACGAAAATATGCTTTATCTAATAAGAGACATTTAAATTTTTTTTAATTGCATAAATGGGCGGCATTTTATTCAGAATTAATAGTGTTATACATGGACAAAAAATTCGTTTAATTTTTTCCCATTATATGTATATTAGAATTATAGAAAAGTACTTTGCGAAAAGAATTGGCAGTAGGACGGAATCGTGTTGACCACCGATTAGTTTTTTGCTAATTACTCTTGCATCCTTCGACCGACTTCTTCGACTAAGAGCTCGATGGAAAGCTTATCTGTTCCTTTTTCAGATGACATTAACACATTTTACGAAAAGTCGTAAGAAATAAAATTTTTTGGATCAAACTAAAATATCCTCGAAATCATTGAAGAAGAAGTACCTCATCAGTCGAAAATATGCCTTATCTAATAAGACCATTTAAATTTTTTAATTGCATAAATGGGTGGCATTTTATTCAGAATTAATAGTTTTTTACATAGACAAAAAATGCGTTTGCTTTTTTCACATTAAATACTAGAATTATAGAAAAGTACTTTGCGAAAAGAATCGGCAGTAGGACGGAAACGTGTTGACCACCGATTAGTTTTTGCTAATATCTCTTGCATCCTACGACCGACTTCTTCGACTAAGAGCTCGATGGAAAGCTTACCTGTTCCTCTTTCAGATTGCGTTTACATATTTTACGAAAAGTCATAAGAAATAAAACTTTTTTGATCAAAACTAAAATATCCTCGAAATCATTGAAGAAGAAGTACCTTATCAGACGAAAATATCCCTTATCTAATAAGAGACATATAAATTTTTATACTTTTCACTTATGTGAAATAGTATAATAACTTTGTCACGGAGTTTGTAACAGATCGAAATATTAATTTGCGACTATATAAAGTATATATATTCTTGATCAGGACGACAAGACGAGTTGATTTAGCCATGTCCGTCTGTGTGTCTGTCCGTCTGTCTGTCTGTCTGTATGTATGCAAACTAGTCCCTCAGTTTTGAAGCTATCGAGCTGAAACTTTGCACAGAGTCTTAGAATTTATTACGATGAATCATTCGTCGGAACCAGCATGATCGGATTATTGGAACAGGTAGCTCCCATACGAAAAGAAGAAGAAAAGTGAACAAAACTTGAATCGTTGTATGGAAAACTTTTTTGTTTTTTAACCAATTAACTTGAAACTTTGCAGTTATGCTCTTAGGGAGGAATGAAAACTATTTTGACCAAAAGTGGGCGTAGCCACGCCTTTTCATAGCGCAAATTGACCCTTTGTATGGAAAACTTTTTTTGTTTTTTAACCAATTGACTTGAAACTTTACAGTTATGTTCTTAGAGAGGAATGAAAACTATTTTGACCAAAAGTGGGCGTAGCCACGCCCACTTATAGCGAAAATTTACCCGTTGTATGAAAAACTTTTTTGTTTTTTAACCAATTGACTTGAAACTTTGCAGTTGTGCTCTTAGGGACGAATGAAAACTATTTTGATCAAAAGTGGGCATGGCCACGCCCACTTATAGCTTAACTTGACGCTTTGTATGGAAAACTTTTTTGTTTTTTAACCAATGGACTTGAAACTTTACAGTTATTTTCTTAGGGAGGAATGAAAACTATTTTGATCAAAAGTGGGCGTAGCCACGCCTACTTATAGCGAAAATTGACCCGTTGTATGGAAAACTTTTCTGTTTTTTAACCAATTGACTTGAAACTTTGCAGTTATGCTCTTAGGGAGGAATGAAAACTATTTTGATCAAAAGTGGGCGTGGCCACGCCTACTTATAGCGAAAATTGACCCGTTGTGTGGAAAACTTTTCTGTTTTTTAACCAATTGACTTGAAACTTTGCAGTTGTGCTCTTAGGGACGAATGAAAACTATTTTGATCAAAAGTGGGCATGTCCACGCCCACTTATAGCTTAACTTGACGCTTTGTATGGAAAACTTTTTTGTTTTTTAACCTATGGACTTAAAACTTTACGGTTATGTTCCTAGGGAGGAATGAAAACTATTTTGACCAAAAGTGGGCGTAGCCACGCCTACTTATAGCGAAAATTGATCCGTTGTATGGAAAACTTTTCTGTTTTTTAACCAATTGACTTGAAACTTTGCAGTTATGCTCTTAGGGAGGAATGAAAACTATTTTGATCAAAAGTGGGCGTGGCCACGCCCTTTTATAGCGAAAATTGACCCTTTGTATGGAAAACTTTTTTGTTTTTTAACCTATGGACTTAAAACTTTACGGTTATGTTCCTAGGGAGGAATGAAAACTATTTTGACCAAAAGTGGGCGTAGCCACGCCTACTTATAGCGAAAATTGATCCGTTGTATGGAAAACTTTTCTGTTTTTTAACCAATTGACTTGAAACTTTGCAGTTGTGCTCTTAGGGACGAATGAAAACTATTTTGATCAAAAGTGGGCATGTCCACGCCCACTTATAGCTTAACTTGACGCTTTGTATGGAAAACTTTTTTGTTTTTTAACCTATGGACTTAAAACTTTACAGTTATGTTCTTAGGGAGGAATAAAAACTATTTTGACCAAATGTGGTCATGGCTACGCCCACTTATCGCAAAACTTGAACCGTTGTATGGAAAATTTTTTGTTTTTTAACGAATTGACTTGAAACATTACAGTTATGTTGTTAGGGATGCATGAAAACTATTCATTTAGTTTTTTTTATAGTGACACAAAGTGAAAAGTATTATAGCTTCAGCCTTGCTGAAGAAAGCGTCCTTACTGGTTTTAATTGCATAAATGGGCCGCATTTTATTCAGAATTAATAGTTTTTTACATGAACAAAAAATTCGTCTAATTTTTTCCCATTAAATACTAGAATTATAGAAGAGTACTTTGCGAACAAAATCGGCAGTAGGACGGAATCGTTTTGACCACCGATTAGTTTTTTGCTAATAACTCTTGCATCCTTCGACCGACTTCTTCGACTAAGAGCTCGATGGAAAGCTTTTATGTTCCTCTTTCAGATGGCATTAACATATAAATTTTTTTAATTGCATAAATGGGCCGCATTTTATTCAGAATTAATAGTTTTTTACATGGACAAAAAAGTCGTTTAATTTTTTCCCATTAAATATTGGAATTATAGATAAGTACTTTGCGAAAAGAATCGGCAGTAGGACGGAAACGTGTTGACCACCGATTAGTTTTTTGCTAATAACTCTTGCATCCTTCGACCAACTTCTTCGACTAAGAGCTCGATGGAAAGCTTATATGTTCCTCTTTCAGATGGCATTAACATATAAATTTTTTTTAATTGCATAAATGGGCGGCATTTTATTCAGAATTAATAGTTTTTTACATGGACAAAAAATTCGTTTAATTTTTTCACATTAAATACTAGAATTAAAGAAAAGTACTTTGCGAAAAGTATCGGCAGTAGGACGGAAACGTGTTGACCACCGATTAGTTTTTTGCTAATTACTCTTGCATCCTTCGACCGACTTCTTCGACTAAGAGCTCGATGGAAAGCTTATATGTTTCTCTTTCAGATGGCATTAACGTATTTTACTAAAAGTCGTAAGAAATAAAATTTTTTTGATCAAAACTAAAATATCCTCGAAATCATTGAAGAAGAAGTACCTTATCAGACGAAAATATCCCTTATCTAATAAGAGAGATATAAATTTTTTTAATTGCATAAATGGGCCGCATTTTATTCAGAATTAATAGTTTTTTACATGAACAAAAAATTCATTTAATTTTTTTCCATTAAATATTAGAATTATAGAAAAGTACTTTGCGAAAAGAATCGGCAGTAGGACGGAATCGTGTTGACCACCGATTAGTTTTTTGCTAATTACTCTTGCATCCTTCGACCGACTTCTTCGACTAAGAGCTCGATGGAAAGCTTATATGTTCCTCTTTCAGATGGCATTAACGTATTTTACTAAAAGTCGTAAGAAATAAAATTTTTTTGATCAAAACTAAAATATCCTCGAAATCATTGAAGAAGAAGTACCTTATCAGACGAAAATATCCCTTATCTAATAAGAGACATATAAATTTTTTTAATTGCATAAATGGGCCGCATTTTATTCAGAATTAATAGTTTTTTACATGAACAAAAAATTCGATTAATTTTTTCCCATTAAATACTAGAATTATAGAAGAGTACTTTGCGAACAAAATCGGCAGTAGGACGGAATCGTTTTGACCACCGATTAGTTTTTTGCTAATAACTCTTGCATCCTTCGACCGACTTCTTCGACTAAGAGCTCGATGGAAAGCTTATATGTTCCTCTTTCAGATGGCATTAACATATAAATTTTTTTAATTGCATAAATGGGCCGCATTTTATTCAGAATTAATATTGCTTTGCATGGACAAAAAATTCGTTTAATTTATTCCCATTATATATAAGAATTATAGAAATGTACCTTGCGAAAAGAATCGGCAGTAGGACGGAAACGTGTTGACCACCGATTAGTTTTTGCTAATATCTCTTGCATCCTACGACCGACTTCTTCGACTAAGAGCTCGATGGAAAGCTTATCTGTTCCTCTTTTAGATTGCATTAACATATTTTACGAAAAGTCATAAGAAATAAAACTTTTTTGATCAAAACTAAAATATCCTCGAAATCATTGAAGAAGAAGTACCTCATCAGTCGAAAATATGCCTTATCTAATAAGACCATTTAAATTTTTTAATTGCATAAATGGGTGGCATTTTATTCAGAATTAATAGTGTTATACATGGACAAAAAATTCGTTTAATTTTTTCCCATTATATGTATATAAGAATTATAGAAATGTACCTTGCGAAAAGAATCGGCAGTAGGACGGAAACGTGTTGATCACCGATTAGTTTTTGCTAATATCTCTTGCATCCTTCGACCGACTTCTTCGACTAAGAGCTCGATGGAAAGCTTATATGTTCCTCTTTCAGATGGCATTAACATATAAATTTTTTTAATTGCATAAATGGGCCGCATTTTATTCAGAATTAATATTGCTTTACATGGACAAAAAATTCGTTTAATTTATTCCCATTATATATAAGAATTATAGAAATGTACCTTGCGAAAAGAATCGGCAGTAGGACGGAAACGTGTTGACCACCGATTAGTTTTTGCTAATATCTCTTGCATCCTACGACCGACTTCTTCGACTAAGAGCTCGATGGAAAGCTTATCTGTTCCTCTTTCAGATTGCATTAACATATTTTACGAAAAGTCATAAGAAATAAAACTTTTTTGATCAAAACTAAAATATCCTCGAAATCATTGAAGAAGAAGTACCTTATCAGACGAAAATATCCCTTATCTAATAAGAGACATATAAATTTTTATACTTTTCACTTATGTGAAATAGTATAATAACTTTGTCACGGAGTTTGTAACAGATCGAAATATTAATTTCCGACTATATAAAGTATATATATTCTTGATCAGGACGACAAGACGAGTTGATTTAGCCATGTCCGTCTGTCTGTCTGTCTGTCTGTATGTATGCAAACTAGTCCCTCAGTTTTGAAGCTATCGAGCTGAAACTTTGCACAGAGTCTTAGAATTTATTACGATGAATCATTCGTCGGAACCAGCATGATCGGATTATTGGAACAGGTAGCTCCCATACGAAAAGAAGAAGAAAAGTGAACAAAACTTGAATCGTTGTATGGAAAACTTTTTTGTTTTGTACAATAGAGTGCTGCAATTTTAAACATAGTAGTTTTACATGGTCCGACTACATGCCTGAAAGTTTCATTGAGATTGGACATCTGGAACTGGTAGCTCCCATACAAAATGAAGAAGAGGAAGAGAAGCCATATTCACGTCGTTGTATGGAAAACTTTTTTGTTTCTTAACCAATTGACTTGAAATTTTAAAGTTATGTTCTTAGGGAGGAATGAAAACTATTTTGACCAAAAGTGGGCGTAACCACGCGTAGCCACGCCCACTTATAGCGAAAATTTACCCGTTGTATGGAAAACTTTTTTGTTTTTTAACCAATTGACTTGAAACTTTGCAGTTATGCTCTTAGGGAGGAATGAAAACTATTTTGATCAAAAGTGGGCGTGGCCACGCCCACTTATAGCATAACTTGACCCTTTGTATGGAAAACTTTTTTGTTTTTTAACCAATTGACTTGAAACTTTACAGTTATGTTCTTAGGGAGGAATGAAAACTATTTTAACCAAAAGTGGGCGTAGCCACGCCTACTTATAGCGAAAATTGACCCGTTGTATGGAAAACTTTTTTGTTTTTTAACCAATTGACTTGAAACTTTGCAGTTATGCTCTTAGGGAGGAATGAAAACTATTTTGACCAAAAGTGGGCGTAGCCACGCCTTTTCATAACGCAAATTGACCCTTTGTATGGAAAACTTTTTTTGTTTTTTAACCAATTGATTGGAAACTTTGCAGTTATGCTCTTAGGGAGGAATGAAAACTATTTTGACCAAAAGTGGCGTAGCCACGCCTTTTTATAGCGCAAATTGACCCTTTGTATGGAAAACTTTTTTTGTTTTTTAACCAAATGACTTGAAACTTTACAGTTATGTTCTTAGAGAGGAATGAAAACTATTTTGACCAAAAGTGGGCGTAGCCACGCCCACTTATAGCGAAAATTTACCCGTTGTATGGAAAACTTTTTTGTTTTTTAACCAATTGGCTTGAAACTTTGCAGTTGTGCTCTTAGGGACGAATGAAAACTATTTTGATCAAAAGTGGGCATGGCCACGCCCACTTATAGCTTAACTTGACGCTTTGTATGGAAAACTTTTTTGTTTTTTAACCAATGGACTTAAAACTTTACGGTTATGTTCCTAGGGAGGAATGAAAACTATTTTGACCAAAAGTGGGCGTAGCCACGCCTACTTATAGCGAAAATTGACCCGTTGTATGGAAAACTTTTCTGTTTTTTAACCAATTGACTTGAAACTTTGCAGTTATGCTCTTAGGGAGTAATGAAAACTATTTTGATCAAAAGTGGGCGTGGCCACGCCCTTTTATAGCGAAAATTGACCCTTTGTATGGAAAACTTTTTTGTTTTTTAACCAATTGACTTGAAACTTTACAGTTATGTTCTTAGGGAGGAATAAAAATTATTTTGACCAAATGTGGGCTTGGCTACGCCCACTTATCGCAAAACTTGAACCGTTGTATGGAAAAATTTTTTGGTTTTTAACGAATTGACTTGAAACATTACAGTTATGTTGTTAGGGATGCATGAAAACTATTCATTTAGTTTTTTTTTCTAGTGACACAAAGTGAAAAGTATAATAGCTTCAGCCTTGCTGAAGATAGCGTCCTTACTGGTTTTAATTGCATAAATGGGACGCATTTTATTCAGAATGAATAGTTTTTCACATGAACAAAAAATTCGTCTAATTTTTTCCCATTAAATACTAGAATTATAAAAGAGTACTTTGCGAACAAAATCGGCAGTAGGACGGAATCGTTTTGACCACCGATTAGTTTTTTGCTAATAACTCTTGCATCCTTCGACCGACTTCTTCGACTAAGAGCTCGATGGAAAGCTTATATGTTCCTCTTTCAGATGGCATTAACATATAAATTTTTTTAATTGCATAAATGGGCCGCATTTTATTCAGAATTAATAGTGCTTTACATGGACAAAAAATTCGTTTAATTTTTTCCCATTAAATACTAGAATTATAAAAGAGTACTTTGCGAACAAAATCGGCAGTAGGACGGAATCGTTTTGACCACCGATTAGTTTTTTGCTAATAACTCTTGCATCCTTCGACCGACTTCTTCGACTAAGAGCTCGATGGAAAGCTTATATGTTCCTCTTTCAGATGGCATTAACATATAAATTTTTTTAATTGCATAAATGGGCCGCATTTTATTCAGAATTAATAGTGCTTTACATGGACAAAAAATTCGTTTAATTTTTTCCCATTATATATTAGAATTATAGAAAAGTACTTTGCGAAAAGAATTGGCAGTAGGACGGAATCGTGTTGACCACCGATGAGTTTTTTGCTAATTACTCTTGCATCCTTCGACCGACTTCTTCGACTAAGAGCTCGATGGAAAGCTTATCTGTTCCTTTTTCAGATGGCATTAACGTATTTTACTAAAAGTCGTAAGAAATAAAATTTTTTTGATCAAAACTAAAATATCCTCGAAATCATTGAAGAAGAAGTACCTTATCAGACGAAAATATCCCTTATCTAATAAGAGAGATATAAATTTTTTTAATTGCATAAATGGGCCGCATTTTATTCAGAATTAATAGTTTTTTACATGAACAAAAAATTCATTAATTTTTTTCCATTAAATATTAGAATTATAGAAAAGTACTTTGCGAAAAGAATCGGCAGTAGGACGGAATCGTGTTGACCACCGATTAGTTTTTTGCTAATAACTCTTGCATCCTTCGACCAACTTCTTCGACTAAGAGCTGTATGGAAAGCTTATCTGTTCCTTTTTCAGATGGCATTAACATATTTTACGAAAAGTCGTAAGAAATAAAATTTTTTTGATCAAAACTAAAATATCCTCGAAATCATTGAAGAAGAAGTACCTTATCAGACGAAAATATCCCTTATCTAATAAGAGACATATAAATTTTTTTAATTGCATAAATGGGCCGCATTTTATTCAGAATTAATAGTTTTTTACATGAACAAAAAATTCGATTAATTTTTTCCCATTAAATACTAGAATTATAGAAGAGTACTTTGCGAACAAAATCGGCAGTAGGACGGAATCGTTTTGACCACCGATTAGTTTTTTGCTAATAACTCTTGCATCCTTCGACCGACTTCTTCGACTAAGAGCTCGATGGAAAGCTTATATGTTCCTCTTTCAGATGGCATTAACATATAAATTTTTATACCCTGTACACACACTGTGTATCAGGGTATATTAAGTTTGTTTGAGACGGTTTGTATGTAACGCATAGAAGGAGGGGAGGGGGACCCTATAAAGTATATATATTCTTGATCAGGATGACAAGACGAATTGATATAGCCCTGTCTGTCCGTCCGTCCGTCCGTCCGTCCGTCCGTCCTCACCAATGGTTCTCGAAAACTATAAGAGCTAGAGACTTGAAATTTGGTGGATAGACTCGTGAGGTCAAACGCTAGATCAAGTTTGAAGGATTTTTTGCCACGCCCACTCCTTCCCGCCCATCGAGCACCACCCATTTTTTCAAAAGGCTGTAGCTCGAAAACCTGATGAGTTAGAAACATGAAAATGAGTATGTAGACTCAGTATGTATAGCTCTACAAAACTGCATACCACATTTTTTCCCCCTCCCCTTCGTTTCCCCTCAAAAAGTTGTTTTCTTAAAATTGCTGTATCTCCTAAACTATAATAGATACAATGCTGAAATTTTGTATGCAGGCTCAGTAAACATACCTTTTTATAACTGCATACCACAAACTTTCATTTTTAACGCTGTGTGACAACGCAAAGACAAACAAGTTGAAATTTGGCATAAATTGCGCTTTGAACACTGCTTTATCCTATTTGCAACAAAAACCGTACTTAATACTGCGAAAACTATTGAAGCTAGAGACTTGAAATTTGAAAGATAGACTCGTGTGGTCGAACACTAGATCAAGTTTGAAGGAATTTTTGCCACGCCCATTCCTTCCCGCCCATTGAGCACAACAAAAGGTCATTTTTTTCTTAAAATTGCTGTATCTCCTAAAGTATAAAGAATACAATGCTGAAATTTGGTATGCAAACTCAGGTAACATACCTTTTTAAAACTGCATACAATAAATTACCACTTTCTCGCAAAGACCAACACACTAAAATTTTGCAGCAATGCTTTGTAACAAAATCCGTACTAAAGCGCCATCTAATGGCAACATTGCACTGTGAGCCCTGCCTCACTATTAGCAAATACACAAACCATATCGTGGTACACTGCTTTTGCTGTCAGCGAATGTTTAACGTGTACAGGGTATTATATAGTTGAGAATACTCAACTATACCGCCCTAACTGGTTTTTAATTGCATAAATGGGCCGCATTTTATTCAGAATTAATATTGCTTTACATGGACAAAAAATTCGTTTAATTTATTCCCATTATATATAAAAATTATAGAAATGTACCTTGCTAAAAGAATCGGCAGTAGGACGGAAACTTGTTGACCACCGATTAGTTTTTGCTAATATCTCTTGCATCCTACGACCGACTTCTTCGACTAAGAGCTCGATGGAAAGCTTATCTGTTCCTCTCTTAGATTGCATTAACATATTTTACGAAAAGTCATAAGAAATAAAACTTTTTTGATCAAAACTAAAATATCCTCGAAATCATTGAAGAAGAAGTACCTTATCAGACGAAAATATGCTTTATCTAATAAGAGACATTTAAATTTTTTTTAATTGCATAAATGGGCGGCATTTTATTCAGAATTAATAGTGTTTTACATGGACAAAAAATTCGTTTAATTTTTTCCCATTATATATTAGAATTATAGAAAAGTACTTTGCGAAAAGAATTGGCAGTAGGACGGAATCGTGTTGACCACCGATTAGTTTTTTGCTTATTACTCTTGCATCCTTCGACCGACTTCTTCGACTAAGAGCTCGATGGAAAGCTTATCTGTTCCTCTTTCGGATGGCATTAACATATTTTACGAAAAGTCGTAAGAAATAAAATTTTTTTGATCAAAACTAAAATATCCTCGAAATCATTGAAGAAGAAGTACCTTATCAGACGAAAATATGCTTTATCTAATAAGAGACATTTAAATTTTTTTTTAATTGCATAAATGGGCGGCATTTTATTCAGAATTAATAGTTTTTTACATGAACAAAAAATTCGATTAATTTTTTCCCATTAAATACTAGAATTATAGAAGAGTACTTTGCGAACAGAATCGGCAGAAGGACGGAATCGTGTTGACCACCGATTAGTTTTTTGCTAATAACTCTTGCATCCTTCGACCGACTTCTTCGACTAAGAGCTCGTTGGAAAGCTTATATGTTCCTCTTTCAGATGGCATTAACATATAAATTTTTTTAATTGCATAAATGGGCCGCATTTTATTCAGAATAAAAAGTGCTTTACATGGACAAAAAATTCGTTTAATTTTTTCGCAATAAATATTAGAATTATAGAAAAGTACTTTGCGGAAACAATCGGCGGAAGGACGGAATCGTGTTGACCACCGATTAGTTTTTTGCTAATAACTCTTGCATCCTTCGACCGACTTCTTCGACTAAGAGCTCGATGGAAAGCTTATATGTTCCTCTTTCAGATGGCATTAACATATTAATTTTTTTAATTGCATAAATGGGCCGCATTTTATTCAGAATTAATAGTGCTTTACATGGACAAAAAATTCGTTTTATTTTTTCCCATTATATATAAGAATTATAGAAATGTACCTAGCAAAAAGAATCGGCAGTAGCACGGAAACGTGTTGACCACCGATTAGTTTTTGCTAATATCTCTTGCATCCTACGACCGACTTCTTCGACTAAGAGTTTGATGGAAAGCTTATCTGTTCCTCTTTCAGATTGCATTAACATATTTTACGAAAAGTCATAAGAAATAAAACTTTTTTGATCAAAACTAAAATATCCTCCAAATCATTGAAGAAGAAGTACCTTATCAGACGAAAATATGCTTTATCTAATAAGAGACATTTAAATTTTTTTTAATTGCATAAATGGGCGGCATTTTATTCAGAATTAATAGTGTTTTACATGGACAAAAAATTCGTTCAATTTTTTCCCATTATATATTAGAATTATAGAAAAGTACTTTGCGAAAAGAATTGGCGGTAGGACGGAATCGTGTTGATCACCGATTAGTTTTTTTGCTAATTACTCTTGCATCCTTCGACCGACTTCTTCAACTAAGAGCTCGATGGAAAGCTTATCTGTTCTTTTTTCAGATGGCATTAACATATTCTACGAAAAGTCGTAAGAAACAATATTTTTTTGATCAAAACTAAAATATCCTCGAAATCATTGAAGAAGAAGTACCTAATCAGACGAAAATATGCCTTATCTAATTGGAGACATTTAAATTTTTTTAATTGCATAAATGGGTGGCATTTTATTCAGAATTAATAGTTTTTTACATAGACAAAAAATGCGTTTGATTTTTTCACATTAAATACTAGAATTATAGAAAAGTACTTTGCGAAAAGAATTGGCGGTAGGACGGAATCGTGTTGACCACCGATTAGTTTTTTGCTAATTACTCTTGCATCCTTCGACCGACTTCTTCGACTAAGAGCTCGATGGAAAGCTTATCTGTACTTTTTTCAGATGGCATTAACATATTCTACGAAAAGTCGTAAGAAATAAAATTTTTTTGATCAAAACTAAAATATCCTCGAAATCATTGAAGAAGAAGTACCTAATCAGACGAAAATATGCCTTATCTAATTGGAGACATTTAAATTTTTTTAATTGCATAAATGGGCCGCATTTTATTCAGAATTAATAGTGCTTTACATGGACAAAAAATTCGTTTAATTTTTTCTTTAAATACTAGAATTATAGAAATGTACCTTGCGAAAAGCATTGGCGGTAGGACGGAATCGTGTTGACCACCGATTAGTTTTTTGCTAATTACTCTTGCATCCTTCGACCGACTTCTTCGACTAAGAGCTCGATGGAAAGCTTATGTGTTTCTCTTTCAGATTGCATTAACATATTTTACGAAAAGTCATAAGAAATAAAACTTTTTTGATCAAAACTAAAATATCCTCGAAATCATTGAAGAAGAAGTACCTTATCAGACGAAAATATGCTTTATCTAATAAGAGACATTTAAATTTTTTTTAATTGCATAAATGGGCGGCATTTTATTCAGAATTAATAGTGTTATACATGGACAAAAAATTCGTTTAATTTTTTCCCATTATATGTATATTAGAATTATAGAAAAGTACTTTGCGAAAAGAATTGGCAGTAGGACGGAATAGTGTTGACCACCGATTAGTTTTTTGCTAATTACTCTTGCATCCTTCGACCGACTTCTTCGACTAAGAGCTCGATGGAAAGCTTATCTGTTCCTTTTTCAGATGGCATTAACACATCTTCCGAAAAGTCGTAAGAAATAAAATTTTTTGGATCAAACTAAAATATCCTCGAAATCATTGAAGAAGAAGTACCTCATCAGTCGAAAATATGCCTTATCTAATAAGACCATTTAAATTTTTTAATTGCATAAATGGGTGGCATTTTATTCAGAATTAATAGTTTTTTACATAGACAAAAAATGCGTTTGATTTTTTCACATTAAATACTAGAATTATAGAAAAGTACTTTGCGAAAAGTATCGGCAGTAAGACGGAAACGTGTTGACCACCGATTAGTTTTTCGCTAATAACTCTTGCATCCTTCGACCGACTTCTTCGACTAAGAGCTCGATGGAAAGCTTATATGTTCCTCTTTTACATGGCATTAACATATTTTACGAAAAATCGTAAGAAATAAAATTTTTTTGATCAAAACTAAAATATCCTCGAAATCATTGAAGAAGAAGTACCTTATCAGACGAAAATATGCTTTATCTAATAAGAGACATTTAAATTTTTTTTTAATTGCATAAATGGGCGGCATTTTATTGAGAATTAATAGTTTTTTACATGAACAAAAAATTCGATTAATTTTTTCCCATTAAATACTAGAATTATAGAAGAGTACTTTGCGAACAGAATCGGCAGAAGGACGGAATCGTGTTGACCACCGATTAGTTTTTTGCTAATAACTCTTGCATCCTTCGACCGACTTCTTCGACTAAGAGCTCGTTGGAAAGCTTATATGTTCCTCTTTCAGATGGCATTAACATATAAATTTTTTTAATTGCATAAATGGGCCGCATTTTATTCAGAATAAAAAGTGCTTTACATGGACAAAAAATTCGTTTAATTTTTTCGCAATAAATATTAGAATTATAGAAAAGTACTTTGCGGAAACAATCGGCGGAAGGACGGAATCGTGTTGACCACCGATTAGTTTTTTGCTAATAACTCTTGCATCCTTCGACCGACTTCTTCGACTAAGAGCTCGATGGAAAGCTTATATGTTCCTCTTTCAGATGGCATTAACATATTAATTTTTTTAATTGCATAAATGGGCCGCATTTTATTCAGAATTAATAGTGCTTTACATGGACAAAAAATTCGTTTTATTTTTTCCCATTATATATAAGAATTATAGAAATGTACCTAGCAAAAAGAATCGGCAGTAGCACGGAAACGTGTTGACCACCGATTAGTTTTTGCTAATATCTCTTGCATCCTACGACCGACTTCTTCGACTAAGAGTTTGATGGAAAGCTTATCTGTTCCTCTTTCAGATTGCATTAACATATTTTACGAAAAGTCATAAGAAATAAAACTTTTTTGATCAAAACTAAAATATCCTCCAAATCATTGAAGAAGAAGTACCTTATCAGACGAAAATATGCTTTATCTAATAAGAGACATTTAAATTTTTTTTAATTGCATAAATGGGCGGCATTTTATTCAGAATTAATAGTGTTTTACATGGACAAAAAATTCGTTCAATTTTTTCCCATTATATATTAGAATTATAGAAAAGTACTTTGCGAAAAGAATTGGCGGTAGGACGGAATCGTGTTGATCACCGATTAGTTTTTTTGCTAATTACTCTTGCATCCTTCGACCGACTTCTTCAACTAAGAGCTCGATGGAAAGCTTATCTGTTCTTTTTTCAGATGGCATTAACATATTCTACGAAAAGTCGTAAGAAACAAAATTTTTTTGATCAAAACTAAAATATCCTCGAAATCATTGAAGAAGAAGTACCTAATCAGACGAAAATATGCCTTATCTAATTGGAGACATTTAAATTTTTTTAATTGCATAAATGGGTGGCATTTTATTCAGAATTAATAGTTTTTTACATAGACAAAAAATGCGTTTGATTTTTTCACATTAAATACTAGAATTATAGAAAAGTACTTTGCGAAAAGAATTGGCGGTAGGACGGAATCGTGTTGACCACCGATTAGTTTTTTGCTAATTACTCTTGCATCCTTCGACCGACTTCTTCGACTAAGAGCTCGATGGAAAGCTTATCTGTTCCTTTTTCAGATGGCATTAACACATTTTACGAAAATTCGTAAGAAATAAAATTTTTTTGATCAAAACTAAAATATCCTCGAAATCATTGAAGAAGAAGTACCTAATCAGACGAAAATATGCCTTATCTAATTGGAGACATTTAAATTTTTTTAATTGCATAAATGGGCCGCATTTTATTCAGAATTAATAGTGCTTTACATGGACAAAAAATTCGTTTAATTTTTTCTTTAAATACTAGAATTATAGAAATGTACCTTGCGAAAAGCATTGGCGGTAGGACGGAATCGTGTTGACCACCGATTAGTTTTTGCTAATTACTCTTGCATCCTTCGACCGACTTCTTCGACTAAGAGCTCGATGGAAAGCTTATGTGTTTCTCTTTCAGATTGCATTAACATATTTTACGAAAAGTCATAAGAAATAAAACTTTTTTGATCAAAACTAAAATATCCTCGAAATCATTGAAGAAGAAGTACCTTATCAGACGAAAATATGCTTTATCTAATAAGAGACATTTAAATTTTTTTTAATTGCATAAATGGGCGGCATTTTATTCAGAATTAATAGTGTTATACATGGACAAAAAATTCGTTTAATTTTTTCCCATTATATGTATATTAGAATTATAGAAAAGTACTTTGCGAAAAGAATTGGCAGTAGGACGGAATAGTGTTGACCACCGATTAGTTTTTTGCTAATTACTCTTGCATCCTTCGACCGACTTCTTCGACTAAGAGCTCGATGGAAAGCTTATCTGTTCCTTTTTCAGATGGCATTAACACATCTTACGAAAAGTCGTAAGAAATAAAATTTTTTGGATCAAACTAAAATATCCTCGAAATCATTGAAGAAGAAGTACCTCATCAGTCGAAAATATGCCTTATCTAATAAGACCATTTAAATTTTTTAATTGCATAAATGGGTGGCATTTTATTCAGAATTAATAGTTTTTTACATAGACAAAAAATGCGTTTGATTTTTTCACATTAAATACTAGAATTATAGAAAAGTACTTTGCGAAAAGTATCGGCAGTAAGACGGAAACGTGTTGACCACCGATTAGTTTTTCGCTAATAACTCTTGCATCCTTCGACCGACTTCTTCGACTAAGAGCTCGATGGAAAGCTTATATGTTCCTCTTTTACATGGCATTAACATATTTTACGAAAAATCGTAAGAAATAAAATTTTTTTGATCAAAACTAAAATATCCTCGAAATCATTGAAGAAGAAGTACCTTATCAGACGAAAATATGCTTTATCTAATAAGAGACATTTAAATTTTTTTTTAATTGCATAAATGGGCGGCATTTTATTCAGAATTAATAGTTTTTTACATGAACAAAAAATTCGATTAATTTTTTCCCATTAAATACTAGAATTATAGAAGAGTACTTTGCGAACAGAATCGGCAGAAGGACGGAATCGTGTTGACCACCGATTAGTTTTTTGCTAATAACTCTTGCATCCTTCGACCGACTTCTTCGACTAAGAGCTCGTTGGAAAGCTTATATGTTCCTCTTTCAGATGGCATTAACATATAAATTTTTTTAATTGCATAAATGGGCCGCATTTTATTCAGAATAAAAAGTGCTTTACATGGACAAAAAATTCGTTTAATTTTTTCGCAATAAATATTAGAATTATAGAAAAGTACTTTGCGGAAACAATCGGCGGAAGGACGGAATCGTGTTGACCACCGATTAGTTTTTTGCTAATAACTCTTGCATCCTTCGACCGACTTCTTCGACTAAGAGCTCGATGGAAAGCTTATATGTTCCTCTTTCAGATGGCATTAACATATTAATTTTTTTAATTGCATAAATGGGCCGCATTTTATTCAGAATTAATAGTGCTTTACATGGACAAAAAATTCGTTTTATTTTTTCCCATTATATATAAGAATTATAGAAATGTACCTAGCAAAAAGAATCGGCAGTAGCACGGAAACGTGTTGACCACCGATTAGTTTTTGCTAATATCTCTTGCATCCTACGACCGACTTCTTCGACTAAGAGTTTGATGGAAAGCTTATCTGTTCCTCTTTCAGATTGCATTAACATATTTTACGAAAAGTCATAAGAAATAAAACTTTTTTGATCAAAACTAAAATATCCTCCAAATCATTGAAGAAGAAGTACCTTATCAGACGAAAATATGCTTTATCTAATAAGAGACATTTAAATTTTTTTTAATTGCATAAATGGGCGGCATTTTATTCAGAATTAATAGTGTTTTACATGGACAAAAAATTCGTTCAATTTTTTCCCATTATATATTAGAATTATAGAAAAGTACTTTGCGAAAAGAATTGGCGGTAGGACGGAATCGTGTTGATCACCGATTAGTTTTTTTGCTAATTACTCTTGCATCCTTCGACCGACTTCTTCAACTAAGAGCTCGATGGAAAGCTTATCTGTTCTTTTTTCAGATGGCATTAACATATTCTACGAAAAGTCGTAAGAAACAAAATTTTTTTGATCAAAACTAAAATATCCTCGAAATCATTGAAGAAGAAGTACCTAATCAGACGAAAATATGCCTTATCTAATTGGAGACATTTAAATTTTTTTAATTGCATAAATGGGTGGCATTTTATTCAGAATTAATAGTTTTTTACATAGACAAAAAATGCGTTTGATTTTTTCACATTAAATACTAGAATTATAGAAAAGTACTTTGCGAAAAGAATTGGCGGTAGGACGGAATCGTGTTGACCACCGATTAGTTTTTTGCTAATTACTCTTGCATCCTTCGACCGACTTCTTCGACTAAGAGCTCGATGGAAAGCTTATCTGTACTTTTTTCAGATGGCATTAACATATTCTACGAAAAGTCGTAAGAAATAAAATTTTTTTGATCAAAACTAAAATATCCTCGAAATCATTGAAGAAGAAGTACCTAATCAGACGAAAATATGCCTTATCTAATTGGAGACATTTAAATTTTTTTAATTGCATAAATGGGCCGCATTTTATTCAGAATTAATAGTGCTTTACATGGACAAAAAATTCGTTTAATTTTTTCTTTAAATACTAGAATTATAGAAATGTACCTTGCGAAAAGCATTGGCGGTAGGACGGAATCGTGTTGACCACCGATTAGTTTTTTGCTAATTACTCTTGCATCCTTCGACCGACTTCTTCGACTAAGAGCTCGATGGAAAGCTTATGTGTTTCTCTTTCAGATTGCATTAACATATTTTACGAAAAGTCATAAGAAATAAAACTTTTTTGATCAAAACTAAAATATCCTCGAAATCATTGAAGAAGAAGTACCTTATCAGACGAAAATATGCTTTATCTAATAAGAGACATTTAAATTTTTTTTAATTGCATAAATGGGCGGCATTTTATTCAGAATTAATAGTGTTATACATGGACAAAAAATTCGTTTAATTTTTTCCCATTATATGTATATTAGAATTATAGAAAAGTACTTTGCGAAAAGAATTGGCAGTAGGACGGAATAGTGTTGACCACCGATTAGTTTTTTGCTAATTACTCTTGCATCCTTCGACCGACTTCTTCGACTAAGAGCTCGATGGAAAGCTTATCTGTTCCTTTTTCAGATGGCATTAACACATCTTACGAAAAGTCGTAAGAAATAAAATTTTTTGGATCAAACTAAAATATCCTCGAAATCATTGAAGAAGAAGTACCTCATCAGTCGAAAATATGCCTTATCTAATAAGACCATTTAAATTTTGTAATTGCATAAGTGGGTGGCATTTTATTCAGAATTAATAGTTTTTTACATAGACAAAAAATGCGTTTGATTTTTTCACATTAAATACTAGAATTATAGAAAAGTACTTTGCGAAAAGTATCGGCAGTAAGACGGAAACGTGTTGACCACCGATTAGTTTTTCGCTAATAACTCTTGCATCCTTCGACCGACTTCTTCGACTAAGAGCTCGATGGAAAGCTTATATGTTCCTCTTTTACATGGCATTAACATATTTTACGAAAAATCGTAAGAAATAAAATTTTTTTGATCAAAACTAAAATATCCTCGAAATCATTGAAGAAGAAGTACCTTATCAGACGAAAATATGCTTTATCTAATTGGAGACATTTAAATTTTTTTAATTGCATAAATGGGCCGCATTTTATTCAGAATTAATAGTGCTTTACATGGACAAAAAGAAGTAAGAAGTACCTTATCAGACGAAAATATGCTTTATCTAATAAGAGACATTTAAATTTTTTTTAATTGCATAAATGGGCGGCATTTTATTCAGAATTAATAGTGTTATACATGGACAAAAAATTCGTTTAATTTTTTCCCATTATATATTAGAATTATAGAAAAGTACTTTTCGAAAAGAATTGGCAGTAGGACGGAATCGTGTTGACCACCGATTAGTTTTTTGCTAATAACTCTTGCATCCTTCGACCGACTTCTTCGACTAAGAGCTCAATGAAAAGCTTATCTGTTCCTCTTTCAGATGGCATTAACATATTTTACGAAAAGTCGTAAAAAATAAAATGTTTTTGATCAAAACTAAAATATCCTCGAGATCTTTGAAGAAAAGTGTCTTATCAGACGAAAATATCCCTTATCTAAAAATAGACATATAAATTTTTTTAATTGCATAAATGGGCCGCATTTTATTCAGAATTAATAGTTTTTTACATGGACAAAAAATTCGTTTAATTTTTTCCCATTAAATACTAGAATTATAGAAATGTACCTTGCGAAAAGAATCGGCAGTAGGACGGAATCGTGTTGACCACCGATTAGTTTTTTGCTTATAACTCTTGCATCCTTCGACCGACTTCTTCGACTAAGAGCTCGATGGAAAGCTTATCTGTTCCTTTTTCAGATGGCATTAACACATTTTACGAAAAGTCGTAAGAAATAAAATTTTTTGGATCAAAACTAAAATATCCTCGAAATCATTGAAGAAGAAGTACCTCACCAGTCGAAAATATGCCTTATCTAATAAGACCATTTAAATTTTTTGATTGCATAAATGGGTGGTATTTAATTCAGAATTAATAGTTTTTTACATGGACAAAAAATTCGTTTAATTTTTTCCCATTATATGTATATTAGAATTATAGAAAAGTACTTTGCGAAAAGAATTGGCAGTAGGACGGAATAGTGTTGACCACCGATTAGTTTTTTGCTAATTACTCTTGCATCCTTCGACCGACTTCTTCGACTAAGAGCTCGATGGAAAGCTTATCTGTTCCTTTTTCAGATGGCATTAACACATCTTACGAAAAGTCGTAAGAAATAAAATTTTTTGGATCAAACTAAAATATCCTCGAAATCATTGAAGAAGAAGTACCTCATCAGTCGAAAATATGCCTTATCTAATAAGACCATTTAAATTTTTTAATTGCATAAATGGGTGGCATTTTATTCAGAATTAATAGTTTTTTACATAGACAAAAAATGCGTTTGATTTTTTCACATTAAATACTAGAATTATAGAAAAGTACTTTGCGAAATGTATCGGCAGTAAGACGGAAACGTGTTGACCACCGATTAGTTTTTCGCTAATAACTCTTGCATCCTTCGACCGACTTCTTCGACTAAGAGCTCGATGGAAAGCTTATATGTTCCTCTTTTACATGGCATTAACATATTTTACGAAAAATCGTAAGAAATAAAATTTTTTTGATCAAAACTAAAATATCCTCGAAATCATTGAAGAAGAAGTACCTTATCAGACGAAAATATGCTTTATCTAATAAGAGACATTTAAATTTTTTTTTAATTGCATAAATGGGCGGCATTTTATTCAGAATTAATAGTTTTTTACATGAACAAAAAATTCGATTAATTTTTTCCCATTAAATACTAGAATTATAGAAGAGTACTTTGCGAACAGAATCGGCAGAAGGACGGAATCGTGTTGACCACCGATTAGTTTTTTGCTAATAACTCTTGCATCCTTCGACCGACTTCTTCGACTAAGAGCTCGTTGGAAAGCTTATATGTTCCTCTTTCAGATGGCATTAACATATAAATTTTTTTAATTGCATAAATGGGCCGCATTTTATTCAGAATAAAAAGTGCTTTACATGGACAAAAAATTCGTTTAATTTTTTCGCAATAAATATTAGAATTATAGAAAAGTACTTTGCGGAAACAATCGGCGGAAGGACGGAATCGTGTTGACCACCGATTAGTTTTTTGCTAATAACTCTTGCATCCTTCGACCGACTTCTTCGACTAAGAGCTCGATGGAAAGCTTATATGTTCCTCTTTCAGATGGCATTAACATATTAATTTTTTTAATTGCATAAATGGGCCGCATTTTATTCAGAATTAATAGTGCTTTACATGGACAAAAAATTCGTTTTATTTTTTCCCATTATATATAAGAATTATAGAAATGTACCTAGCAAAAAGAATCGGCAGTAGCACGGAAACGTGTTGACCACCGATTAGTTTTTGCTAATATCTCTTGCATCCTACGACCGACTTCTTCGACTAAGAGTTTGATGGAAAGCTTATCTGTTCCTCTTTCAGATTGCATTAACATATTTTACGAAAAGTCATAAGAAATAAAACTTTTTTGATCAAAACTAAAATATCCTCCAAATCATTGAAGAAGAAGTACCTTATCAGACGAAAATATGCTTTATCTAATAAGAGACATTTAAATTTTTTTTAATTGCATAAATGGGCGGCATTTTATTCAGAATTAATAGTGTTTTACATGGACAAAAAATTCGTTCAATTTTTTCCCATTATATATTAGAATTATAGAAAAGTACTTTGCGAAAAGAATTGGCGGTAGGACGGAATCGTGTTGATCACCGATTAGTTTTTTTGCTAATTACTCTTGCATCCTTCGACCGACTTCTTCAACTAAGAGCTCGATGGAAAGCTTATCTGTTCTTTTTTCAGATGGCATTAACATATTCTACGAAAAGTCGTAAGAAACAAAATTTTTTTGATCAAAACTAAAATATCCTCGAAATCATTGAAGAAGAAGTACCTAATCAGACGAAAATATGCCTTATCTAATTGGAGACATTTAAATTTTTTTAATTGCATAAATGGGTGGCATTTTATTCAGAATTAATAGTTTTTTACATAGACAAAAAATGCGTTTGATTTTTTCACATTAAATACTAGAATTATAGAAAAGTACTTTGCGAAAAGAATTGGCGGTAGGACGGAATCGTGTTGACCACCGATTAGTTTTTTGCTAATTACTCTTGCATCCTTCGACCGACTTCTTCGACTAAGAGCTCGATGGAAAGCTTATCTGTACTTTTTTCAGATGGCATTAACATATTCTACGAAAAGTCGTAAGAAATAAAATTTTTTTGATCAAAACTAAAATATCCTCGAAATCATTGAAGAAGAAGTACCTAATCAGACGAAAATATGCCTTATCTAATTGGAGACATTTAAATTTTTTTAATTGCATAAATGGGCCGCATTTTATTCAGAATTAATAGTGCTTTACATGGACAAAAAATTCGTTTAATTTTTTCTTTAAATACTAGAATTATAGAAATGTACCTTGCGAAAAGCATTGGCGGTAGGACGGAATCGTGTTGACCACCGATTAGTTTTTTGCTAATTACTCTTGCATCCTTCGACCGACTTCTTCGACTAAGAGCTCGATGGAAAGCTTATGTGTTTCTCTTTCAGATTGCATTAACATATTTTACGAAAAGTCATAAGAAATAAAACTTTTTTGATCAAAACTAAAATATCCTCGAAATCATTGAAGAAGAAGTACCTTATCAGACGAAAATATGCTTTATCTAATAAGAGACATTTAAATTTTTTTTAATTGCATAAATGGGCGGCATTTTATTCAGAATTAATAGTGTTATACATGGACAAAAAATTCGTTTAATTTTTTCCCATTATATGTATATTAGAATTATAGAAAAGTACTTTGCGAAAAGAATTGGCAGTAGGACGGAATAGTGTTGACCACCGATTAGTTTTTTGCTAATTACTCTTGCATCCTTCGACCGACTTCTTCGACTAAGAGCTCGATGGAAAGCTTATCTGTTCCTTTTTCAGATGGCATTAACACATTTTACGAAAAGTCGTAAGAAATAAAATTTTTTTGATCAAAACTAAAATATCCTCGAAATCATTGAAGAAGAAGTACCTCACCAGTCGAAAATATGCCTTATCTAATAAGACCATTTAAATTTTGTAATTGCATAAGTGGGTGGCATTTTATTCAGAATTAATAGTTTTTTACATAGACAAAAAATGCGTTTGATTTTTTCACATTAAATACTAGAATTATAGAAAAGTACTTTGCGAAAAGTATCGGCAGTAAGACGGAAACGTGTTGACCACCGATTAGTTTTTCGCTAATAACTCTTGCATCCTTCGACCGACTTCTTCGACTAAGAGCTCGATGGAAAGCTTATATGTTCCTCTTTTACATGGCATTAACATATTTTACGAAAAATCGTAAGAAATAAAATTTTTTTGATCAAAACTAAAATATCCTCGAAATCATTGAAGAAGAAGTACCTTATCAGACGAAAATATGCTTTATCTAATTGGAGACATTTAAATTTTTTTAATTGCATAAATGGGCCGCATTTTATTCAGAATTAATAGTGCTTTACATGGACAAAAAGAAGTAAGAAGTACCTTATCAGACGAAAATATGCTTTATCTAATAAGAGACATTTAAATTTTTTTTAATTGCATAAATGGGCGGCATTTTATTCAGAATTAATAGTGTTATACATGGACAAAAAATTCGTTTAATTTTTTCCCATTATATATTAGAATTATAGAAAAGTACTTTTCGAAAAGAATTGGCAGTAGGACGGAATCGTGTTGACCACCGATTAGTTTTTTGCTAATAACTCTTGCATCCTTCGACCGACTTCTTCGACTAAGAGCTCAATGAAAAGCTTATCTGTTCCTCTTTCAGATGGCATTAACATATTTTACGAAAAGTCGTAAAAAATAAAATGTTTTTGATCAAAACTAAAATATCCTCGAGATCTTTGAAGAAAAGTGTCTTATCAGACGAAAATATCCCTTATCTAAAAATAGACATATAAATTTTTTTAATTGCATAAATGGGCCGCATTTTATTCAGAATTAATAGTTTTTTACATGGACAAAAAATTCGTTTAATTTTTTCCCATTAAATACTAGAATTATAGAAATGTACCTTGCGAAAAGAATCGGCAGTAGGACGGAATCGTGTTGACCACCGATTAGTTTTTTGCTTATAACTCTTGCATCCTTCGACCGACTTCTTCGACTAAGAGCTCGATGGAAAGCTTATCTGTTCCTTTTTCAGATGGCATTAACACATTTTACGAAAAGTCGTAAGAAATAAAATTTTTTGGATCAAAACTAAAATATCCTCGAAATCATTGAAGAAGAAGTACCTCACCAGTCGAAAATATGCCTTATCTAATAAGACCATTTAAATTTTTTGATTGCATAAATGGGTGGTATTTAATTCAGAATTAATAGTTTTTTACATGGACAAAAAATTCGTTTAATTTTTTCACATTAAATACTAGAATTATAGAAAAGTACTTTGCGAAAAGTATCGGCAGTAGGACGGAAACGTGTTGACCACCGATTAGTTTTTTGCTAATTACTCTTGCATCCTTCGACCGACTTGTTCGACTAAGAGCTCGATGGAAAGCTTATATGTTCCTCTTTCAGATGGCATTAACGTATTTTACTAAAAGTCGTAAGAAATAAAATTTTTTTGATCAAAACTAAAATATCCTCGAAATCATTAAAGAAGAAGTACCTTATCAGACGAAAATATCCCTTATCTAATAAGAGAGATATAAATTTTTTTAATTGCATAAATGGGCCGCATTTTATTCAGAATTAATAGTGCTTTACATGGACAAAAAATTCGTTTAATTTTTCCCCATTAAATACTAGAATTATAGAAATGTACCTTGCGAAAAGAATCGGCAGTAGGACGGAATCGTGTTGACCACCGATTAGTTTTTTGCTTATAACTCTTGCATCCTTCGACCGACTTCTTCGACTAAGAGCTCGATGGAAAGCTTATCTGTTCCTTTTTCAGATGGCATTAACATATTTTACGAAAAGTCGTAAAAAATAAAATGTTTTTGATCAAAACTAAAATATCCTCGAAATCATTGAAGAAGAAGTACCTTATCAGACGAAAATATGCTTTATCTAATAAGAGACATTTAAATTTTTTTTAATTGCATAAATGGGCGGCATTTTATTCAGAATTAATAGTGTTATACATGGACAAAATATTCGTTTAATTTTTTCCCATTATATATTAGAATTATAGAAAAGTACTTTGCGAAAAGAATTGGCAGTAGGACGGAATTGTGTTGACCACCGATGAGTTTTTTGCTAATTACTCTTGCATCCTTCGACCGACTTCTTCGACTAAGAGCTCGATGGAAAGCTTATCTGTTCCTTTTTCAGATGGCATTAACACATTTTACGAAAAGTCGTAAGAAATAAAATTTTTAGGATCAAAACTAAAATATCCTCGAAATCATTGAAGAAGAAGTACCTCACCAGTCGAAAATATGCCTTATCTAATAAGACCATTTAAATTTTTTGATTGCATAAATGGGTGGTATTTAATTCAGAATTAATAGTTTTTTACATGGACAAAAAATTCGTTTAATTTTTTCACATTAAATACTAGAATTATAGAAAAGTACTTTGCGAAAAGTATCGGCATTAGGACGGAAACGTATTGACCACCGATTAGTTTTTTAATAATTACTCTTGCATCCTTCGACCGACTTGTTCGACTAAGAGCTCGATGGAAAGCTTATATGTTCCTCTTTCAGATGGCATTAACGTATTTTACTAAAAGTCGTAAGAAATAAAATTTTTTTGATCAAAACTAAAATATCCTCGAAATCATTGAAGAAGAAGTACCTTATCAGACGAAAATATCCCTTATCTAATAAGAGAGATATAAATTTTTTTAATTGCATAAATGGGCCGCATTTTATTCAGAATTAATAGTTTTTTACATGAACAAAAAATTCATTTAATTTTTTTCCATTAAATATTAGAATTATAGAAAAGTACTTTGCGAAAAGAATCGGCAGTAGGACGGAATCGTGTTGACCACCGATTAGTTTTTTGCTAATAACTCTTGCATCCTTCGACCGACTTCTTCGACTAAGAGCTGGATGGAAAGCTTATCTGTTCCTTTTTCAGATGGCATTAACATATTTTACGAAAAGTCGTAAGAAATAAAATTTTTTTGATCAAAACTAAAATATCCTCGAAATCATTGAAGAAGAAGTACCTTATCAGACGAAAATATCCCTTATCTAATAAGAGACATATAAATTTTTATACTTTTCACTTATGTCAAATAGTATAATAACTTTGTCACGGAGTTTGTAACAGATCGAAATATTAATTTCCGACTATATAAAGTATATATATTCTTGATCAGGACGACAAGACGAGTTGATTTAGCCATGTCCGTCTGTCTGTCTGTCTGTATGTATGCAAACTAGTCCCTCAGTTTTGAAGCTATCGAGCTGAAACTTTGCACAGAGTCTTAGAAATTATTACGATGAATCATTCGTCGGAACCAGCATGATCGGATTATTGGAACAGGTAGCTCCCATACGAAAAGAAGAAGAAAAGTGAACAAAACTTGAATCGTTGTATGGAAAACTTTTTTGTTTTGTACAATAGTGTGCTGAAATTTTAAACATAGTAGTTTTACATGGTCCGACTACATGCCTGAAAGTTTCATTGAGATTGGACATCTGGAACTGGTAGCTCCCATACAAAATGAAGAAGAGGAAGAGAAGCCATATTCACGTCGTTGTATGGAAAACTTTTTTGTTTCTTAACCAATTGACTTGAAATTTTAAAGTTATGTTCTTAGGGAGGAATGAAAACTATTTTGACCAAAAGTGGGCGTAACCACGCGTAGCCACGCCCACTTATAGCGAAAATTTACCCGTTGTATGGAAAACTTTTTTGTTTTTTAACCAATTGACTTGAAACTTTGCAGTTATGCTCTTATGGAGGAATGAAAACTATTTTGATCAAAAGTGGGCGTGGCCACGCCCACTTATAGCTTAACTTGACCCTTTGTATGGAAAACTTTTTTGTTTTTTAACCAATTGACTTGAAACTTTACAGTTATTTTCTTAGGGAGGAATGAAAACTATTTTAACCAAAAGTGGGCGTAGCCACGCCTACTTATAGCGAAAATTGACCCGTTGTATGGAAAACTTTTTTGTTTTTTAACCAATTGACTTGAAACTTTGCAGTTATGCTCTTAGGGAGGAATGAAAACTATTTTGACCAAAAGTGGGCGTAGCCACGCCCTTTTATAGCGCAAATTGCCCCTTTGTATGGAAAACTTTTTTTGTTTTTTAACCAATTGACTTGAAACTTTACAGTTATGTTCTTAGATAGGAATGAAAACTATTTTGAATTTGAAAACCATTTAAATTTTTTGATTGCATAAATGGGTGGTATTTAATTCAGAATTAATAGTTTTTTACATGGACAAAAAATTCGTTTAATTTTTTCACATTAAATACTAGAATTATAGAAAAGTACTTTGCGAAAAGTATCGGCAGTAGGACGGAAACGTGTTGACCACCGATTAGTTTTTTGCTAATTACTCTTGCATCCTTCGACCGACTTGTTCGACTAAGAGCTCGATGGAAAGCTTATATGTTCCTCTTTCAGATGGCATTAACGTATTTTACTAAAAGTCGTAAGAAATAAAATTTTTTTGATCAAAACTAAAATATCCTCGAAATCATTGAAGAAGAAGTACCTTATCAGACGAAAATATCCCTTATCTAATAAGAGAGATATAAATTTTTTTAATTGCATAAATGGGCCGCATTTTATTCAGAATTAATAGTGCTTTACATGGACAAAAAATTCATTTAATTTTTTCCCATTAAATACTAGAATTATAGAAATGTACCTTGCGAAAAGAATCGGCAGTAGGACGGAATCGTGTTGACCACCGATTAGTTTTTTGCTTATAACTCTTGCATCCTTCGACCGACTTCTTCGACTAAGAGCTCGATGGAAAGCTTATCTGTTCCTTTTTGAGATGGCATTAACATATTTTACGAAAAGTCGTAAAAAATAAAATGTTTTTGATCAAAACTAAAATATCCTCGAAATCATTGAAGAGGAAGTACCTTATCAGACGAAAATATGCTTTATCTAATAAGAGACATTTAAATTTTTTTTAATTGCATAAATGGGCGGCATTTTATTCAGAATTAATAGTGTTATACATGGACAAAATATTCGTTTAATTTTTTCCCATTATATATTAGAATTATAGAAAAGTACTTTGCGAAAAGAATTGGCAGTAGGACGGAATTGTGTTGACCACCGATGAGTTTTTTGCTAATTACTCTTGCATCCTTCGACCGACTTCTTCGACTAAGAGCTCGATGGAAAGCTTATCTGTTCCTTTTTCAGATGGCATTAACACATTTTACGAAAAGTCGTAAGAAATAAAATTTTTTGGATCAAAACTAAAATATCCTCGAAATCATTGAAGAAGAAGTACCTCACCAGTCGAAAATATGCCTTATCTAATAAGACCATTTAAATTTTTTGATTGCATAAATGGGTGGTATTTAATTCAGAATTAATAGTTTTTTACATGGACAAAAAATTCGTTTAATTTTTTCACATTAAATACTAGAATTATAGAAAAGTACTTTGCGAAAAGTATCGGCAGTAGGACGGAAACGTGTTGACCACCGATTAGTTTTTTAATAATTACTCTTGCATCCTTCGACCGACTTGTTCGACTAAGAGCTCGATGGAAAGCTTATATGTTCCTCTTTCAGATGGCATTAACGTATTTTACTAAAAGTCGTAAGAAATAAAATTTTTTTGATCAAAACTAAAATATCCTCGAAATCATTGAAGAAGAAGTACCTTATCAGACGAAAATATCCCTTATCTAATAAGCGAGATATAAATTTTTTTAATTGCATAAATGGGCCGCATTTTATTCAGAATTAATAGATTTTACATGAACAAAAAATTCATTTAATTTTTTTCCATTAAATATTAGAATTATAGAAAAGTACTTTGCGAAAAGAATCGGCAGTAGGACGGAATCGTGTTGACCACCGATTAGTTTTTTGCTAATAACTCTTGCATCCTTCGACCGACTTCTTCGACTAAGAGCTGGATGGAAAGCTTATCTGTTCCTTTTTCAGATGGCATTAACATATTTTACGAAAAGTCGTAAGAAATAAAATTTTTTTGATCAAAACTAAAATATCCTCGAAATCATTGAAGAAGAAGTACCTTATCAGACGAAAATATCCCTTATCTAATAAGAGACATATAAATTTTTATACTTTTCACTTATGTCAAATAGTATAATAACTTTGTCACGGAGTTTGTAACAGATCGAAATATTAATTTCCGACTATATAAAGTATATATATTCTTGATCAGGACGACAAGACGAGTTGATTTAGCAATGTCCGTCTGTCCGTCTGTCTGTCTGTCTGTCTGTATGTATGCAAACTAGTCCCTCAGTTTTGAAGCTATCGAGCTGAAACTTTGCACAGAGTCTTAGAATTTATTACGATGAATCATTCGTCGGAACCAGCATGATCGGATTATTGGAACAGGTAGCTCCCATACGAAAAGAAGAAGAAAAGTGAACAAAACTTGAATCGTTGTATGGAAAACTTTTTTGTTTTGTACAATAGTGTGCTGAAATTTTAAACATAGTAGTTTTACATGGTCCGACTACATGCCTGAAAGTTTCATTGAGATTGGACATCTGGAACTGGTAGCTCCCATACAAAATGAAGAAGAGGAAGAGAAGCCATATTCACGTCGTTGTATGGAAAACTTTTTTGTTTCTTAACCAATTGACTTGAAATTTTAAAGTTATGTTCTTAGGGAGGAATGAAAACTATTTTGACCAAAAGTGGGCGTAACCACGCGTAGCCACGCCCACTTATAGCGAAAATTTACCCGTTGTATGGAAAACTTTTTTGTTTTTTAACCAATTGACTTGAAACTTTGCAGTTATGCTCTTATGGAGGAATGAAAACTATTTTGATCAAAAGTGGGCGTGGCTACGCCTACTTATAGCTTAACTTGACCCTTTGTATGGAAAACTTTTTTGTTTTTTAACCAATTGACTTGAAACTTTACAGTTATTTTCTTAGGGAGGAATGAAAACTATTTTGACCAAAAGTGGGCGTAGCCACGCCCACTTATAGCGAAAATTTTCCCGTTGTATGGAAAACTTTTTTGTTTTTTAACCAATTGACTTGAAACTTTGCAGTTGTGCTCTTAGGGACGAATGAAAACTATTTTGATCAAAAGTGGGCATGGCCACCCCAACTTATAGCTTGACTTGACGCTTTGTATGGAAAACTTTTTTGTTTTTTAACCAATGGACTTAAAACTTTACAGTTATGTTCCTAGGGAGGAATGAAAACTATTTTGACCAAAAGTGGGCGTAGCCACGCCTACTTATAGCGAAAATTGACCCGTTGTATGGAAAACTTTTCTGTTTTTTAACCAATTGACTTGAAACTTTTCAGTTATGCTCTTAGGGAGGAATGAAAACTATTTTGATCAAAATTGGGCGTGGCCACGCCCTTTTATAGCGAAAATTGACCCTTTGTATGGAAAACTTTTTTGTTTTTTAACCAATTGACTTGAAACTTTACAGTTATGTTCTTAGGGAGGAATAAAAACTATTTTGACCAAATGTGGGCATGGCTATGCCCACTTATCGCAAAACTTGAACCGTTGTATGGAAAAATTTTTTGTTTTTTAACGAATTGACTTGAAACATTACAGTTATGTTGTTAGGGATGCACGAAAACTATTCATTTAGTATTTTTCATAGTGACACAAAGTGAAAAGTATTATAGCTTCAGCCTTGCTGAAGATAGCGTCCTTACTGGTTTTAATTGCATAAATGGGCCGCATTTTATTCAGAATTAATAGTTTTTTACATGAACAAAAAATTCGATTAATTTTTTCCCATTAAATACTAGAATTATAGAAGAGTACTTTGCGAACAAAATCGGCAGTAGGACGGAATCGTTTTGACCACCGATTAGTTTTTTGCTAATAACTCTTGCATCCTTCGACCGACTTCTTCGACTAAGAGCTCGATGGAAAGCTTATATGTTCCTCTTTCAGATGGCATTAACATATAAATTTTTTTAATTGCATAAATGGGCCGCATTTTATTCAGAATAAATAGTGCTTTACATGGACAAAAAATTCGTTTAATTTTTTCCCATTAAATATTAGAATTACAGAAAAGTACTTTGCGAAAACAATCGGCGAAAGGACGGAATCGTGTTGACCACCGATTAGTTTTTTGCTAATAACTCTTGCATCCTTCGACCGACTTCTTCGACTAAGAGCTCGATGGAAAGCTTATATGTTCCTCTTTCAGATGGCATTAACATATAAATTTTTTTTAATTGCATAAATGGGCGGCATTTTATTCAGAATTAATAGTGTTTTACATGGACAAAATATTCGTTTAATTTTTTCCCATTATATATTAGAATTATAGAAAAGTACTTTGCGAAAAGAATTGGCAGTAGGACGGAATCGTGTTGACCACCGATGAGTTTTTTGCTAATTACTCTTGCATCCTTCGACCGACTTCTTCGACTAAGAGCTCGATGGAAAGCTTATCTGTTCCTTTTTCAGATGGCATTAACACATTTTACGAAAAGTCGTAAGAAATAAAATTTTTTGGATCAAAACTAAAATATCCTCGAAATCATTGAAGAAGAAGTACCTCATCAGTCGAAAATATGCCTTACCTAATAAGACCATTTAAATTTTTGATTGCATAAATGGGTGGTATTTAATTCAGAATTAATAGTTTTTTACATGGACAAAAAATTCGTTTAATTTTTTCACATTAAATACTAGAATTATAGAAAAGTACTTTGCGAAAAGTATCGGCAGTAGGACGGAAACGTGTTGACCACCGATTAGTTTTTTGCTAATTACTCTTGCATCCTTCGACCGACTTCTTCGACTAAGAGCTCGATGGAAAGCTTATATGTTCCTCTTTCAGATGGCATTAACATATTTTACTAAAAGTCGTAAGAAATAAAATTTTTTGGATCAAAACTAAAAAATCCTCGAAATCATTGAAGAAGAAGTACCTTATCAGACGAAAATATCCCTTATCTAATAAGAGAGATATAAATTTTTTTAATTGCATAAATGGGCCGCATTTTATTTAGAATTAATAGTTTTTTACATAAACAAAAAATTCATTTAATTTTTTTTCCATTAAATATTAGAATTATAGAAAAGTACTTTGCGAAAAGAATCGGCAGTAGGACGGAATCGTGTTGACCACCGATTAGTTTTTTGCTGATAATTCTTGCATCCTTCGACCAAATTCTTCGACTAAGAGCTGTATGGAAAGCTTATCTATTCCTTTTTTGGATGGCATTAACATATTTTACGAAAAGTCGTAAGAAATAAAATTTTTTTGATCAAAACTAAAATATCCTCGAAATCATTGAAGAAGAAGTACCTTATCAGACGAAAATATCCCTTATCTAATAAGAGACATATAAATTTTTTTAATTGCATAAATGGGCCGCATTTTATTCAGAATTAATAGTTTTTTACATGAACAAAAAATTCGATCAATTTTTTCCCATTAAATACTAGAATTATAGAAGAGTACTTTGCGAACAAAATCGGCAGTACGACGGAATCGTTTTGACCACCGATTAGTTTTTTGCTAATAACTCTTGCATCCTTCGACCGACTTCTTCGACTAAGAGCTCGATGGAAAGCTTATATGTTCCTCTTTCAGATGGCATTAACATATAAATTTTTTTAATTGCATAAATGGGCCTCATTTTATTCAGAATTAATAGTGCTTTACATGGACAAAAAATTCGTTTAATTTTTTCCCATTAAATATTAGAATTAAAGAAAAGTACTTTGCGAAAACAATCGGCGGAAGGACGGAATCGTGTTGACCACCGATTAGTTTTTTGCTAATAACTCTTGCATCCTTCGACCGACTTCTTCGACTAAGAGCTCGATGGAAAGCTTATATGTTCCTCTTTCAGATGGCATTAACATATAAATTTTTTTAATTGCATAAATGGGCCGCATTTTATTCAGAATTAATAGTGCTTTACATGGACAAAAAATTCGTTTAATTTTTTCCCATTAAATATTAGAATTATAGAAATGTACCTTGCGAAAAGAATCGGCAGTAGGACGGAAACGTGTTGACCACCGATTAGTTTTTGCTAATATCTCTTGCATCCTACGACCGACTTCTTCGACTAAGGGCTCGATGGAAAGCTTATCTGTTCCTCTTTTACATTGCATTAACATATTTTACGAAAAGTCATAAGAAATAAAACTTTTTTGATCAAAACTAAAATATCCTCGAAATCATTGAAGAAGAAGTACCTTATCAGACGAAAATATCCCTTATCTAATAAGAGAGATATAAATTTTTTTTAATTGCATAAATGGTTCGCATTTTATTCAGATTTAATAATGCTTTACATAGACAAAAAATTCTTTTAATTTTTTCCCATTAAACACTAGAATTAAAGAAATGTACTTTGCGAAAAGTATCGGCAGTAGGACGGAAACGTGTTGACCACCGATTAGTTTTTTGCTAATTACTCTTGCATCCTTCGACCGACTTCTTCGACTAAGAGCTCGATGAAAAGCGTATCTGTTCCTTTTTCAGAAAGCATTAACACATTTTACGAAAAGTCGTAAGAAATAAAATTTTTTTGATCAAAACTAAAATATCCTCGAAATCATTGAAGAAGAAGTACCTTATCAGACGAAAATATCCCTTATCTTATAAGAGACATATAAATTTTTTTAATTGCATAAATGGTCCGCATTTTATTCAGATTTAATAGTGCTTTACATAGACAAAAAATTCTTTTAATTTTTTCCCATTAAACACTAGAATTAAAGAAATGTACTTTGCGAAAAGAATCGGCAGTAAGACGGAAACGTGTTGACCACCGATTAGTTTTTGCTAATATCTCTTGCATCCTACGACCGACTTCTTCGACTAAGAGCTCGATGGAAAGCTTATCTGTTCCTCTTTCAGATTGCATTAACATATTTTACGAAAAGTCATAAGAAATAAAACTTTATTGATCAAAACTAAAATATCCTCGAAATCAAGGAAGAAAAAGTACCTTATCAGACGAAAATATGCCTTATCTAATAAGAGACATTTAAATTTTTTTTAATTGCATAAATGGGCCGCATTTTATTCAGAATTAATAGTTTTTTACATGGACAAAAAATTCGTTTAATTTTTTTCCATTAAATATTAGCATTATAGAAAAGTACTTTGCGAAAAGAATCGGCAGTAGGACGGAATCGGGTTGACCACCGATTAGTTTTTTGCTAATAACTCTTGCATCCTTCGACCGACTTCTTCGACTAAGAGCTCGATGGAAAGCTTATCTGTTCCTTTTTCAGATGGCATTAACATATTTTACGAAAAGTCGTAAGAAATAAAATTTTTTTGATCAAAACTAAAATATCCTCGAAATCATTGAAGAAGAAGTACCTTATCAGACGAAAATATCCCTTATCTAATAAGAGACATATAAATTTTTTTAATTGCATAAATGGGCCGCATTTTATTCAGAATTAATAGTTTTTTACATGGACAAAAAATTCGATTAATTTTTTCCCAATAAATACTAGAATTATAGAAGAGTACTTTGCGAACAAAATCGGCAGTAGGACGGAATCGTTTTGACCAGCGATTAGTTTTTTGCTAATAACTTTTGCATCCTTCGACCGACTTCTTCGACTAAGAGCTCGATGGAAAGCTTATATGTTCCTCTTTCAGATTGCATTAACATATAAATTTTTATACCCTGCACATACAGTGTGTCAGGGTATATTAAGTTTGTTTGAACGAAATGTATGTAACGCATAGATGGAGGGGAGGGGGACCCCATAAAGTATATATATTCTTGATCAGGATGACAAGAGAAATCGATTAAGCCCTGTCTGTCCGTCCGTCCGTCCGTCTGTATTCACCAATAGTTCTCGGAAACTGTAAAAGCTAGAGACTTGAAATTTGGAGGGTAGACTCGTGATGCTTGGCACTACATTAAGTTTGAACGGTTTTGTGCCACGCCCACTCCTTCCCGCCCAACCAGCACCGCCCACTTTTTGAAAACGTTATTACTCCAACACCCGAAGAGATAGAGACTTGAAAGTCGGTATGTAGGCTCAGCATGAAGAGCTCTACAAAACTGCATACCAAAAATTTCCCCCCTCCCCTTGATTTCCCCTCCCCATGTTGTTTTCTATAAAAAGCAATATCTCCAAAACTAATAAAGGTATGAACATGAAATTTTGTATACAAGCTCAGTAAATATATATCTTTAAAACTGCATACCACAAAATTACCCCCTGTTCGAAAGTTACCCCTCAATGACCAACAAACTCAAATTTTTCGTAAATTCCACTTTTTTTGACCAATTTACTTGATATTTTGAACACTATTCGATCGGGCGATGTCAAATCAACATTTTTTTGTAGATTTAAGTGTTGCACCACCTACTGTGTGTGCAGGGTATTATATTGTCGAGTAAACTCGACTATAGCGTCCTTACTGGTTTTAATTGCATAAATGGGCGGCATTTTATTCAGAATTAATAGTGTTATACATGGACAAAAAATTCGTTTAATTTTTTCCCATTATATATTAGAATTATAGAAAAGTACTTTGCGAAAAGAATTGGCAGTAGGACGGAATCGTGTTGACCACCGATTAGTTTTTTGCTAATTACTCTTGCATCCTTCGACCGACTTCTTCAACTAAGAGCAGATGGCATTAACATATAAATTTTTATACCCTGTACACACACTGTGTATCAGGGTATATTAAGTTTGTTTGAGACGGTTTGTATGTAACGCATAGAAGGAGGGGAGGGGGACCCTATAAAGTATATATATTCTTGATCAGGATGACAAGACGAATTGATATAGCCCTGTCTGTCCGTCCGTCCGTCCGTCCTCACCAATGGTTCTCGAAAACTATAAGAGCTAGAGACTTGAAATTTGGTGGATAGACTCGTGAGGTCAAACGCTAGATCAAGTTTGAAGGATTTTTTGCCACGCCCACTTCTTCCCGCCCATCGAGCACCACCCATTTTTTCAAAAGGCTGTAGCTCGAAAACCTGATGAGTTTGAAACATGAAAATGAGTATGTAGACTCAGTATGTATAGCTCTACAAAACTGCATACCACATTTTTTCCCCCTTCCAATCGTTTCCCCTCAAAAAGTTGTTTTCTTAAAATTGCTGTATCTCCTAAACTATAATAGATACAATGCTGAAATTTTGTATGCAAACTCAGTAAACAATATTTAAAACTGCATACCATAAACTTTCATTTTTAACGCTGTGTGACAACGCAAAGACAAACAAGTTGAAATTTGGCATAAATTGCGCTTTGAACACTGCTTTATCCTATTTGTAACAAAAACCGTACTTAACACTGCGAAAACTATTAAAGCTAGAGACTTGAAATTTGGAAGATAGTCTCGTGTGGTCGAACACTAGATGAAGTTTGAAGGAATTTTTGCCACGCCCATTCCTTCCCGCCCATCGAGCACAACAAAAGGTCATTTTTTTCTTAAAATTGCTGTATCTCCTAAAGTATTAAGAATACAATGCTGAAATTTTGTATGCAAACTCAGATAACATACCTTTTTAAAACTGCATACAACAAACTACCACTTTCCCTGCAAAGACCAACACACTAAAATTTTGCAGCAATGCTTTGTAACAAAACCCGTACTAAAGCGCCATCTAATGGACACATTGCACTGTGAGCCCTGCCTCACTATTAGCAAGACACAAACCATATCGTGGTACACTGCTTTTGCTGTCGGCGAATGTTTAACGTGTTATCAACATAGGTATGTGTACAGGGTATTATATAGTTGAGAATACTCAACTATACCGCCCTTACTGGTTTTTAATTGCATAAATGGGCCGCATTTTATTCAGAATTAATATTGCTTTACATGGACAAAAAATTCGTTTAATTTTTTCCCATTATATATAAGAATTATAGAAATGTACCTTGCGAAAAGAATCGGCAGTAGGACGGAAACGTGTTGACCACCGAATAGTTTTTGCTAATATCTCCTGCATCCTACGACCGACTTCTTCGACTAAGAGCTCGATGGAAAGCTTATCTGTTCCTCTTTCAGATTGCATTAAAATATTTTACGAAAAGTCATAAGAAATACAACTTTTTTGATCAAAACTAAAATATCCTCGAAATCATTGAAGAAGAAGTACCTCATCAGTCGAAAATATGCCTTATCTAATAAGACCATTCAAATTTTTTAATTGCATATATGGGTGGCATTTTATTCAGAATTAATAGTTTTTTACATAGACAAAAAATTCGTTTGATTTTTTCCCATTAAATACTAGAATTATAGAAAAGTACTTTGCGAAAATTATCGGCAGTAAGACGGAAACGTGTTGACCACCGATTAGTTTTTTGCTTATAACTCTTGCATCCTTCAACCGACTTCTTCGACTAAGAGCTCGATGGAAAGCTTATATGTTCCTCTTTTACATGGCATTAACATATTTTACGAAAATTGTAAGAAATAAAATTTTTTTGATCAAAACAATAATATCCTCGAAATCATTGAAGAAGAAGTACCTAATCAGACGAAAATATGCCTTATCTAATTGGAGACATTTAAATTTTTTTAATTGCATAAATGGGCCGAATTTTATTCAGAATTAATAGTGCTTTACATGGACAAAAAATTCGTTTAATTTTTTCTTTAAATACTAGAATTATAAAAAAGTACTTTGCGAAAAGAATCGGCACTAAGACGGAAACGTGTTGACCACCGATTAGTTTTTTGCTAATTACTCTTGCATCCTTCGACCGACATCTTCGACTAAGAGCTCGAGGAAAGCTTATCGGTTCCTTTTTCAGATGGCATTAACATATTCTACGAAAAGTCGTAAGAAATAAAATTTTTTTGATCAAAACTAAAATATCCTCGAAATCATTGAAGAAGAAGTACTTTATCAGACGAAAATATGCCTTAACTAATTGGAGACATTTAAATTTTTTTAATTGCATAAATGAGCCGCATTTTATTCATAATTAATAGTGCTTTACATGGACAAAAAATTCGTTTAATTTTTTCCCATTAAATACTAGAATTATTGAAATGTACCTTGCGAAAAGAATCGGCAGTAGGACGGAAACGTGTTGACCACCGATTAGTTTTTGCTAATATCTCTTGCATCCTACGACCGACTTCTTCGACTAAGAGCTCGATGGAAAGCTTATCTGTTCCTCTTTCAGATTGCATTAACATATTTTACGAAAAGTCATAAGAAATAAAACTTTTTTGATCAAAATTAAAATATCCTCGAAATCATTGAAAAAGAAGTACCTTATCAGACGAAAATATGCTTTATCTAGTAAGAGACATTTAAATTTTTTTTTAATTGCATAAATGGGCGGCATTTTATTCAGAATTAATAGTGTTATACATGGACAGAAAATTCGTTTAATTTTTTGGCCCATTATATATTAGAATTATAGAAAAGTACTTTGCGAAAAGAATTGGCAGTAGGACGGAATCGTGTTGACCACCGATTAGTTTTTTGCTAATAACACTTGCATCCTTTGACCGACTTCTTCGACTAAGAGCTCGATGGAAAGCTTATATGTTCCTCTTTCAGATGGCATTAACACATTTTACGAAAAGTCGTAAGAACTACAATTTTTTGGATAAAAACTAAAATATCCTCGAAATCATTGAAGAAGAAGTACCTCATCCGTCGAAAATATGCCTTATCTAATAAGAGACATATTAATATTTTTAATTGCATAAATGGGCCGCATTTTATTCAGAATTAATAGTGTTTTACATGGACAAAAACTTCTTTACATTTTTTCCCATTAAATACTAGAATTATAGAAATGTACCTTGCAAAAAGAATCGGCAGTAGGACGGAAACGTGTTGACCACCGATTAGTTTTTGCCAATATCTCTTGCATCCTACGACCGACTTCTTCGACTAAGAGCTCGATGGAAAGCTTATCTGTTCCTCTTTCAGATGGCATTAACATATACATTTTTTTAATTGCATAAATGGGCCGCATTTTATTCAGAATTAATAGTGCTTTACATGAACAAAAAGTTCGTTTAATTTTTTCCCATTAAATACTAGAATTATAGAAATATACCTTGCGAAAAGAATCGGCAGTAGAACGGAAACGTGTTGACCACCGATTAGTTTTTGCTAATATCTCTTGCATCCTACGACCGACTTCTTCGACTAAGAGCTCGATGGAAAGCTTATCTGTTCCTCTTTCAGATTGCATTAACATATTTTACGAAAAGTCATAAGAAATAAAACTTTTTTGATCAAAACTAAAATATCCTCGAAATCAATGAAGAAAAAGTACCTTATCAGACGAAAATATGATTTATCTAATAAGAGACATTTAAATTTTTTAATTGCATAAATGTATTTAATTCAGAATTAATAGTTTTTTACATGAACAAAAAATTCGTATAATTTTTTTCCATTAAATATTGGAATTATAGAAAAGTACTTTGCGAACAAAATCGGCAGTAGGACGGAATCGTTTTGACCACCGATTAGTTTTTGGCTAATAACTCTTGCATCCTTCGACCGACTTCTTTGACTAAGAGCTCGATGGAAAGCTTATATGCTTATATCTTTCAGATGGCATTAACATATAAATTTTTTTAATTGCATAAATGGGCCGCATTTTATTCAGAATTAATAGTGCTTAACATGGACAAAAAATTCGTTTAATTTTTTCCCATTAAATATTAAAATTATAGAAAAGTGCTTTGCGAAAACAATCGGCAGAAGGACGCAATCGTGTTGACCACCGATTAGTTTTTTGGTAATAACTCTTGCATACTTCGACCGACTTCTTCGACTTAGAGCTCGATGGAAAGCTTATATGTTCCTCTTTCAGATGGCATTAACATATACATTTTTTTAATTGCATAAATGGGCCGCATTTTATTCAGAATTAATAGTGCTTTACATGAACAAAAAGTTCGTTTAATTTTTTCCCATTAAATACTAGAATTATAGAAATATACCTTGCGAAAAGAATCGGCAGTAGAACGGAAACGTGTTGACCACCGATTAGTTTTTGCTAATATCTCTTGCATCCATTGACCGACTTCTTCGACTAAAAGCTCGATGGAAAGCTTATCTGTTCCTCTTTCAGATGGCATTAACATATTTTACGAAAAGTCATAAGAAATAAAAGTTTTTTGATCAAAACTAAAATATCCTCGAAATCATTGAAGAAGAAGTACCTTATCAGACGAAAATATGCTTTATCTAATAAGACCATTTAAATTTTTTAATTGCATAAATGGGCGGCATTTTTTTCAGAATTAATTGTATTTTACATGGACAAAAAATTAGTCCGACTTAGAGCTCAATGGAAAGCTTAGCTGTTCCTCTTTCAGATTGCATTAACATATTTTACGAAAAGTCGTAAAAAATAAAATTTTTTTGATCAAAACTAAAATATCTTTGAAATCATTGAAGACGAAGTACCTTATCAGACGAAAATATACCTTATCTAATAAGAGACATTTAAATTTTTTTAATTGCATAAATGGGCCGCACTTTATTAAGAATTAATAGTTTTTTACATGGACAAAAAATTGGTTTAATTTTTTCCCATTAAATACTAGAATTATAGAATAGTACTTTGCGAAAAGAATCGGCAGTAGGACGGAAACGTGTTGACCACCGATTAGTTTTTTGCTAATAACTCTTGCATCCTTCGACCGACTTCTTCGACTAAGAGCTCGATGGAAAGCTTATCTGGTCCTTTTTCAGATGGCATTAACTTATTTTACGAAAAGTCGAAAGAAATAAAATTTTTTTTGAGTAAAACTAAAATATCCTCGAAATCATTGAAGAAGAATTACCTAATCAGACGAAAATATGTCTTATCTAATATGACCATTTAAATTTTTTAATTGCATAAATGGGCGGCATTTTATTCAGAATTAATAGTTTGTTACATGGACAAAAAATTAGTTTAATTTTTTCCCATTAAATACAAGAATTATAGAAATGTACCTTGCGAAAAGAATCGGCAGTAGGACGGAAACGTGTTGACCACCGATTAGTTTTTGCTAATATCTCTTGCATCCTACGACCGACTTCTTCGACTAAGAGCTCGATGGAAAGCTTATCTGTTCCTCTTTCAGATTGCATTAACATATTTTACGAAAAGTCATATGAAATAAAACTTTTTTGATCAAAACTAAAATATCCTCGAAATCATTGAAGAAGAAGAAAATATGCTTTATATAATAAGAGACATTTAAATTTTTTTAATTGCATAAATGGGCGGCATTTTGTTCAGAATTAATAGTTTTTTTTTTTTTTAGTCATAAGAAATAAAATTTTTTTGATCAAAACTAAAATATCCTCGAAATCATTGAAGAAGAAGTACCTAATCAGACGAAAATATGCCTTATCTAATTGGAGACATTTAAATTTTTTTAATTGCATAAATGGGTGGCATTTTATTCAGAATTAATAGTTCTTTACATGGACAAAAAACTCGTTTTTATACCCTGTACACATACTGTGTATCAGGGTAAATTGTGTTTGTGCAAAAGCCAAATGTATGTAATGCACAGAAGGAGGGTCGGGGGACCCCATAAAGTATATATATTCTTGATCGGGATGACAAGAGAAGTTGATTAAGCCATGTCCGTCCGTCTGTCCGTCTGTCCGTCCGTCCGTCCTCACCAATGGTTCTCGGAAACTATAAGAGCTAGAGACTTGAAATTTGGTGGGTAGACTCGTGATGCTCGGCAGCAGATCAAGTTTGAATGGTTTTGTGCCACGCCCACTCCTTCCCGCCCATCCAGCACCACCCACTTTTTGAAAACGCTATAACTCGAACATCCAAAGAGATAGAAACATGAAAGTCGGTATGTAGACTCCCCTTGATTTCCCCTCCCCCAGTTGTTTTCTATAAAAAGCAATATCTCCAAAACTAACAAAGGTATGAACCTGAAATTTTGTATACAAGCTCAGTGATAATACATCTTAAAAACTGCATTCCACAAATTTCCCCTCCCTTTAATGGCTACCCCTCAGAGGCCTACAAACTTAAATTTTTCGTAAAATCCACATTTTTTGACCGATTTTCTTAATATTTTGAACACTATTTGAATAGGCGACGTCAGATCAATATGTTTTTGTAGATTGAGGGTGTGGCAACGCCTACCATGTGTGCAGGGTATTATATTGTCGAGTATACTCGACTATACCGCCCTTACTGGTTTTTTTTATACTTTTCACTTATGTGAAATAGTATATTAACTTTGTCACGGAGTTTGTAACAGATCGAAATATTAATTTCCGACTGTATTAAGTATATATATTCTTGATCAGGACGACAAGACGAGTTGATTTAGCCATGTCCGTCTGTCCGTCTGTCTGTCGGTCTGTCTGTCTGTATGTATGCAAACTAGTCCCTCAGTTTTGAAGCTATCGAGCTGAAACTTTGCACAGAGTCTTAGAATTTATTACGATGAATCATTCGTCGGAACCAGCATGATCGGATTATTGGAACAGGTAGCTCCCATACGAAAAGAAGAAGAAAAGTGAACAAAACTTGAATCGTTGTATGGAAAACTTTTTTGTTTTGTACAATAGAGTGCTGAAATTTTAAACATAGTAGTTTTACATGGTCCGACTACATGCCTGAAAGTTTCATTGAGATTGGACATCTGGAACTGGTAGCTCCCATACAAAATGAAGAAGAGGAAGAGAAGGAATATTCACGTCGTTGTATGGAAAACTTTTTTGTTTCTTAACCAATTGACTTGAAATTTAAAAGTTATGTTCATAGGGAGGAATGAAAACTATTTTGACCAAAAGTGGGCGTAACCACGCGTAGCCACGCCCACTTATAGCGAAAATTGACCCGTTGTATGGAAAACTTTTTTGTTTTCTAACCAATTGACTTGAAACTTTGCAGTTATGCTCTTAGGGAGGAATGAAAACTAGTTTGATCAAAAGTGGGCGTGGCCACGCCCACTTATAGCTTAACTTGACCCTTTGTATGGAAAACTTTTTTGTTTTTTAACCAATTGACTTGAAACTTTACAGTTATGTTCTTAGGGAGGAATGAAAACTATTTTAACCAAAAGTGGGCGTAGCCAGGCGTAGCCACGCTCACTTATAGCGAAAATTGACCCGTTGTATGGAAAACTTTTTTGTTTTCTAACCAATTGACTTGAAACTTTGCAGTTATGCTCTTAGGGAGGAATGAAAACTAGTTTGATCAAAAGTGGGCGTGGCCACGCCCACTTATAGCTTAACTTGACCCTTTGTATGGAAAACTTTTTTGTTTTTTAACCAATTGACTTGAAACTTTACAGTTATGTTCTTAGGGAGGAATGAAAACTATTTTAACCAAAAGTGGGCGTAGCCACGCCTACACGCCTGCAGTTATGCTCTTAAGGAGGAATGAAAACTATTTTGATCAAAAGTGGGCATGGCCACACCCACTTATAGCTTAACTTGACCCTTTGTATGGAAAACTTTTTGGTTTTTTAATCAATTGACTTGAAACTTTACAGTTATGTTCTTAGGGAGGAATGAAAACTATTTTGACGAAAAGTGGGCGTAGCCACGCCCTTTTATAGCGAAAATTGACCCTTTGTATGGAAAACTTTTTTGTTTTTTTAACCAATTGACTTAAAACTTTACAGTTATGTTCCTAGAGAGGAATGAATACTATTTTGACCAAAAGTGGGCGTAGCCAGGCGTAGCCACGCTCACTTATAGCGAAAATTGACCCGTTGTATGGAAAACTTTTTTGTTTTCTAACCAATTGACTTGAAACTGTGCAGTTATGCTCTTAGGGAGGAATGAAAACTAGTTTGATCAAAAGTGGGCGTGGCCACGCCCACTTATAGCTTAACTTGACCCTTTGTATGGAAAACTTTTTTGTTTTTTAACCAATTGACTTGAAACTTTACAGTTATGTTCTTAGGGAGGAATGAAAACTATTTTAACCAAAAGTGGGCGTAGCCACGCCTACACGCCTGCAGTTATGCTCTTAGGGAGGAATGAAAACTATTTTGATAAAAAGTGGGCATGGCCACACCCACTTATAGCTTAACTTGACCCTTTGTATGGAAAACTTTTTGGTTTTTTAATCAATTGACTTGAAACTTTACAGTTATGTTCTTAGGGAGGAATGAAAACTATTTTGACGAAAAGTGGGCGTAGCCACGCCCTTTTATAGCGAAAATTGACCCGTTGTATGGAAAACTTTTTTGTTTTTTAACCAATTGACTTGAAACTTTACAGTTATGTTCTTAGAAAGGAATGAAAACTATTTTGACCAAAAGTGGGCGTAGCCAGGCGTAGCCACGCTCACTTATAGCGAAAATTGACCCGTTGTATGGAAAACTTTTTTGTTTTCTAACCAATTGACTTGAAACTTTGCAGTTATGCTCTTAGGGAGGAATGAAAACTAGTTTGATCAAAAGTGGGCGTGGCCACGCCCACTTATAGCTTAACTTGACCCTTTGTATGGAAAACTTTTTTGTTTTTTAACCAATTGACTTAAAACTTTACAGTTATGTTCTTAGGGAGGAATGAAAACTATTTTAACCAAAAGTGGGCGTAGCCACGCCTACACGCCTGCAGTTATGCTCTTAGGGAGGAATGAAAACAATTTTGATCAAAAGTGGGCATGGCCACACCCACTTATAGCTTAACTTGACCCTTTGTATGGAAAACTTTTTGGTTTTTTAATCAATTGACTTGAAACTTTACAGTTATGTTCTTAGGGAGGAATGAAAACTATTTTGACGAAAAGTGGGCGTAGCCACGCCCTTTTATAGCGAAAATTGACCCTTTGTATGGAAAACTTTTTTGTTTTTTTAACCAATTGACTTAAAACTTTACAGTTATGTTCCTAGAGAGGAATGAATACTATTTTGACCAAAAGTGGTCGTAGCCACGCCTACTTATAGCAAAAATTGACCCGTTGTATGGAAAACTTTTTTGTTTTTTAACCAATTGACTTGAAACTTTGCAGTTATGCTCTTAGGGAGGAATGAAAACTATTTTGATCAAAAGTGGGCGTGGCCACGCCCTTTTATAGCGAAAATTGACCCGTTGTATGGAAAACTTTTCTGTTTTTTAACCAATTGACTTGAAACTTTGCTGTTATGCTCTTAGGGAGGAATGAAAACTATTTTGATCAAAAGTGGGCGTGGCCACGCCCTTTTATAGCGAAAATTGACCCTTTGTATGGAAAACTTTTTTGTTTTTTAACCAATTGACTTGAAACTTTACAGTTATGTTCTTAGGGAGGAATAAAAACTATTTTGACCAAATGTGGGCATGGCTACGCCCACTTATCGCAAAACTTGAACCGTTGTATGGAAAAATTTTTTGTTTTTTAACGAATTGACTTGAAACATCACAGTTATGTTGTTAGGGATGCATGAAAACTATTCATTTAGTATTTTTCATAGTGACACAAAGTGAAAAGTATTATAGCTTCAGCCTTGCTGAAGATAGCGTCCTTACTGGTTTTAATTGCATAAATGGGCCGCATTTTATTCAGAATTAATAGTTTTTTACATGAACAAAAAATTCGATTAATTTTTTCCCATAAAATACTAGAATTATAGAAGAGTACTTTGCGAACAAAATCGGCAGTAGGACGGAATCGTTTTGACCACCGATTAGTTTTTTGCTAATAACTCTTGCATCCTTCGACCGACTTCTTCGACTAAGAGCTCGATGGAAAGCTTATATGTTCCTCTTTCAGATGGCATTAACATATAAATTTTTTTAATTGCATAAATGGGCCGCATTTTATTCAGAATAAATAGTGCTTTACATGGACAAAAAATTCGTTTAATTTTTTCCCATTAAATATTAGAATTATAGAAAAGTACTTTGCGAAAACAATCGGCGGAAGGACGGAATCGTGTTGACCACCGATTAGTTTTTTGCTAATAACTCTTGCATCCTTCGACCGACTTCTTCGACTAAGAGCTCGATGGAAAGCTTATATGTTCCTCTTTCAGATGGCATTAACATATAAATTTTTTTTAATTGCATAAATGGGCGGCATTTTATTCAGAATTAATAGTGTTATACATGGAAAAAAAATTCGTTTAATTTTTTCCCATTATATATAAGAATTATAGAAAGGTACCTTGCAAAAAGAATCGGCAGTAGGACGGAAACGTGTTGACCACCGATTAGTTTTTGCTAATATCTCTTGCATCCTACGACCGACTTCTTCGACTAAGAGCTCGATGGAAAGCTTATCTGTTCCTCTTTCAGATTGCATTAACATATTTTACGAAAAGTCATAAGAAATAAAACTTTTTTGATCAAAACTAAAATATCCTCCAAATCATTGAAGAAGAAGTACCTTATCAGACGGAAATATGCTTTATCTAATAAGAGACATTTAAATTTTTTTTAATTGCATAAATGGGCGGCATTTTATTCAGAATTAATAGTGTTATACATGGACAAAATATTCGTTTAATTTTTTCCCATTATATATTAGAATTATAGAAAAGTACTTTGCGAAAAGAATTGGCAGTAGGACGGAATCGTGTTGACCACCGATGAGTTTTTTGCTAATTACTCTTGCATCCTTCGACCGACTTCTTCGACTAAGAGCTCGATGGAAAGCTTATCTGTTCCTTTTTCAGATGGCATTAACACATTTTACGCAAAGTCGTAAGAAATAAAATTTTTTTGATCAAAACTAAAATATCCTCGAAATCATTGAAGAAGAAGTACCTCATCAGTCGAAAATATGCCTTATCCAATAAGACCATTTAAATTTTTTGATTGCATAAATGGGTGGTATTTAATTCAGAATTAGTAGTTTTTTACATGGACAAAAAATTCGTTTAATTTTTTCCCATTATATATAAGAATTATAGAAATGTACCTAGCAAAAAGAATCGGCAGTAGGACGGAAACGTGTTGACCACCGATTAGTTTTTGCTAATATCTCTTGCATCCTACGACCGACTTCTTCGACTAAGAGCTCGATGGAAAGCTTATCTGTTCCTCTTTCAGATTGCATTAACATATTTTACGAAAAGTCATAAGAAATAAAACTTTTTTGATCAAAACTAAAATATCCTCGAAATCATTGAAGAAGAAGTACCTCATCAGTCGAAAATATGCCTTATCCAATAAGACCATTTAAATTTTTTGATTGCATAAATGGGTGGTATTTAATTCAGAATTAGTAGTTTTTTACATGGACAAAAAATTCGTTTAATTTTTTCACATTAAATACTAGAATTATAGAAAAGTACTTTGCGAAAAGAATTGGCAGTAGGACGGAATCGTGTTGACCACCGATTAGTTTTTTGCTAATTACTCTTGCATCCTTCGACCGACTTCTTCGACTAAGAGCTCGATGGAAAGCTTATCTGTTCCTCTTTCAGATGGCACTAACATATAAATTTTTTTTAATTGCATAAATGGGCGGCATTTTATTCAGAATTAATAGTTTTTCACATGAACAAAAAATTCGTCTAATTTTTTCCCATTAAATACTAGAATTATAGAAGAGTACTTTGCGAACAAAATCGGCAGTAGGACGGAATCGTTTTGACCACCGATTAGTTTTTTGCTAATAACTCTTGAATCCTTCGACCGACTTCTTCGTCTAAGAGCTCGATGGAAAGCTTATATGTTCCTCTTTCAGATGGCATTAACATATTTTACGAAAAGTCATAAGAAATAAAACTTTTTTGATCAAAACTAAAATATCCTCGAAATCATTGAAGAAGAAGTACCTCATCAGTCGAAAATATGCCTTATCCAATAAGACCATTTAAATTTTTTGATTGCATAAATGGGTGGTATTTAATTCAGAATTAGTAGTTTTTTACATGGACAAAAAATTCGTTTAATTTTTTCACATTAAATACTAGAATTATAGAAGAGTACTTTGCGAACAAAATCGGCAGTAGGACGGAATCGTTTTGACCACCGATTAGTTTTTTGCTAATAACTCTTGAATCCTTCGACCGACTTCTTCGACTAAGAGCTCGATGGAAAGCTTATATGTTCCTCTTTCAGATGGCACTAACATATAAATTTTTTTTAATTGCATAAATGGGCGGCATTTTATTCAGAATTAATAGTGTTATACATGGACAAAAAATTCGTTTAATTTTTTCCCATTATATGTATATTAGAATTATAGAAAAGTACTTTGCGAAAAGAATTGGCAGTAGGACGGAATCGTGTTGACCACCGATTAGTTTTTTGCTAATTACTCTTGCATCCTTCGACCGACTTCTTCGACTAAGAGCTCGATGGAAAGCTTATCTGTTCCTTTTTCAGATGGCATTAACACATTTTACGAAAAAACGTAAGAAATAAAATTTTTTGGATCAAACTAAAATATCCTCGAAATCATTGAAGAAGAAGTACCTCATCAGTCGAAAATATGCCTTATCCAATAAGACCATTTAAATTTTTTGATTGCATAAATGGGTGGTATTTAATTCAGAATTAGTAGTTTTTTACATGGACAAAAAATTCGTTTAATTTTTTCACATTAAATACTAGAATTATAGAAAAGTACTTTGCGAAAAGAATTGGCATTAGGACGGAATCGTGTTGACCACCGATTAGTTTTTTGCTAATTACTCTTGCATCCTTCGACCGACTTCTTCGACTAAGAGCTCGATGGAAAGCTTATCTGTTCCTCTTTCAGATGGCATTAACACATTTTACGAAAAGTCGTAAGAAATAAAATTTTTTGGATCAAACTAAAATATCCTCGAAATCATTGAAGAAGAAGTACCTCATCAGTCGAAAATATGCCTTATCTAATAAGACCATTTAAATTTTTTAATTGCATAAATGGGTGGCATTTTATTCAGAATTAATAGTGTTATACATGGACAAAAAATTCGTTTAATTTTTTCCCATTATATGTATATAAGAATTATAGAAATGTACCTTGCAAAAAGAATCGGCAGTAGGACGGAAACGTGTTGACCACCGATTAGTTTTTGCTAATATCTCTTGCATCCTACGACCGACTTCTTCGACTGAGAGCTCGATGGAAAGCTTATCTGTTCCTCTTTCAGATGGCATTAACATATTTTACGAAAAGTCATAAGAAATAAAACTTTTTTGATCAAAACTAAAATATCCTCGAAATCATTGAAGAAGAAGTACCTTATCAGATGAAAATATCCCTTATCTAATAAGAGACATATAAATTTTTATACTTTTCACTTATGTGAAATAGTATAATAACTTTGTCACGGAGTTTGTAACAGATCGAAATATTAATTTCCGACTATATAAAGTATATATATTCTTGATCTGGACGACAAGACGAGTTGATTTAGCCATGTCCGTCTGTCTGTCCGTCTGTCTGTCTGTCTGTCTGTATGTATGCAAACTAGTCCCTCAGTTTTGAAGCTATCGAGCTGAAACTTTGCACAGAGTCTTAGAATTTATTACGATGATTCATTCGTCGGAACCAGCATGATCGGATTATTGGAACAGGTAGCTCCCATACGAAAAGAAGAAGAAAAGTGAACAAAACTTGAATCGTTGTATGGAAAACTTTTTTGTTTTGTACAATAGAGTGCTGAAATTTTAAACATAGTAGTTTTACATGGTCCGACTACATGCCTGAAAGTTTCATTGAGATTGGACATCTGGAACTGGTAGCTCCCATACAAAATGAAGAAGAGGAAGAGAAGCCATATTCACGTCGTTGTATGGAAAACTTTTTTGTTTCTTAACCAATTGACTTGAAATTTTAAAGTTATGTTCTTAGGGAGGAATGAAAACTATTTTGACCAAAAGTGGGCGTAACCACGCGTAGCCACGCCCACTTATAGCGAAAATTTACCCGTTGTATGGAAAACTTTTTTGTTTTTTAACCAATTGACTTGAAACTTTGCAGTTATGCTCTTAGGGAGGAATGAAAACTATTTTGATCAAAAGTGGGCGTGGCCACGCCCACTTATAGCTTAACTTGACCCTTTGTATGGAAAACTTTTTTGTTTTTCAACCAATTGACTTGAAACTTTACAGTTATGTTCTTAGGGAGGAATGAAAACTATTTTAACCAAAAGTGGGCGTAGCCACGCCTACTTATAGCGAAAATTGACCCGTTGTATGGAAAACTTTTTTGTTTTTTTATCCAATTGACTTGAAACTTTGCAGTTATGCTCTTAGGGAGGAATGAAAACTATTTTGACCAAAAGTGGGCGTACCCACGCCTTTTTATAGCGCAAATTGACCCTTTGTATGGAAAACTTTTTTTGTTTTTTAACCAATTGACTTGAAACTTTACAGTTATGTTCTTAGAGAGGAATTAAAACTATTTTGACCAAAAGTGGGCGTAGCCACGCCCACTTATAGCGAAAATTTACCCGTTGTATGGAAAACTTTTTTGTTTTTTAACCAATTGACTTGAAACTTTGCAGTTGTGCTCTTAGGGACGAATGAAAACTATTTTGATCAAAAGTGGGCATGGCCACGCCCACTTATAGCTTAACTTGACGCTTTGTATGGAAAACTTTTTTGTTTTTTAACCAATGGACTTAAAACTTTACAGTTATGTTCCTAGGGAGGAATGAAAACTATTTTGACCAAAAGTGGGCCACGCCTACTTATAGCGAAAATTGACCCGTTGTATGGAAAACTTTTCTGTTTTTTAACCAATTGACTTGAAACTTTGCAGTTATGCTCTTAGGGAGGAATGAAAACGATTTTGATCGAAAGTGGGCGTGGCCACGCCCTTTTATAGCGAAAATTGACCCTTTGTATGGAAAACTTTTTTGTTTTTTAACCAATTGACTTGAAACTTTACAGTTATGTTCTTAGGGAGGAATAAAAACTATTTTGACCAAATGTGGGCATGGCTACGCCCACTTATCGCAAAACTTGAACCGTTGTATGGAAAATTTTTTGTTTTTTAACGAATTGACTTGAAACATTACAGTTATGTTGTTAGGGATGCATGAAAACTATTCATTTAGTTTTTTTTATAGTGACACAAAGTGAAAAGTATTATAGCTTCAGCCTTGCTGAAGATAGCGTCCTTACTGGTTTTAATTGCATAAATGGGCCGCATTTTATTCAGAATTAATAGTTTTTTACATGAACAAAAAATTCGTCTAATTTTTTCCCATTAAATACTAGAATTATAGAAGAGTACTTTGCGAACAAAATCGGCAGTAGGACGGAATCGTTTTGACCACCGATTAGTTTTTTGCTAATAACTCTTGCATCCTTCGACCGACTTCTTCGACTAAGAGCTCGATGGAAAGCTTATATGTTCCTCTTTCAGATGGCATTAACATATAAATTTTTTTAATTGCATAAATGGGCCGCATTTTATTCAGAATTAATAGTGCTTTACATGGACAAAAAATTCGTTTAATTTTTTCCCATTAAATATTAGAATTATAGAAAAGTACTTTGCGAAAACAATCGGCGGAAGGACGGAATCGTGTTGACCACCGATTAGTTTTTTGCTAATAACTCTTGCATCCTTCGACCGACTTCTTCGACTAAGAGCTCGATGGAAAGCTTATATGTTCCTCTTTCAGATGGCATTAACATATAAATTTTTTTTAATTGCATAAATGGGCGGCATTTTATTCAGAATTAATAGTGTTATACATGGACAAAATATTCGTTTAATTTTTTCCCATTATATATTAGAATTATAGAAAAGTACTTTGCGAAAAGAATTGGCAGTAGGACGGAATCGTGTTGACCACCGATGAGTTTTTTGCTAATTACTCTTGCATCCTTCGACCGACTTCTTCGACTAAGAGCTCGATGGAAAGCTTATCTGTTCCTTTTTCAGATGGCATTAACACATTTTACGCAAAGTCGTAAGAAATAAAATTTTTTGGATCAAAACTAAAATATCCTCGAAATCATTGAAGAAGAAGTACCTCATCAGTCGAAAATATGCCTTATCCAATAAGACCATTTAAATTTTTTGATTGCATAAATGGGTGGTATTTAATTCAGAATTAGTAGTTTTTTACATGGACAAAAAATTCGTTTAATTTTTTCACATTAAATACTAGAATTATAGAAAAGTACTTTGCGAAAAGTATCGGCAGTAGGACGGAAACGTGTTGACCACCGATTAGTTTTTTGCTAATTACTCTTGCATCCTTCGACCGACTTCTTCGACTAAGAGCTCGATGGAAAGCTTATATGTTCCTCTTTCAGATGGCATTAACGTATTTTACTAAAAGTCGTAAGAAATAAAATTTTTTTGATCAAAACTAAAATATCCTCGAAATCATTGAAGAAGAAGTACCTTATCAGACGAAAATATCCCTTATTTAATAAGATAGATATAAATTTTTTTAATTGCATAAATGGGCCGCATTTTATTCATAATTAATATAATAGTTTTTTACATGAACAAAAAATTCATTTAATTTTTTTCCATTAAATATTAGAATTATAGAAAAGTACTTTGCGAAACGAATCGGCAGTAGGACGGAATCGTGTTGACCACCGATTAGTTTTTTGCTAATAACTCTTGCATCCTTCGACCAACTTCTTCGTCTAAGAGCTCGATGGAAAGCTTATATGTTCCTCTTTCAGATGGCATTAACATATTTTACGAAAAGTCATAAGAAATAAAACTTTTTTGATCAAAACTAAAATATCCTCGAAATCATTGAAGAAGAAGTACCTCATCAGTCGAAAATATGCCTTATCTAATAAGACCATTTAAATTTTTTAATTGCATAAATGGGTGGCATTTTATTCAGAATTAATAGTGTTATACATGGACAAAAAATTAGTTTAATTTTTTCCCATTAAATACAAGAATTATAGAAATGTACCTTGCGAAAAGAATCGGCAGTAGGACGGAAACGTGTTGACCACCGATTAGTTTTTGCTAATATCTCTTGCATCCTACGACCGACTTCTTCGACTAAGAGCTCGATGGAAAGCTTATCTGTTCCTCTTTCAGATTGCATTAACATATTTTACGAAAAGTCATATGAAATAAAACTTTTTTGATCAAAACTAAAATATCTTCGAAATCATTGAAGAAGAAGAAAATATGCTTTATATAATAAGAGACATTTAAATTTTTTTAATTGCATAAATGGGCGGCATTTTGTTCAGAATTAATAGTTTTTTTTTTTTTTAGTCATAAGAAATAAAATTTTTTTGATCAAAACTAAAATATCCTCGAAATCATTGAAGAAGAAGTACCTAATCAGACGAAAATATGCCTTATCTAATTGGAGACATTTAAATTTTTTTAATTGCATAAATGGGTGGCATTTTATTCAGAATTAATAGTTCTTTACATGGAGAAAAAACTCGTTTTTATACCCTGTACACATACTGTGTATCAGGGTAAATTGTGTTTGTGCAAAAGCCAAATGTATGTAATGCACAGAAGGAGGGTCGGGGGACCCCATAAAGTATATATATTCTTGATCGGGATGACAAGAGAAGTTGATTAAGCCATGTCCGTCCGTCTGTCCGTCTGTCCGTCCGTCCGTCCTCACCAATGGTTCTCGGAAACTATAAGAGCTAGAGACTTGAAATTTGGTGGGTAGACTCGTGATGCTCGGCAGCAGATCAAGTTTGAATGGTTTTGTGCCACGCCCACTCCTTCCCGCCCATCCAGCACCACCCACTTTTTGAAAACGCTATAACTCGAACATCCAAAGAGATAGAAACATGAAAGTCGGTATGTAGACTCCCCTTGATTTCCCCTCCCCCAGTTGTTTTCTATAAAAAGCAATATCTCCAAAACTAACAAAGGTATGAACCTGAAATTTTGTATACAAGCTCAGTGATAATACATCTTAAAAACTGCATTCCACAAATTTCCCCTCCCTTTAATGGCTACCCCTCAGAGGCCTACAAACTTAAATTTTTCGTAAAATCCACATTTTTTGACCGATTTTCTTAATATTTTGAACACTATTTGAATAGGCGACGTCAGATCAATATGTTTTTGTAGATTGAGGGTGTGGCAACGCCTACCATGTGTGCAGGGTATTATATTGTCGAGTATACTCGACTATACCGCCCTTACTGGTTTTTTTTATACTTTTCACTTATGTGAAATAGTATATTAACTTTGTCACGGAGTTTGTAACAGATCGAAATATTAATTTCCGACTATATAAAGTATATATATTCTTGATCAGGACGACAAGACGAGTTGATTTAGCCATGTCCGTCTGTCTGTCTGTCCGTCTGTCTGTCTGTCTGTCTGTATGTATGCAAACTAGTCCCTCAGTTTTGAAGCTATCGAGCTGAAACTTTGCACAGAGTCTTAGAATTTATTACGATGAATCATTCGTCGGAACCAGCATGATCGGATTATTGGAACAGGTAGCTCCCATACGAAAAGAAGAAGAAAAGTGAACAAAACTTAAATCGTTGTATGGAAAACTTTTTTGTTTTGTACAATAGAGTGCTGAAATTTTAAACATAGTAGTTTTACATGGTCCGACTACATGCCTGAAAGTTTAATTGAGATTGGACATCTGGAACTGGTAGCTCCCATACAAAATGAAGAAGAGGAAGAGAAGCCATATTTACGTCGTTGTATGGAAAACTTTTTTGTTTCTTAACCAATTGACTTGAAATTTTCAAGTGATGTTCTTAGGGAGGAATGAAAACTATTTTGACCAAAAGTGGGCGTAACCACGCCCACTTATAGCGAAAATTTACCCGTTGTATGGAAAACTTTTTTGTTTTTTAACCAATTGACTTGAAACTTTACAGTTATGTTCTTAGGGAGGAATGAAAACTATTTTAACCAAAAGTGGGTGTAGCCACGCCTACTTATAGCGAAAATTGACCCTTTGTATGGAAAACTTTTTTGTTTTTTAACCAATTGACTTGAAACTTTACAGTTATGCTCTTAGGGAGGAATGAAAACTATTTTGACCAAAAGTGGGCGTAGCCACGCCCACTTATAGCGAAAATTTACCCGTTGTATGGAAAACTTTTTTGTTTTTTAACCAATTGACTTGAAACTTTACAGTTATGTTCTTAGGGAGGAATAAAAACTATTTTGACCAAATGTGGGCATGGCTACGCCCACTTATCGCAAAACTTGAACCGTTGTATGGAAAATTTTTTGTTTTTTAACGAATTGACTTGAAACATTACAGTTATGTTGTTAGGGATGCATGAAAACTATTCATTTAGTTTTTTTTATAGTGACACAAAGTGAAAAGTATTATAGCTTCAGCCTTGCTGAAGATAGCGTCCTTACTGGTTTTAATTGCATAAATGGGCCGCATTTTATTCAGAATTAATAGTTTTTTACATGAACAAAAAATTCGTCTAATTTTTTCCCATTAAAGACTAGAATTATAGAAGAGTACTTTGCGAACAAAATCGGCAGTAGGACGGAATCGTTTTGACCACCGATTAGTTTTTTGCTAATAACTCTTGCATCCTTCGACCGACTTCTTCGACTAAGAGCTCGATGGAAAGCTTATATGTTCCTCTTTCAGATGGCATTAACATATAAATTTTTTTAATTGCATAAATGGGCCGCATTTTATTCAGAATTAATAGTTCTTTACATGGACAAAAAATTCGTTTAATTTTTTCCCATTAAATATTAGAATTATAGAAAAGTACTTTGCGAAAACAATCGGCGGAATGACGGAATCGTGTTGACCACCGATTAGTTTTTTGCTAATAACTCTTGCATCCTTCGACCGACTTCTTCGACTAAGAGCACGATGGAAAGCTTATATGTTCCTCTTTCAGATGGCATTAACATATAAATTTTTTTTAATTGCATAAATGGGCCGCATTTTATTCAGAATTAATATTGCTTTACATGGACAAAAAATTCGTTTAATTTATTCCCATTATATATAAGAATTATAGAAATGTACCTTGCGAACAAAATCGGCAGTAGGACGGAATCGTTTTGACCACCGATTAGTTTTTTGCTAATAACTCTTGCATCCTTCGACTGACTTCTTCGTCTAAGAGCTCGATGGAAAGCTTATATGTTCCTCTTTCAGATGGCATTAACATATAAATTTTTTTAATTGCATAAATGGGCTGCATTTTATTCAGAATTAATAGTGCTTTACATGGACAAAAAATTCGTTTAATTTTTTCCCATTAAATATTAGAATTATAGAAAAGTACTTTGCGAAAACAATCGGCGGAAGGACGGAATCGTGTTGACCACCGATTAGTTTTTTGCTAATAACTCTTGCATCCTTCGACCGACTTCTTCGACTAAGAGCTCGATGGAAAGCTTATATGTTCCTCTTTCAGATGGCATTAACATATAAATTTTTTTTAATTGCATAAATGGGCCGCATTTTATTCAGAATTAATATTGCTTTACATGGACAAAAAATTCGTTTAATTTATTCCCATTATATATAAGAATTATGGAAATGTACCTTGCGAACAAAATCGGCAGTAGGACGGAATCGTTTTGACCACCGATTAGTTTTTTGCTAATATCTCTTGCATCCTACGACCGATTTCTTCGACTAAGAGCTCGATGGAAAGCTTATATGTTCCTCTTTCAGATGGCATTAACATATAAATTTTTTTAATTGCATAAATGGGCTGCATTTTATTCAGAATTAATAGTGCTTTACATGGACAAAAAATTCGTTTAATTTTTTCCCATTAAATATTAGAATTATAGAAAAGTACTTTGCGAAAACAATCGGCAGAAGGACGGAATCGTGTTGACCACCGATTAGTTTTTTGCTAATAACTCTTGCATCCTTCGACCGACTTCTTCGACTAAGAGCTCGATGGAAAGCTTATATGTTCCTCTTTCAGATGGCATTAACATATAAATTTTTTTTAATTGCATAAATGGGCCGCATTTTATTCAGAATTAATATTGCTTTACATGGACAAAAAATTCGTTTAATTTATTCCCATTATATATAAGAATTATAGAAATGTACCTTGCGAACAAAATCGGCAGTAGGACGGAATCGTTTTGACCACCGATTAGTTTTTTGCTAATAACTCTTGCATCCTTCGACTGACTTCTTCGTCTAAGAGCTCGATGGAAAGCTTATATGTTCCTCTTTCAGATGGCATTAACATATAAATTTTTTTAATTGCATAAATGGGCTGCATTTTATTCAGAATTAATAGTGCTTTACATGGACAAAAAATTCGTTTAATTTTTTCCCATTAAATATTAGAATTATAGAAAAGTACTTTGCGAAAACAATCGGCGGAAGGACGGAATCGTGTTGACCACCGATTAGTTTTTTGCTAATAACTCTTGCATCCTTCGACCGACTTCTTCGACTAAGAGCTCGATGGAAAGCTTATATGTTCCTCTTTCAGATGGCATTAACATATAAATTTTTTTTAATTGCATAAATGGGCCGCATTTTATTCAGAATTAATATTGCTTTACATGGACAAAAAATTCGTTTAATTTATTCCCATTATATATAAGAATTATGGAAATGTACCTTGCGAACAAAATCGGCAGTAGGACGGAATCGTTTTGACCACCGATTAGTTTTTTGCTAATATCTCTTGCATCCTACGACCGACTTCTTCGACTAAGAGCTCGATGGAAAGCTTATATGTTCCTCTTTCAGATGGCATTAACATATAAATTTTTTTAATTGCATAAATGGGCTGCATTTTATTCAGAATTAATAGTGCTTTACATGGACAAAAAATTCGTTTAATTTTTTCCCATTAAATATTAGAATTATAGAAAAGTACTTTGCGAAAACAATCGGCGGAAGGACGGAATCGTGTTGACCACCGATTAGTTTTTTGCTAATAACTCTTGCATCCTTCGACCGACTTCTTCGACTAAGAGCTCGATGGAAAGCTTATATGTTCCTCTTTCAGATGGCATTAACATATAAATTTTTTTTAATTGCATAAATGGGCCGCATTTTATTCAGAATTAATATTGCTTTACATGGACAAAAAATTCGTTTAATTTATTCCCATTATATATAAGAATTATAGAAATGTACCTTGCGAAAAGAATCGGCAGTAGGACGGAAACGTGTTGACCACCGATTAGTTTTTGCTAATATCTCTTGCATCCTACGACCGACTTCTTCGACTAAGAGCTCGATGGAAAGCTTATCTGTTCCTCTTTTAGATTGCATTAACATATTTTACGAAAAGTCATAAGAAATAAAACTTTTTTGATCAAAACTAAAATATCCTCGAAATCATTGAAGAAGAAGTACCTCATCAGTCGAAAATATGCCTTATCTAATAAGACCATTTAAATTTTTTAATTGCATAAATGGGTGGCATTTTATTCAGAATTAATAGTGTTATACATGGACAAAAAATTCGTTTAATTTTTTCCCATTATATGTATATAAGAATTATAGAAATGTACCTTGCAAAAAGAATCGGCAGTAGGACGGAAACGTGTTGACCACCGATTAGTTTTTGCTAATATCTCTTGCATCCTACGACCGACTTCTTCGACTAAGAGCTCGATGGAAAGCTTATCTGTTCCTCTTTCAGATTGCATTAACATTTTTTGCGAAAAGTCATAAGAAATAAAACTTTTTTGATCAAAACTAAAATATCCTCGAAATCATTGAAGAAGAAGTACCTTATCAGACGAAAATATCCCTTATCTAATAAGAGACATATAAATTTTTATACTTTTCACTTATGTGAAATAGTATAATAACTTTGTCACGGAGTTTGTAACAGATCGAAATATAAATTTCCGACTATATAAAGTATATATATTCTTTATCAGGACGACAAGACGAGTTGATTTAGCCATGTCCGTCTGCCTGTCTGTCCGTCTGTCTGTCTGTCTGTCTGTCTGTCTGTATGTATGCAAACTAGTCCCTCAGTTTTGAAGCTATCGAGCTGAAACTTTGCACAGAGTCTTAGAATTTATTACGATGAATCATTCGTCGGAACCAGCATGATCGGATTATTGGAACAGGTAGCTCCCATACGAAAAGAAGAAGAAAAGTGAACAAAACTTGAATCGTTGTATGGAAAACTTTTTTGTTTTGTACAATAGAGTGCTGAAATTTTAAACATAGTAGTTTTACATGGTCCGACTACATGCCTGAAAGTTTCATTGAGATTGGACATCTGGAACTGGTAGCTCCCATACAAAATGAAGAAGAGGAAGAGAAGCCATATTTACGTCGTTGTATGGAAAACTTTTTTGTTTCTTAACCAATTGACTTGAAATTTTCAAGTGATGTTCTTAGGGAGGAATGAAAACTATTTTGACCAAAAGTGGGCGTAACCAAGCGTAGCCACGCCCACTTATAGCGAAAATTTACCCGTTGTATGGAAAACTTTTTTGTTTTTTAACCAATTGACTTGAAACTTTACAGTTATGTTCTTAGGGAGGAATGAAAACTATTTTAACCAAAAGTGGGCGTAGCCACGCCTACTTATAGCGAAAATTGACCCTTTGTATGGAAAACTTTTTTGTTTTTTAACCAATTGACTTGAAACTTTACAGTTATGCTCTTAGGGAGGAATGAAAACTATTTTGACCAAAAGTGGGCGTAGCCACGCCTTTTTATAGCGCAAATTGACCCTTTGTATGGAAAACTTTTTTGTTTTTTAACCAATTGACTTGAAACTTTACAGTTATGTTCTTAGGGAGGAATAAAAACTATTTTGACCAAATGTGGGCATGGCTACGCCCACTTATCGCAAAACTTGAACCATTGTATGGAAAATTTTTTTGTTTTTTAACGAATTGACTTGAAACATTACAGTTATGTTGTTAGGGATGCATGAAAACTATTCATTTAGTTTTTTTTATAGTGACACAAAGTGAAAAGTATTATAGCTTCAGCCTTGCTGAAGATAGCGTCCTTACTGGTTTTAATTGCATAAATGGGCCGCATTTTATTCAGAATTAATAGTTTTTCACATGAACAAAAAATTCGTCTAATTTTTTCCCATTAAATACTAGAATTATAGAAGAGTACTTTGCGAACAAAATCGGCAGTAGGACGGAATCGTTTTGACCACCGATTAGTTTTTTGCTAATAACTCTTGAATCCTTCGACCGACTTCTTCGACTAAGAGCTCGATGGAAAGCTTATATGTTCCTCTTTCAGATGGCACTAACATATAAATTTTTTTTAATTGCATAAATGGGCGGCATTTTATTCAGAATTAATAGTGTTATACATGGACAAAATATTCGTTTAATTTTTTCCCATTATATATTAGAATTATTGAAAAGTACTTTGCGAAAAGAATTGGCAGTAGGACGGAAACGTGTTGACCACCGATGAGTTTTTTGCTAATAACTCTTGCATCCTTCGACCGACTTCTTCGACTAAGAGCTCGATGGAAAGCTTATCTGTTCCTTTTTCAGATGGCATTAACATATAAATTTTTTTTAAATGCATAAATGGGTGGTATTTAATTCAGAATTAATAGTTTTTTACATGGACAAAAAGTTCGTTTAATTTTTTCACATTAAATACTAGAATTATAGAAAAGTACTTTGCGAAAAGTATCGGCAGTAGGACGGAAACGTGTTGACCACCGATTAGTTTTATGCTAATTACTCTTGCATCCTTCGACCGACTTCTTCGACTAAGAGCTCGATGGAAAGCTTATATGTTCCTCTTTCAGATGGCATTAACGTATTTTACTAAAAGTCGTAAGAAATAAAATTTTTTTGATCAAAACTAAAATATCCTCGAAATCATTGAAGAAGAAGTACCTTATCAGACGAAAATATCCCTTATCTAATAAGAGAGATATTAATTTTTTTAATTGCATAAATGGGCCGCATTTTATTCAGAATTAATAGTTTTTTACATGAACAAAAAATTCATTTAATTTTTTTCCATTAAATATTAGAATTATAGAAAAGTACTTTGCGAAAAGAATCGGCAGTAGGACGGAATCGTGTTGACCACCGATTAGTTTTTTGCTAATAACTCTTGCATCCTTCGACCAACTTCTTCGACTAAGAGCTGTATGGAAAGCTTATCTGTTCCTTTTTCAGATGGCATTAACATATTTTACGAAAAGTCGTAAGATATAAAATTTTTTTGATCAAAACTAAAATATCCTCGAAATCATTGAAGAAGAAGTACCTTATCAGACGAAAATATCCCTTATCTAATAAGAGACATATAAATTTTTTTAATTGCATAAATGGGCCGCATTTTATTCAGAATTAATAGTTTTTTACATGAACAAAAAATTCGATTAATTTTTTCCCATTAAATACTAGAATTATAGAAGAGTACTTTGCGAACAAAATCGGCAGTAGGACGGAATCGTTTTGACCACCGATTAGTTTTTTGCTAATAACTCTTGCATCCTTCGACCGACTTTTTCGACTAAGAGCTCGATGGAAAGCTTATATGTTCCTCTTTCAGATGGCATTAACATATAATTTTTTTTAATTGCATAAATGGGCCGCATTTTATTCAGAATTAATAGTGCTTTACATGGACAAAAAATTCGTTTAATTTTTTCCCATTAAATATTAGAATTATAGAAAAGTACTTTGCGAAAACAATCGGCGGAAGGACGGAATCGTGTTGACCACCGATTAGTTTTTTGCTAATAACTCTTGCATCCTTCGACCGACTTCTTCGACTAAGAGCTCGATGGAAAGCTTATATGTTCCTCTTTCAGATGGCATTAACATATAAATTTTTTTTAATTGCATAAATGGGCCGCATTTTATTCAGAATTAATATTGCTTTACATGGACAAAAAATTCGTTTAATTTATTCCCATTATATATAAGAATTATAGAAATGTACCTTGCGAAAAGAATCGGCAGTAGGACGGAAACGTGTTGACCACCGATTAGTTTTTGCTAATATCTCTTGCATCCTACGACCGACTTCTTCGACTAAGAGCTCGATGGAAAGCTTATCTGTTCCTCTTTTAGATTGCATTAACATATTTTACGAAAAGTCATAAGAAATAAAACTTTTTTGATCAAAACTAAAATATCCTCGAAATCATTGAAGAAGAAGTACCTTATCAGACGAAAATATGCTTTATCTAATAAGAGACATTTAAATTTTTTTTAATTGCATAAATGGGCGGCATTTTATTCAGAATTAATAGTGTTTTACATGGACAAAAAATTCGTTGAATTTTTTCCCATTATATATTAGAATTATAGAAAAGTACTTTGCGAAAAGAATTGGCAGTAGGACGGAATCGTGTTGACCACCGATTAGTTTTTTGCTTATTACTCTTGCATCCTTCGACCGACTTCTTCGACTAAGAGCTCGATGGAAAGCTTATCTGTTCCTCTTTCAGATTGCATTAACATATTTTACGAAAAGTCATAAGAAATAAAACTTTTTTGATCAAAACTAAAATATCCTCGAAATCATTGAAGAAGAAGTACCTTATCAGACGAAAATATGCTTTATCTAATAAGAGACATTTAAATTTTTTTTAATTGCATAAATGGGCGGCATTTTATTCAGAATTAATAGTTTTTTACATGAACAAAAAATTCGATTAATTTTTTCCCATTAAATACTAGAATTATAGAAGAGTACTTTGCGAACAAAATCGGCAGAAGGACGGAAACGTGTTGACTACCGATTAGTTTTTGCTAATATCTCTTGCATCCTACGACCGACTTCTTCGACTAAGAGCTCGATGGAAAGCTTATCTGTTCCTTTTTCAGATGGTATTAACACATTTTACGAAAAGTCGTAAGAAATAAAATTTTTTGGATCAAACTAAAATATCCTCGAAATCATTGAAGAAGAAGTACCTCATCAGTCGAAAATATGCCTTATCTAATAAGACCATTTAAATTTTTTAATTGCATAAATGGGTGGCATTTTATTCAGAATTAATAGTTTTTTACATAGACAAAAAATGCGTTTGATTTTTTCACATTAAATACTAGAATTATAGAAAAGTACTTTGCGAAAAGTATCGGCAGTAAGACGGAAACGTATTGACCACCGATTAGTTTTTCGCTAATAACTCTTGCATCCTTCGACCGACTTCTTTGACTAAGAGCTCGATGGAAAACTTATATGTTCTTTCAGATTGCATTAACATATTTTACGAAAAGTCATAACAAATAAAACTTTTTTGATCAAAACTAAAATATCCTCGAAATCATTGAAGAAGAAGTACCTTATCAGACGAAAATATGCTTTATCTAATAAGAGACATTTAAATTTTTTTTAATTGCATAAATGGGCGGCATTTTATTCAGAATTAATAGTTTTTTACATGAACAAAAAATTCGATTAATTTTTTCCCATTAAATACTAGAATTATAGAAGAGTACTTTGCGAACAAAATCGGCAGAAGGACGGAAACGTGTTGACTACCGATTAGTTTTTGCTAATATCTCTTGCATCCTACGACCGACTTCTTCGACTAAGAGCTCGATGGAAAGCTTATCTGTTCCTTTTTCAGATGGTATTAACACATTTTACGAAAAGTCGTAAGAAATAAAATTTTTTGGATCAAACTAAAATATCCTCGAAATCATTGAAGAAGAAGTACCTCATCAGTCGAAAATATGCCTTATCTAATAAGACCATTTAAATTTTTTAATTGCATAAATGGGTGGCATTTTATTCAGAATTAATAGTTTTTTACATAGACAAAAAATGCGTTTGATTTTTTCACATTAAATACTAGAATTATAGAAAAGTACTTTGCGAAAAGTATCGGCAGTAAGACGGAAACGTATTGACCACCGATTAGTTTTTCGCTAATAACTCTTGCATCCTTCGACCGACTTCTTCGACTAAGAGCTCGATGGAAAGCTTATATGTTCCTCTTTCAGATGGCATTAACATATAAATTTTTTTTAATTGCATAAATGGGCCGCATTTTATTCAGAATTAATATTGCTTTACATGGACAAAAAATTCGTTTAATTTATTCCCATTATATATAAGAATTATAGAAATGTACCTTGCGAAAAGAATCGGCAGTAGGACGGAAACGTGTTGACCACCGATTAGTTTTTGCTAATATCTCTTGCATCCTACGACCGACTTCTTCGACTAAGAGCTCGATGGAAAGCTTATCTGTTCCTCTTTTAGATTGCATTAACATATTTTACGAAAAGTCATAAGAAATAAAACTTTTTTGATCAAAACTAAAATATCCTCGAAATCATTGAAGAAGAAGTACCTTATCAGACGAAAATATGCTTTATCTAATAAGAGACATTTAAATTTTTTTTAATTGCATAAATGGGCGGCATTTTATTCAGAATTAATAGTGTTTTACATGGACAAAAAATTCGTTGAATTTTTTCCCATTATATATTAGAATTATAGAAAAGTACTTTGCGAAAAGAATTGGCAGTAGGACGGAATCGTGTTGACCACCGATTAGTTTTTTGCTTATTACTCTTGCATCCTTCGACCGACTTCTTCGACTAAGAGCTCGATGGAAAGCTTATCTGTTCCTCTTTCAGATTGCATTAACATATTTTACGAAAAGTCATAAGAAATAAAACTTTTTTGATCAAAACTAAAATATCCTCGAAATCATTGAAGAAGAAGTACCTTATCAGACGAAAATATGCTTTATCTAATAAGAGACATTTAAATTTTTTTTAATTGCATAAATGGGCGGCATTTTATTCAGAATTAATAGTTTTTTACATGAACAAAAAATTCGATTAATTTTTTCCCATTAAATACTAGAATTATAGAAGAGTACTTTGCGAACAAAATCGGCAGAAGGACGGAAACGTGTTGACTACCGATTAGTTTTTGCTAATATCTCTTGCATCCTACGACCGACTTCTTCGACTAAGAGCTCGATGGAAAGCTTATCTGTTCCTTTTTCAGATGGTATTAACACATTTTACGAAAAGTCGTAAGAAATAAAATTTTTTGGATCAAACTAAAATATCCTCGAAATCATTGAAGAAGAAGTACCTCATCAGTCGAAAATATGCCTTATCTAATAAGACCATTTAAATTTTTTAATTGCATAAATGGGTGGCATTTTATTCAGAATTAATAGTTTTTTACATAGACAAAAAATGCGTTTGATTTTTTCACATTAAATACTAGAATTATAGAAAAGTACTTTGCGAAAAGTATCGGCAGTAAGACGGAAACGTATTGACCACCGATTAGTTTTTCGCTAATAACTCTTGCATCCTTCAACCGACTTCTTTGACTAAGAGCTCGATGGAAAACTTATATGTTCTTTCAGATTGCATTAACATATTTTACGAAAAGTCATAACAAATAAAACTTTTTTGATCAAAACTAAAATATCCTCGAAATCATTGAAGAAGAAGTACCTTATCAGACGAAAATATGCTTTATCTAATAAGAGACATTTAAATTTTTTTTAATTGCATAAATGGGCGGCATTTTATTCAGAATTAATAGTTTTTTACATGAACAAAAAATTCGATTAATTTTTTCCCATTAAATACTAGAATTATAGAAGAGTACTTTGCGAACAAAATCGGCAGAAGGACGGAAACGTGTTGACTACCGATTAGTTTTTGCTAATATCTCTTGCATCCTACGACCGACTTCTTCGACTAAGAGCTCGATGGAAAGCTTATCTGTTCCTTTTTCAGATGGTATTAACACATTTTACGAAAAGTCGTAAGAAATAAAATTTTTTGGATCAAACTAAAATATCCTCGAAATCATTGAAGAAGAAGTACCTCATCAGTCGAAAATATGCTTTATCTAATAAGACCATTTAAATTTTTTAATTGCATAAATGGGTGGCATTTTATTCAGAATTAATAGTTTTTTACATAGACAAAAAATGCGTTTGATTTTTTCACATTAAATACTAGAATTATAGAAAAGTACTTTGCGAAAAGTATCGGCAGTAAGACGGAAACGTATTGACCACCGATTAGTTTTTCGCTAATAACTCTTGCATCCTTCGACCGACTTCTTTGACTAAGAGCTCGATGGAAAACTTATATGTTCCTCTTTTACATGGCATTAACATATTTTACGAAAAATCGTAAGAAATAAAATTTTTTTGTTCAAAACTAAAATATCCTCGAAATCATTGAAGAAGAAGTACCTCATCAGACGAAAATATGCCTTATCTAATTGGAGACATTTAAATTTTTTTAATTGCATAAATGGGCCGCATTTTATTCAGAATTAATAGTGCTTTACATGGACAAAAAATTCGTTTAATTTTTTCTTTAAATACTAGAATTATAGAAATGTACCTTGCGAAAAGAATCGGCAGTAGGACGGAAACGTGTTGACCACCGATTAGTTTTTGCTAATATCTCTTGCATCCTACGACCGACTTCTTCGACTAAGAGCTCGATGGAAAGCTTATATGTTCCTCTTTCAGATGGCATTAACATATAATTTTTTTTAATTGCATATATGGGCCGCATTTTATTCAGAATTAATAGTGCTTTACATGGTCAAAAAATTCGTTTAATTTTTTCCCATTAAATATTAGAATTATAGAAAAGTACTTTGCGAAAACAATCGGCGGAAGGACGGAATCGTGTTGACCACCGATTAGTTTTTTGCTAATAACTCTTGCATCCTTCGACCGACTTCTTCGACTAAGAGCTCGATGGAAAGCTTATATGTTCCTCTTTCAGATGGCATTAACATATAAATTTTTTTTAATTGCATAAATGGGCCGCATTTTATTCAGAATTAATATTGCTTTACATGGACAAAAAATTCGTTTAATTTATTCCCATTATATATAAGAATTATAGAAATGTACCTTGCGAAAAGAATCGGCAGTAGGACGGAAACGTGTTGACCATTGATTAGTTTTTGCTAATATCTCTTGCATCCTACGACCGACTTCTTCGACTAAGAGCTCGATGGAAAGCTTATCTGTTCCTCTTTTAGATTGCATTAACATATTTTACGAAAAGTCATAAGAAATAAAACTTTTTTGATCAAAACTAAAATATCCTCGAAATCATTGAAGAAGAAGTACCTTATCAGACGAAAATATGCTTTATCTAATAAGAGACATTTAAATTTTTTTTAATTGCATAAATGGGCGGCATTTTATTCAGAATTAATAGTGTTTTACATGGACAAAAAATTCGTTTAATTTTTTCCCATTATATATTAGAATTATAGAAAAGTACTTTGCGAAAAGAATTGGCAGTAGGACGGAATCGTGTTGACCACCGATTAGTTTTTTGCTTATTACTCTTGCATCCTTCGACCGACTTCTTCGACTAAGAGCTCGATGGAAAGCTTATCTGTTCCTCTTTCAGATTGCATTAACATATTTTACGAAAAGTCATAAGAAATAAAACTTTTTTGATCAAAACTAAAATATCCTCGAAATCATTGAAGAAGAAGTACCTTATCAGACGAAAATATGCTTTATCTAATAAGAGACATTTAAATTTTTTTTAATTGCATAAATGGGCGCCATTTTATTCAGAATTAATAGTTTTTTACATGAACAAAAAATTCGATTAATTTTTTCCCATTAAATACTAGAATTATAGAAGAGTACTTTGCGAACAAAATCGGCAGAAGGACGGAAACGTGTTGACCACCGATTAGTTTTTGCTAATATCTCTTGCATCCTACGACCGACTTCTTCGACTAAGAGCTCGATGGAAAGCTTATCTGTTCCTTTTTCAGATGGCATTAACACATCTTACGAAAAGTCGTAAGAAATAAAATTTTTTGGATCAAACTAAAATATCCTCGAAATCATTGAAGAAGAAGTACCTCATCAGTCGAAAATATGCCTTATCTAATAAGACCATTTAAATTTTTTAATTGCATAAATGGGTGGCATTTTATTCAGAATTAATAGTTTTTTACATAGACAAAAAATGCGTTTGATTTTTTCACATTAAATACTAGAATTATAGAAAAGTACTTTGCGAAAAGTATCGGCAGTAAGACGGAAACGTATTGACCACCGATTAGTTTTTCGCTAATAACTCTTGCATCCTTCGACCGACTTCTTTGACTAAGAGCTCGATGGAAAACTTATATGTTCCTCTTTTACATGGCATTAACATATTTTACGAAAAATCGTAAGAAATAAAATTTTTTTGTTCAAAACTAAAATATCCTCGAAATCATTGAAGAAGAAGTACCTTATCAGACGAAAATATGCCTTATCTAATTGGAGACATTTAAATTTTTTTAATTGCATAAATGGGCCGCATTTTATTCAGAATTAATAGTGCTTTACATGGACAAAAAATTCGTTTAATTTTTTCTTTAAATACTAGAATTATAGAAATGTACCTTGCGAAAAGAATCGGCAGTAGGACGGAAACGTGTTGACCACCGATTAGTTTTTGCTAATATCTCTTGCATCCTACGACCGACTTCTTCGACTAAGAGCTCGATGGAAAGCTTATCTGTTCCTCTTTCAGATGGCATTAACATATTTTACGAAAAGTCATAAGAAATAAAACTTTTTTGATTAAAACTAAAATATCCTCGAAATCATTGAAGAAGAAGTACCTTATCAGACGAAAATATGCTTTATCTAATAAGAGACATTTAAATTTTTTTTAATTGCATAAATGGGCGGCATTTTATTCAGAATTAATAGTGTTATACATGGACAAAAAATTCGTTTAATTTTTTCCCATTATATATTAGAATTATAGAAAAGTACTTTTCGAAAGAAAGATTAGTTTTTTGCTAATAACTCTTGCATCCTTCGACCGACTTCTTCGACTAAGAGCTCAATTAAAAGCTTATCTGTTCCTCTTTCAGATGGCATTAACATATTTCACGAAAAGTCGTAAAAAATAAAATGTTTTTGATCAAAACTAAAATATCCTCGAAATCTTTGAAGAAAAGTACCTTATCAGACGAAAATATCCCATATCTAAAAATAGACATATAAATTTTTTTAATTGCATAAATGGGCCGCATTTTATTCAGAATTAATAGTGCTTTACATGGACAAAAAATTCGTTTAATTTTTTCCCATTAAATACTAGAACTATAGAAATGTACCTTGCGAAAAGAATCGGCAGTAGGACGGAATCGTGTTGACCACCGATTAGTTTTTTGCTTATAACTCTTGCATCCTTCGACCGACTTCTTCGACTAAGAGCTCGATGGAAAGCTAATATGTTCCTCTTTCAGATGGCATTAACATATTTTACGAAAAGTCGTAAAAAATAAAATGTTTTTGATCAAAACTAAAATATCCTCGAAATCATTGAAGAAGAAGTACCTTATCAGACGAAAATATGCTTTATCTAATAAGACACATTTAAATATTTTTTAATTGCATAAATGGGCGGCATTTTATTCAGAATTAATAGTGTTATACATGGACAAAATATTCGTTTAATTTTTTCCCATTATATATTAGAATTATAGAAAAGTACTTTGCGAAAAGAATTGGCAGTAGGACGGAATCGTGTTGACCACCGATGAGTTTTTTGCTAATTACTCTTGCATCCTTCGACCGACTTCTTCGACTAAGAGCTCGATGGAAAGCTTATTTGTTCCTTTTTCAGATGGCATTAACACATTTTACGAAAAGTCGTAAGAAATAAAATTTTTTGGATCAAAACTAAAATATCCTCGAAATCATTGAAGAAGAAGTACCTCATCAGTCGAAAATATGCCTTATCTAATAAGACCATTTAAATTTTTTGATTGCATAAATTGGTGGTATTTAATTCAGAATTAATAGTTTTTTACATGGACAAAAAATTCATTTAATTTTTTCACATTAAATACTAGAATTATAGAAAAGTACTTTGCGAAAAGTATCGGCAGTAGGACGGAAACGTGTTGACCACCGATGAGTTTTTTGCTAATTACTCTTGCATCCTTCGACCGACTTCTTCGACTAAGAGCTCGATGGAAAGCTTATCTGTTCCTTTTTCAGATGGCATTAACACATTTTACGAAAAGTCGTAAGAAATAAAATTTTTTTGATCAAAACTAAAATATCCTCGAAATCATTGAAAAGAAGTACCTTATCAGACGAAAATATCCCTTATCTAATAAGAGAGATATAAATTTTTTTAATTGCATAAATGGGCCGCATTTTATTCAGAATTAATAGTTTTTTACATGAACAAAAAATTCATTTAATTTTTTTCCATTAAATATTAGAATTATAGAAAAGTACTTTGCGAAAAGAATCGGCAGTAGGACGGAATCGTGTTGACCACCGATTAGTTTTTTGCTAATAACTCTTGCATCCTTCGACCGACTTCTTCGACTAAGAGCTGGATGGAAAGCTTATCTGTTCCTTTTTCAGATGGCATTAACATATTTTACGAAAAGTCGTAAGAAATAAAATTTTTTTGATCAAAACTAAAATATCGTCGAAATCATTGAAGAAGAAGTACCTTATCAGACGAAAATATCCCTTATCTAATAAGAGACATATAAAGTTTTATACTTTTCACTTATGTGAAATAGTATAATAACTTTGTCACGGAGTTTGTAACAGATCGAAATATTAATTTCCGACTATATAAAGTATATATATTCTTGATCAGGACGACAAGACGAGTTGATTTAGCCATGTCCGCCCGTCCGTCTGTCTGTCTGTCTGTCTGTATGTATGCAAACTAGTCCCTCAGTTTTGAAGCTATCGAGCTGAAACTTTGCACAGAGTCTTAGAATTTATTACGATGAATCATTCGTCGGAACCAGCATGATCGGATTATTGGAACAGGTAGCTCCCATACGAAAAGAAGAAGAAAAGTGAACAAAACTTGAATCGTTGTATGGAAAACTTTTTTGTTTTGTACAATAGTGTGCTGAAATTTTAAACATAGTTGTTTTACATGGTCCGACTACATGCCTGAAAGTTTCATTGAGATTGGACATCTGGAACTGGTAGCTCCCATACAAAATGAAGAAGAGGAAGAGAAGCCATATTCACGTCGTTGTATGGAAAACTTTTTTGTTTCTTAACCAATTGACTTGAAATTTTAAAGTTATGTTCTTAGGGAGGAATGAAAACTATTTTGACCAAAAGTGGGCGTAACCACGAGTAGCCACGCCCACTTATAGCGAAAATTTACCCGTTGTATGGAAAACTTTTTTGTTTTTTAACCAATTGACTTGAAACTTTGCAGTTATGCTCTTAGGGAGGAATGAAAACTATTTTGATCAAAAGTGGGCATGGCCACGCCCACTTATAGCTTAACTTGACCCTTTGTATGGAAAACTTTTTTGTTTTTTAACCAATTGACTTGAAACTTTACAGTTCTGTTCTTAGGGAGGAATGAAAACTATTTTAACCAAAAGTGGGCGTAGCCACGCCTACTTATAGCGAAAATTTACCCGTTGTATGGAAAACTTTTTTGTTTTTTAACCAATTGACTTGAAACTTTGCAGTTGTGCTCTTAGGGACGAATGAAAACTATTTTGATCAAAAGTGGGCATGGCCACGCCCACTTATAGCTTAACTTGACGCTTTGTATGGAAAACTTTTTTGTTTTTTAACCAATGGACTTAAAACTTTACAGTTATGTTCCTAGGGAGGAATGAAAACTATTTTGACCAAAAGTGGGCGTATCCACGCCTACTTATAGCGAAAATTGACCCGTTGTGTGGAAAACTTTTCTGTTTTTTAACCAATTGACTTGAAACTTTGCAGTTATGCTCTTAGGGAGGAATGAAAACTATTTTGATCAAAAGTGGGCGTGGCCACGCCCTTTTATAGCGAAAATTGACCCTTTGTATGGAAAACTTTTTTGTTTTTTAACCAATTGACTTGAAACTTTACAGTTATGTTCTTAGGGAGGAATAAAAACTATTTTGACCAAATGTGGGCATGGCTACGCCCACTTATCGCAAAACTTGAACCGTTGTATGGAACAATTTTTTGTTTGACTTGAAACATTACAGTTATGTTGTTAGGGATGCATGAAAACTATTCATTTAGTTTTTTTTATAGTGACACAAAGTGAAAAGTATTATAGCTTCAGCCTTGCTGAAGATAGCGTCCTTACTGGTTTTAATTGCATAAATGGGCCGCATTTTATTCAGAATTAATAGTTTTTTACATGAACAAAAAATTCGATTAATTTTTTCCCATTAAATACTAGAATTATAGAAAAGTACTTTGCGAACAAAATCGGCAGTAGGACGGAATCGTTTTGACCACCGATTAGTTTTTTGCTAATAACTCTTGCATCCTTCGACCGACTTCTTCGACTAAGAGCTCGATGGAAAGCTTATCTGTTCCTTTTTGAGATGGCATTAACACATTTTACGAAAAGTCGTAAGAAATAAAATTTTTTGGATCAAAACTAAAATATCCTCGAAATCATTGAAGAAGAAGTACCTCATCAGTCGAAAATATGCCTTATCTAATAAGACCATTTAAATTTTTGATTGCATAAATGGGCCGCATTTTATTCAGAATTAATAGTTTTTAACATGAACAAAAAATTCATTTAATTTTTTTCCATTAAATATTAGAATTATAGAAAAGTACTTTGCGAAAAGAATCGGCAGTAGGACGGAATCGTGTTGACCACCGATTAGTTTTTTGCTAATAACTCTTGCATCCTTCGACCGACTTCTTCGACTAAGAGCTCGATGGAAAGCTTATATGTTCCTCTTTCAGATGGCATTAACATATAAATTTTTTTAATTGCATAAATGGGCCACATTTTATTCAGAATTAATAGTGCTTTACATGGACAAAAAATTCGTTTAATTTTTTCCCATTAAATATTAGAATTATAGAAAAGTACTTTGCGAAAACAATCGGCGGAAGGACGGAATCGTGTTGACCACCGATTAGTTTTTTGCTAATAACTCTTGCATCCTTCGACCGACTTCTTCGACTAAGAGCTCGATGGAAAGCTTATATGTTCCTCTTTCAGATGGCATTAACATATAAATTTTTTTTAATTGCATAAATGGGCCGCATTTTATTCAGAATTAATATTGCTTTACATGGACAAAAAATTCGTTTAATTTATTCCCATTATATATAAGAATTATAGAAATGTACCTTGCGAAAAGAATCGGCAGTAGGACGGAAACGTTTTGACCACCGATTAGTTTTTGCTAATATCTTTTGCATCCTACGACCGACTTCTTCGACTAAGAGCTCGATGGAAAGCTTATCTGTTCCTCTTTTAGATTGCATTAATTTTTTCCCATTAAATACTAGAATTATAGAAGAGTACTTTGCGAACAAAATCGGCAGTAGGACGGAATCGTTTTGACCAGCGATTAGTTTTTTGCTAATAACTTTTGCATCCTTCGACCGACTTCTTCGACTAAGAGCTCGATGGAAAGCTTATATGTTCCTCTTTCAGATTGCATTAACATATAAATTTTTATACCCTGCACATACAGTGTGTCAGGGTATATTAAGTTTGTTTGAACGAAATGTGTGTAACGCATAGAAGGAGGGGAGGGGGACCCCATAAAGTATATATACTCTTGATCAGGATGACAAGAGAATTCGATTAAGCCTTGTCTGTCCGTCCGTCCGTCCGTCCGTCTGTATTCACCAATGGTTCTCGGAAACTGTAAAAGCTAGAGACTTGAAATTTGGTGGGTAGACTCGTGATGCTTGGCACTACATCAAGTTTGAACGGTTTTGTGCCACGCCCACTCCTTCCCGCCCAACCAGCACCGCCCACTCTTTGAAAACGTTATTACTCCAACACCCGAAGAGATAGAGACTTGAAAGTCGGTATGTAGGCTCAGCATGAGGAGCTCTACAAAACTGCATACCACAATTTTTCCCCTTCTCCTTGATTTCCCCTCCCCATGTTGTTTTCTATAAAAAGCAATATCTCCAAAACTAATAAAGGTATGAACATGAAATTTTGTATACAAGCTCAGTAAATATATATCTTTAAAACTGCATACCACAAAATTCCCCCCTGTTCGAAAGTTACCCCTCAATGACCAACAAACTCAAATTTTTCGTAAATTCCACTTTTTTTGACCAATTTACTTGATATTTTGAACACTATTCGATCGGGCGATGTCAAATCAACATTTTTTTGTAGATTTAAGTGTTGCACCACCTACTGTGTGTGCAGGGTATTATATTGTCGAGTAAACTCGACTATAGCGTCCTTACTGGTTTTAATTGCATAAATGGGCGGCATTTTATTCAGAATTAATAGTGTTATACATGGACAAAAAATTCGTTTAATTTTTTCCCATTATATATTAGAATTGTAGAAAAGTACTTTGCGAAAAGAATTGGCAGTAGGACGGAATCGTGTTGACCACCGATTAGTTTTTTGCTAATTACTCTTGCATCCTTCGACCGACTTCTTCAACTAAGAGCAGATGGCATTAACATATAAATTTTTATACCCTGTACACACACTGTGTATCAGGGTATATTAAGTTTGTTTGAGACGGTTTGTATGTAACGCATAGAAGGAGCGGAGGGGGACCCTATACAGTATATATATTCTTGATCAGGATGACAAGACGAATTGATATAGCCCTGTCTGTCCGTCCGTCCTTCCTCACCAATGGTTCTCGAAAACTATAAGAGCTAGAGACTTGAAATTTGGTGGATAGACTCGTGAGGTCAAACGCTAGATCAAGTTTGAAGGATTTTTTGCCACGCCCACTCCTTCCCGCCCATCGAGCACCACCCATTTTTTCAAAAGGCTGTAGCTCGAAAACCTGATGAGTTTGAAACATGAAAATGAGTATGTAGACTCAGTATGTACAGCTCTTCAAAACTGCATACCACATTTTTTCCCCCTTCCCATCGTTTCCCCTCAAAAAGTTGTTTTCTTAAAATTGCTGTATCTCCTAAACTATAATAGATACAATGCTGAAATTTTGTATGCAAACTCAGTAAACATACCTTTTTAAAACTGCATACCACAAACTTTCATTTTTAACGCTGTGTGACAACGCAAAGACAAACAAGTTGAAATTTGGCATAAATTGCGCTTTGAACACTGCTTTATCCTATTTGTAACAAAAACCGTACTTAACACAGCGAAAACTATTAAAGCTAGAGACTTGAAATTTGGAAGATAGTCTCGTGTGGTCGAACACTAGATGAAGTTTGAAGGAATTTTTACCACGCCCATTCCTTCCCGCCCATCGAGCACAACAAAAGGTAATTTTTTTCTTAAAATTGCTGTATCTCCTAAAGTATAAAGAATACAATGCCGAAATTTTGTATGCAAACTCAGATTACATACCTTTTTAAAACTGCATACAACAAACTACCACTTTCCCTGCAAAGACCAACACACTAAAATTTTGCAGCAATGCTTTGTAACAAAACCCGTACTAAAGCGCCATCTAATGGACACATTGCACTGTGAGCCCTGCCTCACTATTAGCAAGACACAAACCATATCGTGGTACACTGCTTTTGCTGTCGGCGAATGTTTAACGTGTTATCAACATAGGTATGTGTACAGGGTATTATATAGTTGAGAATACTCAACTATACCGCCCTTACTGGTTTTTAATTGCATAAATGGACCGCATTTTATTCAGAATTAATATTGCTTTACATGGACAAAAAATTCGTTTAATTTTTTCCCATTATATATAAGAATTATAGAAATGTACCTTGCGAAAAGAATCGGCAGTAGGACGGAAACGTGTTGACCACCGATTAGTTTTTGCTAATATCTCTTGCATCCTACGACCGATTTCTTCGACTAAGAGCTCGATGGAAAGCTTATCTGTTCCTTTTTCAGATGGCATTAACACATTTTACAAAAAGTCGTAAGAAATAAAATTTTTTGGATCAAAACTAAAATATCCTCGAAATTATTGAAGAAGAAGTACCTCATCAGTCGAAAATATGCCTTATCTAATAAGACCATTTAAATTTTTTAATTGCATAAATGGGTGCATTTTATTCAGAATTAATAGTTTTTTACATAGACAAAAAATTCGTTTGATTTTTTCACATTAAATACTAGAATTATAGAAAAGTACATACCTTTTTAAAACCTTACCTTTTTAAAACTGCATACAACAAACTACCACTTTCCCCGCAAACACCAACACACTAAAATTTTGCAGCAATGCTTTGTAACAAAACCCCTACTAAAGTGCCATCTAATGGCAACATTGCACTGTGAGCCCTGCCTCACAATTAGCAAATACACAAACCATATCGTGGTACACTGCTTTTGCTGTCGGCGAAAGTTTAATGTGTTATCAACATAGGTATGTGTACAGGGTATTATATAGTTGAGAATACTCAACTATACCGCCCTTACTGGTTTTTAATTGCATAAATGGGCCGCATTTTATTCAGAATTAATATTGCTTTACATGGACAAAAAATTCGTTTAATTTTTTCCCATTATATATAAGAATTATAGAAATGTACCTTGCGAAAAGAATCGGCAGTAGGACGGAAACGTGTTGACCACCGAATAGTTTTTGCTAATATCTCTTGCATCCTACGACCGACATCTTCGACTAAGAGCTCGATGGAAAGCTTATCTGTTCCTCTTTCAGATTGCATTAACATATTTTACGAAAAGTCATAAGAAATACAACCTTTTTGATCAAAACTAAAATATCCTCGAAATCATTGAAGAAGAAGTACCTAATCAGACGAAAATATGCTTTATCTAATAAGAGACATTTAAATTTTTTTTAATTGCATAAATGGGCGGCATTTTATTCAGAATTAATAGTGCTATACATGGACAAAAAATTCGTTTAATTTTTTGGCCCATTATATATTAGAATTTTAGAAAAGTACTTTGCGAAAAGAATTGGCAGTAGGACGGAATCGTGTTGACCACCGATTAGTTTTTTGCTAATAACTCTTGCATCCTTCGACCGACTTCTTCGACTAAGAGCTCGATGGAAAGCTTATATATTCCTCTATCAGATGGCATTAACACATTTTACGAAAAGTCGTAAGAACTACAATTTTTTGGATCAAAACTAAAATATCCTCGAAATCATTGAAGAAGAAGTACCTCATCAGTCGAAAATATGCCTTATCTAATAAGACCATTTAAATTTTTTAATTGCATAAATGGGTCGTATTTAATTCAGAATTAATAGTTTTTTACATGAACAAAAAATTCGTTTAATTTTTTTCCATTAAATATTAGAATTATAGAAACGTTCTTTGCGAAAAGAATCGGCAGTAGGACGGAATCGTGTTGACCACCGATTAGTTTTTTGCTAATAACTCTTGCATCGTTCGACCGACTTCTTCGACTAAGAGCTCGATGGAAATCTTATATGTTCCTCTTTCAGATGGCATTAACATATTTTACGAAAAGTCGTAAAAAATAAAATTTTTTTGATCAAAACCAAAATATCCTCGAAATCATTGAAGAAGAAGTACCTTATCAGACGAAAATATGGTTTATCTAACAAGAGACTTTTAAATTTTTTTTAATTGCATAAATGGGCGGCATTTTATTCAGAATTAATAGTGTTTTACATGGACAAAAAATTCGTTTAATTTTTTCCCATTATATATAAGAATTATAGAAAAGTACTTTGCGAAATGAATTGGCAGTAGGACGCAATCGTATTGACCACCGATTAGTTTTTTGCTAATTACTCTTGCATCCTTCGACCGACTTCTTCGACTAAGAGCTCGATGGAAAGCTTATCGGTTCCTTTTTCAGATGGCATTAACATTTTCTACGAAAAGTCGTAAGAAATAAAATTTTTTTGATCAAAACTAAAATATCCTCGAAATCATTGAAGAAGAAGTACCTTATCAGACGAAAATATCCCTTATCTAATAAGAGACATATAAATTTTTTTAATTGCATAAATGGGCGGCATTTTATTCAGAATTAAAAGTTTTTTACATGAACAAAAAATTCGTTTAATTTTTTTCCATTAAATATTAGAATTATAGAAAAGTACTTTGCGAAAAGAATTGGCAGTAGGACGGAATCGTGTTGACCACTGATTAGTTTTTTGCTAATAACTCTTGCATTCTTCGACCGACTACTTCGACTAAGAGCTCGATGGAAAACTTATATGTTCCTCTTTCAGATGGTCTTAACATATTTTACGAAAAGTCGTAAAAAATTAAATTTTTTTGATCAAAACTAAAATATCCTCGAAATCATTGAAGAAGCAGTACCTTATCAGACGAAAATATCCCTTATCTAATAAGAGACATATTAATTTTTTTAATTGCATAAATGGGCCGCATTTTATTCAGAATTAATAGTGTTTTACATGGACAAAAAATTCTTTACATTTTTTCCCATTAAATACTAGAATTATAGAAATGTACCTTGCGAAAAGAATCGGCAGTGGGACGGAAACGTGTTGACCACCGATTAGTTTTTGCTAATATCTCTTGCATCCTACGACCGACTTCTTCGACTAAGAGCCCGATGGAAAGCTTATCTGTTCCTCTTTCAGATTGCATTAACATATTTTACGAAAAGTCATAAGAAATAAAATTTTTTTGATCAAAACTAAAATATCCTCGAAATCAATGAAGAAAAAGTACTTTATCAGACGAAAATATGATTTATCTAATAAGAGACATTTAAATTTTTTAATTGCATAAATGGGCGGCATTTTATTCAGAATTAATAGTGTTTTACATGGACAGAAAATTCGTTTAATTTTTTCCCATTATATATTAGAATTATAGAAAAGTACTTTGCGAAAAGAATTGGCAGTAGGACGGAATCGTGTTGACCACCGATTAGTTTTTTGCTTATTACTCTTGCATCCTTCGACCGACTTCTTCGACTAAGAGCTCGATGGAAAGCTTATCTGTTCCTTTTTCAGATGGCATTAACATATTTTACGAAAGGTCGTAAGAAATAAAATTTTTTTTATCAAAACTGAAATATCCTCGAAATCATTGAAGAAGAAGTACCTAATCAGACAAAAATATGCCTTATCTAATAAGACCATTTAAATTTTTTAATTGCATAAATGGGTGGCATTTTATTCAGAATTAATAGTTTTTTACATAGACAAAAAATGCGTTTGATTTTTTCACATTAAATACTAAAATTATAGAAAAGTACTTTGCGAAAAGTATCGGCAGTAGGACGGAAACGTATTGACCACCGATTAGTTTTTTGCTAATAACTCTTGCATCCTTCGACCGACTTCTTCGACTAAGAGCTCGATGGAAAGCTTATATGTTCCTCTTTCAGATGGCATTAACATATTTTACGAAAAGTCGTAAGAAATAAAAATTTTTTGATCAAAACTAAAATAGCCTCGAAATCATTGAAGAAGAAGTACCATATCAGACGACAATATCCTTTATCTAATAAGAGACATATTAATTTTTTTAATTGCATAAATGGGCCGCATTTTATTCAGAATTAATAGTGTTTTACATGGACAAAAAATTCTTTACATTTTTTCCCATTAAATACTAGAATTATAGAAATGTACCTTGCGAAAAGAATCGGCAGTAGGACGGAAACGTGTTGACCACCGATTAGTTTTTGCTAATATCTCTTGCATCCTACGACCGACTTCTTCGACTAACAGCCCGATGGAAAGCTTATCTGTTCCTCTTTCAGATTGCATTAACATATTTTACGAAAAGTCATAAGAAATAAAACTTTTTTGATCAAAACTAAAATATCCTCGAAATCAATGAAGAAAAAGTACCTTATCAGACGAAAATATGATTTATCTAATAAGAGACATTTACATTTTTTAATTGCATAAATGGGCCGCATTTTATTCAGAATTAATAGTGCTTTACATGAACAATAAGTTCGTTTAATTTTTTACCATTAAATACTAGAATTATAAAAATGTACCTTGCGAAAAGAATCGGCAGTAGGACGGAAACGTGTTGACCACCGATTAGTTTTTGCTAATATCTCTTGCATCCAACGACCGACTTCTTCGACTAAAAGCTCGATCGAAAGCTTATCTGTTCCTCTTTCAGATGGCATTAACATATTTTACGAAAAGTCATAAGAAATAAAACTTTTTTGATCAAAACTAAAATATCCTCGAAATCATTGAAGAAGAAGTACCTTATCAGACGAAAATATGCTTTATCTAATAAGACCATTTAAATTTTTTAATTGCATAAATGGGCGGCATTTTATTCAGAATTAATAGTTTTTTACATGGACAAAAAATTAGTCCGACTTAGAGCTCAATGGAAAGCTTATCTGTTCCTCTTTCAGATTGCATAAACATATTTTACGAAAAGTCGTAAGAAATAAAATTTTTTTGATCAAAACTAAAATATCCTTGAAATCATTGAAGACGAAGTACCTTATCAGACGAAAATATGCCTTATCCAATAGGAGACATTTAAATTTTTTTAATTGCATAAATGGGCCGCATTTTATTAAGAATTAATAGTTTTTTACATGGACAAAAAATTGGTTTAATTTTTTCCCATTAAATACTAGAATTATAGAATAGTACTTTGCGAAAAGAATCGGCAGTAGGACGGAAACGTGTTGACCACCGATTAGTTTTTTGCTAATAACTCTTGCAACCTTCGTCCGACTTAGAGCTTGATGGAAAGCTTATCTGTTCCTCTCTCAGATTGCATTAACATATTTTACGAAAGGTCGTAAGAAATAAAATTTTTTTGATCAAAACTAAAATATCCTCGAAATCATTGAAGAAGAAGTACCTTATCAGACGAAAATATGCTTTATCTAATAAGACCATTTAAATTTTTTAATTGCATAAATGGGCGGCATTTTATTCAGAATTAATAGTTTTTTACATGGACAAAAAATTAGTCCGACTTAGAGCTCAATGGAAAGCTTATCTGTTCCTCTTTCAGATTGCATTAACATATTTTACGAAAAGTCGTAAGAAAAAAAATTTTTTTGATCAAAACTAAAATATCCTTGAAATCATTGAAGACGAAGTACCTTATCAGACGAAAATATACCTTATCTAATAAGAGACATTTAAATTTTTTTAATTGCATAAATGGGCCGCATTTTATTCAGAATTAATAGTGTTTTACATGGACAAAAAATTCTTTACATTTTTTCCCATTAAATACTAGAATTATAGAAATGTACCTTGCGAAAAGAATCGGCAGTGGGACGGAAACGTGTTGACCACCGATTAGTTTTTGCTAATATCTCTTGCATCCTACGACCGACTTCTTCGACTAAGAGCCCGATGGAAAGCTTATCTGTTCCTCTTTCAGATTGCATTAACATATTTTACGAAAAGTCATAAGAAATAAAACTTTTTTGATCAAAACTAAAATATCCTCGAAATCAATGAAGAAAAAGTACCTTATCAGACGAAAATATGATTTATCTAATAAGAGACATTTAAATTTTTTAATTGCATAAATGGGCGGCATTTTATTCAGAATTAATAGTGTTTTACATGGACAGAAAATTCGTTTAATTTTTTCCCATTATATATTAGAATTATAGAAAAGTACTTTGCGAAAAGAATTGGCAGTAGGACGGAATCGTGTTGACCACCGATTAGTTTTTTGCTTATTACTCTTGCATCCTTCGACCGACTTCTTCGACTAAGAGCTCGATGGAAAGCTTATCTGTTCCTTTTTCAGATGGCATTAACATATTTTACGAAAGGTCGTAAGAAATAAAATTTTTTTTATCAAAACTAAAATATCCTCGAAATCATTGAAGAAGAAGTACCTAATCAGACGAAAATATGCCTTATCTAATAAGACCATTTAAATTTTTTAATTGCATAAATGGGTGGCATTTTATTCAGAATTAATAGTTTTTTACATAGACAAAAAATGCGTTTGATTTTTTCACATTAAATACTAGAATTATAGAAAAGTACTTTGCGAAAAGTATCGGCAGTAGGGCGGAAACGTATTGACCACCGATTAGTTTTTTGCTAATAACTCTTGCATCCTTCGACCGACTTCTTCGACTAAGAGCTCGATGGAAAGCTTATATGTTCCTCTTTCAGATGGCATTAACATATTTTACGAAAAGTCGTAAGAAATAAAAATTTTTTGATCAAAACTAAAATAGCCTCGAAATCATTGAAGAAGAAGTACCTTATCAGACGAAAATATCCTTTATCTAATAAGAGACATTTAAATTTTTTGAATTGCATAAATGGGCGGCATTTTATTGAGAATTAATAGTTTTTTACATGGACAAAAAATTCGTTTAATTTTTTCCCATTAAATACGTGAATTATAGAAAAGTACTTTGCGAAAAGAATCACCAGTAGGACGGAATCGTGTTGACCACCGATTAGTTTTTTGCTAATTACTCTTGCATCCTTCAACCGACTTCTTCGACTGTGAGCTCGATGGAAAGCTTATCTGTTCCTCTTTCAGATGGCATTAACATATTTTACGAAAAGTCTTAAGAAACAAAATTTTCTCGAAATCATTGAGAAAGAAGTACTTTTTCAGACGAAAATATGCCTTATCTAATAAGAGACATTTAAATTTTTTGAATTGCATAAATGGGCGGCATTTTATTGAGAATTAATAGTTTTTTACATGGACAAAAAATTCGTTTAATTTATTCCCATTAAATACTAGAATTATAGAAAAGTACTTTGCGAAAAGTATCGGCAGTAGGACGGTATCGTGTTGACCACCGATTAGTTTTTTGCTAATTACTCTTGCATCCTTCAACCGACTTCTTCGACTGTGAGCTCGATGGAAAGCTTATCTGTTCCTCTTTCAGATGGCATTAACATATTTTACGAAAAGCTTTAACAAACAAAATTTTCTCGAAATCATTGAGATAGAAGTACCTTTTCAGACGAAAATATGCCTTATCTAATAAGAGACATTTAAATTTTTTGAATTGCACAAATGGGCGGCATTTTATTGAGAATTAATAGTTTTTTACATGGACAAAAAATTCGTTTAATTTATTCCCATTAAATACTAGAATTATAGAAATGTACCTTGCGAAAAGAATCGGCAGTGGGACGGAAACGTGTTGACCACCGATTAGTTTTTGCTAATATCTCTTGCATCCTACGACCGACTTCTTCGACTAAGAGCCCGATGGAAAGCTTATCTGTTCCTCTTTCAGATTGCATTAACATATTTTACGAAAAGTCGTAAAAAATAAAATGTTTTTGATCAAAACTAAACTATCCTCGAAATCATTGAAGAAGAAGTACCTTATCAGGCGAAAAAATCCATTATCTAATAAGAGACATAAAAATTTTTTTAATTGTATAAATGGGCCCCATTTTATTCAGAATTAATAGTGCTTTACATGGACAAAAAATTCGTTTAATTTTTTCCCATTAAATACTAGAATTATAGAAATGTACCTTGCGAAAAGAATCGGCGGTAGGACGGAAACGTGTTGACCACCGATTAGTTTTTGCTGATATCTCTTGCATCCTACGACCGACTTCTTCGACTAAGAGCTCCATGGAAAGATTATCTGTTCCTCTTTCAGATTGCATTAACATATTTTACGAAAAGTCATAAGAAATCAAACTTTTTTGATCAAAACTAAAATATCCTCGAAATCATTGAAGAAGAAGTACCTTATCAGACGAAAATATGCTTTATCTAATAAAAGACATTTAAATTTTTTTTAATTGCATAAATGGGCGCCATTTTATTCAGAATTAATAGTTTTTTACAAGGACAAAAAATTCGTTTGATTTTTTCACATTAAATATTAGAATTATAGAAAAGTACTTTGCGAAAAGTATCGGCAGTAAGACGGAAACGTGTTGACCACCGATTAGTTTTTTGCTAATAACTCTTGCATCCTTCGACCGACTTCTTCGACTAAGAGCTCGATGGAAAGCTTATATGTTCCTCTTTCAGATGGCATTAACATATTTTACGAAAAGTCGTAAAAAATAAAATGTTTTTGATCAAAACTAAAATATCCTCGAAATCATTGAAGAAGAAGTACTTTATCAGACGAAAATATCCCTTATCTAATTAGAGACATATAAATTTTTTTAATTGCATAAATGGGCTGCATTCTATTCAGAATTAATACTTTTTTACATGGACAAACAATTCGTTTAATTTTTTTTCATTAAATATTAGAATTATAGAAAAGTACCTTGCGAAAAGAATCGGCAGTAGGACGGAATCGTGTTGACCACCGATTAGTTTTTTGCTAATTACTCTTGCATCCTTCGACCGACTTCTTCGACTAAGAGCTCGATGGAAAGCTTATCTGTTCCTTTTTCAGATGGCATTAACACATTTTACGAAAATTCGTAAGAAATAAAATTTTTTGGATCAAAACTAAAATATCCTCGAAATCATTGAAGAAGAAGTACCTCATCAGTCGAAAATATGCCTTATCTAATAAGACCATTTAAATTTTTTAATTGCATAAATGGGTGGTATTTAATTCAGAATTAATAGTTTTTTACATGGACAAAAAATTCGTTTGATTTTCTCACATTAAATACTAGAATTATAGAAAAGTACTTTGCGAAAAGTATCGGCAGTAGGACGGAAACGTGTTGACCACCGATTAGTTTTTTGCTAATTACTCTTGCATCCTTCGACCGACTTCTTCGATTAAGAGCTCGATGGAAAGCTTATATGTTCCTCTTTCAGATGGCATTAACGTATTTTACTAAAAGTCGTAAGAAATAAAATTTTTTTGATCAAAACTAAAATATCCTCGCATTCATTGAAGAAGAAGTACCTTATCAGACGAAAATATCCCTTATCTAATAAGAGAGATATAAATTTTTTTAATTGCATAAATGGGCCGCATTTTATTCAGAATTAATAGTTTTTTACATGAACAAAAAATTGGTTTAATTTTTTTCCATTAAATATTAGAATTATAGAAAAGTACTTTGCGAAAAGAATCGGCAGTAGGACGGAATCGTTTTGACCACCGATTAGTTTTTTGCTAATAACTCTTGCATCCTTCGTCCGACTTAGAGCTCGATGGGAAGCTTATCTGTTCCTTTTTCAGATGGCATTAACTTATTTTACGAAAAGTCGAAAGAAATACAATTTTTTTTGAGTAAAACTAAAATATCCTCGAAATCATTGAAGAAGAATTACCTAATCAGACGAAAATATGTCTTATCTAATATGACCATTTAAATTTTTGAATTGCATAAATGGGCGGCATTTTATTCAGAATTAATAGTTTGTTACATGGACAAAAAATTCGTTTAATTTTTTCCCATTAAATACTACAATTATAGAAAAGTACCTTGCGAAAATAATTGACAGTAGGACGAAAACGTATTGACCACCGATTAGTTTTTTGCTAATAGCTCTTGCATCCTTCGTCCGACTTAGAGCTCGATGGAAAGCTTATCTGTTCCTCTCTCAGATTGCATTAACATATTTTACGAAAAGTCGTAAGAAATAAAATTTTTTTGATCAAAACTAAAATATCCTTGAAATCATTGAAGACGAAGTACCTTATCAGACGAAAATATATCATATCTAATAAGAGACATTTAAATTTTTTTAATTGCATAAATGGGCCGCATTTTATTCAGAATTAATAGTTTTTTACATGGACAAAAAATTCGTTTAATTTTTTTCCATTAAATACCAGAATTATAGAATAGTACTTTGCGAAAAGAATCGGCAGTAGGACGGAAACGTGTTGACCACCGATTAGTTTTTTGCTAATAACTCTTGCATCCTTCGTCCGACTTAGAGCTCGATGGAAAACTTATCTGTTCCTCTTTCAGATTGCATTAACATATTTTACGAAAAGTCGTAAGAAATAAAATGTTTTTGATCAAAACTAAACTATCCTCGAAATCATTGAAGAAGAAGTACCTTATCAGGCGAAAATATCCATTATCTAATAAGAGACATAAAAATTTTTTTAATTGTATAAATGGGCCCCATTTTATTCAGAATTAATAGTGCTTTACATGGACAAAAAATTCGTTTAATTTTTTCCCATTAAATACTAGAATTATAGAAATGTACCTTGCGAAAAGAATCGGCGGTAGGACGGAAACGTGTTGACCACCGATTAGTTTTTGCTGATATCTCTTGCATCCTACGACCGACTTCTTCGACTAAGAGCTCCATGGAAAGATTATCTGTTCCTCTTTCAGATTGCATTAACATATTTTACGAAAAGTCATAAGAAATCAAACTTTTTTGATCAAAACTAAAATATCCTCGAAATCATTGAAGAAGAAGTACCTTATCAGACGAAAATATGCTTTATCTAATAAAAGACATTTAAATTTTTTTTAATTGCATAAATGGGCGCCATTTTATTCAGAATTAATAGTTTTTTACAAGGACAAAAAATTCGTTTGATTTTTTCACATTAAATATTAGAATTATAGAAAAGTACTTTGCGAAAAGTATCGGCAGTAAGACGGAAACGTGTTGACCACCGATTAGTTTTTTGCTAATAACTCTTGCATCCTTCGACCGACTTCTTCGACTAAGAGCTCGATGGAAAGCTTATATGTTCCTCTTTCAGATGGCATTAACATATTTTACGAAAAGTCGTAAAAAATAAAATGTTTTTGATCAAAACTAAAATATCCTCGAAATCATTGAAGAAGAAGTACTTTATCAGACGAAAATATCCCTTATCTAATTAGAGACATATAAATTTTTTTAATTGCATAAATGGGCTGCATTCTATTCAGAATTAATACTTTTTTACATGGACAAAAAATTCGTTTAATTTTTTTTCATTAAATATTAGAATTATAGAAAAGTACTTTGCGAAAAGAATCGGCAGTAGGACGGAATCGTGTTGACCACCGATTAGTTTTTTGCTAATAACTCTTGCATCCTTCGACCGACTTCTTCGACTAAGAGCTCGATGGAAAGCTTATCTGTTCCTCTTTCAGATGGCATTAACATATTTTACGAAAAGTCGTAAAAAATAAAATGTTTTTGATCAAATCTTAAATATCCTCGAAATCATTGAAGAAAAAGTACCTTATCAGACGAAAATATCCCTTATCTAGAAAGAGACATAAATTTTTTTAATTGCATAAATGGGCCGCATTTTATTCAGAATTAATAGTGCTTTACATGGACAAAAAATTCGTTTAATTTTTTCCCATTAAATACTAGAATTATAGAAATGTACCTTGCGAAAAGAATCGGCAGTAGGACGGAAACGTGTTGACCACCGATTAGTTTTTGCTAATAACTCTTGCATCCTTCGACCGACTTCTTCGACTAAGAGCTCGATGGAAAGCTTATATGTTCCTCTTTCAGATGGCATTAACATATTTTACGAAAAGTCATAAGAAATAAAACTTTTTTGATCAAAACTAAAATATCCTCGAAATCAATGAAGAAAAAGTACCTTATCAGACGAAAATATGATTTATCTAATAAGAGACATTTAAATTTTTTAATTGCATAAATGGGCGGCATTTTATTCAGAATTAATAGTGTTTTACATGGACAGAAAATTCGTTTAATTTTTTCCCATTATATATTAGAATTATAGAAAAGTACTTTGCGAAAAGAATTGGCAGTAGGACGGAATCGTGTTGACCACCGATTAGTTTTTTGCTTATTACTCTTGCATCCTTCGACCGACTTCTTCGACTAAGAGCTCGATGGAAAGCTTATCTGTTCCTTTTTCAGATGGCATTAACATAGTTTACGAAAGGTCGTAAGAAATAAAATTTTTTTTATCAAAACTAAAATATCCTCGAAATCATTGAAGAAGAAGTACCTAATCAGACGAAAATATGCCTTATCTAATAAGACCATTTAAATTTTTTAATTGCATAAATGGGTGGCATTTTATTCAGAATTAATAGTTTTTTACATAGACAAAAAATGCGTTTGATTTTTTCACATTAAATACTAGAATTATAGAAAAGTACTTTGCGAAAAGTATCGGCAGTAGGGCGGAAACGTATTGACCACCGATTAGTTTTTTGCTAATAACTCTTGCATCCTTCGACCGACTTCTTCGACTAAGAGCTCGATGGAAAGCTTATATGTTCCTCTTTCAGATGGCATTAACATATTTTACGAAAAGTCGTAAGAAATAAAAATTTTTTGATCAAAACTAAAATAGCCTCGAAATCATTGAAGAAGAAGTACCTTATCAGACGACAATATCCTTTATCTAATAAGAGACATATAAATTTTTTTAATTGCATAAATGGGCCGCATTTTATTCAGAATTAATAGTGTTTTACATGGACAGAAAATTCGTTTAATTTTTTCCCATTATATATTAGAATTATAGAAAAGTACTTTGCGAAAAGAATTGGCAGTAGGACGGAATCGTGTTGACCACCGATTAGTTTTTTGCTTATTACTCTTGCATCCTTCGACCGACTTCTTCGACTAAGAGCTCGATGGAAAGCTTATATGTTCCTCTTTCAGATGGCATTAACATATTTTACGAAAAGTCGTAAAAAATAAAATGTTTTTGATCAAAACTAAAATATCCTCGAAATCATTGAAGAATAAGTACCTTATCAGACGAAAATATCCCTTATCTAATTAGAGACATATAAATTTTTTTAATTGCATAAATGGGCCGCATTTTATTCAGAATTAATAGTGTTTTAAATGGACAAAAAATTCTTTACATTTTTTCCCATTAAATACTAGAATTATAGAAATGTACCTTGCGAAAAGAATCGGCAGTGGGACGGAAACGTGTTGACCACCGATTAGTTTTTGCTAATATCTCTTGCATCCTACGACCGACTTCTTCGACTAAGAGCCCGATGGAAAGCTTATCTGTTCCTCTTTCAGATTGCATTAACATATTTTACGAAAAGTCATAAGAAATAAAACTTTTTTGATCAAAACTAAAATATCCTCGAAATCAATGAAGAAAAAGTACCTTATCAGACGAAAATATGATTTATCTAATAAGAGACATTTAAATTTTTTAATTGCATAAATGGGCGGCATTTTATTCAGAATTAATAGTGTTTTACATGGACAGAAAATTCGTTTAATTTTTTCCCATTATATATTAGAATTATAGAAAAGTACTTTGCGAAAAGAATTGGCAGTAGGACGGAATCGTGTTGACCACCGATTAGTTTTTTGCTTATTACTCTTGCATCCTTCGACCGACTTCTTCGACTAAGAGCTCGATGGAAAGCTTATCTGTTCCTTTTTCAGATGGCATTAACATAGTTTACGAAAGGTCGTAAGAAATAAAATTTTTTTTATCAAAACTAAAATATCCTCGAAATCATTGAAGAAGAAGTACCTAATCAGACGAAAATATGCCTTATCTAATAAGACCATTTAAATTTTTTAATTGCATAAATGGGTGGCATTTTATTCAGAATTAATAGTTTTTTACATAGACAAAAAATGCGTTTGATTTTTTCACATTAAATACTAGAATTATAGAAAAGTACTTTGCGAAAAGTATCGGCAGTAGGGCGGAAACGTATTGACCACCGATTAGTTTTTTGCTAATAACTCTTGCATCCTTCGACCGACTTCTTCGACTAAGAGCTCGATGGAAAGCTTATATGTTCCTCTTTCAGATGGCATTAACATATTTTACGAAAAGTCGTAAGAAATAAAAATTTTTTGATCAAAACTAAAATAGCCTCGAAATCATTGAAGAAGAAGTACCTTATCAGACGACAATATCCTTTATCTAATAAGAGACATATTAATTTTTTTAATTGCATAAATGGGCCGCATTTTATTCAGAATTAATAGTGTTTTACATGGACAAAAAATTCTTTACATTTTTTCCCATTAAATATTAGAATTATAGAAAAGTACTTTGCGAAAAGAATTGGCAGTAGGACGGAATCGTGTTGACCACCGATTAGTTTTTTGCTTATTACTCTTGCATCCTTCGACCGACTTCTTCGACTAAGAGCTCGATGGAAAGCTTATATGTTCCTCTTTCAGATGGCATTAACATATTTTACGAAAAGTCGTAAGAAATAAAAATTTTTTGATCAAAACTAAAATAGCCTCGAAATCATTGAAGAATAAGTACCTTATCAGACGAAAATATCCCTTATCTAATTAGAGACATATAAATTTTTTTAATTGCATAAATGGGCCGCATTTTATTCAGAATTAATAGTGCTTTACATGAACAATAAGTTCGTTTAATTTTTTACCATTAAATACTAGAATTATAGAAATGTACCTTGCGAAAAGAATCGGCAGTAGGACGGAAACGTGTTGACCACCGATTAGTTTTTGCTAATATCTCTTGCATCCAACGACCGACTTCTTCGACTAAAAGCTCGATCGAAAGCTTATCTGTTCCTCTTTCAGATGGCATTAACATATTTTACGAAAAGTCATAAGAAATAAAACTTTTTTGATCAAAACTAAAATATCCTCGAAATCATTGAAGAAGAAGTACCTTATCAGACGAAAATATGCTTTATCTAATAAGACCATTTAAATTTTTTAATTGCATAAATGGGCGGCATTTTATTCAGAATTAATAGTTTTTTACATGGACAAAAAATTAGTCCGACTTAGAGCTCAATGGAAAGCTTATCTGTTCCTCTTTCAGATTGCATTAACATATTTTACGAAAAGTCGTAAGAAATAAAATTTTTTTGATCAAAACTAAAATATCCTTGAAATCATTGAAGACGAAGTACCTTATCAGACGAAAATATACCTTATCTAATAAGAGACATTTAAATTTTTTTAATTGCATAAATGGGCCGCATTTTATTAAGAATTAATAGTTTTTTACATGGACAAAAAATTCGTTTAATTTTTTCCCATTAAATACTAGAATTATAGAATAGTACTTTGCGAAAAGAATCGGCAGTAGGACGGAAACGTGTTGACCACCGATTAGTTTTTTGCTAATAACTCTTGCATCCTTCGACCGACTTCTTCGACTAAGAGCTCGATGGAAAGCTTATCTGGTCCTTTTTCAGATGGCATTAACTTATTTTACGAAAAGTCGTAAGAAATAAAATTTTTTTGATCAAAACTAAAATATCCTCGAAATCATTGAAGAAGAAGAAAATATGCTTTATATAATAAGAGACATTTAAATTTTTTTAATTGCATAAATGGGCGGCATTTTGTTCAGAATTAATAGTTTTTTTTTTTTTTTAGTCATAAGAAATAAAATTTTTTTGATCAAAACTAAAATATCCTCGAAATCATTGAAGAAGAAGTACCTTATCAGACGAAAATATGCCTTATCCAATAGGAGACATTTAAATTTTTTTAATTGCATAAATGGGCGGCATTTTATTCAGAATTAATAGTGTTTTACATGGACAAAAAATTCGTTTAATTTTTTCCCATTAAATACTAGAATTATAGAAAAGTACTTTGCGAAAAGTATCGGCAGTAGGGCGGAAACGTATTGACCACCGATTAGTTTTTTGCTAATAACTCTTGCATCCTTCGACCGACTTCTTCGACTAAGAGCTCGATGGAAAGCTTATATGTTCCTCTTTCAGATGGCATTAACATATTTTACGAAAAGTCGTAAGAAATAAAAATTTTTTGATCAAAACTAAAATAGCCTCGAAATCATTGAAGAAGAAGTACCTTATCAGACGACAATATCCTTTATCTAATAAGAGACATATTAATTTTTTTAATTGCATAAATGGGCCGCATTTTATTCAGAATTAATAGTTTTTTACATGGACAAAAAATTAGTTTAATTTTTTCCCATTAAATACTAGAATTATAGAAAAGTACTTTGCGAAAAGTATCGGCAGTAGGACGGAAACGTGTTGACCACCGATTAGTTTTTTGCTAATAACTCTTGCATCCTTCGACCGACTTCTTCGACTAAGAGCTCGATTGAAAGCTTATGTGTTCCTCTTTGAAATGGCATTAAAATATAAATTTTTTTAATTGCATAAATGGGCCGCATTTTATTTAGAATTAATAGTGCTTTACATGGAGAAAAAATTCGTTTGATTTTTTCCCATTAAATACTAGAATTATAGAAATGTACCTTGCGAAAAGAATCGGCAGTAGGACGGAAACATGTTGACCACCGATTAGTTTTTGCTAATATCTCTTGCATCCTACGACCGACTTCTTCGACTTAGAGCTCGATGGAAAGCTTATCTGTTCCTTTTTCAGATTGCATTTACATATTTTACGAAAAGTCATATGAAATAAAACTTTTTTCATCAAAACTAAAATATCCTCGAAATCATTGAAGAAGAAGAACATTATCAGATGAAAATATGCCGTATCTAAAAAGAGACATTTAAATTTTTTTAATTGCATAAATGGGCGGCATTTTGTTCAGAATTAATAGTTTTTTTTTTTTTTAGTCATAAGAAATACAATTTTTTTGATCAAAACTAAAATATCCTCGAAATCATTGAAGAAGAAGTACCTTATCAGACGAAAATATGCCTTATCCAATAGGAGATAAATGGGCGGCATTTTATTCAGAATTAACAGTTTGTTACATGGACAAAAAATTAGTTTAATTTTTTCCCATTAAATACTAGAATTATAGAATAGTACTTTGCGAAAAGAATCGGCAGTAGGACGGAAACGTGTTGACCACCGATTAGTTTTTTGCTAATAACTCTTGCATCCTTCGTCCGACTTAGAGCTCGATGGAAAACTTATCTGTTCCTCTTTCAGATTGCATTAACATATTTTACGAAAAGTCGTAAGAAATAAAACTTTTTTGATCAAAACTAAAATATGCTCGAAATCATTGAAGAAGAAGAACCTTATCAGATGAAAATATGCCGTATCTAAAAAGAGACATTTAATTTTTTTTAATTGCATAAATGGGTGGCATTTTATTCAGAATTAATAGTTCTTTACATGGACAAAAAACTCGTTACATTTTTTACCATTAAATACTAGAATTATAGAAATGTACCTTGCGAAAAGAATCGGCAGTAGGACGGAAACGTGTTGACCACCGATTAGTTTTTGCTAATATCTCTTGCATCCTACGACCGACTTCTTCGACTAAGAGCTCGACGGAAAGCTTATCTGTTCCTCTTTCAGATTGCATTAACATATTTTACGAAAAGTCATATGAAATAAAACTTTTTTGATCAAAACTAAAATATCCTCGAAATCATTGAAGAAGAAGAAAATATGCTTTATATAATAAGAGACATTTAAATCTTTTTAATTGCATAAATGGGCGGCATTTTGTTCAGAATTAATAGTTTTTTTTTTTTTTAGTCATAAGAAATAAAATTTTTTTGATCAAAACTAAATTATCCTCGAAATCATTGAAGAAGAAGTACCTTATCAGACGAAAATATGCCTTATCCAATAGGAGACATTTAAATTTTTTTAATTGCATAAATGGGCGGCATTTTATTCAGAATTAATAGTGTTTTACATGGACAAAAAATTCGTTTAATTTTTTCCCATTAAATACTAGAATTATAGAAATGTACCTTGCGAAAAGAATCGGCAGTAGGACGGAAACGTGTTGACCACCGATTAGTTTTTTGCTAATAATTCTTGCATCCTTCGACCGACTTCTTCGACTAAGAGCTCGATGGAAAGCTTATCTGGTCCTTTTTCAGATGGCATTAACTTATTTTACGAAAAGTCGAAAGAAATAAAATTTTTTTTGAGTAAAACTAAAATATCCTTGAAATCATTGAAGAAGAATTACCTAATCAGACGAAAATATGTCTTATCTAATATGACCATTTAAATTTTTTAATTGCATAAATGGGCGGCATTTTATTCAGAATTAATAGTTTGTTACATGGACAAAAAATTAGTTTAATTTTTTCCCATTAAATACTACAATTATAGAAAAGTACCTTGCGAAAATAATCGACAGTAGGACGAAAACGTATTGACCACCGATTAGTTTTTTGCTAATAGCTCTTGCATCCTTCGTCCGACTTAGAGCTCGATGGAAGGCTTATCTGTTCCTCTCTCAGATTGCATTACCATATTTTACGAAAAGTCGTAAGAAATAAAATTTTTTTGATCAAAACTAAAATATCCTTGAAATCATTGAAGACGAAGTACCTTATCAGACGAAAATATACCATATCTAATAAGAGACATTTAAATTTTTTTAATTTCATAAATGGGCCGCATTTTATTCAGAATTAATAGTTTTTTACATGGACAAAAAATTCGTTTAATTTTTTCCCATTAAATACTAGAATTATAGAATAGTACTTTGCGAAAAGAATCGGCAGTAGGACGGAAACGTGTTGACCACCGATTAGTTTTTTGCTAATAACTCTTGCATCCTTCGTCCGACTTAGAGCTCGATGGAAAACTTATCTGTTCCTCTTTCAGATTGCATTAACATATATTACGAAAAGTCGTAAGAAATAAAACTTTTTTGATCAAAACTAAAATATGCTCGAAATCATTGAAGAAGAAGAACCTTATCAGATGAAAATATGCCGTATCTAAAAAGAGACATTTAAATTTTTTTAATTGCATAAATGGGTGGCATTTTATTCAGAACTAATAGTTCTTTACATGGACAAAAAACTCGTTTAATTTTTTCCCATTAAATACTAGAATTATAGAATAGTACTTTGCGAAAAGAATCGGCAGTAGGACGGAAACGTGTTGACCACCGATTAGTTTTTTGCTAATAACTCTTGCATCCTTCGTCCGACTTAGAGCTCGATGGAAAGCTTATCTGTTCCTCTTTCAGATTGCATTAACATATTTTACGAAAAGTCGTAAGAAATGAAATTTTTTTGATCAAAACTAAAATATCCTTGAAATCATTGAAGCCGAAGGACCTTATCAGACGAAAATATACCTTATCTAATAAGAGACATTTAAATTTTTTAAATGCATAAATGGGCCGCATTTTATTCAGAATAATTAGTTTTTTACATGGACAAAAAATTCGTTTAATATTTTCCCATTAAATACTACAATTATAGAAAAGTACTTTGCGATCCGAATCGGCAGTATGACGGAAACGTGTAGACCACTAATTAGTTTTTTGCTAATAACTCTTGCATCCTTCAACCGACTTCTTCGACTAAGAGCTCGATGGAAAGCTTATCTGTTCCTCTTTCAGATGGCATTAACATATTTTACGAAAAGTCGAAAGAAATAAAACTTTTTTGATCAAAACTAAAATATCCTCGAAATCATTGAAGAAGAAGTACCTTATCAGACGAAAATATGCCTTATGTAATGAGAGACATTTAAATTTTTTTAATTGCATTAATGGGCGGCACTTTATTCAGAATTAATTGTTTTTTACATAGACAAAAAATTCGTTTAATTTTTCCCCATTAAATACTAGAATTATAGAAAAGTACTTTGCGAAAAGAATCGGCAGTAGGACGGAGTCGTTTTGACCACCGATTAGTTTTTTGCTAATAACTCTTGCATCCTTCGACCGACTTCTTCGACTTGGAGCTCGATGGAAAGCTTATCTGTTCCTCTTTCAGATGGCATTAACATATTTTACGAAAATTCGTAAGAAATAAAATTTTTTTGATCAAAACTAAAATATCCTTGAAATCATTGAAGACGAAGTACCTTATCAGACGAAAATATACCTTATCTAATAAGTGACATTTAAATTTTTTTAATTGCATAAATGGGCGGCATTTTATTCAGAATTAATAGTTTTTTAACATATTTTACGAAAAGTCGTAAGTAATTAAATTTTTTTGAACAAAACTAAGATATCCTCGAAATCATTGAAGAAGAAGTACCTAATCAGACGAAAATATGCCTTATCTAATAAGAGACATTTAAATTTTTTTAATTGCATAAATGGGCGGCATTTTATTCAGAATTAATAGTTTTTTACATGGACAAAAAATTAGTTTAATTTTTTCCCATTAAATACAACAATTATAGAAAGTACCTTGCGAAAATAATCGGCAGTAGGACGAAAACGTATTGACCACCGATTAGTTTTTTGCTAATAACTCTTGCATCCTTTGACCGACTTCTTCGACTAAAAGCTCGACGGAAAGCTTATCTGTTCCTCTTTCAGATGGCATTCACATATTTTCCGAAAAGTCGTAAGAAATAAAATTTTTTTGATCAAAACTAAAATATCCTCGAAATCATTGAAGAAGAAGTACCTAATCAGACGAAAATATGCCTTATCTAATAAGAGACATTTAAATTTTTTTAATTGCATAAATGGGCGGCATTTTATTCAGAATTAATAGTGTTTTATATGGACAAAAAATTCGTTTAATCTTTTCCCATTAAATACTAGAATTATAGAAATGTACCTTGCGAAAAGAATCGGCAGTAGGACGGAAACGTGTTGACCACCGATTAGTTTTTTGCTAATAACTCTTGCACCCTTCGTCCGGCTTAGAGCTCGATGGAAAGCTTATCTGTTCCTCTTTCAGATTGCATTAACATATTTTACGAAAAGTCGTAAGAAATAAAATTTTTTTGATCAAAACTAAAATATCCTTGAAATCATTGAAGACGAAGTACCTTATCAGACGAAAATATACCTTATCGAATAAGAGACATTTAAATTTTTTTAATTGCATAAATGGGCCGCATTTTATTCAGAATTAATAGTTTTTAACATGGACAAAAAATTGGTTTAATTTTTTCCCATTAAACACTAGAATTATAGAATAGTACTTTGCGAAAAGAATCGGCAGTAGGACGGAAACGTGTTGACCACCGATTAGTGTTTTGCTAATAACTCTTGCAGCCTTCGACCGACTTCTTCGACTAAGAGCTCGATGGAAAGCTTATCTGGTCCTTTTTCAGATGGCATTAACTTATTTTACGAAAAGTCGAAAGAAATAAAATTTTTTTTTTGAGTAAAACTAAAATATCCTCGAAATCATTGAAGAAGAATTACCTAATCAGACGAAAATATGTCTTATCTAATATGACCATTTAAATTTTTTAATTGCATAAATGGGCGGCATTTTATTCAGAATTAATAGTTTGTTACATGGACAAAAAATTAGTTTAATTTTTTCCCATTAAATACTACAATTATAGAAAAGTACCTTGCGAAAATAATCGACAGTAGGACGAAAACGTATTGACCACCGATTAGTTTTTTGCTAATAACTCTTGCATCCTTCGTCCGACTTAGAGCTCGATGGAAAGCTTATCTGTTCCTCTCTCAGATTGCATTAAGATATTTTACGAAAAGTCGTAAGAAATAAAATTTTTTTGATCAAAACTAAAATATCCTTGAAATCATTGAAGACGAAGTACCTTATCAGACGAAAATATACCTTATCTAATAAGAGACATTTAAATTTTTTTAATTTAATAAATGGGTCGCATTTTATTCAGAATTAATAGTTTTTTACATGGACAAAAAATTCGTTTAATTTTTTCCCATTAAATACTAGAATTATAGAATAGTACTTTGCGAAAAGAATCGGCAGTAGGACGGAAACGTGTTGACCACCGATTAGTTTTTTGCTAATAACTCTTGCATCCTTCGTCCGACTTCTTCGACTTAGAGCTCGATGGAAAACTTATCTGTTCTTCTTTCAGATTGCATTAACATATTTTACGAAAAGTCGTAAGAAATAAAACTTTTTTGATCAAAACTAAAATATGCTCGAAATCATTGAAGAAGAAGAACCTTATCAGATGAAAATATGCCGTATCTAAAAAGAGACATTTAAATTTTTTTAATTGCATAAATGGGCCGCATTTTATTCAGAATTAATAGTTTTTTACATGGACAAAAAATTCGTTTAATTTTTTCCCATTAAATACTAGAATTATAGAATAGTACTTTGCGAAAAGAATCGGCAGTAGGACGGAAACGTGTTGACCACCGATTAGTTTTTTGCTAATAACTCTTGCATCCTTCGACCGACTTCTTCGACTTGGAGCTCGATGGAAAGCATATCTGTTCCTCTTTCAGATGGCATTAACATATTTTACGAAGAGTCGTAAGAAATAAAATTTTTTTGATCAAAACTAAAATATCCTTGAAATCATTGAAGACGAAGTACCTTATCAGACGAAAATATACCTTATCTAATAAGTGACATTTAAATTTTTTTTAATTGCATAAATGGGCGGCATTTTATTCAGAATTAATAGTTTTTTAACATATTTTACGAAAAGTCGTAAGTAATAAAATTTTTTTGAACAAAACTAAAATATCCTCGAAATCATTGAAGAAGAAGTACCTAATCAGACGAAAATATGCCTTATCTAATAAGAGACATTTAAATTTTTTTAATTGCATAAATGGGCGGCATTTTATTCAGAATTAATAGTTTTTTACATGGACAAAAAATTAGTTTAATTTTTTCCCATTAAATACAACAATTATAGAAAGTACCTTGCGAAAATAATCGGCAGTAGGACGAAAACGTATTGACCACCGATTAGTTTTTTGCTAATAACTCTTGAATCCTTTGACCGACTTCTTCGACTAAAACTCGACGGAAAGCTTATCTGTTCCTCTTTCAGATGGCATTAACATATTTTACGAAAAGTCGTAAGAAATAAAATTTTTTCCATCAAAACTAAAATATCCTTGAAATCATTGAAGACGAGGTACCTTATCAGACGAAAATATACCTTATCTAATAAGAGACATTTAAATTTTTTTAATTGCATAAATGGGCGGCATTTTATTCAGAATTAATAGTTTTTTACATGGACAAAAAATTCGTTTAATTTTTTCCCATTAAATACTAGAATTATAGAAAAGTACTTTGCGAAACGAATCGGCAGTATGACGGAAACGTGTAGACCACTAATTAGTTTTTGCTAATAACTCTTGCATCCTTCAACCGACTTCTTCGACTAAGAGCTCGATGGAAAGCTTATCTGTTCTTCTTTCAGATGGCATTAACATATTTTACGAAAAGTCGAAAGAAACAAAACTTTTTTGATCAAAACTAAAATATCCTCGAAATCATTGAAGAAGAAGTACCTTATCAGACGAAAATATGCCTTATCTAATGAGAGACATTTAAATTTTTTTAATTGCATTAATGGGCGGCACTTTATTCAGAATTAATAGTTTTATACATAGACAAAAAATTCGTTTAATTTTTTCCCATTAAATACTAGAATTATAGAAAAGTACTTTGCGAAAAGAATCGGCAGTAGGATGGAATCGTTTTGACCACCGATTAGTTTTTTGCTAATAACTCTTGCATCCTTTGACCGACTTCTTCGACTTAGAGCTCGATGGAAAGCTTATCTGTTCCTCTTTCAGATGGCATTAACATATTTTACGAAAAGTCGTAAGAAATAAAATTTTTTTGATCAAAATGAAAATATCCTCGAAATCATTGAAGAAGAAGTACCTTATCAGACGAAAATATGCCTTATCTAATGAGAGACATTTAAATTTTTTTAATTGCATTAATGGGCGGCACTTTATTCAGAATTAATAGTTTTATACATAGACAAAAAATTCGTTTAATTTTTTCCCATTAAATACTAGAATTATAGAAAAGTACTTTGCGAAAAGAATCGGCAGTAGGATGGAATCGTTTTGACCACCGATTAGTTTTTTGCTAATAACTCTTGCATCCTTTGACCGACTTCTTCGACTTAGAGCTCGATGGAAAGCAACCGATTAGTTTTTTGCTAATAACTCTTGCATCCTTCGTCCGACTTAGAGCTCGATGGAAAGCTTATCTGTTCCTCTTTCAGATTGCATTAACATATTTTACGAAAAGTCGTAAGAAATAAAACTTTTTTGATCAAAACTAAAATATCCTCGAAATCATTGAAGAAGAAGAACCTTATAAGACGAAAATATGCCGTATCTGAAAAGAGACATTTAAATTTTTTTAATTGCATTAATGGGCGGCACTTTATTCAGAATTAATAGTTTTATACATAAGCAAAAAATTCGTTTAATTTTTTCCCATTAAATACTAGAATTATAGAAAAGTACTTTGCGAAAAGAATTGGCAGTAGGATGGAATCGTTTTGACCACCGATTAGTTTTTTGCTAATAACTCTTGCATCCTTCGTCCGACTTAGAGCTCGATGGAAAGCTTATCTGTTCCTCTTTCAGATTGCATTAACATATTTTACGAAAAGTCGTAAGAAATAAAACTTATTTGATCAAAACTAAAATATCCTCGAAATCATTGAAGAAGAAGTACCTTATCAGACGAAAATATGCCTTATCTAATGAGAGACATTTAAATTTTTTTAATTGCATAAATGGGCGGCACTTTATTCAGAATTAATAGTTTTTTACATAGACAAAAAAGTCGTTTAATTTTTTCCCATTAAATACTAGAATTATAGAAAAGTACTTTGCGAAAAGAATCGGCAGTAGGATGGAATCGTTTTGACCACCGATTAGTTTTTTGCTAATAACTCTTGCATCCTTCGACTGACTTCTTCGACTTAGAGCTCGATGGAAAGCTTATCTGTTCCTCTTTCAGATGGCATTAACATATTTTACGAAAAAATGTAAGAAATAAAATTTTTTTCATCAAAACTTAAATATCCTTGAATTCATTGAAGACGAGGTACCTTATCAGATGAAAATATACCTTATCTAATAAGAGACATAAAAAAATTTTTTTAATTGCATAAATGGGCGGTATTTTATTCAGAAATGATAGTTGTTCAACATATTTTACGAAAAGTCGTAAGTAATAAAATTTTTTTGAACAAAACTAAAATACCCCGAAATCATTGAAGAAGAAGAACCTTATCAGACGAAAATATGCCGTATCTGAAAAGAGACATTTAAATTTTTTTAATTGCATAAATGGGTGGCATTTTATTCAGAATTAATAGTTTTTTACATGGACAAAAAACTCGTTTAATTTTTTCCCATTAAATACCACAATTATAGAAAAGTATCTTGCGAAAATAATCGGCAGTAGGACGAAAACGTATTGACCACCAATTAGTTTTTTGCTAATAACTCTTGCATCCTTTGACCGACTTCTTCGACTAAAAGCTCGACGGAAAGCTTATCTGTTCCTCTTTCAGATGGCATTAACATATTTTACGAAAAAATGTAAGAAATAAAATTTTTTTCATCAAAAATTAAATATCCTTGAAATCATTGAAGACGAGGTACCTTATCAGACGAAAATATACCTTATCTAATAAGAGACATAAAAAAATTTTTTTAATTGCATAAATGGGCGCCATTTTATTCAGAATTAATAGTTTTTTACATGGACAAAAAATTCGTTTAATTTTTTCCCATTAAATACTAGAATTATAGAAAAGTACTTTGCGAAAAGAATCGGCAGTAGGACGAAAACGTATTGACCACCGATTAGTTTTTTGCTAATAACTCTTGCATCCTTCGTCCGATTTAGAGCTCGATGGAAAGCTTATCTGTTCCTCTTTCAGATGGCATTAACATATTTTACGAAAAGTCATAAGAAATAAAACTTTTTTGATCAAAACTAAAATATCCTCGAAATCATTGAAGATGAAGTACCTTATCAGACGAAAATATGCCTTATCTATTGAGAGACATTTACATTTTTTTAATTGCATAAATGGGCGGCATTTTATTCAGAATTAATAGTTTTTTATATGGACAAAAAATTCGTTTAATTTTTTCCCATTAAATACTAGAATTATAGAAAAGTACCTTGCGAAAATAATCGGCAGTAGGACGAAAACGTATTGACCACCGATTAGTTTTTTGCTAATAACTCTTGCATCCTTCGACAGACTTCTTCGACTAAGAGCCTGATGGAAAGCTTATCTGTTCCTCTTTCAGATGGCATTAACATATTTTACGAAAAGTCGTAAGAAATAAAATTTTTTTGATCAAAACTAAAATATCCTCCAAATCATTGAAGAAGAAGAAAGTATGCTTTATCTAATAAGAGACATAAGAGTCATAAAAAATAAAACTTTTTTGATCAAATCTAAAATATCCTCGAAATCATTGAAGAAGAAGTACCTTATTAGACGAAAATATGCCTTATCTATTGAGAGACATTTAATTTTTTTTTAATTGCATAAATGGGCGGCATTTTATTCAGAATTATTTTACATGGAGAAAAAATTCGTTTAATTTTTCCCCATTAAATACTAGAATTATAGAAATGTACCTTGCGAAAAGAATCGGCAGTAGGACGGAATCGTGTTGACCACCGATTAGTTTTTGCTAATTACTCTTGCATCCTTCGACCGACTAAGAGATCGATGGAAAGCTTATTTGTTCCTTTTTCAGATGTCATTAACATATTTTACGAAAAATATCCTCGAAATCATTAAAGAAGAATTACCTAATCAGACGAAAATATGCCGTATCTAATAAGAGACATTTAAATTTTTTTAATTGCATAAATGGGTGGCATTTTATTCAGAATTAATAGTTTTTTACATGGACAAAAAACTCGTTTAATTTTTTCCCATTAAATACAAGAATTATAGAATAGTACTTTGCGAAAAGAATCGGCAGTAGGACGGAAACGTGTTGATCACCGATTAGTTTTTTGCTAAAAACTCTTGCATCCTTCATCCGATTTAGAGCTCGATGGAAAGCTTATCTGTTCCTCTTTCAGATTGCATTAAGATATTTTACGAAAAGTCGAAAGAAATAAAATTTTTTTGATCAAAACTAAAATATCCTTGAAATCATTGAAGACGAAGTACCTTATCAGACGAAAATATACCTTATCAAATAAGAGACATTTAAATTTTTTTAATTGCATAAATGGGCCGCATTTTATTCAGAATAATAGTTTTTTACATGGACAAAAAATTTATTTAATTTTTTTCCATTATATATTAGAATTATAGAAAAGTAAATTGCGGAAAGAATTGGCAGTAGGACGGAATCGTATTGACCACCCATTAGTTTTTTGCTAATAACTCTTGCATCCTTCGACAGACTTCTTTGACTCAGAGCCCGATTGAAAGCTTATCTGTTCCTCTTTCAGATGGCATTACCATATTTTACGAAAAGTCGTAAGAAATAAAATTTTTTTGATCAAAACTAAAATATCCTCCAAATCATTGAAGAAGAAGAAAATGTGCTTTATCTAATAAGAGACATTTAAATTTTTTTGAATTGCATAAATGGGCGGCATTTTATTCAGAATTATTTTACATGGACAAAAAATTCGTTTAATTTTTTCCCATTAAATACTAGAATTATAGAAATGTACCTTGCGAAAAGAATCGGCAGTAGGACGGAAACGTGTTGACCACCGATTAGTTTTTGCTAATTACTCTTGCATCCTTCGACCGACTTCTTCGACTTAGAGCTCGATGGAAAGCTTATCTGTTCCTCTTTCAGATTGCATTAACATATTTTACGAAAAGTAGAAAGAAATAAAATTTTTTTGATCAAAACTAAAATATCCTTGAAATCATTGAAGACGAAGTACCTTATCAGACGAAAATATACCTTATCAAATAAGAGACATTTAAATTTTTTTAATTGCATAAATGGGCCGCATTTTATTCAGAATAATAGTTTTTTACATGGACAAAAAATTTATTTAATTTTTTTCCATTATATATTAGAATTATAGAAAAGTAAATTGCGGAAAGAATTGGCAGTAGGACGGAATCGTATTGACCACCCATTAGTTTTTTGCTAATAACTCTTGCATCCTTCGACAGACTTCTTTGACTCAGAGCCCGATTGAAAGCTTATCTGTTCCTCTTTCAGATGGCATTACCATATTTTACGAAAAGTCGTAAGAAATAAAATTTTTTTGATCAAAACTAAAATATCCTCCAAATCATTGAAGAAGAAGAAAATGTGCTTTATCTAATAAGAGACATTTAAATTTTTTTGAATTGCATAAATGGGCGGCATTTTATTCAGAATTATTTTACATGGACAAAAAATTCGTTTAATTTTTTCCCATTAAATACTAGAATTATAGAAATGTACCTTGCGAAAAGAATCGGCAGTAGGACGGAAACGTGTTGACCACCGATTAGTTTTTGCTAATTACTCTTGCATCCTTCGACCGACTTCTTCGACTTAGAGCTCGATGGAAAGCTTATCTGTTCCTCTTTCAGATTGCATTAACATATTTTACGAAAAGTAGAAAGAAATAAAATTTTTTTGATCAAAACTAAAATATCCTTGAAATCATTGAAGACGAAGTACCTTATCAGACGAAAATATACCTTATCTAATAAGAGACATTTAAATTTTTTTAATTTCATAAATGGGCGGCATTTTATTCAGAATTAATAGTTTTTTACATGGACAAAAAACTCGTTTAATTTTTTCCCATTAAATACAAGAATTATAGAATAGTACTTTGCGAAAAGAATCGGCAGTAGGACGGAAACGTGTTGATCACCGATTAGTTTTTTGCTAAAAACTCTTGCATCCTTCATCCGACTTAGAGCTCGATGGAAAGCTTATCTGTTCCTCTTTCAGATTGCATTAAGATATTTTACGAAAAGTCGAAAGAAATAAAATTTTTTTGATCAAAACTAAAATATCCTTGAAATCATTGAAGACGAAGTACCTTATCAGACGAAAATATACCTTATCAAATAAGAGACATTTAAATTTTTTTAATTGCATAAATGGGCCGCATTTTATTCAGAATAATAGTTTTTTACATGGACAAAAAATTTATTTAATTTTTTTCCATTATATATTAGAATTATAGAAAAGTAAATTGCGGAAAGAATTGGCAGTAGGACGGAATCGTATTGACCACCCATTAGTTTTTTGCTAATAACTCTTGCATCCTTCGACAGACTTCTTTGACTCAGAGCCCGATTGAAAGCTTATCTGTTCCTCTTTCAGATGGCATTACCATATTTTACGAAAAGTCATAAGAAATAAAACTTTTTTGATCAAAACTAAAATATCCTCGAAATCATTGAAGATGAAGTACCTTATCAGACGAAAATATGCCTTATCTATTGAGAGACATTTACATTTTTTTAATTGCATAAATGGGCGGCATTTTATTCAGAATTAATAGTTTTTTATATGGACAAAAAATTCGTTTAATTTTTTCCCATTAAATACTAGAATTATAGAAAAGTACCTTGCGAAAATAATCGGCAGTAGGACGAAAACGTATTGACCACCGATTAGTTTTTTGCTAATAACTCTTGCATCCTTCGACAGACTTCTTCGACTAAGAGCCTGATGGAAAGCTTATCTGTTCCTCTTTCAGATGGCATTAACATATTTTACGAAAAGTCGTAAGAAATAAAATTTTTTTGATCAAAACTAAAATATCCTCCAAATCATTGAAGAAGAAGAAAGTATGCTTTATCTAATAAGAGACATAAGAGTCATAAAAAATAAAACTTTTTTGATCAAATCTAAAATATCCTCGAAATCATTGAAGAAGAAGTACCTTATTAGACGAAAATATGCCTTATCTATTGAGAGACATTTAATTTTTTTTTAATTGCATAAATGGGCGGCATTTTATTCAGAATTATTTTACATGGAGAAAAAATTCGTTTAATTTTTCCCCATTAAATACTAGAATTATAGAAATGTACCTTGCGAAAAGAATCGGCAGTAGGACGGAATCGTGTTGACCACCGATTAGTTTTTGCTAATTACTCTTGCATCCTTCGACCGACTAAGAGATCGATGGAAAGCTTATTTGTTCCTTTTTCAGATGTCATTAACATATTTTACGAAAAATATCCTCGAAATCATTAAAGAAGAATTACCTAATCAGACGAAAATATGCCGTATCTAATAAGAGACATTTAAATTTTTTTAATTGCATAAATGGGTGGCATTTTATTCAGAATTAATAGTTTTTTACATGGACAAAAAACTCGTTTAATTTTTTCCCATTAAATACAAGAATTATAGAATAGTACTTTGCGAAAAGAATCGGCAGTAGGACGGAAACGTGTTGATCACCGATTAGTTTTTTGCTAAAAACTCTTGCATCCTTCATCCGACTTAGAGCTTGATGGAAAGCTTATCTGTTCCTCTTTCAGATTGCATTAAGATATTTTACGAAAAGTCGAAAGAAATAAAATTTTTTTGATCAAAACTAAAATATCCTTGAAATCATTGAAGACGAAGTACCTTATCAGACGAAAATATACCTTATCAAATAAGAGACATTTAAATTTTTTTAATTGCATAAATGGGCCGCATTTTATTCAGAATAATAGTTTTTTACATGGACAAAAAATTTATTTAATTTTTTTCCATTATATATTAGAATTATAGAAAAGTAAATTGCGGAAAGAATTGGCAGTAGGACGGAATCGTATTGACCACCCATTAGTTTTTTGCTAATAACTCTTGCATCCTTCGACAGACTTCTTTGACTCAGAGCCCGATTGAAAGCTTATCTGTTCCTCTTTCAGATGGCATTACCATATTTTACGAAAAGTCGTAAGAAATAAAATTTTTTTGATCAAAACTAAAATATCCTCCAAATCATTGAAGAAGAAGAAAATGTGCTTTATCTAATAAGAGACATTTAAATTTTTTTGAATTGCATAAATGGGCGGCATTTTATTCAGAATTATTTTACATGGACAAAAAATTCGTTTAATTTTTTCCCATTAAATACTAGAATTATAGAAATGTACCTTGCGAAAAGAATCGGCAGTAGGACGGAAACGTGTTGACCACCGATTAGTTTTTGCTAATTACTCTTGCATCCTTCGACCGACTTCTTCGACTTAGAGCTCGATGGAAAGCTTATCTGTTCCTCTTTCAGATTGCATTAACATATTTTACGAAAAGTAGAAAGAAATAAAATTTTTTTGATCAAAACTAAAATATCCTTGAAATCATTGAAGACGAAGTACCTTATCAGACGAAAATATACCTTATCTAATAAGAGACATTTAAATTTTTTTAATTTCATAAATGGGCGGCATTTTATTCAGAATTAATAGTTTTTTACATGGACAAAAAATTCGTTTAATTTTTTCCCATTATATATTAGAATTATAGAAAAGTACATTGCGGAAAGAATTGGCAGTAGGACGGAATCGTGTTGACCACCGATTAGTTTTTTGCTAATAACTTTTGCATCCTTCGACAGACTTCTTCGACTAAGAGCCCGATGGAAAGCTTATCTGTTCCTCTTTCAGATGGCATTAACATATTTTACGAAAAGTCGTAAGAAATAAAATTTATGTGATCAAAACTAAAATATCCTCCAAATCATTGAAGAAAAAGAAAATATGCTTTATCTATTAAGAGACATTTAAATTTTTTTTAATTGCATAAATGGGCCGCATTTTATTCAGAATTATTTTACATGGACAAAAAATTCGTTTAATTTTTTCCCATTAAATACTACAATTATAGAAAAGTACCTTGCGAAAATAATCGACAGTAGGACGAAAACGTATTGACCACCGATTAGTTCTTTGCTAATAACTCTTGCATCCTTTGACCGACTTCTTCGACTAAGAGCTCGATGGAAAGCTTATCAATTCCTCTTTCAGATAGCATTAACATATTTTACGAAAAGTCATAAGAAATAAAACTTTTTTGATCAAAACTAAAATATCCTCGAAATCATTGAAGAAGAAGAACCTTATCAGACGAAAATATGCCGTATCTATTGAGAGACATTTACATTTTTTTAATTGCATAAATGGGCGGCATTTTATTCAGAATTAATAGTTTTTTATATGGACAAAAAATTCGTTTAATTTTTTCCCATTAAATACTAGAATTATAGAAAAGTACCTTGCGAAAATAATCGGCAGTAGGACGAAAACGTATTGACCACCGATTAGTTTTTTGCTAATAACTCTTGCATCCTTCGACAGACTTCTACGACTAAGAGCCCGATGGAACGCTTATCTGTTCCTCTTTCAGATGGCATTAACATATTTTACGAAAAGTCGTAAGAAATAAAATTTTTTTGATCAAAACTAAAATATCCTCCAAATCATTGAAGAAGAAGAAAGTATGCTTTATCTAATAAGAGACATAAGAGTCATAAAAAATAAAACTTTTTTGATCAAATCTAAAATATCCTCGAGATCATTGAAGAAGAAGTACCTTATTAGACGAAAATATGCCTTATCTATTGAGAGACATTTAATTTTTTTTTAATTGCATAAATGGGCGGCATTTTATTCAGAATTATTTTACATGGACAAAAAATTCGTTTAATTTTTCCCCATTAAATACTAGAATTATAGAAATGTACCTTGCGAAAAGAATCGGCAGTAGGACGGAATCGTGTTGACCACCGATTAGTTTTTGCTAATTACTCTTGCATCCTTCGACCGACTAAGAAATCGATGGAAAGCTTATTTGTTCCTTTTTCAGATGTCATTAACATATTTTACGAAAAATATCCTCGAAATCATTAAAGAAGAATTACCTAATCAGACGAAAATATGTCTTATCTAATAAGACCATTTAAATTTTTTAATTGTATAAATGGGCGGCATTTTATTCAGAATTAATAGTTTTTTACATGGACAAAAAATTAGTTTAATTTTTTCCCATTAAATACTACAATTATTGAAAAGTACCTTGCGAAAATAATCGGCAGTAGGACGAAAACGTATTGACCACCGATTAGTTTTTTGCTAATAACTCTTGCATCCTTCGTCCGACTTAGAGCTCGATGGAAAGCTTATCTGTTCCTCTTTCAGATGGCATTAACATATTTTACGAAAAGTCATAAGAAATAAAACTTTTTTGATCAAAACTAAAATATCCTCGAAATCAGTGAAGAAGAAGTACCTTATCAGACGAAAATATGCCTTATCTATTGAGAGACATTTACATTTTTTTAATTGCATAAATGGGCGGCATTTTATTCAGAATTAATAGTTTTTTACAAGGACAAAAAATTCGTTTAATTTTTTCCCATTATATATTAGAATTATAGAAATGTACATTGCGGAAAGAATTGGCAGTAGGACGGAATCGTGTTGACCACCCATTAGTTTTTTGCTAATAACTCTTGTATCCTTCGACAGACTTCTTCGACTAAGAGCCCGATGGAAAGCTTATCTGTTCCTCTTTCATATGGCATTAACATATTTTACGAAAAGTCGTAAGAAATACAATTTTTTTGATCAAAACTAAAATATACTCCAAATCATTGAAGAAGAAGAAAATATGCTTTATCTAATAAGAGACATTTAAATTTTTTTCCAATTTTATAAAAGGGCGGCATTTTATTCAGAATTATTTTACATGGACAAAAAATTCGTTTAATTTTTTCCCATTAAATACTAGAATTATAGAAATGTACCTTGCGAAAAGAATCGGCAGACGGACGGAATCGTGTTGAACACCGATTAGTTTTTGCTAATTACTCTTGCATCCTTCGACCGACTTCTTCGACTAAGAGCTCGATGGAATGCTTATTTGTTCCTTTTTTAGTTGTCATTAACATATTTTACGAAAAATATCCTCGAAATCATTGAAGAAGAATTACCTAATCAGACGAAAATATGTCTTATCTAATAAGACCATTTAAATTTTTTAATTGTATAAATGGGCGGCATTTTATTCAGAATTAATAGTTTTTTACATGGACAAAAAATTAGTTTAATTTTTTCCCATTAAATACTACAATTATAGAAAAGTACCTTGCGAAAATAATCGACAGTAGGACGAAAACGTATTGACCACCGATTAGTTTTTTGCTAATAACTCTTGCATCCTTTGACCGACTTCTTCGACTAAGAGCTCGATGGAAAGCTTATCAATTCCTCTTTCAGATAGCATTAACATATTTTACGAAAAGTCATAAGAAATAAAACTTTTTTGATCAAAACTAAAATATCCTCGAAATCATTGAAGACGAAGTACCTTATCTGACGAAAATATACCTTATCTAATAAGAGACATTTAAATTTTTTTAATTGCATAAATGGGCGGATTTTATTCAGAATTAATAGTTTTTTACATGGACAAAAAACTCGTTTAATTTTTTCCCATTATATACAAGAATTATAGAATAGTACTTTGCGAAAAGAATCGGCAGTAGGACGGAAACGTGTTGATCACCGATTAGTTTTTTGCTAAAAACTCTTGCATCCTTCGACCGACTTCTTCGACTAAGAGCTCGATGGAAAGCTTATCAATTCCTCTTTCAGATAGCATTAACATATTTTACGAAAAGTCATAAGAAATAAAACTTTTTTGATCAAAACTAAAATATCCTCGAAATCATTGAAGAAGAAGAACCTTATCAGACGAAAATATGCCGTATCTAATAAAAGACATTTAAATTTTTTTAATTGCATAAATGGGTGGCATTTTATTCAGAATTAATAGTTTTTTACATGGACAAAAAACTCGCTTAATTTTTTCCTATTAAATACTAGAATTATAGAATAGTACTTTGCGAAAAGAATCGGCAGTAGGACGGAAACGTGTTGACCACCGATTGGTTTTTTGCTAATAACTCTTGCATCCTTCGTCCGACTTAGAGCTCGATGGAAAGCTTATCTGTTCCTCTTTCAGATAGCATTAACATATTTTACGAAAAGTCATAAGAAATAAAACTTTTTTGATCAAAACTAAAATATCCTCGAAATCATTGAAGAAGAAGAACCTTATCAGACGAAAATATACCTTATCTAATAAGAGACATTTAAATTTTTTTAATTGCATAAATGGGCGGCATTTTATTCAGAATTAATAGTGTTTTACATGGACAAAAAATTCGTTTAATTTTTTCCCATTAAATACTAGAATTATAGAAATGTACTTTGCGAAAGAATCGGCAGTAGGACGGAATCGTTTTGACCACCGATTAGTTTTTTGCTAATAGCTCTTGCATCCTTCGACAGACTTCTTCGACTTAGAGCTCGATGGAAAGCTTATCTGTTCCTCTTTCAGAAGGCATTAACACATTTTACGAAAAGTCGTAAGAAATAACATTTTTTTTTATCAAAACTAAAATATCCTCGAAATCATTGAAGAAGAAGTACCTTATAAGACGAAAATGTGCCTTATCAAATAAGAGACATTTAAATTTTTCTAATAGCATAAATGGGTGGCATTTTATTCAGAATTAAAAGTTTTTTACATGGACAAAAAATTAGTTTAATTTTTTCCCATTAAATACTAGAATTACAGAAAAATACATTGCGAAAAGAATCGGCAGTAGGACGAAAACGTATTGACCACCGATTAGTTTTTTGCTAATAACTCTTGCATCCTTCGTCCGATTTAGAGCTCGATGGAAAGCTTATCTGTTCCTCTTTCAGATGGCATTAACATATTTTACGAAAAGTCATAAGAAATAAAACTTTTTTGATCAAAACTAAAATATCCTCGAAATCATTGAAGATGAAGTACCTTATCAGACGAAAATATGCCTTATCTATTGAGAGACATTTACATTTTTTTAATTGCATAAATGGGCGGCATTTTATTCAGAATTAATAGTTTTTTATATGGACAAAAAATTCGTTTAATTTTTTCCCATTAAATACTAGAATTATAGAAAAGTACCTTGCGAAAATAATCGGCAGTAGGACGAAAACGTATTGACCACCGATTAGTTTTTTGCTAATAACTCTTGCATCCTTCGACAGACTTCTTCGACTAAGAGCCCGATGGAAAGCTTATCTGTTCCTCTTTCAGATGGCATTAACATATTTTACGAAAAGTCATAAGAAATAAAATTTTTTTGATCAAAACTAAAATATCCTCCAAATCATTGAAGAAGAAGAAAGTATGCTTTATCTAATAAGAGACATAAGAGTCATAAAAAATAAAACTTTTTTGATCAAATCTAAAATATCCTCGAAATCATTGTAGAAGAAGTACCTTATTAGACGAAAATATGCCTTATCTATTGAGAGACATTTAATTTTTTTTTAATTGCATAAATGGGCGGCATTTTATTCAGAATTATTTTACATGGACAAAAAATTCGTTTAATTTTTCTCCATTAAATACTAGAATTATAGAAATGTAACTTGCGAAAAGAATCGGCAGTAGGACGGAATCGTGTTGACCACCGATTAGTTTTTGCTAATTACTCTTGCATCCTTCGACCGACTAAGAGATCGGTGGAAAGCTTATTTGTTCCTTTTCAGATGTCATTAACATATTTTACGAAAAATATCCTCGAAATCATTAAAGAAGAATTACCTAATCAGACGAAAATATGTCTTATCTAATAAGACCATTTAAATTTTTTAATTGTATAAATGGGCGGCATTTTATTCAGAATTAATAGTTTTTTACATGGACAAAAAATTAGTTTAATTTTTTCCCATTAAATACTACAATTATAGAAAAGTACCTTGCGAAAATAATCGGCAGTAGGACGAAAACGTATTGACCACCGATTAGTTTTTTGCTAATAACTCTTGCATCCTTCGTCCGACTTAGAGCTCGATGGAAAGCTTATCTGTTCCTCTTTCAGATGGCATTAACATATTTTACGAAAAGTCATAAGAAATAAAATTTTTTTGATCAAAACTAAAATATCCTCCAAATCATTGAAGAAGAAGAAAGTATGCTTTATCTAATAAGAGACATAAGAGTCATAAAAAATAAAACTTTTTTGATCAAATCTAAAATATCCTCGAAATCATTGAAGAAGAAGTACCTTATTAGACGAAAATATGCTTTATCTATTAAGAGACATTTCAATTTTTTTCAATTGCATAAATGGGCGGCATTTTATTCAGAATTATTTTACATGGACAAAAAATTCGTTTAATTTTTTCCCATTAAATACTAGAATTATAGAAATGTACCTTGCGAAAAGAATCGGCAGTAGGACGGAAACGTGTTGACCACCGATTAGTTTTTGCTAATTACTCTTGCATCCTTCGACCGACTTGTTCGACTAAGAGCTCGATGGAAAGCTTATCAATTCCTCTTTCAGATAGCATTAACATATTTTACGAAAAGTCATAAGAAATAAAACTTTTTTGATCAAAACTAAAATATCCTCGAAATCATTGAAGAAGAAGAACCTTATCAGACGAAAATATGCCGTATCTAATAAAAGACATTTAAATTTTTTTAATTGCATAAATGGGTAGCATTTTATTCAGAATTAATAGTTTTTTACATGGACAAAAAACTCGCTTAATTTTTTCCCATTAAATACTAGAATTATAGAATAGTACTTTGCGAAAAGAATCGGCAGTAGGACGGAAACGTGTTGACCACCGATTGGTTTTTTGCTAATAACTCTTGCATCCTTCGTCCGACTTAGAGCTCGATGGAAAGCTTATCAATTCCTCTTTCAGATAGCATTAACATATTTTACGAAAAGTCATAAGAAATAAAACTTTTTTGATCAAAACTAAAATATCCTCGAAATCATTGAAGAAGAAGAACCTTATCAGACGAAAATATGCCGTATCTAATAAAAGACATTTAAATTTTTTTAATTGCATAAATGGGTGGCATTTTATTCAGAATTAATAGTTTTTTACATGGACAAAAAACTCGCTTAATTTTTTCCCATTAAATACTAGAATTATAGAATAGTACTTTGCGAAAAGAATCGGCAGTAGGACGGAAACGTGTTGACCACCGATTGGTTTTTTGCTAATAACTCTTGCATCCTTCGTCCGACTTAGAGCTCGATGGAAAGCTTATCTGTTCCTCTTTCAGATTGCATTAACATATTTTACCAAAAGTCGTAAGAAATAAAATTTTTTTGATCAAAACTAAAATATCCTTGAAATCATTGAAGACGAAGTACCTTATCAGACGAAAATATACCTTATCTAATAAGAGACATTTAAATTTTTTTTAATTGCATAAATGGGCGGCATTTTATTCAGAATTAATAGTGTTTTACATGGACAAAAAATTCGTTTAATTTTTTCCCATTAAATACTAGAATTATAGAAATGTACTTTGCGAAAAGAATCGGCAGTATAACGGAAACGTGTAGACCACTAATTAGTTTTTTGCTTATTACTCTTGCATCCTTCAACCGACTTCTTCGACTAAGAGCTTGATGGAAAGCTTATCAATTCCTCTTTCAGATGGCATTAACATATTTTACGAAAAGTCATATAGAAATTTTTTTAATTGCATAAATGGGTGGCATTTTATTCAGAATTAATAGTTTTTTACATGGACAAAAAACTCGTTTAATTTTTTCCCATTAAATACTAGAATTATAGAATAGTATTTTGCGAAAAGAATCGGCAGTAGGACGGAAACGTGTTGACCACTAATTAGTTTTTTGCTTATTACTCTTGCATCCTTCAACCGACTTCTTCGACTAAGAGCTTGATGGAAAGCTTATCAATTCCTCTTTCAGATGGCATTAACATATTTTACGAAAAGTCATATAGAAATTTTTTTAATTGCATAAATGGGTGGCATTTTATTCAGAATTAATAGTTTTTTACATGGACAAAAAACTCGTTTAATTTTTTCCCATTAAATACTAGAATTATAGAATAGTATTTTGCGAAAAGAATCGGCAGTAGGACGGAAACGTGTTGACCACCGATTAGTTTTTTGCTAATATCTCTTGCATCCTTCGTCCGACTTAGAGCTCGATGGAAAGCTTATCTGTTCCTCTTTCAGATTGCATTAACATATTTTACGAAAAGTCGTAAGAAATAAAATTTTTTTGATCAAAACTAAAATATCCTTGAAATCATTGAAGACGAAGTACCTAATCAGACGAAAATATACCTTATCTAATAAGAGACATTTAGATTTTTTTTAATTGCATAAATGGGCGGCATTTTATTCAGAATTAATAGTTTTTTATATGGACAAAAAATTCGTTTAATTTTTTCCCATTAAATACTAGAATTATAGAAAAGTACCTTGCGAAAATAATCGGCAGTAGGACGAAAACGTATTGACCACCGATTAGTTTTTTGCTAATAACTCTTGCATCCTTCGACAGACTTCTTCGACTTAGAGCTCGATGGAAAGCTTATCTGTTCCTCTTTCAGAAGGCATTAACACATTTTACGAAAAGTCGTAAGAAATAACATTTTTTTTTATCAAAACTAAAATATCCTCGAAATCATTGAAGAAGAAGTACCTTACAAGACGAAAATGTGCCTTATCAAATAAGAGACATTTAAATTTTTCTAATTGCATAAATGGGTGGCATTTTATTCAGAATTAATAGTTTTTTACATGGACAAAAAACTCGTTTAATTTTTTCCCATTAGATACTAGAATTATAGAATAGTACTTTGCGAAAAGAATCGGCAGTAGGACGGAAACGTGTTGACCACCGATTAGTTTTTTGCTAATAACTCTTGCATCCTTCGTCCGATTTAGAGCTCGATGGAAAGCTTATCTGTTCCTCTTTCAGATGGCATTAACATATTTTACGAAAAGTCATAAGAAATAAAACTTTTTTGATCAAAACTAAAATATCCTCGAAATCATTGAAGATGAAGTACCTTATCAGACGAAAATATGCCTTATCTATTGAGAGACATTTACATTTTTTTAATTGCATAAATGGGCGGCATTTTATTCAGAATTAATAGTTTTTTATATGGACAAAAAATTCGTTTAATTTTTTCCCATTAAATACTAGAATTATAGAAAAGTACCTTGCGAAAATAATCGGCAGTAGGACGAAAACGTATTGACCACCGATTAGTTTTTTGCTAATAACTCTTGCATCCTTCGACAGACTTCTTCGACTAAGAGCCCGATGGATTGCTTATCTGTTCCTCTTTCAGATGGCATTAACATATTTTACGAAAAGTCATAAGAAATAAAATTTTTTTGATCAAAACTAAAATATCCTCCAAATCATTGAAGAAGAAGAAAGTATGCTTTATCTAATAAGAGACATAAGAGTCATAAGAGTCATAAAAAATAAAACTTTTTTGATAAAATCTAAAATATCCTCGAAATCATTGAAGAAGAAGTACCTTATTAGACGAAAATATGCCTTATCTATTGAGAGACACTTAATTTTTTTTTAATTGCATAAATGGGCGGCATTTTATTCAGAATTATTTTACATGGACAAAAAATTCGTTTAATTTTTCCCCATTAAATACTAGAATTATAGAAATGTACCTTGCGAAAAGAATCGGCAGTAGGACGGAATCGTGTTGACCACCGATTAGTTTTTGCTAATTACTCTTGCATCTTTCGACCGACTAAGAGATCGGTGGAAAGCTTATTTGTTCCTTTTTCAGATGTCATTAACATATTTTACGAAAAATATCCTCGAAATCATTAAAGAAGAATTACCTAATCAGACGAAAATATGTCTTATCTAAGAAGACCATTTAAATTTTTTAATTGTATAAATGGGCGGCATTTTATTCAGAATTAATAGTTTTTTACATGGACAAAAAATTAGTTTAATTTTTTCCCATTAAATACTACAATTATAGAAAAGTACCTTGCGAAAATAATTGGCAGTAGGACGAAAACGTATTGACCACCGATTAGTTTTTTGCTAATAACTCTTGCATCCTTCGTCCGACTTAGAGCTCGATGGAAAGCTTATCTGTTCCTCTTTCAGATGGCATTAACATATTTTACGAAAAAACATAAGAAATAAAACTTTTTTGATCAAAACTAAAATATCCTCGAAATCATTGAAGAAGAAGTACCTTATCAGACGAAAATATGCCTTATCTATTGAGAGACATTTACATTTTTTTAATTGCATAAATGGGCGGCATTTTATTCAGAATTAATAGTTTTTTACAAGGACAAAAAATTCGTTTAATTTTTTCCCATTATATATTAGAATTATAGAAATGTACATTGCGGAAAGAATTGGCAGTAGGACGGAATCGTGTTGACCACCGATTAGTTTTTTGCTAATAACTCTTGTATCCTTCGACAGACTTCTTCGACTAAGAGCCCGATGGAAAGCTTATCTGTTCCTCTTTCATATGGCATTAACATATTTTACGAAAAGTCGTAAGAAATACAATTTTTTTGATCAAAACTAAAATATCCTCCGAATCATTGAAGAAGAAGAAAGTATGCTTTATCTAATAAGAGACATAAGAGTCATAAAAAATAAAACTTTTTTGATCAAATCTAACATATCCTCGAAATCATTGAAGAAGAAGTACCTTATTAGACGAAAATATGCTTTATCTATTAAGAGACATTTCAATTTTTTTTAATTGCATAAATGGGCGGCATTTTATTCAGAATTATTTTACATGGACAAAAAATTCGTTTAATTTTTTCCCATTAAATACTAGAATTATAGAAATGTACCTTGCGAAAAGAATCGACAGTAGGACGGAAACGTGTTGACCACCGATTAGTTTTTGCTAATTACTCTTGCATCCTTCGACCGACTTCTTCGACTAAGAGCTCGATGGAAAGCTTATCAATTCCTCTTTCAGATAGCATTAACATATTTTACGAAAAGTCATAAGAAATAAAACTTTTTTGATCAAAACTAAAATATCCTCGAAATCATTGAAGACGAAGTACCTTATCAGACGAAAATATGCCGTATCTAATAAAAGACATTTACATTTTTTTTAATTGCATAAATGGGTGGCATTTTATTCAGAATTAATAGTTTTTTACATGGACAAAAAACTCGCTTAATTTTTTCCCATTAAATACTAGAATTATAGAATAGTACTTTGCGAAAAGAATCGGTAGTAGGACGGAAACGTGTTGACCACCGATTGGTTTTTTGCTAATAACTCTTGCATCCTTCGTCCGACTTAGAGCTCGATGGAAAGCTTATCTGTTCCTCTTTCAGATTGCATTAACATATTTTACGAAAAGTCGTAAGAAATAAAATTTTTTTGATCAAAACTAAAATATCCTTGAAATCATTGAAGACGAAGTACCTTATCAGACGAAAATATACCTTATCTAATAAGAGACATTTAAATTTTTTTAATTGCATGAATGGGCGGCATTTTATTCAGAATTAATAGTTTTTTACATGGACAAAAAATTCGTTTAATTTTTTCCCATTAAATACTAGAATTATAGAAAAGTACTTTGCGAAACGAATCGGCAGTATAACGGAAACGTGTAGACCACTAATTAGTTTTTTGCTTATTACTCTTGCATCCTTCAACCGACTTCTTCGACTAAGAGCTTGATGGAAAGCTTATCAATTCCTCTTTCAGATGGCGTTAACATATTTTACGAAAAGTCATATAGAAATTTTTTTAATTGCATAAATGGGTGGCATTTTATTCAGAATTAATAGTTTTTTACATGGACAAAAAACTCGTTTAATTTTTTCCCATTAAATACTAGAATTATAGAGTAGTATTTTGCGAAAAGAATCGGCAGTAGGACGGAAACGTGTTGACCACCGATTAGTTTTTTGCTAATAACTCTTGCATCCTTCGTCCGACTTAGAGCTCGATGGAAAGCTTATCTGTTCCTCTTTCAGATTGCATTAACATATTTTACGAAAAGTCGTAAGAAATAAAATTTATTTGATCAAAACTAAAATATCCTCGAAATCATTGAAGATGAAGTACCTTATCAGACGAAAATATGCCTTATCTATTGAGGGACATTTACATTTTTTTAATTGCATAAATGGGCGGCATTTTATTCAGAATTAATAGTTTTTTATATGGACAAAAAATTCGTTTAATTTTTTCCCATTAAATACTAGAATTATAGAAAAGTACCTTGCGAAAATAATCGGCAGTAGGACGAAAACGTATTGACCACCGATTAGTTTTTTGCTAATAACTCTTGCATCCAGCGGCATTTTATTCAGAATTAATAGTTTTTTATATGGACAAAAAATTCGTTTAATTTTTTCCCATTAAATACTAGAATTATAGAAAAGTACCTTGCGAAAATAATCGGCAGTAGGACGAAAACGTATTGACCACCGATTAGTTTTTTGCTAATAACTCTTGCATCCAGCGGCATTTTATTCAGAATTAATAGTTTTTTACATGGACAAAAAACTCGTTTAATTTTTTCCCATTAAATACTAGAATTATAGAATAGTATTTTGCGAAAAGAATCGGCAGTAGGACGGAAACGTATTGACCACCGATTAGTTTTTTGCTAATAACTCTTGCATCCTTCGTCCGACTTAGAGCTCGATGGAAAGCTTATCTGTTCCTCTTTCAGATGGCATTAACATATTTTACGAAAAAACATAAGAAATAAAACTTTTTTGATCAAAACTAAAATATCCTCGAAATCATTGAAGAAGAAGTACCTTATCAGACGAAAATATGCCTTATCTATTGAGAGACATTTACATTTTTTTAATTGCATAAATGGGCGGCATTTTATTCAGAATTAATAGTTTTTTACAAGGACAAAAAATTCGTTTAATTTTTTCCCATTATATATTAGAATTATAGAAATGTACATTGCGGAAAGAATTGGCAGTACGACGGAATCGTGTTGACCACCGATTAGTTTTTTGCTAATAACTCTTGTATCCTTCGACAGACTTCTTCGACTAAGAGCCCGATGGAAAGCTTATCTGTTCTTCTTTCATATGGCATTAACATATTTTACGAAAAGTCGTAAGAAATACAATTTTTTTGATCAAAACTAAAATATACTCCAAATCATTGAAGAAGAAGAAAATATGCTTGTTTAATTTTTTCCCATTAAATACTAGAATTATAGAAATGTACCTTGCGAAAAGAATCGGCAGAAGGACGGAATCGTGTTGACCACCGATTAGTTTTTGCTAATTACTCTTGCATCCTTCGACCGACTTCTTCGACTAAGAGCTCGATGGAAAGCTTATTTGTTCCTTTTTCAGTTGTCATTAACATATTTTACGAAAAATATCCTCGAAATCATTGAAGAAGAATTACCTAATCAGACGAAAATATGTCTTATCTAATAAGACCATTTAAATTTTTTAATTGTATAAATGGGCGGCATTTTATTCAGAATTAATAGTTTTTTACATAGACAAAAAATTAGTTTAATTTTTTCCAATTAAATACTACAATTATAGAAAAGTACCTTGCGAAAATAATCGACAGTAGGACGAAAACGTATTGACCACCGATTAGTTTTTTGCTAATAACTCTTGCATCCTTTGACCGACTTCTTCGACTAAGAGCTCGATGGAAAGCTTATCAATTCCTCTTTCAGATAGCATTAACATATTTTACGAAAAGAAATAAAACTTTTTTGATCAAAACTAAAATATCCTCGAAATCATTGAAGAAGAAGAACCTTATCAGACGAAAATATGCCGTATCTAATAAGAGACATTTAAATTTTTTTAATTGCATAAATGGGTGGCATTTTATTCAGAATTAATAGTTTTTTACATGGACAAAAAACTCGTTTAATTTTTTCCCATTAAATACAAGAATTATAGAATAGTACTTTGCGAAAAGAATCGGCAGTAGGACGGAAACGTGTTGATCACCGATTAGTTTTTTGCTAAAAACTCTTGCATCCTTCATCCGACTTAGAGCTCGATGGAAAGCTTATCTGTTCCTCTTTCAGATTGCATTAAGATATTTTACGAAAAGTCGAAAGAAATAAAATTTTTTTGATCAAAACTAAAATATCCTTGAAATCATTGAAGACGAAGTACCTTATCAGACGAAAATACACCTTATCAAATAAGAGACATTTAAATTTTTTTAATTGCATAAATGGGCCGCATTTTATTCAGAATAATAGTTTTTTACATGGACAAAAAATTTATTTAATTTTTTTCCATTATATATTAGAATTATAGAAAAGTACATTGCGGAAAGAATTGGCAGTAGGACGGAATCGTATTGACCACCCATTAGTTTTTTGCTAATAACTCTTGCATCCTTCGACAGACTTCTTCGACTCAGAGCCCGATTGAAAGCTTATCTGTTCCTCTTTCAGATGGCATTAACATATTTTACGAAAAGTCGTAAGAAATAAAATTTTTTTGATCAAAACTAAAATATCCTCCAAATCATTGAAGAAGAAGAAAATGTGCTTTATCTAATAAGAGACATTTAAATTGTTTTGAATTGCATAAATGGGCGGCATTTTATTCAGAATTATTTTACATGGACAAAAAACTCGTTTAATTTTTTCCCATTAAATACTAGAATTATAGAAATGTACCTTGCGAAAAAAATCGGCAGTAGGACGGAAACGTGTTGACAACCGATTAGTTTTTGCTAATTACTCTTGCATCCTTCGACCGACTTCTTCGACTAAGAGCTCGATGGAAAGCTTATCTGTTCCTCTTTCAGATTGCATTAACATATTTTACGAAAAGTAGAAAGAAATAAAATTTTTTTGATCAAAACTAAAATATCCTTGAAATCATTGAAGACGAAGTACCTTATCAGACGAAAATATACCTTATCTAATAAGAGACATTTAAATTTTTTTAATTGCATAAATGGGCGGCATTTTATTCAGAATTAATAGTTTTTTACATGGACAAAAAATTCGTTTAATTTTTTCCCATTATATATTAGAATTATAGAAAAGTACATTGCGGAAATAATTGGCAGTAGGACGGAATCGTGTTGACCACCGATTAGTTTTTTGCTAATAACTCTTGCATCCTTCGACAGACTTCTTCGACTAAGAGCCCGATGGAAAGCTTATCTGTTCCTCTTTCAGATGGCATTAACATATTTTACGAAAAGTCGTAAAAAATAAAATTTATTTGATCAAAACTAAAATATCCTCCAAATCATTGAAGAAAAAGAAAATATGCTTTATCTAATAAGAGACATTTAAATTTTTTTTCAATTGCATAAATGGGCGGCATTTTATTCAGAATTATTTTACATGGACAAAAAATTCGTTTAATTTTTTCCCATTAAATACTAGAATTATAGAAATGTACCTTGCGAAAAGAATCGGCAGAAGGACGGAATCGTGTTGACCAACGATTAGTTTTTGCTAATTACTCTTGCATCCTTCGACCGACTTCTTCGACTAAGAGCTCGATGGAAAGCTTATTTGTTCCTTTTTTAGTTGTCATTAACATATTTTACGAAAAATATCCTCGAAATCATTGAAGAAGAAGTACCTAATCAGACGAAAATATGCCTTATCTAATAAGACCATTTAAATTTTTTAATTGTATAAATGGGCGGCATTTTATTCAGAATTAATAGTTTTTTACATAGACAAAAAATTAGTTTAATTTTTTCCCATTAAATACTACAATTATAGAAAAGTACCTTGCGAAAATAATCGACAGTAGGACGAAAACGTATTGAACACCGATTAGTTTTTTGCTAATAACTCTTGCATCCTTTGACCGACTTCTTCGACTAAGAGCTCGATGGAAAGCTTATCAATTCCTCTTTCAGATAGCATTAACATATTTTACGAAAAGTCATAAGAAATAAAACTTTTTTGATCAAAACTAAAATATCCTCGAAATCATTGAAGAAGAAGAACCTTATCAGACGAAAATATGTCGTATCTAATAAGAGACATTTAAATTTTTTTAATTGCATAAATGGGTGGCATTTTATTCAGAATTAATAGTTTTTTACATGGACAAAAAACTCGTTTAATTTTTTCCCATTAAATACAAGAATTATAGAATAGTACTTTGCGAAAAGAATCGGCAGTAGGACGTTAACGTGTTGATCACCGATTAGTTTTTTGTTAAAAACTCTTGCATCCTTCATCCGACTTAGAGCTCGATGGAAAGCTTATCTGTTCCTCTTTCAGATTGCATTAAGATATTTTACGAAAAGTCGAAAGAAATAAAATTTTTTTGATCAAAACTAAAATATCCTTGAAATCATTGAAGACGAAGTACCTTATCAGACGAAAATATACCTTATCAGATAAGAGACATTTAAATTTTTTTAATTGCATAAATGGGCCGCATTTTATTCAGAATAATAGTTTTTTACATGGACAAAAAATTTATTTAATTTTCTTCCATTATATATTAGAATTTTAGAAAAGTACATTGCGGAAAGAATTGGCAGTAGGACGGAATCGTATTGACCACCCATTAGTTTTTTGCTAATAACTCTTGCATCCTTCGACCGACTTCTTCGACTCAGAGCCCGATTGAAAGCTTATCTGTTCCTCTTTCAGATGGCATTAACATATTTTACGAAAAGTCGTAAGAAATAAAATTTTTTTGATCAAAACTAAAATATCCTCCAAATCATTGAAGAAGAGGAAAATGTGCTTTATCTAATAAGAGACATTTAAATTTTTTTGAATTGCATAAATGGGCGGCATTTTATTAAGAATTATTTTACATGGACAAAAAACTCGTTTAATTTTTTCCCATTAAATACTAGAATTATAGAAATGTACCTTGCGAAAAGAATCGGCAGTAGGACGGAAACGTGTTGACCACCGATTAGTTTTTGCTAATTACTCTTGCATCCTTCGACCGACTTCTTCGACTAAGAGCTCGATGGAAAGCTTATCTGTTCCTCTTTCAGATTGCATTAACATATTTTACGAAAAGTAGAAAGAAATAAAATTTTTTTGATCAAAACTAAAATATCCTTGAAATCATTGAAGACGAAGTACCTTATCAGACGAAAATATACCTTATCTAATAAGAGACATTTAAATTTTTTTAATTGCATAAATGGGCGGCATTTTATTCAGAATTTAATAGTTTTTTACATGGACAAAAAATTCGTTTAATTTTTTCCCATTATATATTACAATTATAGAAAAGTACATTGCGGAAAGAATTGGCAGTAGGACGGAATCGTGTTGACCACCGATTAGTTTTTTGCTAATAACTCTTGCATCCTTCGACAGACTTCTTCGACTAAGAGCCCGATGGAAAGCTTATCTGTTCCTCTTTCAGATGGCATTAACATATTTTACGAAAAGTCGTAAGAAATAAAATTTATTTGATCAAAACTAAAATATCCTCCAAATCATTGAAGAAAAAGAAAATATGCTTTATCTATTAAGAGACATTTCAATTTTTTTTTAATTGCATAAATGGGCGGCATTTTATTAAGAATTATTTTACATGGACAAAAAATTCGTTTAATTTTTTCCCATTAAATACTAGAATTATAGAAATGTACCTTGCGAAAAGAATCGGCAGTAGGACGGAAACGTGTTGACCACCGATTAGTTTTTGCTAATTACTCTTGCATCCTTCGACCGACTTCTTCGACTAAGAGCTCGATGGAAAGCTTATCAATTCCTCTTTCAGATAGCATTAACATATTTTACGAAAAGTCATAAGAAATAAAACTTTTTTGATCAAAACTAAAATATCCTCGAAATCATTGAAGAAGAAGAACCTTATCAGACGAAAATATGCCGTATCTAATAAAAGACATTTAAATTTTTTTAATTGCATAAATGGGTGGCATTTTATTCAGAATTAATAGTTTTTTACATGGACAAAAAACTCGCTTAATTTTTTCCCATTAAATACTAGAATTATAGAATAGTACTTTGCGAAAAGAATCGGCAGTAGGACGGAAACGTGTTGACCACCGATTAGTTTTTTGCTAATAACTCTTGCATCCTTCGTCCGACTTAGAGCTCGATGGAAAGCTTATCTGTTCTTCTTTCAGATTGCATTTACATATTTTACGAAAAGTCGTAAGAAATAAAATTTTTTTGATCAAAACTAAAATATCCTCGAAATCATTGAAGAAGAAGAACCTTATCAGACGAAAATATAATTTATCTAATAAGAGACATTTAAATTTTTTTAATTGCATAAATGGGCGGTATTTTATTCAGAATTAATAGTTTTTTACATGGACAAAAAATTCGTTTAATTTTTTCCCATTAAATACTAGAATTATAGAAAAGTACTTTGCGAAACGAATCGGCAGTATAACGGAAACGTGTAGACCACTAATTAGTTTTTTGCTTATTACTCTTGCATCCTTCAACCGACTTCTTCGACTAAGAGCTTGATGGAAAGCTTATCAATTCCTCTTTCAGATGGCATTAACATATTTTACGAAAAGTCATAAGAAATAAAACTTTTTTGATCAAAACTAATATATCCTTGAAATCATTGAAGACGAAGTACCTTATCAGACGAAAATATACCTTATCTAATAAGAGACATTTAAATTTTTTTAATTGCATAAATGGGTGGCATTTTATTCAGAATTAATAGTTTTTTACATGGACAAAAAACTCGTTTAATTTTTTCCCATTAAATACTAGAATTATAGAATAGTATTTTGCGAAAAGAATCGGCAGTAGGACGGAAACGTGTTGACCACCGATTAGTTTTTTGCTAATAACTCTTGCATCCTTTGACCGACTTCTTCGACTAAAAGCTCGATGGAAAGCTTATCTGTTCCTCTTTCAGATGGCATTAACATATTTTACGAAAAGTCGTAAGTAATAAAATTTTTTTGAACAAAACTAAAATATCCTCGAAATCATTGAAGAAGAAGTACCTAATCAGATGAAAATATGCCTTATCTAATAAAAGAAATTCAAATTTTTTTAATTGCGTAAATGGGCGGCATTTTATTCAGAATTAATAGTTTTTTACATGGACAAAAAATTAGTTTAATTTTTTCCCATTAAATACAACAATTATAGAAAAGTACCTTGCGAAAATAATCGGCAGTAGGACGAAAACGTATTGACCACCGATTAGTTTTTTGCTAATAACTCTTGCATCCTTTGACCGACTTCTTCGACTAAAAGCTCGACGGAAAGCTTATCTGTTCCTCTTTCAGATGGCATTAACATATTCTACGAAAAAATGTAAGAAATAAACTTTTTTCATCAAAACTAAAATATCCTTGAAATCATTGAAGACGAGGTACCTTATCAAACGAAAATATACCTTATATAATAAGAGACATAAAAAAATTTTTTTAATTGCATAAATGGGCAGCATTTTATTCAGAATTAATAGTTTTTTAACATATTTTACGAAAAGTCATAAGAAATAAAATTTTCTTGATCAAAACTAAAATATCCTCCAAATCATTGAAGAAGAAGAAAATATGCTTTATCTAATAAGAGACATTTAAATTTTTTTTAATTGCATAAATGGGCGGCATTTTATTCAGAATTAATAGTGTTTGACATGGACAAAAAATTCGTTTAATTTTTTCCCATTAAATACTAGAATTATAGAATAGTATTTTGCGAAAAGAATCGGCAGTAGGACGGAAACGTGTTGACCACCGATTATTTTTTTGCTAATAACTCTTGCATCCTTCGTCCGACTTAGAGCTCGATGGAAAGCTTATCTGTTCCTCTTTCAGATTGCATTAACATATTTTACGAAAAGTCGTAAGAAATAAAATTTTTTTGATCAAAACTAAAATATCCTTGAAATCATTGAAGACGAAGTACCTTATCAGACGAAAATATACCTTATCTAATAAGAGACACAAAAAAATTTTTTTAATTGCATAAATGAGCGGTATTTTATTCAGAAATGATAGTTGTTCAACATATTTTACGAAAAGTCGTAAGTAATAAAATTTTTTTGAACAAAACTAAAATATCCCCGAAATCATTGAAGAAGAAGTACCTAATCAGACGAAAATATGCCTTATCTAATAAGAGAAATTTAAATTTTTTTAATTGCATAAATGGGCGGCATTTTATTCAGAATTAATAGTTTTTTACATGGACAAAAAATTCGTTTAATTTTTTCCCATTAAATACCACAATTATAGAAAAGTACCTTGCGAAAATAATCGGCAGTAGGACGAAAACGTATTGACCACCGATTAGTTTTTTGCTAATAACTCTTGCATCATTTGACCGACTTCTTCGACTAAAAGCTCGATGGAAAGCTTATCTGTTCCTCTTTCAGAAGGCATTAACACATTTTACGAAAAGTCGTAAGAAATAACATTTTTTTTTATCAAAAGTAAAATATCCTCGAAATCATTGAAGAAGAAGTACCTTATAAGACGAAAATGTGCCTTATCAAATAAGAGACATTTAAATTTTTCTAATTGCATAAATGGGTGGCATTTTATTCAGAATTAATAGTTTTTTACATGGACAAAAAATTAGTTTAATTTTTTCCCATTAAATACTAGAATTACAGAAAAGTACATTGCGAAAAGAATCGGCAGTAGGACGAAAACGTATTGACCACCGATTAGTTTTTTGCTAATAACTCTTGCATCCTTCGTCCGATTTAGAGCTCGATGGAAAGCTTATCTGTTCCTCTTTCAGATGGCATTAACATATTTTACGAAAAGTCATAAGAAATAAAACTTTTTTGATCAAAACTAAAATATCCTCGAAATCATTGAAGATGAAGTACCTTATCAGACGAAAATATGCCTTATCTATTGAGAGACATTTACATTTTTTTAATTGCACAAATGGGCGGCATTTTATTCAGAATTAATAGTTTTTTATATGGACAAAAAATTAGTTGAATTTTTTCCCATTAAATACTAGAATTATAGAAAAGTACCTTGCGAAAATAATCGGCAGTAGGACGAAAACGTATTGACCACCGATTAGTTTTTTGCTAATAACTCTTGCATCCTTCGACAGACTTCTTCGACTAAGAGCCCGATGGAAAGCTTATCTGTTCCTCTTTCAGATGGCATTAACATATTTTACGAAAAGTCGTAAGTAATAAAATTTTTTTGATCAAAACTAAAATATCATCCAAATCATTGAAGAAGAAGAAAATATTCTTTATTTAATAAGAGACATAAGAGTCATAAGAAATAAAACTTTTTTGATCAAATCTAAAATATCCTCGAAATCATTGAAGAAGAAGTACCTTATTAGACAAAAATATGCCTTATCTATTGAGAGACATTTAATTTTTTTTTAATTGCATAAATGGGCGGCATTTTATTCAGAATTATTTTACATGGACAAAAAATTCGTTAAATTTTTCCCCATTAAATACTAGAATTATAGAAATGTACCTTGCGAAAAAAATCGGCAGTAGGACGGAATCGTGTTGACCACCGATTAGTTTTTGCTAATTACTCTTGCATCCTTCGACCGACTAAGAGATCGATGGAAAGCTTATTTGTTCCTTTTTCAGATGTCATTAACATATTTTACGAAAAATATCCTCGAAATCATTAAAGAAGAATTACCTAATCAGACGAAAATATGTCTTATCTAATAAGACCATTTAAATTTTTTAATTGTATAAATGGGCGGCATTTTATTCAGAATTAATAGGTTTTTACATGGACAAAAAATTAGTTTAATTTTTTCCCATTAAATACTAGAATTACAGAAAAGTACATTGCGAAAAGAATCGGCAGTAGGACGAAAACGTATTGACCACCGATTAGTTTTTTGCTAATAACTCTTGCATCCTTCGTCCGATTTAGAGCTCGATGGAAAGCTTATCTGTTCCTCTTTCAGATGGCATTAACATATTTTACGAAAAGTCATAAGAAATAAAACTTTTTTGATCAAAACTAAAATATCCTCGAAATCATTGAAGATGGAGTACCTTATCAGACGAAAATATGCCTTATCTATTGAGAGACATTTACATTTTTTTAATTGCACAAATGGGCGGCATTTTATTCAGAATTAATAGTTTTTTATATGGACAAAAAATTAGTTGAATTTTTTCCCATTAAATACTAGAATTATAGAAAAGTACCTTGCGAAAATAATCGGCAGTAGGACGAAAACGTATTGACCACCGATTAGTTTTTTGCTAATAACTCTTGCATCCTTCGACAGACTTCTTCGACTAAGAGCCCGATGGAATGCTTATCTGTTCCTCTTTCAGATGGCATTAACATATTTTACGAAAAGTCGTAAGTAATAAAATTTTTTTGATCAAAACTAAAATATCCTCCAAATCATTGAAGAAGAAGAAAATATTCTTTATTTAATAAGAGACATAAGAGTCATAAGAAATAAAACTTTTTTGATCAAATCTAAAATATCCTCGAAATCATTGAAGAAGAAGTACCTTATTAGACAAAAATATGCCTTATCTATTGAGAGACATTTAATTTTTTTTTAATTGCATAAATGGGCGGCATTTTATTCAGAATTATTTTACATGGACAAAAAATTCGTTAAATTTTTCCCCATTAAATACTAGAATTATAGAAATGTACCTTGCGAAAATAATCGGCAGTAGGACGAAAACGTATTGACCACCGATTAGTTTTTTGCTAATAACTCTTGCATCCTTCGTCCGACTTAGAGCTCGATGGAAAGCTTATCTGTTCCTCTTTCAGATGGCATTAACATATTTTACGAAAAGTCATAAGAAATAAAACTTTTTTGATCAAAACTAAAATATCCTCGAAATCATTGAAGAAGAAGTACCTTATCAGACGAAAATATGCCTTATCTATTGAGAGATATTTAAATTTTTTTAATTGCATAAATGGGCGGCATTTTATTCAGAATTAATAGTTTTTTACATGGACAAAAAATTAGTTTAATTTTTTCCCATTAAATACTACAATTATAGAAAAGTACCTTGCGAAAATAATCGACAGTAGGACGAAAACGTATTGACCACCGATTAGTTTTTTGCTAATAACTCTTGCATCCTTTGACCGACTTCTTCGACTAAGAGCTCGATGGAAAGCTTATCAATTCCTCTTTCAGATAGCATTAACATATTTTACGAAAAGTCATAAGAAATAAAACTTTTTTGATCAAAACTAAAATATCCTCGAAATCATTGAAGAAGAAGAAAATATGCTTTATCTAATAAGAGACATTTCAATTTTTTTTAATTGCATAAATGGGCGGCATTTTATTCAGAATTAATAGTTTTTACGAAAAGTCGTAAGAAATAAAATTTTTTTGATCAAAACTAAAATATCCTTGAAATCATTGAAGACGGAGTACCTTATCAGACGAAAATATACCTTATCTAATAAGAGACATTTAAATTTTTTTAATTGCATAAATGGGCGGCATTTTATTCAGAATTAATAGTTTTTTACATGGACAAAAAATTCGTTTAATTTTTTCCCATTAAATACTAGAATTATAGAAAAGTACTTTGCGAAACGAATCGGCAGTATAACGGAAACGTGTAGACCACTAATTAGTTTTTTGCTTATTACTCTTGCATCCTTCAACCGACTTCTTCGACTAAGAGCTCGATGGAAAGCTTATCAATTCCTCTTCCAGATGGCATTAACATATTTTACGAAAAGTCATAAGAAATAAAACTTTTTTGATCAAATCTAATATATCCTTGAAATCATTGAAGACGAAGTACCTTATCAGACGAAAATATACCTTATCTAATAAGAGACATTTAAATTTTTTTAATTGCATAAATGGGTGGCATTTTATTCAGAATTAATAGTTTTTTACATGGACAAAAAACTCGTTTAATTTTTTCCCATTAAATACTAGAATTATAGAATAGTATTTTGCGAAAAGAATCGGCAGTAGGATGGAAACGTGTTGACCACCGACTAGTTTTTTGCTAATAAATCTTGCATCCTTCGTCCGACTTAGAGCTCGATGGAAAGCTTATCTGTTCCTCTTTCAGATTGCATTAACATATTTTACGAAAAGTCGTAAGAAATAAAATTTTTTTGATCAAAACTAAAATATCTTTGAAATCATTGAAAACGAAGTGCCTTATCAGACGAAAATATACCTTATCTAATAAGAGACATTTAAATTTTTTTAATTGCATAAATGGGCAGCATTTTATTCAGAATTAATAGTTTTTTACATGGACAAAAAATTCGTTTAATTTTTTCCCATTAAATACAAGAATTATAGAAAAGTACTTTGCGAGAACAATCGGTAGTAGGACGGAAACGTGTTGACCACCGATCAGTTTTTTGCTAATAACTCTTGAATCCTTCGACTGACTTCTTCGACCGACTTCTTCGACTAAGAGCTCGATAGAAAGCTTGTCTGTTCCTCTTTCAGATGGCATTAACATATTTTACGAAAAGTCGTAAGAAATAAAATTTTTTTGATCAAAACTAAAATGTCCTTGAAATCATTGAAGACGAAGTACCTTATCAGACGAAAATATACCTTATCTAATAAGTGACCTTTAAATTTTTTTAATTGCATAAATGGGCGGTATTTTATTCAGAATTAATAGTTTTTCAACATATTTTACGAAAAGTCGTAAGTAATAAAATTTTTTTGAACAAAACTAAAATATCCTCGAAATCATTGAAGAAGAAGTACCTAATCAGACGAAAATATGCCTTACCTAATAAGAGAAATTTAAATTTTTTTAATTGCATAAATGGGCGGCATTTTATTCAGAATTAATAGTTTTTTATATGGACAAAAAATTAGTTAAATTTTTTCCCATTAAATACAACAATTATGGAAAAGTACCTTGCGAAAATAATCGGCAGTAGGACGAAAACGTATTGACCACCGATTAGTTTTTTGCTAATAACTCTTGCATCCTTTGACCGACTTCTTCGACTAAAAGCTCGATGGAAAGCTTATCTGTTCCTCTTTCAGATGGCATTAACATATTTTACGAAAAAATGTAAGAAATAAAATTTTTTTCATCAAAACTAAAATATCCTTGAAATCATTGAAGACGAGGTACCTTATCAAACGAAAATATACTTTATCTAATAAGAGACATAAAAAAATTTTTTTTATTGCATAAATGGGCGGCATTTTATTCAGAATTAATAGTTTTTTAACATATTTTACGAAAAGTCATAAGAAATAAAATTTTCTTGATCAAAACTAAAATATCCTTGAAATCATTGAAGAAGAAGAACCTTATCAGACGAAAATATGCCGTATCTAAAAAGAGACATTTAAATTTTTTTAATTGCATAAATGGGTGGCATTTTATTCAGAATTAATAGTTTTTTACATGGACAAAAAACTCGTTTAATTTTTTCCAATTATATATTAGAATTATAGAAAAGTACTTTGCGAAAAGAATTGGCAGTAGGACGGAATCGTGTTGACTACCAATTAGTTTTTTGCTAATAGCTCTTGCATCCTTCAACCGACTTCTTCGACTAAGAGCTCGATGGAAAGCTTATCTGTTCTTCTTTCAGATGGCATTAACATATTTTACTAAAAGTCATAAAAAATAAAATTTTTTTGATCAAAACTAAAATATCCTCGAAATCATTGAAGAAGAAGTACCTAATCAGACGAAAATATGCCTTATCTAATAAAACCATTTAAATTTTTTAATTGCATAAATGGGCGGCATTCTATTCAGAATTAATAGTTTTTTACATGGAAAACAAATTCGGTTAGTTTTTTCCCATTAAATACTACAATTATAGAAAAGTACCTTGCGAAATAATCGACAGTAGGACGAAAACGTATTGACCACCGATTTGTTTTTTGCATTTTATTCAGAATTAATAGTTTTTTATATGGACAAAAAATTCGTTTAATTTTTTCCCATTAAATACCAGAATTATAGAAAAGTACTTTGCGAAAATAACCGACAGTAGGACGAAAACGTATTGACCACCGATTATGTTTTTGCTAATAACTCTTGCATCCTTCGACCGACTTCTTCGACTTAGAGATCGATGGAAAGCTTTTCAATTCCTCTTTCAGATAGCATTAACATATTTTACGAAAAGTCATAAGAAATAAAATTTTTTTGAGTAAAACTAAAATATTCTCGAAATCATTGAAGAAGAATTACCTAATCAGACGAAAATATGTCTTATCTAATAAGACCATTTAAATTTTTTAATTGCATAAACGGGCGGCATTTTATTCAGAATTAATAGTTTTTTACATGGACAAAAAATTCATTTAATTTTTTCCCATTAAATACTACAATTATAGAAAAGTACCTTGCGAAAATAATCGACAGTAGGACGAAAACGTATTGACCACCGATTAGTTTTTTGCTAATAACTCTTGCATCCTTCGACCGACTTCTTCGACTAAGAGCTCGATGGAAAGCTTATCAATTCCTCTTTCAGATAGCATTAACATATTTTACGAAAAGTCATAAGAAATAAAACTTTTTTGATCAAAACTAAAATATCCTCGAAATCATTGAAGAAGAAGAACCTTATCAGATGAAAATATGCCGTATCTAAAAAGAGACATTTAAATTTTTTTATTTGCATAAATGGGTGGCATTTTATTGAGAATTAATAGTTTTTTACATGGACAAAAAATTCGTTTAATTTTTTCCCATTAAATACAAGAATTATAGAAAAGTACTTTGCGAGAACAATCGGTAGTAGGACGGAAACGTGTTGACCACCGATCAGTTTTTTGCTAATAACTCTTGAATCCTTCGACTGACTTCTTCGACCGACTTCTTCGACTAAGAGCTCGATAGAAAGCTTGTCTGTTCCTCTTTCAGATGGCATTAACATATTTTACGAAAAGTCGTAAGAAATAAAATTTTTTTGATCAAAACTAAAATATCCTTGAAATCATTGAAGACGAAGTACCTTATCAGACGAAAATATACCTTATCTAATAAGTGACCTTTAAATTTTTTTAATTGCATAAATGGGCGGTATTTTATTCAGAATTAATAGTTTTTCAACATATTTTACGAAAAGTCGTAAGTAATAAAATTTTTTTGAACAAAACTAAAATATCCTCGAAATCATTGAAGAAGAAGTACCTAATCAGACGAAAATATGCCTTACCTAATAAGAGAAATTTAAATTTTTTTAATTGCATAAATGGGCGGCATTTTATTCAGAATTAATAGTTTTTTATATGGACAAAAAATTAGTTAAATTTTTTCCCATTAAATACAACAATTATGGAAAAGTACCTTGCGAAAATAATCGGCAGTAGGACGAAAACGTATTGACCACCGATTAGTTTTTTGCTAATAACTCTTGCATCCTTTGACCGACTTCTTCGACTAAAAGCTCGATGGAAAGCTTATCTGTTCCTCTTTCAGATGGCATTAACATATTTTACGAAAAAATGTAAGAAATAAAATTTTTTTCATCAAAACTAAAATATCCTTGAAATCATTGAAGACGAGGTACCTTATCAAACGAAAATATACTTTATCTAATAAGAGACATAAAAAAATTTTTTTTATTGCATAAATGGGCGGCATTTTATTCAGAATTAATAGTTTTTTAACATATTTTACGAAAAGTCATAAGAAATAAAATTTTCTTGATCAAAACTAAAATATCCTTGAAATCATTGAAGAAGAAGAACCTTATCAGACGAAAATATGCCGTATCTAAAAAGAGACATTTAAATTTTTTTAATTGCATAAATGGGTGGCATTTTATTCAGAATTAATAGTTTTTTACATGGACAAAAAACTCGTTTAATTTTTTCCAATTATATATTAGAATTATAGAAAAGTACTTTGCGAAAAGAATTGGCAGTAGGACGGAATCGTGTTGACTACCAATTAGTTTTTTGCTAATAGCTCTTGCATCCTTCAACCGACTTCTTCGACTAAGAGCTCGATGGAAAGCTTATCTGTTCTTCTTTCAGATGGCATTAACATATTTTACTAAAAGTCATAAAAAATAAAATTTTTTTGATCAAAACTAAAATATCCTCGAAATCATTGAAGAAGAAGTACCTAATCAGACGAAAATATGCCTTATCTAATAAAACCATTTAAATTTTTTAATTGCATAAATGGGCGGCATTCTATTCAGAATTAATAGTTTTTTACATGGAAAACAAATTCGGTTAGTTTTTTCCCATTAAATACTACAATTATAGAAAAGTACCTTGCGAAATAATCGACAGTAGGACGAAAACGTATTGACCACCGATTTGTTTTTTGCATTTTATTCAGAATTAATAGTTTTTTATATGGACAAAAAATTCGTTTAATTTTTTCCCATTAAATACCAGAATTATAGAAAAGTACTTTGCGAAAATAACCGACAGTAGGACGAAAACGTATTGACCACCGATTATGTTTTTGCTAATAACTCTTGCATCCTTCGACCGACTTCTTCGACTTAGAGATCGATGGAAAGCTTTTCAATTCCTCTTTCAGATAGCATTAACATATTTTACGAAAAGTCATAAGAAATAAAATTTTTTTGAGTAAAACTAAAATATTCTCGAAATCATTGAAGAAGAATTACCTAATCAGACGAAAATATGTCTTATCTAATAAGACCATTTAAATTTTTTAATTGCATAAACGGGCGGCATTTTATTCAGAATTAATAGTTTTTTACATGGACAAAAGATTCATTTAATTTTTTCCCATTAAATACTACAATTATAGAAAAGTACCTTGCGAAAATAATCGACAGTAGGACGAAAACGTATTGACCACCGATTAGTTTTTTGCTAATAACTCTTGCATCCTTCGACCGACTTCTTCGACTAAGAGCTCGATGGAAAGCTTATCAATTCCTCTTTCAGATAGCATTAACATATTTTACGAAAAGTCATAAGAAATAAAACTTTTTTGATCAAAACTAAAATATCCTCGAAATCATTGAAGAAGAAGAACCTTATCAGATGAAAATATGCCGTATCTAAAAAGAGACATTTAAATTTTTTTATTTGCATAAATGGGTGGCATTTTATTGAGAATTAATAGTTTTTTACATGGACAAAAAACTCGTTTAATTTTTTCCCATTATATATTAGAATTATAGAAAAGTACTTTGCGAAAAAAATTGGCAGTAGGACGGAATCGTGTTGACCACCGATTAGTTTCTTGCTAATAACTCTTGCATCCTTTGACCGACTTCTTCGACTAAAATCTCGATGGAAAGCTAATCAATTCCTCTTTCAGATAGAATTAACATATTTTACGAAAAGTCGTAAGAAATAAAATATTGTTTGATCAAAACTAAAATATCCTCGAAATCATTGATGAAAAAGTTCCTTATCAGACGAAGATATGCTTTATCTAATAAGAGACATTTAAATTTTTTTTAATTGCATAAATGGGCGGCATTTTATTTAGAATTAATAGTGTTTTACATGGACAAAAAATTCGTTTAATTTTTTCCCATTAAATACTAGAATTATAGAAATGTACTTTGCGAAAAGAATCGGCAGTAGGACGGAAACGTGTTGACCACCGATTAGTTTTTGCTAATTACTCTTGCATCCTTTGACCGACTTCTTCGACTAAGAGTTCGATGGAAAGCTTATCTGTTCCTCTTTCAGATGGCATTAACATATTTTACGAAAAATCGTAAGAAATAAAATTTTTTTGACCAAAACTAAAATATCCTCCAAATCATTGAAGAAGAAGAAAATATGCTTTATCTAATAAGAGACATTTAAATTTTTTTTAATTGCATAAATGGGCGGCATTTTATTCAGAATTAATAATGTTTTACATGGACAAAAAATTCGCTTAAATTTTTCCCATTAAGTACTAGAATTATAGAAATGTACTTTGCGAAAAGAATTGGCAGTAGGACGGAATCGTGTTGACCACTAATTAGTTTTTTGCTAATAACTCTTGCATCCTTCAACCGACTTCTTCGACTAAGAGCTCGATGGAAAGCTTATCTGTTCCTCTTTCAAAAGGCATTAACATATTTTACTAAAAGTCGTAAGAAATAAAATTTTTTTGATCAAAACTAAAATATCCTTGAAATCATTGAAGAAGAAGTACCTTATTAGACGCACATATGCCTTATACAATAGGAGACATTTAAATTTTTTTAATTGCATAAATGAGCGGCATTTTATTCATAATTAACAGTTTTTTACATGGACAAAAAATTCTTTAAATTTTTTCCCATTAAATACGGACGGACGGAATCGTTTTGACCACCGATTAGTTTTTTGCTAATTACTCTTGCATCCTTTGACCGACTTCTTCGACTAAGAGTTCGATGGAAAGCTTATCTGTTCCTCTTTCAGATGGCATTAACATATTTTACGAAAAATCGTAAGAAATAAAATTTTTTTGACCAAAACTAAAATATCCTCCAAATCATTGAAGAAGAAGAAAATATGCTTTATCTAATAAGAGACATTTAAATTTTTTTTAATTGCATAAATGGGCGGCATTTTATTCAGAATTAATAATGTTTTACATGGACAAAAAATTCGCTTAAATTTTTCCCATTAAGTACTAGAATTATAGAAATGTACTTTGCGAAAAGAATTGGCAGTAGGACGGAATCGTGTTGACCACTAATTAGTTTTTTGCTAATAACTCTTGCATCCTTCAACCGACTTCTTCGACTAAGAGCTCGATGGAAAGCTTATCTGTTCCTCTTTCAAAAGGCATTAACATATTTTACTAAAAGTCGTAAGAAATAAAATTTTTTGATCAAAACTAAAATATCCTCGAAATCATTGAAGAATAAGTACCTTATCAGACGAAAATATGCCTTATCTAATAAGAGACATTTAAATTTTTTTAATTGCACTAATGGGCGGCACTTTATTCAGAATTAATAGTTTTTTACATAGACAAAAAATTCGTTTAATTTTTTTCCATTAAATACTACAATTATAGAATAGTACTATGTGAAAAGAATCGGTAGTAGGACGGAAACGTGTTGACCACCGATTAATTTTTTGCTAATAACTCTTGCATCCTTCGACCGACTTTTTCGACCGACTTCTACGACTTAGAGCTCGATGGAAAGCTTATCTATTCCTCTTTCAGATGGCATTAACATATTTTACGAAAAGTCGTAAGAAATAAAATTTTTTTGATCAAAACTAAAATATCCTTGAAATCATTGAAGACGAAGTACCTTATCAGACGAATATATACCTTATCTAATAAGTGACATTTAAATTTTTTTAATTGCATAAATGGGCGGTGTTTTATTCAGAATTAATAGTTTTTCAATTTATTTTACGAAAAGTCGTAAGTAATAAAATTTTTTTGAACAAAACTAAAATATCCTTGAAATCATTGAAGAAGAAGTACCTAATCAGACGAAAATATGCCTTATCTAATAAGAGAAATTTAAATTTTTTTAATTGCATAAATGGGCGGCATTTTATTCAGAATTAATAGTTTTTTACATGGACAAAAAATTAGTTTAATTTTTTGCCATTTAATACATTAATTATAGAAAAGTACCTTGCGAAAATAATCGGCAGTAGGACGAAAACGTATTGACCACCGATTATTTTTTTGCTAATAACTCTTGCATCCTTTGACCGACTTCTTCGACTAAAAGCTCAACGGAAAGCTTATCTGTTCCTCTTTCAGATGGCATTAACATATTTTACGAAAAGTTGTAAGAAATAAAATTTTTTCCATCAAAACTAAAATATCCTTGAAATCATTGAAGACGAGGACCCTTTTAAGACGAAAATATACCTTATCTAATAAGAGACATTTAAATTTTTTTAATTGCATAAATGGGCGGCATTTTATGCAGAATTAATAGTTTTTTAACATATTTTACGAAAAGTCATAAGAAATAAAATTTTTTTGATCAAAACAAAAATATCCTCGAAATCATTGAATAAGAAGTACCTTATCAGACGAAAATATGCCTTATCCAATAGGAGACATTTAAATTTTTTTAATTGCATAAATGGGCGGCATTTTATTCAGAATTAATAGTTTTTTACATGGACAAAACATTCGTTTAATTTTTTTCCATTAAATACTAGAATTATAGAAAAGTACTTTGCGAAACGAGTTGGCAGTAGGATGGAATCGTTTTGACCACCGATTAGTTTTTTGCTAATAACTCTTGCATCCTTCGACCGACTTCTTCGACTAAGAGCTCGATGGAAAGCTTATCTGTTCCTATTTCAGATGTCATTAACATATTTTACGAAAAATCGTAAGAAATAAAATTTTGTTGGATCAAAACTAAAATATCGTCGAAATCATTGAAGAAGAAGTACCTTATCAGACGAAAATATGCTTTATCTAATAAGAGACATTTAAATATTTTTTAATTGCATAAATGGGCGGCATTTTATTTAGAATTAATAGTGTTTTACATGGACAAAAAATTCGTTAAAATTTTTCCCATTAAGTACTAGAATTATAGAAATGTACTTTACGAAAAGAATCGGCAGTAGGACGGAAACGTGTTGACCACCGATTAGTTTTTGCTAATTACTCTTGCATCCTTCGACCGACTTCTTCGACTAAGAGCTCGATGGAAAGCTTATATGTTCCTCTTTCAGATGGCATTAACATATTTTACGAAAAGTCGAATGAAATAAAATTTTTTTGAGTAAAACTAAAATATCCTCGAAATCATTGAAGAAGAATTACCTAATCAGACGAAAATATGTCTTATCTAATAAATCTAAATTTTTTTAATTGCATAAATGGGCGGTATTTTATTCAGAATTAATAGTTTTTCAACATATTTTACGAAAAGTCGTAAGTAATAAAATTTTTTTGAACAAACCTAAAATATCCTCGAAATCATTGAAGAAGAAGTACCTAATCAGTCGAAAATATGCCTTATCTAATAAGAGAAATTTAAATTTTTTTAATTGCATAATTGGGCGGCATTTTATTCAGAATTAATAGTTTTTTACATGGACAAAAAATTAGTTTAATTTTTTGCCATTATATACAACAATTATAGAAAAGTACCTTGCGAAAATAATCGGCAGTAGGACGAAAACGTATTGACCACCGATTATTTTTTTGCTAATAACTCTTGCATCCTTTGACCGACTTCTTCGATTAAAAGCTCGACGGAAAACTTATCTGTTCCTCTTTCAGATGGCATTAACATATTTTACGAAAAGTTGTAAGAAATAAAATTTTTTTCCATCAAAACTAAAATATCCTTGAAATCATTGAAGACGAGGACCCTTTTCAGACGAAAATATACCTTATCTAATAAGAGACATTTAAATTTTTTTAATTGCATAAATGGGCGGCATTTTATTCAGAATTAATAGTTTTTTAACATATTTTACGAAAAGTCATAAGAAATAAAATTTTTTTGATCAAAACTAAAATCATTGAAGAAGAAGTACCTTATCAGACGAAAATATGCTTTATCTAATCAGAGACATTTAAATTTTTTTTAATTGCATAAATGGGCGGCATTTTATTCAGAATTAATTGTGTTTTACATGGACAAAAAATTAGTTTAATTTTTTCCCATTAAATACTAGAATTATAGAAATGTACTTTGCGAAAAGAATCGGCAGTAGGACGGAAACGTGTTGACCACCGATTAGTTTTTGCTAATTACTCTTGCATCCTTCGACCGACTTCTTCGACTAAGAGCTCGATGGAAAGCTTATCTGTTCCTCTTTCAGATGGCATTAACATATTTTACGAAAAGTCGAAAGAAATAAAATTTTTTTGAGTAAAACCAAAATATCCTCGAAATCATTGAAGAAGAATTACCTAATCAGACGAAAATATGTCTTATCTAAAAAGACCATTAAAATTTTTTAATTGCAAGAATCGGCAGTAGGAGGAAAACGTATTGACCACCGATTAGTTTTTTGCTAATAACTCTTGCATCTTTTGACCGACTTCTTCGACTAAGAGCTCGATGGAAAGCTTATCAATTCCTCTTTTAGATAGCATTAATATATTTTACGAAAAGTCATAAGAAATAAAACTTTTTTGATCAAAACTAAAATATCCTCGAAATCATTGAAGAAGAAGAACCTTATCAGACGAAAATATGCCGTATCTAAAAAGAGACATTTAAATTTTTTTAATTGCATAAATGGGTGGCATTTTATTCAGAATTAATAGTTTTTTACATGGACAAAAAACTCGTTTAATTTTTCCCATTATATATTAGAATTATAGGAAAGTACTTTGCAAAAAAAATTGGCAGTAGGACGGAATCGTGTTGACCACCAATTAGTTTTTTGCTAATAACTCTTGCATCCATCAACCGACTTCTTCGACTAAGAGCTCGATGGAAAGCTTATCTGTTCCTCTTTCAGATGGCATTAACATATTTTACTAAGAGTCATAAGAAATAAAATTTTTTTGATCAAAACTAAAATATCCTCGAAATCATTGAAGAAGAAGTACCTAATCAGACGAAAATATGCCTTATCTAATAAGACCATTTAAATTTTTTAATTGCAGAAATGGGCGGCATTTTATTCAGAATTAATAGTTTTTTACATGGACAAAAAACTCGTTTAATTTTTTCCCGTTAAATACTACAATTATAGAAAAGTACCTTGCGAAAATAATCGAGAGTAGGACGAAAACGTATTGACCACCGATTAGTTTTTTGCATTCTATTTAGAATTAATAGTTTTTTACATGGACAAAAAATTCATTTAATTTTTTCCCATTAAATACTAGAATTATAGAAAAGTACTTTGCGAAAATAATCGACAGTAGGACGGAAACGTGTTGACCACCGATTAGTTTTTGCTAATTACTCTTGCATCCTTCGACCGACTTTTTCGACTTAGAGCTCGATGGAAAGCTTATCTTTTCCTCTTTCAGATGGTATTAACATATTTTACGAAAAGTCGTAAGAAATACAATTTTTTTGATCAAAACTAAAATATCCTCCAAATCATTGAAGAAGAAGAAAATATGCTTTATCTAATAAGAGACATTTAAATTTTTTTTAATTGCATAAATGGGCGGCATTTTATTCAGAATTAATAGTTTTTACAAGAACAAAAATTTCGTTTAATTTTTTCACATTAAATACTAGAATTATAGAAATGTACTTTACGAAAAGAATCGGCAGTAGGACGGAAACGTGTTGACCACCGATTAGTTTTTGCTAATTACTCTTGCATCCTTCGACCGACTTCTTCGACTAAGAGCTCGATGGAAAGCTTATATGTTCCTCTTTCAGATGGCATTAACATATTTTACGAAAAGTCGAATGAAATAAAATTTTTTTGAGTAAAACTAAAATATCCTCGAAATCATTGAAGAAGAATTACCTAATCAGACGAAAATATGTCTTATCTAATAAATCTAAATTTTTTTAATTGCATAAATGGGCGGTATTTTATTCAGAATTAATAGTTTTTCAACATATTTTACGAAAAGTCGTAAGTAATAAAATTTTTTTGAACAAACCTAAAATATCCTCGAAATCATTGAAGAAGAAGTACCTAATCAGTCGAAAATATGCCTTATCTAATAAGAGAAATTTAAATTTTTTTAATTGCATAATTGGGCGGCATTTTATTCAGAATTAATAGTTTTTTACATGGACAAAAAATTAGTTTAATTTTTTGCCATTATATACAACAATTATAGAAAAGTACCTTGCGAAAATAATCGGCAGTAGGACGAAAACGTATTGACCACCGATTATTTTTTTGCTAATAACTCTTGCATCCTTTGACCGACTTCTTCGATTAAAAGCTCGACGGAAAACTTATCTGTTCCTCTTTCAGATGGCATTAACATATTTTACGAAAAGTTGTAAGAAATAAAATTTTTTTCCATCAAAACTAAAATATCCTTGAAATCATTGAAGACGAGGACCCTTTTCAGACGAAAATATACCTTATCTAATAAGAGACATTTAAATTTTTTTAATTGCATAAATGGGCGGCATTTTATTCAGAATTAATAGTTTTTTAACATATTTTACGAAAAGTCATAAGAAATAAAATTTTTTTGATCAAAACTAAAATCATTGAAGAAGAAGTACCTTATCAGACGAAAATATGCTTTATCTAATCAGAGACATTTAAATTTTTTTTAATTGCATAAATGGGCGGCATTTTATTCAGAATTAATTGTGTTTTACATGGACAAAAAATTAGTTTAATTTTTTCCCATTAAATACTAGAATTATAGAAATGTACTTTGCGAAAAGAATCGGCAGTAGGACGGAAACGTGTTGACCACCGATTAGTTTTTGCTAATTACTCTTGCATCCTTCGACCGACTTCTTCGACTAAGAGCTCGATGGAAAGCTTATCTGTTCCTCTTTCAGATGGCATTAACATATTTTACGAAAAGTCGAAAGAAATAAAATTTTTTTGAGTAAAACCAAAATATCCTCGAAATCATTGAAGAAGAATTACCTAATCAGACGAAAATATGTCTTATCTAAAAAGACCATTAAAATTTTTTAATTGCAAGAATCGGCAGTAGGAGGAAAACGTATTGACCACCGATTAGTTTTTTGCTAATAACTCTTGCATCTTTTGACCGACTTCTTCGACTAAGAGCTCGATGGAAAGCTTATCAATTCCTCTTTTAGATAGCATTAATATATTTTACGAAAAGTCATAAGAAATAAAACTTTTTTGATCAAAACTAAAATATCCTCGAAATCATTGAAGAAGAAGAACCTTATCAGACGAAAATATGCCGTATCTAAAAAGAGACATTTAAATTTTTTTAATTGCATAAATGGGTGGCATTTTATTCAGAATTAATAGTTTTTTACATGGACAAAAAACTCGTTTAATTTTTCCCATTATATATTAGAATTATAGGAAAGTACTTTGCAAAAAAAATTGGCAGTAGGACGGAATCGTGTTGACCACCAATTAGTTTTTTGCTAATAACTCTTGCATCCATCAACCGACTTCTTCGACTAAGAGCTCGATGGAAAGCTTATCTGTTCCTCTTTCAGATGGCATTAACATATTTTACTAAGAGTCATAAGAAATAAAATTTTTTTGATCAAAACTAAAATATCCTCGAAATCATTGAAGAAGAAGTACCTAATCAGACGAAAATATGCCTTATCTAATAAGACCATTTAAATTTTTTAATTGCAGAAATGGGCGGCATTTTATTCAGAATTAATAGTTTTTTACATGGACAAAAAACTCGTTTAATTTTTTCCCGTTAAATACTACAATTATAGAAAAGTACCTTGCGAAAATAATCGAGAGTAGGACGAAAACGTATTGACCACCGATTAGTTTTTTGCATTCTATTTAGAATTAATAGTTTTTTACATGGACAAAAAATTCATTTAATTTTTTCCCATTAAATACTAGAATTATAGAAAAGTACTTTGCGAAAATAATCGACAGTAGGACGGAAACGTGTTGACCACCGATTAGTTTTTGCTAATTACTCTTGCATCCTTCGACCGACTTTTTCGACTTAGAGCTCGATGGAAAGCTTATCTTTTCCTCTTTCAGATGGTATTAACATATTTTACGAAAAGTCGTAAGAAATACAATTTTTTTGATCAAAACTAAAATATCCTCCAAATCATTGAAGAAGAAGAAAATATGCTTTATCTAATAAGAGACATTTAAATTTTTTTTAATTGCATAAATGGGCGGCATTTTATTCAGAATTAATAGTGTTTTACATGGACAAAAAATTCGTTTAATTTTTCCCATTAAATACTAGAATTATAGAAATGTACCTTGCGAAAAGAATCGGCAGTAGGACGGAATCCTTTTGACCATCGATTAGTTTTTTGCTAATAACTCTTGCATTCTTCGACCGACTTCTTCGACTAAGAGCTCGATGGAAAGCTTATCTGTTCCTATTTCAGATGTCATTAACACATTTTACGAAAAGTCGTAAGAAATAAAATTTTGTTTGATCAAAACTAAAATATCCTCGAAATCATTGAAGAAGAAGTACCTTATCAGACGAAAATATGCCTTATCCAATAGGAGACATTTAAATTTTTTTAATTGCATAAATGGGCGGCATTTTATTCAGAATTAATAGTTGTTTACATGGACTAAAAATTCGCTTAATTTTTTCCCATTAAATACTAGAATTATAGAAAAGTACTTTGCGAAAAGAATCGGCAGTAGGACGGAATCGTTTTGACCACCGATTAGTTTTTTGCTAATAACTCTTGCATCCTTCGACCGACTTCTTCGACTAAGAGCTCGATGGAAAGCTTATCTGTTCCTATTTCAGATGTCATTAACTTATTTTACGAAAAGTCGTAAGAAATAAAATTTTGTTTGATCAAAACTAAAATATCCTCGAAATCATTGAAGAAGAAGTACCTTATCAGACGAAAATATGCTTTATCTAATAAGAGACATTTAAATTTTTTTTAATTGCATAGATGGGCGGCATTTTATTCAGAATTAATAGTGTTTTACATGGACAAAAAATTCGTTTAATTTTTTCCCATTAAATACTAGAATTATACAAATGTACTTTGCGAAAAGAATCGGCAGTAGGACGGAAACGTGTTGACCACCGATTAGTTTTTGCTAATTACTCTTGCATCCTTCGACCGACTTCTTCGACTAACGGCTCGATGGAAAGCTTATCTGTTCCTCTTTCAGATGGCATTAACATATTTTACGAAAAGTCGTAAGAAAAAAAATTTTTTTGATCAAAACTAAAATATCCTCCAAATCATTGAAGAAGAAGAAAATATGCTTTATCTAATGAGAGACATTTAAATTTTTTTTAATTGCATAAATGGGCGGCATTTTATTCAGAATTATTAGTGTTTTACATGGACAAAAAATTCGTTTCAATTTTTCCCATTAAGTACTAGAATTATAGAAATGTACTTTGCGAAAAGAATCGGCAGTAGGACGGAAACGTGTTGACCACCGATTAGTTTTTGCTAATTACTCTTGCATCCTTCGACCGACTTCTTCGACTAAGAGCTCGATGGAAAGCTTATCTGTTCCTCTTTCAGATGGCATTGACATATTTTACGAAAAGTCGTAAGAAATAACATTTTTTTTTATCAAAACTAAAATATCCTCGAAATCATTGAAGAAGAAGTACCTTATAAGACGAAAATGTGCCTTATCAAATAAGAGACATTTAAATTTTTCTAATTGCATAACTGGGTGGCATTTTATTCAGAATTAAAAGTTTTTTACATGGACAAAAAATTAGTTTAATTTTTTCCCATTAAATACTAGAATTACAGAAAAGTACATTGCGAAAAGAATCGGCAGTAGGACGAAAACGTATTGACCACCGATTAGTTTTTTGCTAATAACTCTTGCATCCTTCGTCCGATTTAGAGCTCGATGGAAAGCTTATCTGTTCCTCTTTCAGATGGCATTAACATATTTTACGAAAAGTCATAAGAAATAAAACTTTTTTGATCAAAACTAAAATATCCTCGAAATCATTGAAGATGAAGTACCTTATCAGACGAAAATATGCCTTATCTATTGAGAGACATTTACATTTTTTTAATTGCATAAATGGGCGGCATTTGATTCAGAATTAATAGTTTTTTATATGGACAAAAAATTCGTTTAATTTTTTCCCATTAAATACTAGAATTATAGAAAAGTACCTTGCGAAAATAATCGGCAGTAGGACGAAAACGTATTGACCACCGATTAGTTTTTTGCTAATAACTCTTGCATCCTTCGACAGACTTCTTCGACTAAGAGCCCGATGGAAAGCTTATCTGTTCCTCTTTCAGATGGCATTAACATATTTTACGAAAAGTCATAAGAAATAAAATTTTTTTGATCAAAACTAAAATATCCTCCAAATCATTGAAGAAGAAGAAAGTATGCTTTATCTAATAAGAGACATAAGAGTCATAAAAAATAAAACTTTTTTGATAAAATCTAAAATATCCTCGAAATCATTGAAGAAGAAGTACCTTATTAGACGAAAATATGCCTTATCTATTGAGAGACACTTAATTTTTTTTTAATTGCATAAATGGGCGGCATTTTATTCAGAATTATTTTACATGGACAAAAAATTCGTTTAATTTTTCCCCATTAAATACTAGAATTATAAAAATGTACCTTGCGAAAAGAATCGGCAGTAGGACGGAATCGTGTTGACCACCGATTAGTTTTTGCTAATTACTCTTGCATCCTTCGACCGACTAAGAGATCGGTGGAAAGCTTATTTGTTCCTTTTTCAGATGTCATTAACATATTTTACGAAAAATATCCTCGAAATCATTAAAGAAGAATTACCTAATCAGACGAAAATATGTCTTATCTAATAAGACCATTTAAATTTTTTAATTGTATAAATGGGCGGCATTTTATTCAGAATTAATAGTTTTTTACATGGACAAAAAATTAGTTTAATTTTTTCCCATTAAATACTACAATTATAGAAAAGTACCTTGCGAAAATAATCGGCAGTAGGACGAAAACGTATTGACCACCGATTAGTTTTTTGCTAATTACTCTTGCATCCTTCGACCGACTAAGAGCTCGATGGAAAGCTTATCTGTTCCTCTTTCAGATGGCATTAACATATTTTACGAAAAAACATAAGAAATAAAACTTTTTTGATCAAAACTAAAATATCCTCGAAATCATTGAAGAAGAAGTACCTTATCAGACGAAAATATGCCTTATCTATTGAGAGACATTTACATTTTTTTAATTGCATAAATGGGCGGCATTTTATTCAGAATTAATAGTTTTTTACAAGGACAAAAAATTCGTTTAATTTTTTCCCATTATATATTAGAATTATAGAAATGTACATTGCGGAAAGAATTGGCAGTAGGACGGAATCGTGTTGACCACCGATTAGTTTTTTGCTAATAACTCTTGTATCCTTCGACAGACTTCTTCGACTAAGAGCCCGATGGAAAGCTTATCTGTTCCTCTTTCATATGGCATTAACATATTTTACGAAAAGTCGTAAGAAATACAATTTTTTTGATCAAAACTAAAATATACTCCAAATCATTGAAGAAGAAGAAAATATGCTTTATCTAATAAGAGACATTTAAATTTTTTTTCAATTGCATAAATGGGCGGCATTTTATTCAGAATTATTTTACATGGACAAAAAATTCGTTTAATTTTTTCCCATTAAATACTAGAATTATAGAAATGTACCTTGCGAAAAGAATCGGCAGAAGGACGGAATCGTGTTGACAACCGATTAGTTTTTGCTAATTACTCTTGCATCCTTCGACCGACTTCTTCGACTAAGAGCTCGATGGAAAGCTTATTTGTTCCTTTTTTAGTTGTCATTAACATATTTTACGAAAAATATCCTCGAAATCATTGAAGAAGAATTACCTAATCAGACGAAAATATGTCTTATCTAATAAGACCATTTAAATTTTTTAATTGTATAAATGGGCGGCATTTTATTCAGAATTAATAGTTTTTTACATAGACAAAAAATTAGTTTAATTTTTTCCCATTAAATACTACAATTATAGAAAAGTACCTTGCGAAAATAATCGACAGTAGGACGAAAACGTATTGACCACCGATTAGTTTTTTGCTAATAACTCTTGCATCCTTTGACCGACTTCTTCGACTAAGAGCTCGATGGAAAGCTTATCAATTCCTCTTTCAGATAGCATTAACATATTTTACGAAAAGTCATAAGAAATAAAACTTTTTTGATCAAAACTAAAATATCCTCGAAATCATTGAAGAAGAAGAACCTTATCAGACGAAAATATGCCGTATCTAATAACAGACATTTAAATTTTTTTAATTGCATAAATGGGTGGCATTTTATTCAGAATTAATAGTTTTTTACATGGACAAAAAACTCGTTTAATTTTTTCCCATTAAATACAAGAATTATAGAATAGTACTTTGCGAAAAGAATCGGCAGTAGGACGGAAACGTGTTGATCACCGATTAGTTTTTTGCTAAAAACTCTTGCATCCTTCATCCGACTTAGAGCTCGATGGAACGCTTATCTGTTCCTCTTTCAGATTGCATTAAGATATTTTACGAAAAGTCGAAAGAAATAAAATTTTTTTGATCAAAACTAAAAAATCCTTGAAATCATTGAAGACGAAGTACCTTATCAGACGAAAATATACCTTATCAAATAAGAGACATTTAAATTTTTTTAATTGCATAAATGGGCCGCATTTTATTCAGAATAATAGTTTTTTACGTGGACAAAAAATTTATTTAATTTTTTTCCATTATATATTAGAATTATAGAAAAGTACATTGCGGAAAGAATTGGCAGTAGGACGGAATCGTATTGACCACCCATTAGTTTTTTGCTAATAACTCTTGCATCCTTCGACAGACTTCTTCGACTCAGAGCCCGATTGAAAGCTTATCTGTTCCTCTTTCAGATGGCATTAACATATTTTACGAAAAGTCGTAAGAAATAAAATTTTTTTGATCAAAACTAAAATATCCTCCAAATCATTGAAGAAGAAGAAAATGTGCTTTATCTAATAAGAGACATTTAAATTTTTTTGAATTGCGTAAATGGGCGGCATTTTATTCAGAATTATTTTACATGGACAAAAAACTCGTTTAATTTTTTCCCATTAAATACTAGAATTATAGAAATGTACCTTGCGAAAAAAATCGGCAGTAGGACGGAAACGTGTTGACAACCGATTAGTTTTTGCTAATTACTCTTGCATCCTTCGACCGACTTCTTCGACTAAGAGCTCGATGGGAAGCTTATCTGTTCCTCTTTCAGATTGCATTAACATATTTTACGAAAAGTAGAAAGAAATAAAATTTTTTTGATCAAAACTAAAATATCCTTGAAATCATTGAAGACGAAGTACCTTATCAGACGAAAATATACCTTATCTAATAAGAGACATTTAAATTTTTTTAATTGCATAAATGGGCGGCATTTTATTCAGAATTAATAGTTTTTTACATGGACAAAAAATTCGTTTAATTTTTTCCCATTATATATTAGAATTATAGAAAAGTACATTGCGGAAATAATTGGCAGTAGGACGGAATCGTGTTGACCACCGATTAGTTTTTTGCTAATAACTCTTGCATCCTTCGACAGACTTCTTCGACTAAGAGCCCGATGGAAAGCTTATCTGTTCCTCTTTCAGATGGCATTAACATATTTTACGGAAAGTCGTAAGAAATAAAATTTATTTGATCAAAACTAAAATATCCTCCAAATCATTGAAGAAAAAGAAAATATGCTTTATCTAATAAGAGACATTTAAATTTTTTTTCAATTGCATAAATGGGCGGCATTTTATTCAGAATTATTTTACATGGACAAAAAATTCGTTTAATTTTTTCCCATTAAATACTAGAATTATAGAAATGTACCTTGCGAAAAGAATCGGCAGAAGGACGGAATCGTGTTGACCAACGATTAGTTTTTGCTAATTACTCTTGCATCCTTCGACCGACTTCTTCGACTAAGAGCTCGATGGAAAGCTTATTTGTTCCTTTTTTAGTTGTCATTAACATATTTTACGAAAAATATCCTCGAAATCATTGAAGAAGAATTACTTAATCAGACGAAAATATGTCTTATCTAATAAGACCATTTAAATTTTTTAATTGTATAAATGGGCGGCATTTTATTCAGAATTAATAGTTTTTTACATAGACAAAAAATTAGTTTAATTTTTTCCCATTAAATACTACAATTATAGAAAAGTACCTTGCGAAAATAATCGACAGTAGGACGAAAACGTATTGACCACCGATTAGTTTTTTGCTAATAACTCTTGCATCCTTTGACCGACTTCTTCGACTAAGAGCTCGATGGAAAGCTTATCAATTCCTCTTTCAGATAGCATTAACATATTTTACGAAAAGTCATAAGAAATAAAACTTTTTGGATCAAAACTAAAATATCCTCGAAATCATTGAAGAAGAAGAACCTTATCAGACGAAAATATGCCGTATCTAATAAGAGACATTTAAATTTTTTTAATTGCATAAATGGGTGGCATTTTATTCAGAATTAATAGTTTTTTACATGGACAAAAAACTCGTTTAATTTTTTCCCATTAAATACAAGAATTATAGAATAGTACTTTGCGAAAAGAATCGGCAGTAGGACGTAAACGTGTTGATCACCGATTAGTTTTTTGCTAAAAACTATTGCATCCTTCATCCGACTTAGAGCTCGATGGAAAGCTTATCTGTTCCTCTTTCAGATTGCATTAAGATATTTTACGAAAAGTCGAAAGAAATAAAATTTTTTTGATCAAAACTAAAATATCCTTGAAATCATTGAAGACGAAGTACCTTATCAGACGAAAATATACCTTATCAAATAAGAGACATTTAAATTTTTTTAATTGCATAAATGGGCCGCATTTTATTCAGATTAATAGTTTTTTACATGGACAAAAAATTTATTTAATTTTTTTCCATTATATATTAGAATTATAGAAAAGTACATTGCGGAAAGAATTGGCAGTAGGACGGAATCGTATTGACCACCCATTAGTTTTTTGCTAATAACTCTTGCATCCTTCGACAGACTTCTTCGACTCAGAGCCCGATTGAAAGCTTATCTGTTCCTCTTTCAGATGGCATTAACATATTTTACGAAAAGTCGTAAGAAATAAAATTTTTTTGATCAAAACTAAAATATCCTCCAAATCATTGAAGAAGAAGAAAATGTGCTTTATCTAATAAGAGACATTTAAATTTTTTTGAATTGCATAAATGGGCGGCATTTTATTCAGAATTATTTTACATGGACAAAAAACTCGTTTAATTTTTTCCCATTAAATACTAGAATTATAGAAATGTACCTTGCGAAAAGAATCGGCAGTAGGACGGAAACGTGTTGACCACCGATTAGTTTTTGCTAATTACTCTTGCATCCTTCGACCGACTTCTTCGACTAAGAGCTCGATGGAAAGCTTATCTGTTCCTCTTTCAGATTGCATTAACATATTTTACGAAAAGTAGAAAGAAATAAAATTTTTTTGATCAAAACTAAAATATCCTTGAAATCATTGAAGACGAAGTACCTTATCAGACGAAAATATACCTTATCTAATAAGAGACATTTAAATTTTTTTAATTGCATAAATGGGCGGCATTTTATTCAGAATTAATAGTTTTTTACATGGACAAAAAATTCGTTTAATTTTTTCCCATAATATATTACAATTATAGAAAAGTACATTGCGGAAAGAATTGGCAGTAGGACGGAATCGTGTTGACCACCGATTAGTTTTTTGCTAATAACTCTTGCATCCTTCGACAGACTTCTTCGACTAAGAGCCCGATGGAAAGCTTATCTGTTCCTCTTTCAGATGGCATTAACATATTTTACGAAAAGTCGTAAGAAATAAAATTTATTTGATCAAAACTAAAATATCCTCCAAATCATTGAAGAAAAAGAAAATATGCTTTATCTATTAAGAGACATTTCAATTTTTGAAGTGAAACTTCTTTAGCATGGGTGCGATTTGAAACTCGATGAAACGACATGAAAAAGAGACAGACTATACATTTATATGATTTAGCCTGCGAGAGAATGAAATAGAATATAGAATGACAGTCTGTATTCATAAACTGAGAAGTCATAAAAAAAGTAACAACAACAACATGCTTAGTTGTAATTTTGGCATTCCTCTTCAACCGTCACTTTCGCCATCTGGCGCATATGCAACAACAACTTACCTGGCATGTTTACTCCAAATATTATAATAACTCTTGTTGTTGTTATTTTCGGCGTAAACAAGCACTTTTAATACGGACAGTGTTGTTGTTGCCCGCTACTTAGCGTCGCTAATCAGCTTCATATGAGTCGTGAATTCATCTGAAATTTACGTCCTCCCAATTATGTTGAAGGCCGTTCAATTTGCAATTGACAATAATACCCTTTCCATTACTGTGATTAGCAAATGAAAACAATTAATTTACAAATTCAAAATATTCCAAAAGTGAACACTTATAATACATTATTTATGCAATAAATAAAGTCAAGTAGATTCCACACACTGGAGCATTGGTAGTTAACTTGACTCTGTTCTTCGGGAGACAGAAGTAATTCTTCTTCTTCGCATTTATGCATTCAAAAATGTACGCATTCCAACTTGCCCAAATAACATAGTAAAACATACATATTTTCATAAAATTTACAATTGTTACAAGTTTTTTTAACCATTTTAAATGCAACTTCACATTAATTATAATTTGAAGATTATTTCAACAATTTAATTCTAATGTATTTACTGTTCAATCTTCGAAAATAGATACAAGCAGATTGATTGTTTTCCAGCTCAAAAAATTTGGTTGGTAATATATTTCTCAGACACTCAATTTTTCCTTGTTATTGTTTTGAAATCATCGACCTGACATGTTGCAAAGATCTTCCAATTTTATTACCACAAATCATTGATTAGAGGAAAAAAGCAAATTTACGTCATTGTATGTAAAACGTTTTTTGTTTTTTAATCAATTGACTTGAAACTTCAAACTTTTTGTCTTACAGAGACATAAAAATTATTTTGATCAAAAATTGGGCATTGCTACGCCTACTTATAGCAAAAATTGATAATTTGCATATTTCAGGATGCAATGAGCTAAAACAATGAAAATTAGTGTAGAAAATGGGCATGGCAAGACCAAAGATAGCCTGCTTACTGGTTTTTTGTTTATTTTAAAGAAAGTTTCACTTCATACACGTGTACTGTGTTGCACGCGATTTTTTTTTTTTAATTGCATAAATGGGCGGCATTTTATTAAGAATTATTTTACATGGACAAAAAATTCGTTTAATTTTTTCCCATTAAATACTAGAATTATAGAAATGTACCTTGCGAAAAGAATCGGCAGTAGGACGGAAACGTGTTGACCACCGATTAGTTTTTGCTAATTACTCTTGCATCCTTCGACCGACTTCTTCGACTAAGAGCTCGATGGAAAGCTTATCAATTCCTCTTTCAGATAGCATTAACATATTTTACGAAAAGTCATAAGAAATAAAACTTTTTTGATCAAAACTAAAATATCCTCGAAATCATTGAAGAAGAAGAACCTTATCAGACGAAAATATGCCGTATCTAATAAAAGACATTTAAATTTTTTTAATTGCATAAATGGTTGGCATTTTATTCAGAATTAATAGTTTCTTACATGGACAAAAAACTCGCTTAATTTTTTCCCATTAAATACTAGAATTATAGAATAGTACTTTGCGAAAAGAATCGGCAGTAGGACGGAAACGTGTTGACCACCGATTAGTTTTTTGCTAATAACTCTTGCATCCTTCGTCCGACTTAGAGCTCGATGGAAAGCTTATCTGTTCCTCTTTCAGATTGCATTAACATATTTTACGAAAAGTCGTAAGAAATAAAATTTTTTTGATCAAAACTAAAATATCCTCGAAATCATTGAAGAAGAAGAACCTTATCAGACGAAAATATACCTTATCTAATAAGAGACATTTAAATTTTTTTAATTGCATAAATGGGCGGTATTTTATTCAGAATTAATAGTTTTTTACATGGACAAAAAATTCGTTTAATTTTTTCCCATTAAATACTAGAATTATAGAAAAGTACTTTGCGAAACGAATCGGCAGTATAACGGAAACGTGTAGACCACTAATTAGTTTTTTGCTTATTACTCTTGCATCCTTCAACCGACTTCTTCGACTAAGAGCTTGATGGAAAGCTTATCAATTCCTCTTTCAGATGGCATTAACATATTTTACGAAAAGTCGTAAGTAATAAAATTTTTTTGAACAAAACTAAAATATCCTCGAAATCATTGAAGAAGAAGTACCTAATCAGACGAAAATATGCCTTATCTAATAAGAGAAATTTAAATTTTTTTAATTGCGTAAATGGGCGGCATTTTATTCAGAATTAATAGTTTTTTACATGGACAAAAAATTAGTTTAATTTTTTCCCATTAAATACAACAATTATAGAAAAGTACCTTGCGAAAATAATCGGCAGTAGGACGAAAACGTATTGACCACCGATTAGTTTTTTGCTAATAACTCTTGCATCCTTTGACCGACTTCTTCGACTAAAAGCTCGACGGAAAGCATATCTGTTCCTCTTTCAGATGGCATTAACATATTCTACGAAAAAATGTAAGAAATAAACTTTTTTCATCAAAACTAAAATATCCTTGAAATCATTGAAGACGAGGTACCTTATCAAACGAAAATATACCTTATATAATAAGAGACATAAAAAAATTTTTTTAATTGCATAAATGGGTGGCATTTTATTCAGAATTAATAGTTTCTTACATGGACAAAAAACTCGTTTAATTTTTTCCCATTAAATACTAGAATTATAGAATAGTATTTTGCGAAAAGAATCGGCAGTAGGACGGAAACGTGTTGACCACCGATTATTTTTTTGCTAATAACTCTTGCATCCTTCGTCCGACTTAGAGCTCGATGGAAAGCTTATCTGTTCCTCTTTAAGATTGCATTAACATATTTTACGAAAAGTCGTAAGAAATAAAATTTTTTTGATCAAAACTAAAATATCCTTGAAATCATTGAAGACGAAGTACCTTATCAGACGAAAATATACCTTATCTAATAAGAGACATTTAAATTTTTTTAATTGCATAAATGGGCGGCATTTTATTCAGAATTAATAGTTTTTTACATGGACAAAAAATTCGTTTAATTTTTTCCCATTAAATACTAGAATTATAGAAAAGTACTTTGCGAAAAGAATCGGCAGTAGGACGGAAACATGTTGACCACCGATTAGTTTTTTGCTAATAACTCTTGAATCCTTCGACTGACTTCTTCGACCGACTTCTTCGACTAAGAGCTCGATGGAAAGCTTATCTGTTCCTCTTTCAGATGGCATTAACATATTTTACGAAAAGTCGTAAGAAATAAAATTTTTTTGATCAAAACTAAAATATCCTTGAAATCATTGAAGACGAAGTACCTTATCAGACGAAAATATACCTTATCTAATAAGAGACATTTAAATTTTTTTAATTGCATAAATGGGCAGCATTTTATTCAGAATTAATAGTTTTTTACATGGACAAAAAATTCGTTTAATTTTTTCCCATTAAATACTAGAATTATAGAAAAGTACTTTGCGAAAACAATCGGCAGTAGGACGGAAACGTGTTGACCACCGATTAGTTTTTTGCTAATAACTCTTGAATCCTTCGACTGACTTCTTCGACCGACTTCTTCGACTAAGAGCTCGATGGAAAAATTATCAATTCCTCTTTCAGATAGCATTAACATATTTTACGAAAAGTCATAAGAAATAAAATTTTCTTGATCAAAACTAAAATATCCTCCAAATCATTGAAGAAGAAAATATGCTTTATCTAATAAGAGACATTTAAATTTTTTTTAATTGCATAAATGGGCGGCATTTTATTCAGAATTAATAGTGTTTGACATGGACAAAAAATTCGTTTAATTTTTTCCCATTAAATACTAGAATTATAGAGTAGTATTTTGCGAAAAGAATCGGCAGTAGGACAAAAACGTGTTGACCACCGATTAGTTTTTTGCTAATAACTCTTGCATCCTTTGACCGACTTCTTCGACTAAAAGCTCGACGGAAAGCTTATCTGTTCCTCTTTCAGATGGCATTAACATATTTTACGAAAAAATGTAAGAAATAAAATTTTTTTCATCAAAACTAAAATATCCTTGAAATCATTGAAGACGAGGTACCTTATCAGACGAAAATATACCTTATCTAATAAGAGACATAAAAAAATTTTTTTAATTGCATAAATGAGCGGTATTTTATTCAGAAATGATAGTTGTTCAACATATTTTACGAAAAGTCGTAAGTAATAAAATTTTTTTGAACAAAACTAGAATATCCCCGAAATCATTGAAGAAGAAGTACCTAATCAGACGAAAATATGCCTTATCTAATAAGAGAAATTTAAATTTTTTTAATTGCATAAATGGGCGGCATTTTATTCAGAATTAATAGTTTTTTACATGGACAAAAAATTCGTTTAATTTTTTCCCATTAAATACCACAATTATAGAAAAGTACCTTGCGAAAATAATCGGCAGTAGGACGAAAACGTATTGACCACCGATTAGTTTTTTGCTAATAACTCTTGCATCATTTGACCGACTTCTTCGACTAAAAGCTCGACGGAAAGCTTATTTGTTCCTCTTTCAGATGGCATTAACATATTTTACGAAAAAATGTAAGAAATAAAATTTTTTTCATCAAAACTAAAATATCCTTGAAATCATTGAAGACGAGGTACCTTATCAGACGAAAATATACCTTATCTAATGAGAGACATAAAAAAATTTTTTTAATTGCATAAATGGGCGGCATTTTATTCACAATTAATAATTTTTTAAAATATGTTACGAAAAGTCATAAGAAATAAAATTTTCTTGATCAAAACTAAAATATCCTCGAAATCATTGAAGAAGAAGTACCTTATCAGACGAAAATATGCCTTATCCAATAGGAGACATTTAAATTTTTTTAATTGCATAAATGGGCGGCATTTTATTCAGAATTAATAGTTTTTTACATGGACAAAAAATTCGTTTAATTTTTTCCCATTAAATACTAGAATTATAGAAAAGTACTTTGCGAAAAGAATCGGCAGTAGGACGGAATCGTTTTGACCACCGATTAGTTTTTTGCTAATAACTCTTGCATCCTGCGACCGACTTCTTCGACTAAGAGCTCGATGGAAAGCTTATCTGTCCCAATTTCAGATGTCATTTACATATTTTACGAAAAGTCGTAAGAAATAAAATTTTGTTTGATCAAAACTAAAATATCCTCGAAATCATTGCAGAAGAAGAACCTTATCAGACGAAAATATGCTTTATCTAATAAGAGACATTTAAATTTTTTTTAATTGCATAAATGGGCGGCATTTTATTCAGAATTAATAGTTTTTTACATGGACAAAAAGTTAGTTTAATTTTTTCCCATTAAATACTAGAATTACAGAAAAGAACATTGCGAAAAGAATCGGCAGTAGGACGAAAACGTATTGACCACCGATTAGTTTTTTGCTAATAACTCTTGCATCCTTCGTCCGATTTAGAGCTCGATGGAAAGCTTATCTGTTCCTCTTTCAGATGGCATTAACATATTTTACGAAAAGTCGTAAGTAATAAAATTTTTTTGAACAAAACTAAAATATCCCCGAAATCATTGAAGAAGAAGTACCTAATCAGACGAAAATATGCCTTATCTAATAAGAGAAATTTAAATTTTTTTAATTGCATAAATGGGCGGCATTTTATTCAGAATTAATAGTTTTTTACATGGACAAAAAATTCGTTTAATTTTTTCCCATTAAATACCACAATTATAGAAAAGTACCTTGCGAAAATAATCGGCAGTAGGACGAAAACGTATTGACCACCGATTAGTTTTTTGCTAATAACTCTTGCATCATTTGACCGACTTCTTCGACTAAAAGCTCGATGGAAAGCTTATCTGTTCCTCTTTCAGAAGGCATTAACACATTTTACGAAAAGTCGTAAGAAATAACATTTTTTTTTATCAAAACTAAAATATCCTCGAAATCATTGAAGAAGAAGTACCTTAAAAGACGAAAATGTGCCTTATCAAATAAGAGACATTTAAATTTTTCTAATTGCATAAATGGGTGGCATTTTATTCAGAATTAATAGTTTTTTACATGGACAAAAAATTAGTTTAATTTTTTCCCATTAAATACTAGAATTACAGAAAAGTACATTGCGAAAAGAATCGGCAGTAGGACGAAAACGTATTGACCACCGATTAGTTTTTTGCTAATAACTCTTGCATCCTTCGTCCGATTTAGAGCTCGATGGAAAGCTTATCTGTTCCTCTTTCAGATGGCATTAACATATTTTACGAAAAGTCATAAGAAATAAAACTTTTTTGATCAAAACTAAAATATCCTCGAAATCATTGAAGATGAAGTACCATATCAGACGAAAATATGCCTTATCTATTGAGAGACATTTACATTTTTTTAACTGCACAAATGGGCGGCATTTTATTCAGAATTAATAGTTTTTTATATGGACAAAAAATTAGTTGAATTTTTTCCCATTAAATACTAGAATTATAGAAAAGTACCTTGCGAAAATAATCGGCAGTAGGACGAAAACGTATTGACCACCGATTAGTTTTTTGCTAATAACTCTTGCATCCTTCGACAGACTTCTTCGACTAAGAGCCCGATGGAAAGCTTATCTGTTCCTCTTTCAGATGGCATTAACATATTTTACGAAAAGTCATAAGAAATACAATTTTTTTGATCAAAACTAAAATATACTCCAAATCATTGAAGAAGAAGAAAATATGCTTTATCTAATAAGAGACATAAGAGTCATAAGAAATAAAACTTTTTTGATCAAATCTAAAATATCCTCGAAATCATTGAAGAAGAAGTACCTTATTAGACAAAAATATGCCTTATCTATTGAGAGACATTTAATTTTTTTTTAATTGCATAAATGGGCGGCATTTTATTCAGAATTATTTTACATGGACAAAAAATTCGTTAAATTTTTCCCCATTAAATACTAGAATTATAGAAATGTACCTTGCGAAAAAAATCGGCAGTAGGACGGAATCGTGTTGACCACCGATTAGTTTTTGCTAATTACTCTTGCATCCTTCGACCGACTAAGAGATCGATGGAAAGCTTATTTGTTCCTTTTTCAGATGTCATTAACATATTTTACGAAAAATATCCTCGAAATCATTAAAGAAGAATTACCTAATCAGACGAAAATATGTCTTATCTAATAAGACCATTTAAATTTTTTAATTGTATATATGGGCGGCATTTTATTCAGAATTAATAGTTTTTTACATGGACAAAAAATTAGTTTAATTTTTTCCCATTAAATACTACAATTATAGAAAAGTACCTTGCGAAAATAATCGGCAGTAGGACGAAAACGTATTGACCACCGATTAGTTTTTTGCTAATAACTCTTGCATCCTTCGTCCGACTTAGAGCTCGATGGAAAGCTTATCTGTTCCTCTTTCAGATGGCATTAACATATTTTACGAAAAGTCATAAGAAATAAAACTTTTTTGATCAAAACTAAAATATCCTCGAAATCATTGAAGAAGAAGTACCTTATCAGACGAAAATATGCCTTATCTATTGAGAAATATTTAAATTTTTTTAATTGCATAAATGGGCGGCATTTTATTCAGAATTAATAGTTTTTTACAAGGACAAAAAATTCGTTTAATTTTTTCCCATTATATATTAGAATTATGGAAATGTACATTGCGGAAAGAATTGGCAGTAGGAAGGAATCGTGTTGACCACCGATTAGTTTTTTGCTAATAACTCTTGTATCCTTCGACAGACTTCTTCGACTAAGAGCCCGATGGAAAGCTTATCTGTTCCTCTTTCAGATGGCATTAACATATTTTACGAAAAGTCGTAAGAAATACAATTTTTTTGATCAAAACTAAAATATACTCCAAATCATTGAAGAAGAAGAAAATATGCTTTATCTAATAAGAGACATTTAAATTTTTTTTCAATTGCATAAATGGGCGGCATTTTATTCAGAATTATTTTACATGGACAAAAAATTCGTTGAACTTTTTCCCATTAAATACTAGAATTATAGAAATGTACCTTGCGAAAAGAATCGGCAGAAGGACGGAATCGTGTTGACCACCGATTAGTTTTTGCTAATTACTCTTGCATCCTTCGACCGACTTCTTCGACTAAGAGCTCGATGGAAAGCTTTTTTGTTCCTTTTTTAGATGTCATTAACATATTTTACGAAAAATATCCTCGAAATCATTGAAGAAGAATTACCTAATCAGACGAAAATATGTCTTATCTAATAAGACCATTTAAATTTTTTAATTGTATAAATGGGCGGCATTTTATTCAGAATTAATAGTTTTTTACATGGACAAAAAATTAAATTAATTTTTTCCCATTAAATACTACAATTATAGAAAAGTACCTTGCGAAAATAATCGACAGTAGGACGAAAACGTATTGACCACCGATTAGTTTTTTGCTAATAACTCTTGCATCCTTTGACCGACTTCTTCGACTAAGAGCTCGATGGAAAGCTTATCAATTCCTCTTTCAGATAGCATTAACATATTTTACGAAAAGTCATAAGAAATAAAACTTTTTTGATCAAAACTAAAATATCCTCGAAATCATTGAAGAAGAAGAACCTTATCAGACGAAAATATGCCGTATCTAATAAGAGACATTTAAATTTTTTTAATTGCATAAATGGGTGGCATTTTATTCAGAATTAATAGTTTTTTACATGGACAAAAAACTCGTTTAATTTTTTCCCATTAAATACAAGAATTATAGAATAGTACTTTGCGAAAAGAATCGGCAGTAGGACGGAATCGTGTTGATCACCGATTAGTTTTTTGCTAAAAACTCTTGCATCCTTCGTCCGACTTAGAGCTCGATGGAAAGCTTATCTGTTCCTCTTTCAGATTGCATTAAGATATTTTACGAAAAGTCGAAAGAAATAAAATTTTTTTGATCAAAACTAAAATATCCTTGAAATCATTGAAGACGAAGTATTTTATCAGACGAAAATATACCTTATCAAATAAGAGACATTTAAATTTTTTTAATTGCATAAATGGGCCGCATTTTATTCAAAATAATAGTTTTTTACAAGGACAAAAAATTCGTTTAATTTTTTCCCATTATATATTAGAATTATAGAAAAGTACATTGCGGAAAGAATTGGCAGTAGGACGGAATCGTATTGACCACCCATTAGTTTTTTGCTAATAACTCTTGCATCCTTCGACAGACTTCTTCGACTCAGAGCCCGATTGAGAGCTTATCTGTTCCTCTTTCAGATGGCATAAACATATTTTACGAAAAGTCATAAGAAATAAAATTTTTTTGATCAAAACTAAAATATCCTCCAAATCATTGAAGAAGAAGAAAATGTGCTCTATCTAATAAGAGACATTTAAATTTTTTTGAATTGCATAAATGGGCGGCATTTTATTCAGAATTATTTTACATGGACAAAAAATTCGTTTAATTTTTTCCCATTAAATACTAGAATTATAGAAATGTACCTTGCGAAAAGAATCGGCAGTAGGACGGAAACGTGTTGACCACCGATTAGTTTTTGCTAATTACTCTTGCATCCTTCGACCGACTTCTTCGACTTAGAGCTCGATGGAAAGCTTATCTGTTCCTCTTTCAGATTGCATTAACATATTTTACGAAAAGTAGAAAGAAATAAAATTTTTTTGATCAAAACTAAAATATCCTTGAAATCATTGAAGACGAAGTACCTTATCAGACGAAAATATACCTTATCTAATAAGAGACATTTAAATTTTTTTAATTGCATAAATGGGCGGCATTTTATTCAGAATTAATAGTTTTTTACAAGGACAAAAAATTCGTTTAAATTTTTCCCATTATATATTAGAATTATAGAAATGTACATTGCGGAAAGAATTGGCAGTAGGAAGGAATCGTGTTGACCACCGATTAGTTTTTTGCTAATAACTCTTGTATCCTTCGACAGACTTCTTCGACTAAGAGCCCGATGGAAAGCTTATCTGTTCCTCTTTCAGATGGCATTAACATATTTTACGAAAAGTCGTAAGAAATACAATTTTTTTGATCAAAACTAAAATATACTCCAAATCATTGAAGAAGAAGAAAATATGCTTTATCTAATAAGAGACATTTCAATTTTTTTTAATTGCATAAATGGGCGGCATTTTATTCAGAATTAATAGTTTTTTACATGGACAAAAAATTCGTTTAATTTTTTCCCATTAAATACTAGAATTATAGAAATGTACCTTGCGAAAAGAATCGGCAGTAGGACGGAAACGTGTTGACCACCGATTAGTTTTTGCTAATTACTCTTGCATCCTTCGACCGACTTCTTCGACTAAGAGCTCGATGGAAAGCTTATCAATTCCTCTTTCAGATAGCATTAACATATTTTACGAAAAGTCATAAGAAATAAAACTTTTTTGATCAAAACTAAAATATCCTCGAAATCATTGAAGAAGAAGAACCTTGTCAGACGAAAATATGCCGTATCTAATAAAAGACATTTAAATTTTTTTAATTGCATAAATGGGTGGCATTTTATTCAGAATTAATAGTTTTTTACATGGACAAAAAACTCGTTTAATTTTTTCCCATTAAATACTAGAATTATAGAATAGTACTTTGCGAAAAGAATCGGCAGTAGGACGGAAACGTGTTGACCACCGATAAGTGTTTTGCTAATAACTCTTGCATCCTTCGTCCGACTTACAGCTCGATGGAAAGCTTTTCTGTTCCTCTTTCAGATTGCATTAACATATTTTACGAAAAGTCGTAAGAAATAAAATTTTTTTGATCAAAACTAAAATATCCTTGAAATCATTGAAAACGAAGTGCCTTATCAGACGAAAATATACCTTATCTAATAAGAGACATTTAAATTTTTTTAATTGCATAAATGGGCAGCATTTTATTCAGAATTAATAGTTTTTTACATGGACAAAAAATTCGTTTAATTTTTTCCCATTAAATACTAGAATTATAGAAAAGTACTTTGCGAAAACAATCGGCAGTAGGACGGAAACGTGTTGACCACCGATCAGTTTTTTGCTAATAACTCTTGAATCCTTCGACTGACTTCTTCGACCGACTTCTTCGACTAAGAGCTCGATGGAAAGCTTATCTGTTCCTCTTTCAGATGGCATTAACATATTTTACGAAAAGTCGTAAGAAATAAAATTTTTTTGATCAAAACTAAAATATCCTTGAAATCATTGAAGACGAAGTACCTTATCAGACGAAAATATACCTTATCTAATAAGTGACCTTTAAATTTTTTTAATTGCATAAATGGGCGGTATTTTATTCAGAATTAATAGTTTTTCAACATATTTTACGAAAAGTCGTAAGTAATAAAATTTTTTTGAACAAAACTAAAATATCCTCGAAATCATTGAAGAAGAAGTACCTAATCAGACGAAAATATGCCTTACCTAATAAGAGAAATTTAAATTTTTTTAATTGCATAAATGGGCGGCATTTTATTCAGAATTAATAGTTTTTTACATGGACAATAAATTAGTTAAATTTTTTCCCATTAAATACAACAATTATAGAAAAGTACCTTGCGAAAATAATCGGCAGTAGGACGAAAACGTATTGACCACCGATTAGTTTTTTGCTAATAACTCTTGCATCCTTTGACCGACTTCTTCGACTAAACGCTCGATGGAAAGCTTATCTGTTCCTCTTTCAGATGGCATTAACATATTTTACGAAAAAATGTAAGAAATAAAATTTTTTTCATCAAAACTAAAATATCCTTGAAATCATTGAAGACGAGGTACCTTATCAAACGAAAATATACCTTATCTAATAAGAGACATAAAAAAATTTTTTTTATTGCATAAATGGGCGGCATTTTATTCAGAATTAATAGTTTTTTAACATATTTTACGAAAAGTCATAAGAAATAAAATTTTCTTGATCAAAACTAAAATATCCTTGAAATCATTGAAGAAGAAGAACCTTATCAGACGAAAATATGCCGTATCTAAAAAGAGACATTTAAATTTTTTTAATTGCATAAATGGGTGGCATTTTATTCAGAATTAATAGTTTTTTACATGGACAAAAAACTCGTTTAATTTTTTCCCATTATATATTAGAATTAAAGAAAAGTACTTTGCGAAAAGAATTGGCAGTAGGACGGAATCGTGTTGACTACCAATTAGTTTTTTGCTAATAACTCTTGCATCCTTCAACCGACTTCTTCGACTAAGAGCTCGATGGAAAGCTTATCTGTTCTTCTTTCAGATGGCATTAACATATTTTACTAAAAGTCATAAGAAATAAAATTTTTTTGATCAAAACTAAAATATCCTCGAAATCATTGAAGAAGAAGTACCTAATCAGACGAAAATATGCCTTATCTAATAAAACCATTTAAATTTTTTAATTGCATAAATGGGCGGCATTCTATTCAGAATTAATAGTTTTTTACATGGAAAAAAAATTCGGTTAGTTTTTTCCCATTAAATACTACAATTATAGAAAAGTACCTTGCGAAATAATCGACAGTAGGACGAAAACGTATTGACCACCGATTTGTTTTTTGCATTTTATTCAGAATTAATAGTTTTTTATATGGACAAAAAATTCGTTTAATTTTTTCCCATTTAATACCAGAATTATAGAAAAGTACTTTGCGAAAATAACCGACAGTAGGACGAAAACGTATTGACCACCGATTATGTTTTTGCTAATAACTCTTGCATCCTTTGACCGACTTCTTCGACTAAAATCTCGATGGAAAGCTAATCAATTCCTCTTTCAGATAGAATTAACATATTTTACGAAAAGTCGTAAGAAATAAAATATTGTTTGATCAAAACTAAAATATCCTCGAAATCATTGATGAAAAAGTTCCTTATCAGACGAAAATATGCTTTATCTAATAAGAGACATTTAAATTTTTTTTAATTGCATAAATGGGCGGCATTTTATTTAGAATTAATAGTGTTTTACATGGACAAAAAATTCGTTTAATTTTTTCCCATTAAATACTAGAATTATAGAAATGTACTTTGCGAAAAGAATCGGCAGTAGGACGGAATCGTGTTGACTACCAATTAGTTTTTTGCTAATAACTCTTGCATCCTTCAACCGACTTCTTCGACTAAGAGCTCGATGGAAAGCTTATCTGTTCTTCTTTCAGATGGCATTAACATATTTTACTAAAAGTCATAAGAAATAAAATTTTTTTGATCAAAACTAAAATATCCTCGAAATCATTGAAGAAGAAGTACCTAATCAGACGAAAATATGCCTTATCTAATAAAACCATTTAAATTTTTTAATTGCATAAATGGGCGGCATTCTATTCAGAATTAATAGTTTTTTACATGGAAAAAAAATTCGGTTAGTTTTTTCCCATTAAATACTACAATTATAGAAAAGTACCTTGCGAAATAATCGACAGTAGGACGAAAACGTATTGACCACCGATTTGTTTTTTGCATTTTATTCAGAATTAATAGTTTTTTATATGGACAAAAAATTCGTTTAATTTTTTCCCATTAAATACCAGAATTATAGAAAAGTACTTTGCGAAAATAACCGACAGTAGGACGAAAACGTATTGACCACCGATTATGTTTTTGCTAATAACTCTTGCATCCTTCGACCGACTATTTTATTTAACATATTTTACGAAAAGTCGTAAGAAATAAACTATTGTTTGATCAAAACTAAAATATCCTCGAAATCATTGATGAAAAAGTTCCTTATCAGACGAAAATATGCTTTATCTAATAAGAGACATTTAAATTTTTTTTAATTGCATAAATGGGCGGCATTTTATTTAGAATTAATAGTGTTTTACATGGACAAAAAATTCGTTTAATTTTTTCCCATTAAATACTAGAATTATAGAAATGTACTTTGCGAAAAGAATCGGCAGTAGGACGGAAACGTGTTGACCACCGATTAAGAGTTCGATGGAAAGCTTATCTGTTCCTCTTTCAGATGGCATTAACATATTTTACGAAAAATCGTAAGAAATAAAATTTTTTTGACCAAAACTAAAATATCCTCCAAATCATTGAAGAAGAAGAAAATATGCTTTATCTAATAAGAGACATTTAAATTTTTTTTAATTGCATAAATGGGCGGCATTTTATTCAGAATTAATAATGTTTTACATGGACAAAAAATTCGCTTAAATTTTTCCCATTAAGTACTAGAATTATAGAAATGTACTTTGCGAAAAGAATCGGCAGTAGGACGGAAAAGTGTTGACCACCGATTAGTTTTTGCTAATTACTCTTGCATCCTTCGACCGACTTCTTCGACTAAGAGCTCGATGGAAAGCTTTTTTAGTCCTCTTTCAGATGGCATTAACATATTTTACGAAAAGTCGTAAAAAATAAAATTTTTTTCATCAAAACTAAAATATCCTCGAAATCATTGAAGAAGAATTACCTAATCAGACGAAAATATGTCTTATCTAATAAGACCATTTAAATTTTTTAATTGCATAAATGGGCAGCATTTTATTCAGAATTAATAGTTTTTTACATGGACAAAAAATTCATTTAATTTTTTCCCATTAAATACTGCAATTATAGAAAAGTACCTTGCGAAAATAATCGACAGTAGGACGAAAACGTATTGACCACCGATTAGTTTTTTGCTAATAACTCTTGCATCCTTTTACCGACTTCTTCGACTAAGAGCTCGATGGAAAGCTTATCAATTCCTCTTGCAGATAGCATTAAGATATTTTACGAAAAGTCATAAGAAATAAAATTTTTTTGATCAAAACTAAAATATCCTCCAACTCATTGAAGAAGAAGAAAATATGCTTTATCTAATAAAACACATTTAAATTTTTTTTAATTGCATAAATGGGCGGCATTTTATTCAGAATTAATAATGTTTTACATGGACAAAAAATTCGTTTAAATTTTTCCCATTAAGTACTAGAATTATAGAAATGTACTTTGCGAAAAGAATTGGCATTAGGCCGGAATTGTGTTGACCACTAATTAGTTTTTTGCTAATAACTCTTGCATCCTTCAACCGACTTCTTCGACTAAGAGCTCGATGGAAAGCTTATCTGTTCCTCTTTCAAAAGGCATTAACATATTTTACTAAAAGTCATAAGAAATAAAATTTTTTTGATCAAAACTAAAATATCCTCGAAATCATTGAAGAATAAGTACCTGGAAAGCTTATCTGTTCCTCTTTCAGATGGCATTAACATATTTTACGAAAAGTCGTAAGAAATAAAATTTTTTGATCAAAACTAAAATATCCTCGAAATCATTGAAGAATAAGTACCTTATCAGACGAAAATATGCCTTATCTAATAAGAGACATTTAAATTTTGTTAATTGCACTAATGGGCGGCACTTTATTCAGAATTAATAGTTTTTTACATAGACAAAAAATTCGTTTAATTTTTTTCCATTAAATACTAGAATTATAGAATAGTACTATGTGAAAAGAATCGGCAGTAGGACGGAAACGTGTTGACCACCGATTAATTTTTTGCTAATAACTCTTGCATCCTTCGACCGACTTTTTCGACCGACTTTTACGACTTAGAGCTCGATGGAAAGCTTATCTATTCCTCTTTCAGATGGCATTAACATATTTTACGAAAAGTCGTAAGAAATAAAATTTTTTTGATCAAAACTAAAATATCCTTGAAATCATTGAAGACGAAGTACCTTATCAGACGAATATATACCTTATCTAATAAGTGACATTTAAATTTTTTTAATTGCATAAATGGGCGGTGTTTTATTCAGAATTAATAGTTTTTCAATTTATTTTACGAAAAGTCGTAAGTAATAAAATTTTTTTGAACAAAACTAAACTATCCTTGAAATCATTGAAGAAGAAGTACCTAATCAGACGAAAATATGCCTTATCTAATAAGAGAAATTTAAATTTTTTTAATTGCATAAATGGGCGGCATTTTATTCAGAATTAATAGTTTTTTACATGGACAAAAAATTCGTTTAATTTTTTCCCATTAAATACTAGAATTATAGAAAAGTACTTTGCGAAAAGAATCGGCAGTAGGACGGAATCGTTTTGACCACCGATTAGTTTTTTGCTAATAACTCTTGCATCCTTCGACCGACTTCTTCGACTAAGAGCTCGATGGAAACCTTATCTGTTCCTATTTCAGATGTCATTAACATATTTTACGAAAAATCGTAAGAAATAAAATTTTGTTGGATCAAATCTAAAATATCGTCGAAATCATTGAAGAAGAAGTACCTTATCAGACGAAAATATGCTTTATCTAATAAGAGACATTTAAATATTTATACCCTGTACACATACTGTGTATCAGGGTATATTGTGTTTGTTTGAGCGAAATGTATGTAACGCACAGAAGGAGGGGAGGGGGACCCTATAAAGTATATATATTCTTGATCAGGACGACAAGAGAAATTGATTGAGCCATGTCTGTCCGTCTGTCCGTCTGTCCGTCCGTCCGTCCTCACCAACGGTTCTCGGAAACTATAAGAGCTAGAGACTTGAAATTTGGAGGGTAGACTCGTGATGCTCGGCAGCAGATCAAGTTTATTTTTTTTTTTTGCCACGCCCACTCCTTCCCGCCCATCCAGCCACACCCACTTTTTTAAATACCTATAACTCAAACATCCAAAGAGATAGAAACATGAAAATCGGTATGTAGACTCAGTATGTATAGCCCTACAAAACTGCATACCACAAAATCCCCCCCTGCTTTTTATTTCCCCTCCCCCAGTTAGTTTCTAAAAATTGCTATATCTCCAAAATTAACAAAGGTACGACCCTGAAAATTTGTATACAAGCTCAGTGATAACACATCTTAAAAACTGCATACCACAAACTTCCCCCCTCTTTGATGGCTACCCCTCAGAGGCCGACAAACTTAAATTTTTCGTAAAATCCACATTTTTTGACCGATTTTCTTGATATTTTGAACACTATTTGAATATGCGACGTCAGATCAATATGTTTTTGTAACTTGAAGGTGTGGCACCGCCTACCATGTGTGCAGGGTATTATATTGTCGAGTATACTCGACTATAGCGTCCTTACTGGTTTTTAATTGCATAAATGGGCGGCATTTTATTTAGAATTAATAGTGTTTTACATGGACAAAAAATTCGTTAAAATTTTTCCCATTAAGTACTAGAATTATAGAAATGTACTTTACGAAAAGAATCGGCAGTAGGACGGAAACGTGTTGACCACCGATTAGTTTTTGCTAATTACTCTTGCATCCTTCGACCGACTTCTTCGACTAAGAGCTCGATGGAAAGCTTATATGTTCCTCTTTCAGATGGCATTAACATATTTTACGAAAAGTCGAATGAAATAAAATTTTTTTGAGTAAAACTAAAATATCCTCGAAATCATTGAAGAAGAATTACCTAATCAGACGAAAATATGTCTTATCTAATAAATCTAAATTTTTTTAATTGCATAAATGGGCGGTATTTTATTCAGAATTAATAGTTTTTCAACATATTTTACGAAAAGTCGTAAGTAATAAAATTTTTTTGAACAAACCTAAAATATCCTCGAAATCATTGAAGAAGAAGTACCTAATCAGACGAAAATATGCCTTATCTAATAAGAGAAATTTAAATTTTTTTAATTGCATAAATGGGCGGCATTTTATTCAGAATTAATAGTTTTTTACATGGACAAAAAATTAGTTTAATTTTTTGCCATTAAATACAACAATTATAGAAAAGTACCTTGCGAAAATAATCGGCAGTAGGACGAAAACGTATTGACCACCGATTATTTTTTTGCTAATAACTCTTGCATCCTTTGACCGACTTCTTCGACTAAAAGCTCGACGGAAAACTTATCTGTTCCTCTTTCAGATGGCATTAACATATTTTACGAAAAGTTGTAAGAAATAAAATTTTTTCCATCAAAACTAAAATATCCTTGAAATCATTGAAGATGAGGACCCTTTTCAGACGAAAATATACCTTATCTAATAAGAGACATTTAAATTTTTTTAATTGCATAAATGGGCGGCATTTTATTCAGAATTAATAGTTTTTTAACATATTTTACGAAAAGTCATAAGAAATAAAATTTTTTTGATCAAAACTAAAATCATTGAAGAAGAAGTACCTTATCAGACGAAAATATGCTTTATCTAATCAGAGACATTTAAATTTTTTTTAATTGCATAAATGGGCGGCATTTTATTCAGAATTAATTGTGTTTTACATGGACAAAAAATTAGTTTAATTTTTTCCCATTAAATACTAGAATTATAGAAATGTACTTTGCGAAAAGAATCGGCAGTAGGACGGAAACGTGTTGACCACCGATTAGTTTTTGCTAATTACTCTTGCATCCTTCGACCGACTTCTTCGACTAAGAGCTCGATGGAAAGCTTATCTGTTCCTCTTTCAGATGGCATTAACATATTTTACGAAAAGTCGAAAGAAATAAAATTTTTTTGAGTAAAACCAAAATATCCTCGAAATCATTGAAGAAGAATTACCTAATCAGACGAAAATATGTCTTATCTAAAAAGACCATTAAAATTTTTTAATTGCAAGAATCGGCAGTAGGAGGAAAACGTATTGACCACCGATTAGTTTTTTGCTAATAACTCTTGCATCTTTTGACCGACTTCTTCGACTAAGAGCTCGATGGAAAGCTTATCAATTCCTCTTTTAGATAGCATTAATATATTTTACGAAAAGTCATAAGAAATAAAATTTTTTTGATCAAAACTAAAATATCCTCGAAATCATTGAAGAAGAAGTACCTAATCAGACGAAAATATGCCTTATCTAATAAGACCATTTAAATTTTTTAATTGCAGAAATGGGCGGCATTTTATTCAGAATTAATAGTTTTTTACATGGACAAAAAACTCGTTTAATTTTTTCCCGTTAAATACTACAATTATAGAAAAGTACCTTGCGAAAATAATCGAGAGTAGGACGAAAACGTATTGACCACCGATTAGTTTTTTGCATTCTATTCAGAATTAATAGTTTTTTACATGGACAAAAAATTCGTTTAATTTTTTCCCATTAAATACTAGAATTATAGAAAAGTACTTTGCGAAAATAATCGACAGTAGGACGGAAACGTGTTGACCACCGATTAGTTTTTGCTAATTACTCTTGCATCCTTCGACCGACTTTTTCGACTTAGAGCTCGATGGAAAGCTTATCTTTTCCTCTTTCAGATGGTATTAACATATTTTACGAAAAGTCGTAAGAAATACAATTTTTTTGATCAAAACTAAAATATCCTCCAAATCATTGAAGAAGAAGAAAATATGCTTTATCTAATAAGAGACATTTAAATTTTTTTTAATTGCATAAATGGGCGGCATTTTATTCAGAATTAATAGTGTTTTACATGGACAAAAAATTCGTTTAATTTTTTCCCATTAAATACTAGAATTATACAAATGTACCTTGCGAAAACAATCGGCAGTAGGACGGAAACGTGTTGACCACCGATTAGTTTTTGCTACTTACTCTTGCGTTTAATTTTTTCCCATTAAATACTAGAATTATAGAAAAGTACTTTGCGAAAAGAATCGGCAGTAGGACGGAATCCTTTTGACCATCGATTAGTTTTTTGCTAATAACTCTTGCATTCTTCGACCGACTTCTTCGACTAAGAGCTCGATGGAAAGCTTATCTGTTCCTATTTCAGATGTCATTAACACATTTTACGAAAAGTCGTAAGAAATAAAATTTTGATTGATCAAAACTAAAATATCCTCGAAATCATTGAAGAAGAAGTACCTTATCAGACGAAAATATGCCTTATCCAATAGGAGACATTTAAATTTTTTTAATTGCATAAATGGGCGGCATTTTATTCAGAATTAATAGTTGTTTACATGGACTAAAAATTCGCTTAATTTTTTCCCATTAAATACTAGAATTATAGAAAAGAACTTTGCGAAAAGAATCGGCAGTAGGACGGAATCGTTTTGACCACCGATTAGTTTTTTGCTAATAACTCTTGCATCCTTCGACCGACTTCTTCGACTAAGAGCTCGATGGAAAGCTTATCTGTTCCTATTTCAGATGTCATTAACTTATTTTACGAAAAGTCGTAAGAAATAAAATTTTGTTTGATCAAAACTAAAATATCCTCGAAATCATTGAAGAAGAAGTACCTTATCAGACGAAAATATGCTTTATCTAATAAGAGACATTTAAATTTTTTTTAATTGCATAGATGGGCGGCATTTTATTCAGAATTAATAGTGTTTTACATGGACAAAAAATTCGTTTAATTTTTTCCCATTAAATACTAGAATTATACAAATGTACTTTGCGAAAAGAATCGGCAGTAGGACGGAAACGTGTTGACCACCGATTATTTTTTGCTAATTACTCTTGCATCCTTCGACCGACTTCTTCGACTAACGGCTCGATGGAAAGCTTATCTGTTCCTCTTTCAGATGGCATTAACATATTTTACGAAAAGTCGTAAGAAAAAAAATTTTTTTGATCAAAACTAAAATATGCTCCAAATCATTGAAGAAGAAGAAAATATGCTTTATCTAATGAGAGACATTTAAATTTTTTTTAATTGCATAAATGGGCGGCATTTTATTCAGAATTATTAGTGTTTTACATGGACAAAAAATTCGTTTAAATTTTTCCCATTAAGTACTAGAATTATAGAAATGTACTTTGCGAAAAGAATCGGCAGTAGGACGGAAACGTGTTGACCACCGATTAGTTTTTGCTAATTACTCTTGCATCCTTCGACCGACTTCTTCGACTAAGAGCTCGATGGAAAGCTTATCTGTTCGTCTTTCAGATGGCATTAACATATTTTACGAAAAGTCGTAAAAAATAAAATTTTTTTCATCAAAACTAAAATATCCTCGAAATCATTGAAGAAGAATTACCTTATCAGACGAAAATATGCCGTATCTAAAAAGAGACATTTAAATTTTTTTTAATTGCATAAATGGGCGGCATTTTATTCAGAATTAATAGTTTTTTACATGGACAAAAAATTCGTTTAATTTTTTCCCATTAAATACTACAATTATAGAAAAGTACCTTGCGAAAATAATCGACAGTAGGACGAAAACGTATTGACCACCGATTAGTTTTTTGCTAATAACTCTTGCATCCTTTGACCGACTTCTTCGACTAAGAGCTCGATGGAAAGCTTATCAATTCCTCTTTCAGATAGCACTAACATATTTTACGAAAAGTCATAAGAAATAAAACTTTTTTTATCAAAACTAAAATATCCTCGAAATCATTGAAGAATAAGTACCTTATCAGGCGAAAATATGCCTTATCTAATAAGAGACATTTAAATTTTTTTAATTGCACTAATGGGCGGCACTTTATTCAGAATTAATAGTTTTTTACATAGACAAAAAATTCGTTTAATTTTTTTCCATTAAATACTAGAATTATAGAATAGTACTATGTGAAAAGAATCGGCAGTAGGACGGAAACGTGTTGACCACCGATTAGTTTTTTGCTAATAACTCTTGCATCCTTCGACCGACTTTTTCGACCTACTTCTACGACTTAGAGCTCGATGGAAAGCTTATCTGTTCCTCTTTCAGATGGCATTAACATATTTTACGAAAAGTCGTAAGAAATAAAATTTTTTTGATCAAAACTAAAATATCCTTGAAATCATTGAAGACGAAGTACCTTATCAGACGAATATATACCTTATCTAATAAGTGACATTTAAATTTTTTTAATTGCATAAATGGGTGGTGTTTTATTCAGAATTAATAGTTTTTCATTATATTTTACGAAAAGTCGTAAGTAATAAAATTTTTTTGAACAAAACTAAAATATCCTCGAAATCATTGAAGAAGAAGTACCTAATCAGACGAAAATATGCCTTATCTAATAAGAGAAATTTAAATTTTTTTAATTGCATAAATGGGCGGCATTTTATTTAGAATTAATAGTTTTTTACATGGACAAAAAATTAGTTTAATTTCTTGCCATTAAATACATTAATTATAGAAAAGTACCTTGCGAAAATAATCGGCAGTAGGACGAAAACGTATTGACCACCGATTATTTTTTTGATAATAACTCTTGCATCCTTTGACCGACTTCTTCGACTAAAAGCTCAACGGAAAGCTTATCTGTTCCTCTTTCAGATGGCATTAACATATTTTACGAAAAGTTGTAAGAAATAAAATTTTTTCCATCAAAACTAAAATATCCTTGAAATCATTGAAGACGAGGACCCTTTTAAGACGAAAATATACCTTATCTAATAAGAGACATTCAAATTTTTTTAATTGCATAAATGGGCGGCATTTTATGCAGAATTAATAGTTTTTTAACATATTTTACGAAAACTCATAAGAAATAAAATTTTTTTGATCAAAACTAAAATATCCTCGAAATCATTGAATAAGAAGTACCTTATCAGACGAAAATATGCCTTATCCAATAGGAGACATTTAAATTTTTTTAATTGCATAAATGGGCGGCATTTTATTTAGAATTAATAGTTTTTTACATGGACAAAAAATTCGTTTAATGTTTTCCCATTAAACACTAGAATTATAGAAAAGTACTTTGCGAAAAGAATCGGCAGTAGGACGGAATCGTTTTGACCACCGATTAGTTTTTTGCTAATAACTCTTGCATTCTTCGATTGACGTCTTCGACTAAAAGCTCGATGGAAAGCTTATCTGTTCCTATTTCAGATGTCATTAACATATTTTACGAAAAATCGTAAGAAATAAAATTTTGTTGGATCAAAACTAAAATATCGTCGAAATCATTGAAGAAGAAGTACCTTATCAGACGAAAATATACTTTATCTAATAAGAGACATTTAAATATTTTTTAATTGCATAAATGGGCGGCATTTTATTTAGAATTAATAGTTTTTTACATGGACAAAAAATTCGTTTAATTTTTTTCCATTAAATACTATAATTTTAGAATAGTACTATGCGAAAAGAATCGGTAGTAGGACGGAAACGTGTTGACCACCGATTAGTTTTTTGCTAATAACTCTTGCATCCTTCGACCGACTTCTTCGACCGACTTCTTCGACTAACGGCTCGATGGAAAGCTTATCTGTTCCTCTTTCAGATGGCATTAACATATTTTACGAAAAGTCGTAAGAAAAAAAATTTTTTTGATCAAAACTAAAATATCCTCCAAATCATTGAAGAAGAAGAAAATATGCTTTATCTAATGAGAGACATTTAAATTTTTTTTAATTGCATAAATGGGCGGCATTTTATTCAGAATTATTAGTGTTTTACATGGACAAAAAATTCGTTTAAATTTTTCCCATTAAGTACTAGAATTATAGAAATGTACTTTACGAAAAGAATCGGTAGTAGGACGGAAACGTGTTGACCACCGATTAGTTTTTGCTAATTACTCTTGCATCCTTCGACCCACTTCGTTGACTAAGAGCTCGATGGAAAGCTTATATGTTCCTCTTTCAGATGGCATTAACATATTTTACGAAAAGTCGAATGAAATAAAATTTTTTTGAGTAAAACTAAAATATCCTCGAAATCATTGAAGAAGAATTACCTTATCAGATGAAAATATGTCTTACCTAATAAGACCATTTAAATTTTTTAATTGCCATAATCGGCAGTAGGACGAAAACGTATTGACCACCGATTAGTTTTTTGCTAATAACTCTTGCATCCTTTGACTGACTTCTTCGACTAAGAGCTCGATGGAAAGCTTATCAATTCCTCTTTCAGATAGCATTAACATATTTTACGAAAAGTCATAAGAAATAAAACTTTTTTGATCAAAACTAAAATATCCTCGAAATCATTGAAGAAGAAGAACCTTATCAGACGAAAATATGCCGTATCTAAAAAGAGACATATAAATTTTTTTAATTGCATTAATGGGCGGCACTTTATTCAGAATTAATAGTTTTTTACATAGACAAAAAATTCGTTTAATTTTTTTCCATTAAATACTATAATTTTAGAATAGTACTATGCGAAAAGAATCGGTAGTAGGACGGAAACGTGTTGACCACCGATTAGTTTTTTGCTAATAACTCTTGCATCCTTCGACCGACTTCTTCGACCGACTTCTTCGACTTAGAGCTCGATGGAAAGCTTATATGTTCCTCTTTCAGATGGCATTAACATATTTTACGAAAAGTCGTAAGAAATACAATTTTTTTGATGAATACTAAAATATACTTGAAATCATTGAAGACGAAGTACCTTATCAGACGAATATATACCTTATCTAATAAGTGACATTTAAATTTTTTTAATTGCATAAATGGGCGGTATTTTATTCAGAATTAATAGTTTTTCAACATATTTTACGAAAAGTCGTAAGTAATAAAATTTTTTTGAACAAACCTTAAATATCCTCAAAATCATTGAAGAAGAAGTACCTAATCAGACGAAAATATGCCTTATCTAATAAGAGAAATTTAAATTTTTTTAATTGCATAAACGGGCGGCATTTTATTCAGAATTAATAGTTTTTTACATGGACAAAAAATTAGTTTAATTTTTCGCCATTAAATACAACAATTATAGAAAAGTACCTTGCGAAAATAATCGGCAGTAGGACGAAAACGTATTGACCACCGATTATATTTTTGCTAATAACTCTTGCATCCTTTGACCGACTTCTTCGACTAAAAGCTCAACGGAAAGCTTATCTGTTCCTCTTTCAGATGGCATTAACATATTTTACGAAAAGTTGTAAGAAATAAAATTTTTTCCATCAAAACTAAAATATCCTTGAAATCATTGAAGACGAGGACCCTTTTCAGACGAAAATATACCTTATCTAATAAGAGACATTTAAATTTTTTTAATTGCATAAATGGGCGGCATTTTATTCAGAATTAATAGTTTTTTAACATATTTTACGAAAACTCATAAGAAATAAAATTTTTTTGATCAAAACTAAAATATCCTCGAAATCATTAAATAAGAAGTACCTTATCAGACGAAAATATGCCTTATCCAATAGGAGACATTTAAATTTTTTAATTGCATAAATGGGCGGCATTTTATTCAGAATTAATAGTTTTTTACATGGACAAAAAATTCGTTTAATTTTTTCCCATTAAATACTATAATTATAGAAAAGTACTTTGCGAAAAGAATCGGCAGTTTTAGTTTCTTGCTAATAACTCTTGCATCCTTCGACCGACTTCTTCGACTAAGAGCTCGATGGAAAGCTTATCTGTTCCTTTTTCAGATGTCATTAACATATTTAGGAAAAGTCGTAAAAAATAAAATTTTGTTTGATCAAAACTAAAATATCTTCGAAATCATTGAAGGAGAAGTACCTTATCAGACGAAAATATGCTTTATCTAATCAGAGACATTTAAATTTTTTTTATTGCATAAATGGGCGGCATTTTATTCAGAATTAATTGTGTTTTACATGGACAAAAAATTCGTTTAATTTTTTCCCATTAAATACTAGAATTATAGAAATGTACTTTGCGAAAAGAATCGGCAGTAGGACGGAAACGTGTTGACCACCGATTAGTTTTTGCTAATTACTCTTGCATCCTTCGACCGACTTCTTCGACTAAGAGCTCGATGGAAAGCTTATCTGTTCCTCTTTCAGATGGCATTAACATATTTTACGAAAAGTCGAAAGAAATAAAATTTTTTTGAGTAAAACCAAAATATCCTCGAAATCATTGAAGAAGAATTACCTAATCAGACGAAAATATGTCTTATCTAAAAAGACCATTAAAATTTTTTAATTGCAAGAATCGGCAGTAGGAGGAAAACGTATTGACCACCGATTAGTTTTTTGCTAATAACTCTTGCATCTTTTGACCGACTTCTTCGACTAAGAGCTCGATGGAAAGCTTATCAATTCCTCTTTTAGATAGCATTAATATATTTTACGAAAAGTCATAAGAAATAAAACTTTTTTGATCAAAACTAAAATATCCTCGAAATCATTGAAGAAGAAGAACCTTATCAGACGAAAATATGCCGTATCTAAAAAGAGACATTTAAATTTTTTTAATTGCATAAATGGGTGGCAATTTATTCAGAATTAATAGTTTTTTTCATGTACAAAAAACTCGTTTAATTTTTCCCATTATATATTAGAATTATAGGAAAGTACTTTGCGAAAAAAATTGGCAGTAGGACGGAATCGTGTTGACCACCAATTAGTTTTTTGCTAATAACTCTTGCATCCATCAACCGACTTCTTCGACTAAGAGCTCGATGGAAAGCTTATCTGTTCCTCTTTCAGATGGCATTAACATATTTTACTAAAAGTCATAAGAAATAAAATTTTTTTGATCAAAACTAAAATATCCTCGAAATCATTGAAAAAGAAGTACCTAATCAGACGAAAATATGCCTTATCTAATAAGACCATTTTAATTTTTTAATTGCATAAATGGGCGGCATTTTATTCAGAATTAATAGTTTTTTACATGGACAAAAAACTCGTTTAATTTTTTCCCATTAAATACTACAATTATAGAAAAGTACCTTGCGAAAATAATCGACAGTAGGACGAAAACGTGTTGACCACCGATTAGTTTTTGCTAATTACTCTTGCGTTTAATTTTTTCCCATTAAATACTAGAATTATAGAAATGTACCTTGCGAAAACAATCGGCAGTAGGACGGAAACGTGTTGACCACCGATTAGTTTTTGCTAATTACTCTTGCGTTTAATTTTTTCCCATTAAATACTAGAATTATAGAAAAGTACTTTGCGAAAAGAATCGGCAGTAGGACGGAATCCTTTTGACCACCGATTAGTTTTTGCTAATTACTCTTGCATCCTTCGACCGACTTCTTCGACTTAGAGCTCGATGGAAAGCTTATCTGTTCCTCTTTCAGATGGTATTAACATATTTTACGAAAAGTCGTAAGAAATAAAATTTTGTTTGATCAAAACTAAAATATCCTCGAAATCATTGAAGAAGAAGTACCTTATCAGACGAAAATATGCTTTATCTAATAAGAGACATTTAAATTTTTTTTAATTGCATAAATGGGCGGCATTTTATTCAGAATTAATAGTGTTTTACATGGACAAAAAATTCGTTTAATTTTTTCCCATTAAATACTAGAATTATATAAATGTACTTTGCGAAAAGAATCGGCAGTAGGACGGAAACGTATTGACCACCGATTAGTTTTTGCTAATTACTCTTGCATCCTTCGACCGACTTCTTCGACTATCGGCTCGATGGAAAGCTTATCTGTTCCTCTTTCAGATGGCATTAACATATTTTACGAAAAGTCGTAAGAAATAAAATTTTTTTGATCAAATCTAAAATATCCTCCAAATCATTGAAGAAGAAGAAAATATGCTTTATCTAATAAGAAACATTAAAATTTTTTTTAATTGCATAAATGGGCGGCATTTTATTCAGAATTAATAGTGTTTTACATGGACAAAAAATTCGTTTAAATTTTTCCCATTAAGTACTAGAATTATAGAAATGTACTTTGCGAAAAGAATCGGCAGTAGGACGGAAACTTGTTGACCACCGATTAGTTTTTGCTAATTACTCTTGCATCCTTCGACCGACTTCTTCGACTAAGAGCTCGATGGAAAGCTTATCTGTTCCTCTTTCAGATGGCATTAACATATTTTACGAAAAGTCGTAAAAAATAAAATTTTTTTCATCTGTAAAGGACTCCCGGTTCACGCCCAGGTCTTTAGGCTGGGGCAACTCAGAGTGACCAAGGAGCCGGCTCTACAATAATTTGTATTTCTGCCGGACCCTTGAGCGCTGTCAAAAATAATGACACACAAATTTATGCTTGAAAAATATAATATGGTTTTTTTTTTATTGTAAACAATTAAAAACAAATGCTTATTTCTAATTCTTAGGACTAGTTAGGTTTGTTTTCCGGTGCCGCCTCTCGTGGGGAGTCGTCCTCCACCCTCGTCTTAGTCGGATTCCGGCCAGTCGTCCCTCTGGGTTCCAAATGGGCCGCTCCTGTTGCGAACCGCTGATGCTCACGTCTGCGCAAGTCGGATGGCCTGTTCACCTCGACTTAGCGCCACGCACGTAGCTTCAGGTCGCACCCAGTCGCCCGATGGGGTCACCTAGGGTTGGCTGGCGCTGGGAATCCTCACCAGCTGCCGCTTGGAATACTACAAGGACCTTGTCCTTGGATTCCACCTAGTGTCAGCGTATCAACGCGCCACTTGGTTGATTTTGTCCCACTTCGGAACCAAATCAAATGCTACAATCTTAATTTTAAATGTTACCTGCCTTGGTCAGTTTCGCTTGCAGCTATATAGAGCGCTTCGAACCTGAGCAAAGATTTGCCTGGTCACACCAAATGAAAAGAGACCGTAGTTTGCCACCGGCTGACAAGCCTAGTCGAATGCCGCCTGAACTGGTTGTGAATTCTAAGTTCACCCAACGCTACGCTGCTGGCGCAAACACTAAACATGTCAGTTCGATGCACTGGCTGCGACGCCAACTGTTGACTTACAAGCAGTGGACGGCGTGAAATAGCGCGCAGCAACTTGAAACAAGAACAAATACATTGTTTCATTATTACCGCCACCACTGTACCGACTGCAAACAGCCTGCAGTGACGTCGCCGCATCACACAGCCTACTGTCATTGGCTATGTGGCGAACGGCAGAACTGCGCAGTTGTCCACGCAAAACGACTGAACATCCAACGCTGCCGCCAAACGAGGTCAGTGACCCAACAAAGAACAAATCATACGCTAACAATAGCATATGACTGCACTCAACTGACGCTCCGACGCCACGTTATGCAGACGCCCGCGTCAAGTGCGACAATCGTCCCTATTGTTGTTGTTTGCCGGCAAGCGAGTTATTCTGATCTATGCAGATCTATCGCGCCAAAGCAACAACACAATATACGCGCTGGCCTGACGTTTCGATGAGCTGACGCAACGTCAATTCCACACCGCGACGAACGCGTCAAGTGCGACAATCGTCCTTATTGTTGTTATTTGCCGGCAAGCGAGTTATTTTGATCTATGCAGATCTATCGCGCCAAAGCAACAACACAATACATGTGCTCGACTGACGTTTCGATGAATTGACGCGGCGTCGCTTGCGTCAGTGACGACGCTCCTGCCAAATACCAGTTAATGTTGTTGCTTTTACATGACAAAATTCACAAACTCACTTTGATGTATGCAGATCTACAGTGCCAAAGCAACAACACAATATATGTGCTGGACTGGCGATTTGATGAATTGACGCAACGACGCCTGCGTCAGTGACGATGTTCCTGCCAAATACCTGTTACCGTTGTTGCTATTTACATGACAAAAGTCACCAACTCAGTAGTCATCAAACAACAAATAACAACAACAACATGCATATTTGTAATTTTGGCATTCTTCTTTCACCGTCACTTTCGCCATCTGGCGCATATGCAACAACAACCAAGCTGACTTGATCACGCCAACTATTACAACAACTCTTGTTGTAATAATTTTCGACACAAGCACGCACCGTTAGGTCACTCAGTGCCTGAACGCATGCAATGTGTTTGTTGTTGCTCGCTACTCAGCGTTGCTGCCAAATCAACGTCGCTACTCAACGTCGCTAATCAGCGTCGCTAATCAGCATCGCTAATCAACCTCATACACTGTGAGCCGCGAATTCATCTGCAATTCGCGTCCTCACACTCCCCCCCTATTTTGGATGAGCGTGACAATCTGGCTATACCAACGATTGCCAGGACTCCGGTCTCGGGTTGGCGCTTCCAGGTTTACCACCCCATCGCCATCGATCAGCGCAAAAATGCGGCCAATACTCACGAAATCGGCACGCGCACTACTGCTGCTCACGAGATCGGAGATTGAACCAAACTGACATTCACGAAACCGGAAAACGCACAACCGCTGCTCGGAAACACGAACGAAATTATTTTCACGAAAACGAAAAGCGCAAGTCTGCTGCTCACGAAATCGGAATCACGAACTAAACTATTTTCACGAAAACGAAAAGCGCAAAACTGCTGCTCACGAAATCGGAAACACGAACTAAACTATTTTCACGAAAACGAAAAGCGCATAACTGCTGCTCACGAAATCGGAAACACGAACTAAACTATTTTCACGAAAACGAAAAGCGCAAAACTGCTGCTCACGAAATCGGAAACACGAACTGTGCCATCACCTAGATCCCGGGACTCGGAACATCGCCCTTACCCTCTTGAGCTAACCCAAATCGAGAAAGCATCCCCTTCCCCTGCCGCTAGACCAGTCGTACTCAATCAACAGGCGAAAGTTACTGACACTAGTCTTGCGCTGGTTCCGGGAATCACGGCTTCGCCCTGTCTTCCGACGATGGCGCTGCATCCACTTCCTCGACGAAGGGCTTCAGCTCACTAACGTGGGCCGTGCGTATTTTGCCACCCTTCCGATCCTGCACCTCGGCAATCACGGGGGAGCGAAAACCTCGCACCACAAATGGTCCGTCGAACCGAGATGCCAGCTTAGCGGCGAACCCCTCCACTGCCTTTGACAATGGGTGTTGACGCACCATCACCAGCTGGCCAATATCCGGGCGCCACTCTCGTCGCCTCAGATTATAATGACGGGCTTGCTCGGCAGCAGCCTTCGTCATCTCCTGCCTCACCAAGGCAAAGATCTCCTCTAACTGAGTTGACCTCTCCTTGGGGCTCACCACCTCCACCCCGGATCCAGGGGTGCACTCATCCCAAAGCGCCTTGGGTAATCGCGGCTCACGCCCTTGCACCAAGAACGCGGGAGAATACCCCGTACTGTCAGCCACGCTGGAATTCACCGCGAGCGACAACTCCGGGAGGTGTTCGTCCCAACGACGCTGGTTCACTGCGGCGAACTGGGCAATCATGGTTTTCACCGTACGATTTGCCCGCTCTGTCGGATTCTCTTGCGGTGTGTATGGCGCTGTGAACTGCTGCCTCACCCCCAAGTCCTCCAGAAACCGCTTAAATGCCCGGCTGGTAAACTGAGCCCCGTTATCGGTGATCAGTACCTTAGGCACGCCAAACCTCGCCAGGATCCGCTCCCGAAAAGCCTTTCGGAGATTCTCCTGGCTGGCTTTCCGCAAAGGGACTAACTCCACCCACTTCGAAAACCGGTCCATAAACACCAACAGCACAGAGTTGCCGTGAGTGGACCTGGGAAGTGGTCCCACAAAGTCAGCACAGACAGTGGCCCAGGGCTCAGATGCGATCTGTGTCAGCATCTTCCCGGCCGTCTTTTGTTGACTGACCTTGAATTTTTGGCACGACTCGCAACCCCGCACAAACCGGCGGACATCACGGTATAAACCCGGCCAAAAATAACGCTGCGTCACTCGAGCGATCGTCTTCCTTACACCAAGGTGACCCGCTGTAACGGCGCTATGCGTCTCCTCCAACACCCTCCGCCTTTGTTGCCCCGGAACGCAAAGCTTCCAATCTGGACAACCCTCCTGCCCGAAACGCGAGGGCAAGTAGCGGTATAGGCTCCCGTTTTCGACCATAAAGTCCGGAAACCTCTCCGGGTGTTTTTCCACGTCGATCATCTTCTGCTGTACCCAGGGGCAAATCATAGCGCCACCCTCTGTCACCTCTACGCGGCAAAGCGCGCCGAGAGGTTGTCTAGAAAGGGCGTCAGCTACCACGTTTTGCTTACCCCGCCGGTACTGCACATCGAACGTGTACTGCTGCAGCTCCAAGGCCCAGCGAGCAATCCGACCTGAAGGGCTCTCAATCCGGTTTAACCATGTCAAAGCTTGATGGTCCGTGATCACCGTGAATTGATAACCCTCCAAATAGGGTCGAAGCTTCCGAATAGCCCAAACTATGGCTAAACACTCCTTCTCGGTGGCGGAATAATTCCGTTCCGACTTCCCGAGGTGGCGACTGGCGTAAGCTATTACTCGCTCTTCGCCGTCTATCACCTGTGTCAACACAGCGCCTAACCCATAGTCGCTAGCGTCCGTTTGTAGGCAAAACTTCTGGCTGAAGTCAGGGCATGCCAGAACTGGCGCCTTCGTTAGCCGAGTTTTTAGCTCCACAAACTCCCGCATGTGCTCTTCCCGCCACTTCCAGTGTTTCCCTTTCTTCAACAAAGAAGTCAGGTGGAAAGTGTTCTTGGAAAAATCTTCGACAAACCGTCGGTACCAAGAAACCACCCCCAAGAACTGGCGGACTTCCCGGAGGTTCTTCGGTGGCTCCAACCCCAAGATGGCTGCCACCTTATCGGGATCCGTCTTGATCCCGTCCTCCGTCACAACGTGCCCCAAGTATTTCAGCTCTTTCTTGAAGAACTCGCACTTCTCGCTATTAATCCGGAGATTCGCGGACCTGAGGCGTCTGAACACCTCCCTGAGGTTGTCCATATGCTCTTCTAAGGTCCGTCCTGTGACGACTATATCGTCCAGGTAAGCGAAAGCGTGCGGTTCCAAATCTGGGCCGATCACTTGGTCCAAAGCACGTTGGAAGGTTGCCGGCGCTGAATGCAGCCCGAATGGCATGACCTTCCACTGGAAGAGCCCCCTTCCCGGTACGGTGAAGGCCGTACACGGTCTACTGGCCTCCTCCACCGGAATTTGCCAATATCCATTCTTTAGATCCAGGCTACTAATATACTTAGCGTTACGTAACCGATCAAGAATGTGACCAATTCTCGGTAAGGGGTATGCGTCCGGAACCGAGCGCGCGTTTAGCTGGCGGTAATCCACGCACAGCCTCCACTTGCCGTTTTTCTTCCGAACTATTACGATCGGCGCGCTATGTGGGCTATGCGACGGCTCAATGCACTCATTCTTGATGAGCTCATCAACCTCTTGGTTGATGATTTCCATCATCGCCGGGTTGCGAGGGAAGTACCGCTGCTTGATCGGGCGCTCGTCCTTCATGACAATCCGATGGGTAGCGATGTTCGACACCCCGGTCATTGTCTCGAACGGCGCGAGTTCCTGCCGTAGGAACTCCTCAATCCGCTGCGCCTCCTCACCGGACCGGATACCGTTGAGGCGGCATACGGACCTAATCCTCCGTACTCTTGCCGACCCTCTTCCGGGACGTCGGGACCGGGCTCCACGCCTGGTTTTACCCCTTCGGCCATCCACCGCCACCTCACTCGGAAGCGGCACCAAAAGGGCGTCTTGGGCTGCGGGCACGGCTACCCTAGCCGTTCTCAACCGCGCCACTTCTTTAGTTTCCTGGCAATCTCTAAGGCCTCTCAGGACAACCAGCTCACCTCCACAACGCAACTCAGAGCCGATTCCGCGTAAGAAATCCAACCCCAGAATTACGTCGTCCATCAGCGACTCCAAAACCAGTAAAACCATCTGGCAGGAGTGCTGACCGAGGCGAACTTCGACGGATACCGACTCCCTCACCTTGGAATTCGATCCGTCTGCCAGTAGGACTATGTTATCTACTGGCCTCTTACTCATCCTGGCGCTAATTTTAGCCGCCAGGCGTCCACTCAAAAAGCTGCGCGTTGCGCCTGTATCTACGGTGGCCTCCATCGGAGTCCCACCGACGTGTACCGTCGCAATCACGCCGCCTCCACTTAGTCGGAGTGGCCCTACTGTTGGCGAGGTCCCGGTTGTGCCGCCCTCCCCTGACCTCTTTTCTGGGGGGGACGTCTCCCGTTTAACGACCCTGGGCAGCAACGTTGCGTCAGCACGTTGCGCCGGCCGCAGTTCCAACAAAAATCCATATGAGGATTCTCGCACTCCCGGGCCCAATGTCCGTTTCGACCGCACCGCCGACAAGCGCGCTTTGGATCAATAGCGAACTCGTCCTCGGGAATTATCTCCCGACAACGTTCCGCCGGCCTCGGGAGAGTGTGATGCGGCAGAGATCTCGAGCTCTCTTCCGCCTCCAACTCTTCCAAGTCCTCGACCCGCCGCATCAACTCACGCAGGGTGCGGAAATCGTCCCGACGGACATATTTCCGCACCGCGAGTCGGCTGTTGCGGTATATCAATGCTAACCGCTGGTCCTCGGACATGCTCAAATGCCTCATCAGTTCCCTGATGGCGAGCACGAAATCCTTAAATGGTTCCCCATCGTACTGCCGGCGGTTCCGGGATGCCTCCTCCATTCTTTCCACGTACCGCGCAGATACGAAAAAATCCATGAAGTCGAGACTGAAATCACCCCATGTGGGCCAGTCGGACTTCAAACCCCTATACCAACTCAACGCCCGTCCTTGTAAGAACTCTGGCATGAGGCGGGGCAAGACGTCGCAGGGGAAACCATATCCTTCGGCTAGTTCCTCTAACCGCTCGAGGAAGCATAACGGATCCGTCAAGCCATCGAAATGGATACGCCATTTTCGGGCTTGGTCCATCATTTGACCCGTGATCGCGCCTGGCGTCAATGGAGCCGTCAACGACCCATATCTTCTTGTACTTGACCCATCGACCCGGCATTCCCTCGTATCCGTTACGTCCCGCCCTACGGCGACGTGCGGATTTGGGAACGCCCACCGGCTTCTGTCCAGCTCAGACCTATGCTCCTGGCTAGCAAATACGTGTTGGGCCAGCGCCGTTCTCGTGGCTGCTGACTCCAAACGCCTTCCGCTCACGGCCTCTGCCGGAGCCGACCTTTCCTGGCCACATCCAGCAACCACCTGAGCCGAGCTCAAAGGGGGTACGGCTAGATCCGCAGCCACCTGAACCGGGGTCGAAGGGGGTACAGCTAGATCTGCAACCTTCTCCTCCAAACCTGCCTGGTTAGAGGCTGGCAACACCTCTGCCTTGGAGGTTCCGGCACGGTGATACTCTTCCAATTCTATCAACCGCGCCTCTTCCTCTGCAGTATGCCCGCCCGCCTGGATGAACTTCGTCATCCGGCTGCGTAGATCCGTCTTATTACCGGTGGCCTCCAGGGCAAACTCTTTCGCGTACTGAGTAAGCTCTTCGCGTGAGAGTCCATAAACCCAACTAGTCGTTACCATTGCTGCTCCTTCCGGGCGCAATGACCACACTATATTCAAACTTTAATTGTGTATAAACGCTCAGGGTCCCTGCTCGGGCGCCAATGTAAAGGACTCCCGGTTCACGCCCAGGTCTTTAGGCTGGGGCAACTCAGAGTGACCAAGGAGCCGGCTCTACAATAATTTGTATTTCTGCCGGACCCTTGAGCGCTGTCAAAAATAATGACACACAAATTTATGCTTGAAAAATATAATATGGTTTTTTTTTTATTGTAAACAATTAAAAACAAATGCTTATTTCTAATTCTTAGGACTAGTTAGGTTTGTTTTCCGGTGCCGCCTCTCGTGGGGAGTCGTCCTCCACCCTCGTCTTAGTCGGATTCCGGCCAGTCGTCCCTCTGGGTTCCAAATGGGCCGCTCCTGTTGCGAACCGCTGATGCTCACGTCTGCGCAAGTCGGATGGCCTGTTCACCTCGACTTAGCGCCACGCACGTAGCTTCAGGTCGCACCCAGTCGCCCGATGGGGTCACCTAGGGTTGGCTGGCGCTGGGAATCCTCACCAGCTGCCGCTTGGAATACTACAAGGACCTTGTCCTTGGATTCCACCTAGTGTCAGCGTATCAACGCGCCACTTGGTTGATTTTGTCCCACTTCGGAACCAAATCAAATGCTACAATCTTAATTTTAAATGTTACCTGCCTTGGTCAGTTTCGCTTGCAGCTATATAGAGCGCTTCGAACCTGAGCAAAGATTTGCCTGGTCACACCAAATGAAAAGAGACCGTAGTTTGCCACCGGCTGACAAGCCTAGTCGAATGCCGCCTGAACTGGTTGTGAATTCTAAGTTCACCCAACGCTACGCTGCTGGCGCAAACACTAAACATGTCAGTTCGATGCACTGGCTGCGACGCCAACTGTTGACTTACAAGCAGTGGACGGCGTGAAATAGCGCGCAGCAACTTGAAACAAGAACAAATACATTGTTTCATTATTACCGCCACCACTGTACCGACTGCAAACAGCCTGCAGTGACGTCGCCGCATCACACAGCCTACTGTCATTGGCTATGTGGCGAACGGCAGAACTGCGCAGTTGTCCACGCAAAACGACTGAACATCCAACGCTGCCGCCAAACGAGGTCAGTGACCCAACAAAGAACAAATCATACGCTAACAATAGCATATGACTGCACTCAACTGACGCTCCGACGCCACGTTATGCAGACGCCCGCGTCAAGTGCGACAATCGTCCCTATTGTTGTTGTTTGCCGGCAAGCGAGTTATTCTGATCTATGCAGATCTATCGCGCCAAAGCAACAACACAATATACGCGCTGGCCTGACGTTTCGATGAGCTGACGCAACGTCAATTCCACACCGCGACGAACGCGTCAAGTGCGACAATCGTCCTTATTGTTGTTATTTGCCGGCAAGCGAGTTATTTTGATCTATGCAGATCTATCGCGCCAAAGCAACAACACAATACATGTGCTCGACTGACGTTTCGATGAATTGACGCGGCGTCGCTTGCGTCAGTGACGACGCTCCTGCCAAATACCAGTTAATGTTGTTGCTTTTACATGACAAAATTCACAAACTCACTTTGATGTATGCAGATCTACAGTGCCAAAGCAACAACACAATATATGTGCTGGACTGGCGATTTGATGAATTGACGCAACGACGCCTGCGTCAGTGACGATGTTCCTGCCAAATACCTGTTACCGTTGTTGCTATTTACATGACAAAAGTCACCAACTCAGTAGTCATCAAACAACAAATAACAACAACAACATGCATATTTGTAATTTTGGCATTCTTCTTTCACCGTCACTTTCGCCATCTGGCGCATATGCAACAACAACCAAGCTGACTTGATCACGCCAACTATTACAACAACTCTTGTTGTAATAATTTTCGACACAAGCACGCACCGTTAGGTCACTCAGTGCCTGAACGCATGCAATGTGTTTGTTGTTGCTCGCTACTCAGCGTTGCTGCCAAATCAACGTCGCTACTCAACGTCGCTAATCAGCGTCGCTAATCAGCATCGCTAATCAACCTCATACACTGTGAGCCGCGAATTCATCTGCAATTCGCGTCCTCACACATCAAAACTAAAATATCCTCGAAATCATTGAAGAAGAATTACCTTATCAGACGAAAATATGCCGTATCTAAAAAGAGACATTTACATTTTTTTTAATTGCATAAATGGGCGGCATTTTATTCAGAATTAATAGTTTTTTACATGGACAAAAAATTCGTTTAATTTTTTCCCATTAAATACTACAATTATAGAAAAGTACCTTGCGAAAATAATCGACAGTAGGACGAAAACGTATTGACCACCGATTAGTTTTTTGCTAATAACTCTTGCATCCTTTGACCGACTTCTTCGACTAAGAGCTCGATGGAAAGCTTATCAATTCCTCTTTCAGATAGCACTTACATATTTTATGAAAAGTCATAAGAAATAAAACTTTTTTAATCAAAACTAAAATATCCTCGAAATCATTGAAGAAGAAGTACCTAATCAGACGAAAATATGCCTTATCTAATAAGAGCATTTAAATTTTTTAATTGCATAAATGGGCGGCATTTTATTCAGAATTAATAGTTTTTTACATGGACAAAAAATTCGTTTAATTTTTTCCCATTAAATACTACACTTATAGAAAAGTACCTTGCGAAAATAATCGACAGTAGGACGAAAACGTATTGACCACCGATTAGTTTTTTGCATTTTATTCAGAATTAATAGTTTTTTACATGGACAAAAAATTCGTTTAATTTTTTCCCATTAAATACAAGAATTATAGAAAAGTACTTTGCGAAAATAATCGACAGTAGGACGAAAACGTATTGATCACCGATTAGTTTTTTGCTTATAACTCTTGCATCCTTTGACCGACTTCTTCGACTAAGAGCTCGTTTAATTTTTTCCCATTAAATACTAGAATTATAGAAAAGTACTTTGCGAAAAGAATCGGCAGTTTTAGTTTCTTGCTAATAACTCTTGCATCCTTCGACCGACTTCTTCGACTAAGAGCTCGATGGAAAGCTTATCAATTCCTCTTTCAGATAGCACTTACATATTTTATGAAAAGTCATAAGAAATAAAACTTTTTTAATCAAAACTAAAATATCCTCGAAATCATTGAAGAAGAAGTACCTAATCAGACGAAAATATGCCTTATCTAATAAGAGCATTTAAATTTTTTAATTGCATAAATGGGCGGCATTTTATTCAGAATTAATAGTTTTTTACATGGACAAAAAATTCGTTTAATTTTTTCCCATTAAATACTACACTTATAGAAAAGTACCTTGCGAAAATAATCGACAGTAGGACGAAAACGTATTGACCACCGATTAGTTTTTTGCATTTTATTCAGAATTAATAGTTTTTTACATGGACAAAAAATTCGTTTAATTTTTTCCCATTAAATACAAAAATTATAGAAAAGTACTTTGCGAAAATAATCGACAGTAGGACGAAAACGTATTGATCACCGATTAGTTTTTTGCTTATAACTCTTGCATCCTTTGACCGACTTCTTCGACTAAGAGCTCGTTTAATTTTTTCCCATTAAATACTAGAATTATAGAAAAGTACTTTGCGAAAAGAATCGGCAGTTTTAGTTTCTTGCTAATAACTCTTGCATCCTTCGACCGACTTCTTCGACTAAGAGCTCGATGGAAAGCTTATCTGTTCCTTTTTCAGATGTCATTAACATATTTAGGAAAAGTCGTAAAAAATAAAATTTTGTTTGATCAAAACTAAAATATCCTCGAAATCATTGAAGAAGAAGTACCTTATCAGACGAAAATATGCTTTATCTAATCAGAGACATTTAAATTTTTTTTAATTGCATAAATGGGCGGCATTTTATTCAGAATTAATTGTGTTTTACATGGACAAAAAATTAGTTTAATTTTTTCCCATTAAATACTAGAATTATAGAAATGTACTTTGCGAAAAGAATCGGCAGTAGGACGGAAACGTGTTGACCACCGATTAGTTTTTGCTAATTACTCTTGCATCCTTCGACCGACTTCTTCGACTAAGAGCTCGATGGAAAGCTTATCTGTTCCTCTTTCAGATGGCATTAACATATTTTACGAAAAGTCGAAAGAAATAAAATTTTTTTGAGTAAAACCAAAATATCCTCGAAATCATTGAAGAAGAATTACCTAATCAGACGAAAATATGTCTTATCTAAAAAGACCATTAAAATTTTTTAATTGCAAGAATCGGCAGTAGGATGAAAACGTATTGACCACCGATTAGTTTTTTGCTAATAACTCTTGCATCTTTTGACCGACTTCTTCGACTAAGAGCTCGATGGAAAGCTTATCAATTCCTCTTTTAGAAAGCATTAATGTATTTTACGAAAAGTCATAAGAAATAAAACTTTTTTGATCAAAACTAAAATTTCCTCGAAATCATTGAAGAAGAAGAACCTTATCAGACGAAAATATGCTGTATCTAAAAAGAGACATTTAAATTTTTTTAATTGCATAAATGGGTGGCAATTTCTTCAGAATTAATAGTTTTTTACATGGACAAAAAACTCGTTTAATTTTTCCCATTATATATTAGAATTATAGGAAAGTACTTTGCGAAAAAAAATTGGCAGTAGGACGGAATCGTGTTGACCACCAATTAGTTTTTTGCTAATAACTCTTGCATCCATCAACCGACTTCTTCGACTAAGAGCTCGATGGAAAGCTTATCTGTTCCTCTTTCAGATGGCATTAACATATTTTACTAAGAGTCATAAGAAATAAAATTTTTTTGATCAAAACTAAAATATCCTCGTAATCATTGAAGAAGAAGTACCTAATCAGACGAAAATATGCCTTATCTAATAAGACCATTTAAATTTTTTAATTGCATAAATGGGCGGCATTTTATTCAGAATTAATAGTTTTTTACATGGACAAAAAACTCGTTTAATTTTTTCCCATTAAATACTACAATTATAGAAAAGTACCTTGCGAAAATAATCGACAGTAGGACGAAAACGTGTTGACCACCGATTAGTTTTTGCTAATTACTCTTGCGTTTAATTTTTTTCCATTAAATACTAGAATTATAGAAATGTACCTTGCGAAAACAATCGGCAGTAGGACGGAAACGTGTTGACCACCGATTAGTTTTTGCTAATTACTCTTGCGTTTAATTTTTTCCCATTAAATACTAGAATTATAGAAAAGTACTTTGCGAAAAGAATCGGCAGTAGGACGGAATCCTTTTGACCACCGATTAGTTTTTGCTAATTACTCTTGCATCCTTCGACCGACTTCTTCGACTTAGAGCTCGATGGAAAGCTTATCTGTTCCTCTTTCAGATGGTATTAACATATTTTACGAAAAGTCGTAAGAAATAAAATTTTGTTTGATCAAAACTAAAATATCCTCGAAATCATTGAAGAAGAAGTACCTTATCAGACGAAAATATGCTTTATCTAATAAGAGACATTTAAATTTTTTTTAATTGCATAAATGGGCGGCATTTTATTCAGAATTAATAGTGTTTTACATGGACAAAAAATTCGTTTAATTTTTTCCCATTAAATACTAGAATTATACAAATGTACTTTGCGAAAAGAATCGGCAGTAGGACGGAAACGTGTTGACCACCGATTAGTTTTTGCTAATTACTCTTGCATCCTTCGACCGACTTCTTCGACTAACGGCTCGATGGAAAGCTTATCTGTTCCTCTTTCAGATGGCATTAACATATTTTACGAAAAGTCGTAAGAAATAAAATTTTTTTGATCAAATCTAAAATATCCTCCAAATCATTGAAGAAGAAGAAAATATGCTTTATCTAATAAGAGACATTTAAATTTTTTTTAAATTGCATAAATGGGCGGCATTTTATTCAGAATTAATAGTGTTTTACATGGACAAAAAATTCGTTTAAATTTTTCCCATTAAGTACTAGAATTATAGAAATGTACTTTGCGAAAAGAATCGGCAGTAGGACGGAAACTTGTTGACCACCGATTAGTTTTTGCTAATTACTCTTGCATCCTTCGACCGACTTCTTCGACTAAGAGCTCGATGGAAAGCTTATCTGTTCCTCTTTCAGATGGCGTTAACATATTTTACGAAAAGTCGTAAAAAATAAAATTTTTTTCATCAAAACTAAAATATCCTCGAAATCATTGAAGAAGAATTACCTTATCAGACGAAAATATGCCGTATCTAAAAAGAGACATTTACATTTTTTTTAATTGCATAAATGGGCGGCATTTTATTCAGAATTAATAGTTTTTTACATGGACAAAAAATTCGTTCAATTTTTTCCCATTAAATACTACACTTATAGAAAAGTACCTTGCGAAAATAATCGACAGTAGGACGAAAACGTATTGACCACCGATTAGTTTTTTGCATTTTATTCAGAATTAATAGTTTTCTACATGGACAAAAAATTCGTTTAATTTTTTCCCATTAAATACTACAATTATAGAAAAGTACCTTGCGAAAATAATCGACAGTAGGACGAAAACGTATTGACCACCGATTAGTTTTTTGCTAATAACTCTTGCATCCTTTGACCGACTTCTTCGACTAAGAGCTCGATGGAAAGCTTATCAATTCCTCTTTCAGATAGCACTTACATATTTTATGAAAAGTCATAAGAAATAAAACTTTTTTAATCAAAACTAAAATATCCTCGAAATCATTGAAGAAGAAGTACCTAATCAGACGAAAATATGCCTTATCTAATAAGAGCATTTAAATTTTTTAATTGCATAAATGGGCGGCATTTTATTCAGAATTAATAGTTTTTTACATGGACAAAAAATTCGTTTAGTTTTTTCCCATTAAATACTACACTTATAGAAAAGTACCTTGCGAAAATAATCGATAGTAGGACGAAAACGTATTGACCACCGATTAGTTTTTTGCATTTTATTCAGAATTAATAGTTTTTTACATGGACAAAAAATTCGTTTAATTTTTTCCCATTAAATACTAGAATTATAGAAAAGTACTTTGCGAAAATAATCGACAGTAGGACGAAAACGTATTGATCACCGATTAGTTTTTTGCTTATAACTCTTGCATCCTTTGACCGACTTCTTCGACTAAGAGCTCGATGGAAAGCTTATCAATTCCTCATTCAGATAGCATTAACATATTTTACGAAAAGTCGAAAGAAATAAAATTTTTTTGAGTAAAACTAAAATATCCTCGAAATCATTGAAGAAGAAGTACCTAATCAGACGAAAATATGCCTTATCTAATAAGACCATTTAAATTTTTTAATTGCATAAATGGGCGGCATTTTATTCAGAATTAATAGTTTTTTACATGGACAAAAAATTCGTTCAATTTTTTCCCATTAAATACTACACTTATAGAAAAGTACCTTGCGAAAATAATCGACAGTAGGACGAAAACGTATTGACCACCGATTAGTTTTTTGCATTTTATTCAGAATTAATAGTTTTTTACATGGACAAAAAATTCGTTTAATTTTTTCCCATTAAATACTACAATTATAGAAAAGTACCTTGCGAAAATAATCGACAGTAGGACGAAAACGAATTGACCACCGATTAGTTTTTTGCTAATAACTCTTGCATCCTTTGACCGACTTCTTCGACTAAGAGCTCGATGGAAAGCTTATCAATTCCTCTTTCAGATAGCACTAACATATTTTACGAAAAGTCATAAGAAATAAAACTTTTTTGATCAAAACTAAAATATCCTCGAAATCATTGAAGAAGAAGTACCTAATCAGACGAAAATATGCCTTATCTAATAAGACCATTTAAATTTTTTAATTGCATAAATGGGTGGCATTTTATTCAGAATTAATAGTTTTTTACATGTACAAAAAATTCGTTTAAATTTTTCCCATTAAATACTAGAATTATAGAAATGTACCTTGCGAAAACAATCGGCAGTAGGACGGAAACGTGTTGACCACCGATTAGTTTTTGCTAATTACTCTTGCGTTTAATTTTTTCCCATTAAATACTAGAATTATAGAAAAGTACTTTGCGAAAAGAATCGGCAGTAGGACGGAATCCTTTTGACCACCGATTAGTTTTTGCTAATTACTCTTGCATCCTTCGACCGACTTCTTCGACTTAGAGCTCGATGGAAAGCTTATCTGTTCCTCTTTCAGATGGTATTAACATATATTACGAAAAGTCGTAAGAAATAAAATTTTTTTGATCAAAACTAAAATATCTTCGATATCATTGAAGAAAAAGTACCTTATCAGACGAAAATATGCTTTATCTAATAAGAGACATTTAAATTTTTGTAATTGCATAAATGGGCGTCATTTTATTCAGAATTAATAGTTTTAAAACATATTTTACGAAAAGTCATAAGAAATAAAATTTTTTTGATCAAAACTGAAATATCCTCGAAATCATTGAAGAAGAAGTACCTTATCGGACGAAAATATGCCTTATCCAATAGGAGACATTTAAATTTTTTTAATTGCATAAATGGGCGGCATTTTATTCAGAATTAATAGTTTTTTACATGGACAAAAAATTCGCTTAATTTTTTCTCATTAAATACTAGAATTATAGAAAAGTACTTTGCGAAAATAATCGACAGTAGGACGAAAACGTATTGACCACCGATTAGTTTTTTGCTAATTACTCTTGCATCCTTCGACCGACTTCTTCGACTTAGAGCTCGATGGAAAGCTTATCTGTTCCTCTTTCAGATGGTATTAACATATTTTACGAAAAGTCGTAAGAAATAAAATTTTTTTGATCAAAACTAAAATATCCTCGATATCATTGAAGAAAAAGTACCTTATCAGACGAAAATATGCTTTATCTAATAAGAGACATTTAAATTTTTGTAATTGCATAAATGGGCGGCATTTTTTTCAGAATTAATAGTTTTATAACATATTTTACGAAAAGTCATAAGAAATAAAATTTTTTTGATCAAAACTAAAATATCCTCGAAATCATTGAAGAAGAAGTACCTTATCAGACGAAAATATGCCTTATCCAATAGGAGACATTTACATTTTTTTAATTGCATAAATGGGCGGCATTTTATTCAGAAATTAATAGTTTTTTACATGGGCAAAAAATTCGTTTAATTTTTTCCCATTATATATTAGAATTATAGAAAAGTACTTTGCGAAAAGAATCGGCAGTAGGACGGAATCGTTTTGACCACCGATTAGTTTTTTGCTAATAACTCTTGCATCCTTCGTCCGACTTAGAGCTCGATGGAAAGCTTATCTGTTCCTCTTTCAGATTGCATTAACATATTTTACGAAAAGTCGTAAGAAATAAAATTTTTTTTAACAAAACTAAAATCTCCTCGAAATCATTGAAGAAGAAGTACCTTATCAGACGAAAATATGCCTTATCTTATAAGAGAAATTTAATTTTTTTTAGTTGCATAAATGGGCGGCATTTTATTCAGAATTAATAGTTTTTTACATGGACAAAAAATTAGTTTAATTTTTTCCCATTGCATACAACAATTATAGAAAAGTACCTTGCGAAAATAATCGGCAGTAGGACGAAAACGTATTGACTACCGATTAGTTTCTTGCTAATAACTCTTGCATCTTTTTACCGACTTAGAGCTCGATGGAAAGCTTATCTGTTCCTCTTTCAGATAGCACTAACATATTTTACGAAAAGTCATAAGAAATAAAACTTTTTTGATCAAAACTAAAATATCCTCGAAATCATTGAAGAAGAAGTACCTAATCAGACGAAAATATGCCGTATCTAAATAGAGACATTTAAATTTTTTTAATTGCATAAATGGGTGGCATTTTATTCAGAATTAATAGTTTTTTACATGGGCAAAAAATTCGTTTAATTTTTTCCCATTATATATTAGAATTATAGAAAAGTACTTTGCGAAAAGAATTGGCAGTAGGACGGAATCGTGTTGACCACTAATTAGTTTTTTGCTAATAACTCTTGCATCCTTCGTCCGACTTAGAGCTCGATGGAAAGCTTATCTGTTCCTCTTTCAGATTGCATTAACATATTCTACGAAAAGTCGTAAGAAATAAAATTTTTTTTAACAAAACTAAAATATCCTCGAAATCATTGAAGAAGAAACACCTAATCAGACGAAAATATGCCCTATATAATAAGAGAAATTTAATTTTTTTTAGTTGCATAAATGGGCGGCATTTTATTCAGAATTAATAGTTTTTTACATGGACAAAAAATTAGTTTAATTTTTTCCCATTACATACAACAATTATAGAAAAGTACCTTGCGAAAATAATCGGCAGTAGGACGAAAACGTATTGGCTACCGATTAGTTTCTTGCTAATAACTCTTGCATCTTTTTACCGACTTCTTCGACTAAAAGCTCGACGGAAAGCTTATCTGTTCCTATTTCAGATGGCATTGACATATTTTACGAAAAGTCGTAAGAAATAAAATTTTTTTGATCGAAACTAAAATATCCTTGAAATCATTGAAGACGAGGTACCTTATCAGACGAAAATATACCTTATCTAATAAGAGACATTTAAATTTTTTGAATTGCATAAATGGGCGGCATTTTATTCAGAATTAATAGTTTTTTAACAAATTTTACGAAAAGTCATAAGAAACAAAATTTTTTTGATCAAAACTAAAATATCCTCGAAATCATTGAAGAAGAAGTACCTTATCAGACGAAAGTATGCCTTATCCAATAGGAGACATTTAAATTTTTTTAATTGAATAAATGGGCGGCATTTTATTCAGAATTAATAGTTTTTTACATGGACAAAAAATTCGTTTAATTTTTTCCCATTAAATACTAGAATTATAGAAAAGTACTTTCCGAAAAGAATCGGCAGTAGGACGGAATCATTTTGACCACCGATAAGTTTTATCCTCGAAATCATTGAAGAAGAAGTACCTAATCAGACGAAAATATGCCGTATCTAAATAGAGACATTTAAATTTTTTTAATTGCATAAATGGGTGGCATTTTATTCAGAATTAATAGTTTTTTACATGGACAAAAAACTCGTTTAATTTTTTCCCATTATATATTAGAATTATAGAAAAGTACTTTGCGAAAAGAATTGGCAGTAGGACGGAATCGTGTTGACCACTAAGTAGTTTTTTGCTAATAACTCTTGCATCCTTCAACCGACTTCTTCGACTAAGAACTCGATGGAAAGCTTATCTGTTCCTCTTTCAAAAGGCATTAACATATTTTACTAAAAGTCATAAGAAATACAATTTTTTTGATCAAAACTAAAATATCCTCGAAATCATTGAAAAAGAAGCACCTTATCAGACGAAAATATGCCTTATCCAATAGGAGACATTTAAATTTTTTTAATTGCATAAATGGGCGGCATTTTGTTCATAATTAATAGTTTTTTACATGGACAAAAAATTCTTTTAATTTTTTCCCATTAAATACGGACGGACGGAATCGTTTTGACCACCGATTAGTTTTTTGCTAATAACTCTTGCATCCTTCGTCCGACTTAGAGCTCGCTGGAAAGCTTATCTGTTCCTCTTTCAGATTGCATTAACATATTTTACGAAAAGTCGTAAAAAATAAAATTTTTTTGATCAAAACTAAAATATCCTCGAAATCATTGAAAAAGAAGCACCTTATCAGACGAAAATATGCCTTATCCAATAGGAGACATTTAAATTTTTTTAATTGCATAAATGGGCGGCATTTTGTTCATAATTAATAGTTTTTTACATGGACAAAAAATTCTTTTAATTTTTTCCCATTAAATACGGACGGACGGAATCGTTTTGACCACCGATTAGTTTTTTGCTAATAACTCTTACATCCTTCGTCCGACTTAGAGCTCGATGGAAAGCTTATCTGTTCCTCTTTCAGATTGCATTAACATATTTTACGAAAAGTCGTAAGAAATAAAATTTTTTTTAACAAAACTAAAATATCCTCGAAATCATTGAAGAAGAAACACCTAATCAGACGAAAATATGCCTTATCTAATAAGAGAAATTTTATTTTTTTTAGTTGCATAAATGGGCGGCATTTTATTCAGAATTAATAGTTTTTTACATGGACAAAAAATTAGTTTAATTTTTTCCCATTACATACAACAATTATAGAAAAGTACCTTGCGAAAATAATCGGCAGTAGGACGAAAACGTATTGACTACCGATTAGTTTTTTGCTAATAACTCTTGCATCCTTTTACCGACTTCTTTGACTAAAAGCTCGACGGAAAGCTTATCTGTTCCTATTTCAGATGGCATTGACATATTTTACGAAAAGTCGTAAGAAATAAAATTTTTTTGATCGAAACTAAAATATCCTTGAAATCATTGAAGACGAGGTACCTTATCAGACGAAAATATACCTTATCTAATAAGAGACATTTAAATTTTTTGAATTGCATAAATGGGCGGCATTTTATTCAGAATTAATAGTTTTTTAACATATTTTACGAAAAGTCATAAGAAACAAAATTTTTTTGATCAAAACTAAAGTATCCTCGAAATCATTGAAGAAGAACTACCTTATCAGACGAAAATATTCCTTATCCAATAGGAGACATTTAAATTTTTATACCCTGCACATACAGTGTGTCAGGGTATATTAAGTTTGTTTGAACGAAATGTATGTAACGCACAGAAGGAAGGGAGGGGGACCCCATAAAGTATATATATTCTTGATCAGGACGACAAGAGAAATTGATTGAGCCATGTCCGTCCGTCTGTCCGTCCGTCCGTCTGTCCGTCCGTCCGTCTGTATTCACCAATGGATCTCGGAAACTGTAAAAGCTAGAGACTTGAAATTTGGAGGGTAGACTCGTGATGCTCGGCAGCAGATCAAGTTTATTTTTTTTTTGTGCCACGCCCACTCCTTCCCGCCCATCCAGCCCTACCCACTTTTTTAATTCGCTATAACTCAAACATCCAAAGAGATAGAAACATGAAAGTCGGTATGTAGACTCAGTATGAGCGGCTCTACAAAACTGCATACCACAAAATCCCCCCCTCATTTTAATTTCCCCTCCCCCAGTAATTTTCTCTAAATTGCAATATATCTCCAAAATTGACAAAGGTATGAACCTGAAATTTTGTATACAAGCTCAGTGATAATACATCTTAAAAACTGCATACCACAAATTTCCCCTCTCTTTGGTGGCTACCCCTCGAAAAGTCGTAAGAAATAAAATTTTGTTTGATCAAAACTAAAATATCCTCGAAATCATTGAAAAAGAAGTACCTTATCAGACGAAAATATGCCTTATCTAATAAGAGACTTTTAAATTTTTTTAATTGCATAAATGGGTGGCATTTTATTCAGAATTAATAGTTTTTTACATGGACAAAACATTCGTTTAATTTTATCCCATTAAATACTAGAATTATAGAAAAGTACTTTGCGAAACAAGTTGGCAGTAGGACGGAATCGTGTTGACCACCGATTAGTTTTTTGCTAATAACTCTTGCATCGTTCGACCGACTTCTTCGACTAAGAGCTCGATGGAAAGCTTATCTGTTCCTATTTCAGATGTCATTAACATATTTTACGAAAAGTCGAAAGATATCAAATTTTTTTGATCAAAACTAATATATACTCGAAATTATTGAAGAAGAAGTACCTTATCAGACGAAAATATGCCTTATCTAATCAGAGACATTTAAATTTTTTTAATTGCATAAATGGGTGGCATTTTATTCAGAATTAAAAGTTTCTTACATGGACAAAAATTTCGTTCAATTTTTTCCCATTAAATACTAGAAGTATAGAAAAGTACTTTGCGAAAAGTATCGGCAGTAGGACGGTATCGTGTTGACCACCGATTAGTTTTTTGCTAATAACTCTTGCATCCTTCGACCGACTTCTTCGACTAAGAGCTCGATGAAAAGCTTGTCTGTTCCCCTTTCATAACATATTTTACGAAAAATCGTAAGAAATAAAATTTTTTTGATCAAAACTAAAATATCCCCGAAATCATTGAAGAAGAAGTACCTTATCAGACGAAAATATGCCTTATCTAATAATAGACATTTAAATTTCTTTAATTGCATAAATGGGCGGCATTTTATTCAGAATTAATAGTTTTTTACATGGACAAAACATTCGTTTAATTTTTTCCCATTAAATACTAGAATTATAGAAAAGTACTTTGCGAAAACAATCGGCAGTAGGGCGGAAACGTGTTGACCACCGGTTAGTTTTTTGCTAATAACTCTTGCATCCTTCGACCGACTTCTTCGTCTAAGAGCTCGATGGAAAGCTTATCTGTTCTTTTTTCAGATGGCATTAACATATTTTACGAAAAGTCGTAAGAAATAAAATTTTTTTGATCAAAACTAAAATATCCTCGAAATCATTGTAGAAGAAGTACCTTATCAGACGAAAATATGCCTTATCTAAAAAGAGACATTTAAATTTTTTTAATTGCATAAATGGGCGGCATTTTACTCAGAATTAATAGTTTCTTACATGGACAAAAAATTCGTTTAATTTTTTCCCATTAAATACTATAATTTTAGAAAAGTACTTTGCGAAAAGAATCGGCAGTAGGACGGAAACGTGTTGACCACCGATTAGTTTTTTGCTAATAACTCTTGCATCCTTCGACCGACTTCTTCGACTAAGAGCTGGATGGAAAGCTTATCTGTTTCTCTTTCAGATGGCATCGACATATTTCACGAAAAGTCGTAAGAAATAAAAGTTTTTTGATCAAAACTAAAAAATCCTCGAAATCATTGAAGAAGAAGTACCTTATCAGACGAAAATATGCGTTATCTAATAAGAGACATTTAAATTTTTTTAATTGCATAAATGGGCGGCATTTTATTCAGAATTAATAGTTTTTTACATAGACAAAAAATTCGTTTAATTTTTCCCCATTAAATACTAGAATTATAGAAAAGTACTTTGCGAAAAGAATCGGCAGTAGGACGGAAACGTGTTGACCACCGATTAGTTTTTTGCTAATAACTCTTGCATCCTTCGACCGACTTCTTCAACTAAGAGCTCGATGGAAAGCTTATCTGTTCCTCTTTCAGATAGCATTGACATATTTTACGAAAAGTCGTAAGAAATAAAATTTTTTTGATCAAAACTAAACTATCCTCGAAATCATTGAAGAAGAAGTACCTTTTCAGACGAAAATATGCGTTATCTAATAAGATACATTTAAATTTTTTTAATTGCATAAATGGGCGGCATTTTATTCAGAATTAATAGTTTTTTACATGGACAAAAAATTCGTTTAATTTTTTCCCATTAAATACTAGAATTATAGAAAAGTACTTTGCGAAAAGAATCGGCAGTAGGATGGAAACGTGTTGACCACCGATTATTTTTTGCTAATAACACTTGCGTCCTTCGACCGACTTCTTCGTCTAATAGCTCGATGGAAAGCTTTTCTGTTCTTTTTTCAGATGGCATTAACATATTTTACGAAAAGTTGTAAGAAATAAAATTTTTTTGATCAAAACTAAAATATACTCGAAATTATTGAAGAAGAAGTACCTTATCAGACGAAAATATGCCTTATCTAATCAGAGACATTTAAATTTTTTTAATTGCATAAATGGGCGGCATTTTATTCAGAGTTAATAGAGTTTTACATGGACAAAAAATTCGTTTAATTTTTTCCCATTAAATACTAGAATTATAGAAATGTACTTTGCGAAAAGAATCGGCAGTAGGACGGAATCGTGTTGACCACCGATAAGTTTTTGGTAATTACTCTTGCATCTTTCGACCGACTTCTTCGACTAAGAGCTCGATGGAAAGCTTATCTGATCCTATTTCAGATGTCATTAACATATTTTACGAAAAGTCGTAAGAAATAAAATTTTTTTGATCAAAACTAAAATATCCTCCAAATCATTGAAGAAGAAGAAAATATGCTTTAGCTAATAAGAGACATTTAAATTTTTTTTAATTGCATAAATGGGCGGCATTTTATTCAGAATTAATAGTGTTTTACATGGACAAAAAATTCGTTTAATTTTTTCCCATTAAATACTACAATTATAGAAAAGTACCTTGCGAAAATAATCGACAGTAGGACGAAAACGTATTGACCACCGATTCGTTTTTTGCTAATAACTCTTGCATCCTTTGACCGACTTCTTCGACGAAGAGCTCAATGGAAAGCTTATCAATTCCTCTTTCAGATAGCATTAACATATTTTACGAAAAGTCATAAGAAATAAAACTTTTTTGATCAAAACTCAAATATCCTCGAAATCATTGAAGAAGAAGAACCTTATCAAACGAAAATATGCCGTATCTAAAAAGAGACATTTAAATTTTTTTAATTGCATAAATGGGTGGCATTTTATTCAGAATTAATAGTTTTTTACATGGACAAAAAACTCGTTTAATTTTTTCCCATTATATATTAGAATTCTAGAAAAGTACTTTGCGAAAAGAATTAGCAGTAGGACGGAATCGTGTTGACCACCAATTAGTTTTTTGCTAATAACTATTGCATCCTTCAACCGACTTCTTCGACTAAGAGCTCGATGGAAAGCTTATCTGTTCCTCTTTCAGATGGCATTAACATATTTTACTAAAAGTCATAAGAAATAAAATTTTTTTGATCAAAACTAAAATATCCTCGAAATCATTGAAAAAGAAGTACCTAATCAGACGAAAATATGCCTTATCTAATAAGACCATTTTAATTTTTTAATTGCATAAATGGGCGGCATTTTATTCAGAATTAATAGTTTTTTACATGGAAAAAAAATTCGTTTAATTTTTTCCCATTAAATACTACAATTATAGAAAAGTACCTTGCGAAAATAATCGACAGTAGGACGAAAACGTATTGACCACCGATTAGTTTTTTGCATTTTATTCAGAATTAATAGTTTTTTACATGGACAAAAAATTCGTTTAATTTTTTCCCATTAAATACTAGAATTATAGAAAAGTACTTTGCGAAAATAATCGACAGTAGGACGAAAACGTATTGACCACCGATTAGTTTTTGCTAATTACTCTTGCATCCTTCGACCGACTTCTTCGACTAAGAGCTCGATGGAAAGCTTATCAATTCCTCTTTCAGATAGCATTAACATATTTTACGAAAAGTCGAAAGAAATAAAATTTTTTTGAGTAAAACTAAAATATCCTCGAAATCATTGAAGAAGAATTACCTAATCAGACGAAAATATGTCTTATCTAATAAGACCATTTAAATTTTTTAATTGCATAAATGGGCGGCATTTTATTCAGAATTAATAGTTTTTTACATGGAAAAAAAATTCGTTTAATTTTTTCCCATTAAATACTACAATTATAGAAAAGTACCTTGCGAAAATAATCGACAGTAGGACAAAAACGTATTGACCACCGATTAGTTTTTTGCTAATAACTCTTGCATCCTTCGACCGACTTCTTCGACTAAGAGCTCGATGGAAAGCTTATCTGTTCCTATTTCAGATGTCATTAACATATTTTACGAAAAGTCGTAAGAAATAAAATTTTTTTTATCAAAACTAAAATATCCTCCAAATCATTGAAGAAGAAGAAAATATGCTTTAGCTAATAAGAGACATTTAAATTTTTTTTAATTGCATAAATGGGCGGCATTTTATTCAGAATTAATAGTGTTTTACATGGACAAAAAATTCGTTTAATTTTTTCCCATTAAATACTACAATTATAGAAAAGTACCTTGCGAAAATAATCGACAGTAGGACGAAAACGTATTGACCACCGATTCGTTTTTTGCTAATAACTCTTGCATCCTTTGACCGACTTCTTCGACGAAGAGCTCGATGGAAAGCTTATCAATTCCTCTTTCAGATAGCACTAACATATTTTACGAAAAGTCATAAGAAATAAAACTTTTTTGATCAAAACTAAAATATCCTCGAAATCATTGAAGAAGAAGAACCTTATCAGACGAAAATATGCCGTATCTAAAAAGAGACATTTAAATTTTTTTAATTGCATAAATGGGTGGCATTTTATTCAGAATTAATAGTTTTTTACATGGACAAAAAACTCGTTTAATTTTTTCCCATTATATATTAGAATTATAGAAAAGTACTTTGCGAAAAGAATTAGCAGTAGGACGGAATCGTGTTGACCACCAATTAGTTTTTTGCTAATAACTATTGCATCCTTCAACCGACTTCTTCGACTAAGAGCTCGATGGAAAGCTTATCTGTTCCTCTTTCAGATGGCATTAACATATTTTACTAAAAGTCATAAGAAATAAAATTTTTTTGATCAAAACTAAAATGTCCTCGAAATCATTGAAAAAGAAGTACCTAATCAGACGAAAATATGCCTTATCTAATAAGACCATTTAAATTTTTTAATTGCATAAATGGGCGGCATTTTATTCAGAATAAATAGTTTTTTACATGGAAAAAAAAATTCGTTTAATTTTTTCCCATTAAATACTACAATTATAGAAAAGTACCTTGCGAAAATAATCGACAGTAGGACGAAAACGTATTGACCACCGATTAGTTTTTTGCATTTTATTCAGAATTAATAGTTTTTTACATGGACAAAAAATTCGTTTAATTTTTTCCCATTAAATACTAGAATTATAGAAAAGTACTTTGCGAAAATAATCGACAGTAGGACGAAAACGTATTGACCACCGATTAATTTTTTGCCAATAACTCTTGCATCCTTCGACCGACTTCTTCGACTAAGAGCTCGATGGAAAGCTTATCAATTCCTCTTTCAGATAGCATTAACATATTTTACGAAAAGTCGAAAGAAATAAAATTTTTTTGAGTAAAACTAAAATATCCTCGAAATCATTGAAGAAGAAGTACCTAATCAGACGAAAATATGCCTATCTAATAAGAGAAATTTAAATTTTTTTAATTGCATAAATGGGCGGCATTTTATTCAGAATTAATAGTTTTTTACATGGACAAAAAATTAGTTTAATTTTTTCCCATTAAATACAACAATTATAGAAAAGTACCTTTCGAAAATAATCGGCAGTAGGACGAAAACCCCGATTAGTTTTTTGCTAATAACTCTTGCATCCTTTGACCGACTTCTTCGACTAAAAGATCGACGGAAAGCTTATCTGTTCCTCTTTCAGATGGCATTAATATATTTTACGAATAGTTGTAAGAAATAAAATTTTTTTGATCAAAACTAAAATATCCTTGAAATTATTGAAGACGAGGACCCTTTTCAGACGGAAATATACCTTATCTAATAAGAGACATTTAAATTTTTTTAATTGCATAAATGGTCGGCATTTTATTCATAATTAATAGTTTTTTACATGGACAAAAAATTCTTTTCATTTTTTCCCATTAAATACGGACGGACGGAATCGTTTTGACCACCGATTAGTTTTTTGCTAATAACTCTTGCATCCATCAACCGACTTCTTCGACTAAGAGCTCGATGGAAAGCTTATCTGTTCCTCTTTCAGATGGCATTAACATATTTTACTAAAAGTCATAAAAAATAAAATTTTTTTGATCAAAACTAAAATATCCTCGAAATCATTGAAGAAGAAGAACCTTATCAGTCGAAAATATGCCGTATCTAAAAAGAGACATTTAAATTTTATTAATTGCATGAATGGGTGGCATTTTATTCAGAATTAATAGTTTTTTACATGGACAAAAAACTCGTTTAATTTTTTCCCAGTATATATTAGAATTATAGAAAAGTACTTTGCGAAAAGAATTGGCAGTAGGACGGAATCGTGTTGACCACCGATTAGTTTTTTGCTAATAACTCTTGCATCCTTTGACCGACTTCTTCAACTAAGAGCTCGATGGAAAGCTTATCAATTCCTCTTTCAGATAGCATTAACATATTTTACGAAAAGTCATAAGAAATAAAACTTTTTTGATCAAAACTAAAATATCCTCGAAATCATTGAGGAAGAGGAACCTTATCAGACGAAAATATGCCGTATCTAAAAAGAGACATTTAAATTTTTTAATTGCATAAATGGGCGGCATTTTGTTCAGAATTAATAGTTTTTTACATGGACAAAAAATTCGTTTAATTTTTTCCCATTAAATACTACAATTATAGAAAAGTACCTTGCGAAAATAATCGACAGTAGGACGAAAACGTATTGACCACCGATTAGTTTTTTGCATTTTATTCAGAATTAACAGTTTTTTACATGGACAAAAAATTCGTTTAATTTTTTCCCATTAAATACTAGAATTATAGAAAAGTACTTTGCGAAAATAATCGACAGTAGGACGGAAACGTGTTGACCACCGATAAGTTTTTGCTAATTACTCTTGCATCCTTCGACCGACTTCTTCGACTAAGAGCTCGATGGAAAGCTTATCTGTTCCTCTTTCAGATGGCATTAACATATTTTACTAAAAGTCGTAAAAAATAAAATTTTTTTGATCAACACTAAAATATCCTCAAAATCATTGAAGAAGAAGAAAATATGCTTTATCTAATAAGAGACATTTAAATTTTTTGAATTGCATAAATGGGCGGCATTTTATTCAGAATTAATAGTGTTTTACATGGACAAAAAATTTGTTTAATTGTTTCCCATTAAATACTAGAATTATAGAAAAGTACTTTTCGAAAATAATCGACCGTAGGACGGAAACGTGTTGACCACCGATTAGTTTTTGCTAATTACTCTTGCATCCTTCGACCGACTTCTTCGACTAAGAGCTCGATGGAAAGCTTATCTGTTCCTTTTTCAGATGGTATTAACATATTTTACGATAAGTCGAAAGAAATAAAATTTTTTTGAGTAAAACTAAAATATCCTCGAAATCATTGAAGAAGAATTACCTAATAAGACGAAAATATGTCTTATCTAATAAGACGATTTAAATTTTTTAATTGCATAAATGGGCTGCATTTTATTCAGAATTAATAGTTTTTTACATGGACAAAAAATTCATTTAATTTTTTCCCATTAAATACTACAATTATAGAAAAGTACCTTGCGAAAATAATCGACAGTAGGACAAAAACGTATTGACCACCGATTAGTTTTTTGCTAATAACTCTTGCATCCTTCGACCGACTTCTTCGACTAAGAGCTCGATGGAAAGCTTATCTGTTCCTTTTTCAGATGGCATTAACATATTTTACGAAAAGTTGAAAGAAATAAAATTTTTTTGAGTAAAACTAAAATATCCTCGAAATCATTGAAGAAGAATTACCTAATAAGACGAAAATATGTCTTATCTAATAAGACCATTTAAATTTTTTAATTGCATAAATGGGCGGCATTTTATTCAGAATTAATAGTTTTTTACATGGACAAAAAATTCATTTCATTTTTTCCCATTAAATACTAGAATTATAGAAAAGTACCTTGCGAAAAGAATCGGCAGTAGGACGGAAACGTGTTGACCACCGATTAGTTTTTGCTAATTACTCTTGCATCCTTCGACCGACTTCTTCGACTAAGAGCTCGATGGAAAGCTTATCTGTTCCTTTTTCAGATGGCATTAACATATTTTACGAAAAGTCGAAAGAAATAAAATTTTTTTGAGTAAAACTAAAATATCCTTGAAATCATTGAAGAAGAATTACCTAATAAGACGAAAATATGTCTTATCTAATAAGACCATTTAAATTTTTTAATTGCACAAATGGGCGGCATTTTATTCAGAATTAATAGTTTTTTACATGGACAAAAAATTAATTTCATTTTTTCCCATTAAATACTACAATTATAGAAAAGTACCTTGCGAAAATAATCGACAGTAGGACGGAAACGTGTTGACCACCGATTAGTTTTTGCTAATTACTCTTGCATCCTTCGACCGACTTCTTCGACTAAGAACTCGATGGAAAGCTTATCTGTTCCTTTTTCAGATGGCATTAACATATTTTACGAAAAGTCATAAGAAATAAAATTTTTTTGAGTAAAACTAAAACATCCTCGAAATCATTGAAGAAGAATTACCTAATAAGACGAAAATATGTCTTATCTAATAAGACCATTTAAATTTTTTAATTGCATAAATGGGCGGCATTTTATTCAGAATTAATAGTTTTTTACATGGACAAAAAATTAATTTCATTTTTTCCCATTAAATACTACAATTATAGAAAAGTACCTTGCGAAAATAATCGACAGTAGGACGGAAACGTGTTGACCACCGATTAGTTTTTGCTAATTACTCTTGCATCCTTCGACCGACTTCTTCGACTAAGAACTCGATGGAAAGCTTATCTGTTCCTTTTTCAGATGGCATTAACATATTTTACGAAAAGTCATAAGAAATAAAATTTTTTTGATCAAAACTAAATTATCCTCGAAATCATTGAAGAAGAAGTACCTTATCAGACGAAAATATGCCTTATCTAATAAGGGACATTTAAATTTTTTTAATTGCATAAATGGGCGGCATTTTATTCGGAATTAATAGTTTTTTACATGGACAAAAAATTCGTTTAATTTTTTCCCATTATATATTAGAATTATAGAAGAGTACTTTACGAAAAGAATTGGCAGTAGGACGGAATCGTGTTGACCACCGGTTAGTTTTTTGCTAATAACTCTTGCATCCTTCGACCGACTTCTTCGACTAAGAGCTCGATGGAAAGCTTATCTGTTCCTATTTCAGATGTCATTAACATATTTTACGAAAAGTCATAAGAAATAAAACTTTTTTGATCAAAACTAAAATATCCTCGAAATCATAGAAGAAGAAGTACCTTATCAGACGAAAATATGCCTTATCTAATAAGAGACATTTAAATTTTTTTAATTGCATAAATGGGCGGCATTTTATTCAGAATAAATAGTTTTTTAACATATTTTACGAAAAGTCATAAGAAATAAAATTTTTTTGATCAAAACTAAAATATCCTCGAAATCATTGAAGTAGAAGTACCTTATTAGACGAAAATATGCCTTATCCAATAGGAGACATTTAAATTTTTTTAATTGCATAAATGAGCGGTATTTTATTCAGAATTAATAATTTTTTACATGGATAAAAAATTCGTTTAATTTTTTCCCATTAAATACTAGAATTATAGAAAAGTACTTTGCGAAAAGAATCGGCAGTAGGACGGAATCGTTTTGACCACCGATTAGTTTTTTGCTAATAACTCTTGCATCCTTCGACCGACTTCTTCGACTAAGAGCCCGATGGAAAGCTTATCTGTTCCTATTTCAGATATCATTAACATATTTTACGAAAAGTCGTAAGAAATAAAATTTTGTTTGATCAAAACTAAAATATCCTCGAAATCATTGAAGAAGAAGTACCTTATCAGACGAAAATATGCTTTATCTAATAAGAGACATTTAAATTTTTATACCCTGTACACATACTGTGTATCGGGGTATATTGTGTTTGTTTGAACGAAATGTATGTAACGCACAGAAATATGCACTTGCGACTATATAAAGTATATATATTCTTGATCAGGATGACAAGAGAAATTGATTAAGCCATGTCCGTCCGTCTGTCCGTCCGTCCGTCCGTCCGTCTGTCCGTCCGTATTCACCAATGGTTCTCAGAAACTATAATAGCTAGAGACTTGAAATTTGGAGGGTAGACTCGTGATGCTCGGCAGCAGATCAAGTTTGAACGGTTTTGTGCCACGCCCACTCCTTCCCGCCCATCCAGCACCGCCCACTTTTTTAAAACGCTATAACTCGAACATCCAAAGAGATAGAAACTTTAAAGTCGGTATGAAGACTCAGTATAAGTAGCACTACAAAACTGCATACCACAATTTTTCCCCCTCCTCTTCATTTCCCCTCCCCCAGTTGTTTTCTATAAAAAGCAATATCTCCAAAACTAACAAAGGTATGAACCTGAAATTTTGTATACAAGCTCAGTGATAATACATCTTAAAAACTGCATACCACAAATTTCCCCTCCCTTTGATGGCTACCCCTCAGAGGCCTACAAACTTAAATTTTTCGTAAAATCCACATTTTTTGCCCGGTTTTCTTGATATTTTGAACACTATTTGAATAGGCGACGTCAGATCAATATGTTTTTGCAGATTGAGGGTGTGGCACCGCCTACCATGTATGCAGGGTATTATATTGTCGAGTATACTCGACTATACCGCCCTTACTGGTTTTTAAATGCATAAATGGGCGGCATTTTATTCAGAATTAATAGTGTTTTACATGGACAAAAAATTCGTTTAATTTCTTCCCATTAAGAACTAGAATTATAGAAATGTACTTTGCGAAAAGAATCGGCAGTAGGACGAAAACGTGTTGACCACCGATTAGTTTTTGCTAATTACTCTTGCATCCTTCGACCGACTTCTTCGACTAAGAGCTCGATGCAAGCCTTATCTGTTCCTCTTTCAGATGGCATTAACATATTTTACGAAAAGTCGTAAGAAATACAATTATTTTGATCAAAACTAAAATATCCTCCAAATCATTGAAGAAGAAGAAAATATGCTTTATCTAATAAGAGACATTTAAATATTTTTAATTGCATAAATGGGCGGCATATTATTCAGAATTAATAGTTTTTTACATGGACAAAAAATTCATTTCATTTTTTCCCATTAAATACTAGAATTATAGAAAAGTACCTTGCGAAAAGAATCGGCAGTAGGACGGAAACGTGTTGACCACCGATTAGTTTTTGCTAATTACTCTTGCATCCTTCGACCGACTTCTTCGACTTAGAGCTCGATGGAAAGCTTATCTGTTCCTTTTTCAGATGGCATTAACATATCTACGAAAAGTCATAAGAAATAAAATTTTTTTGAGTAATACTAAAATATCCTCGAAATCATTGAAGAAGAATTACCTAATAAGACGAAAATATGTCTTATCTAATAAGACCATTTAAATTTTTTAATTGCATAAATGGGCGGCATTTTATTCAGAATTAATAGTTTTTTACATGGACAAAAAATTAATTTCATTTTTTCCCATTAAATACTACAATTATAGAAAAGTACCTTGCGAAAATAATCGACAGTAGGACGGAAACGTGTTGACCACCGATTAGTTTTTGCTAATTACTCTTGCATCCTTCGACCGACTTCTTCGACTAAGAACTCGATGGAAAGCTTATCTGTTCCTATTTCAGATGTCATTAACATATTTTACGAAAAGTCATAAGAAATAAAACTTTTTTGATCAAAACTAAAATATCCTCGAAATCATTGAAGAAGAAGTACCTAATCAGACGAAAATATGCCTTATCTAATAAGACCATTTAAATTTTTTAATTGCATAAATGGGCGGCATTTTATTCGGAATTAATAGTTTTTTACATGGACAAAAAATTCGTTTAATTTTTTCCCATTATATATTAGAATTATAGAAGAGTACTTTACGAAAAGAATTGGCAGTAGGACGGAATCGAGTTGACCACCGATTAGTTTTTTGCTAATAACTCTTGCATCCTTCGACCGACTTCTTCGACTAAGAGCTGGATGGAAAGCTTATCTGTTCCTATTTCAGATGTCATTAACATATTTTACGAAAAGTCATAAGAAATAAAACTTTTTTGATCAAAACTAAAATATCCTCGAAATCATTGAAGAAGAAGTACCTTATCAGACGAAAATATGCCTTATCTAACAAGAGACATTTAAATTTTTTTAATTGCATAAATGGGCGGCATTTTATTCGGAATTAATAGTTTCTTACATGGACAAAAAATTCGTTTAATTTTTTCCCATTATATATTAGAATTATAGAAGAGTACTTTACGAAAAGAATTGGCAGTAGGACGGAATCGTGTTGACCACCGATTAGTTTTTTGCTAATAACTCTTGCATCCTTCGACCGACTTCTTCGACTAAGAGCTCGATGGAAAGCTTATCTGTTACTATTTCAGATGACATTAACATATTTTACGAAAAGTCGTAAGAAATAAAATTTTGTTTGATCAAAACTAAAATATCCTCGAAATCATTGAAGAAGAAGTACCTTATCAGACGAAAATATACCTTATCTAATAAGAGACATTTAAATTTTTTTAATTGCATAAATGGGCGGCATTTTATTCAGAATTAATAGTTTTTTAACATATTTTACGAAAAGTCATAAAAAATAAAATTTTTTTGATCAAAACTAAAATATCCTCGAAATCATTGAAGTAGAAGTACCTTATTAGACGAAAATATGCCTTATCCAATAGGAGACATTTAAATTTTTTTAATTGCATAAATGGGCGGCATTTTATTCAGAATTAATAGTTTTTTACAAGGACAAAAATTTCGTTTAATTTTTTCCCATTAAATACTAGAATTATAGAAAAGTACTTTGCGAAAAGAATCGGCAGTAGCACGGAATCGTGTTGACCACCGATTAGTTTTTTGCTAATAACTCTTGCATCCTTCGACCGACTTCTTCGACTAAGAGCCCGATGGAAAGCTTATCTGTTCCTATTTCAGATATCATTAACATATTTTACGAAAAGTCGTAAGAAATAAAATTTTGTTTGATCAAAACTAAAATATCCTCGAAATCATTGAAGAAGAAGTACCTTATCAGACGAAAATATGCTTTATCTAATAAGAGACATTTAAATTTTTTTTAATTGCATAAATGGACGGCATTTTATTCAGAATTAATAGTGTTTTACATGGACAAAAAATTCGTTTAATTTCTTCCCATTAAGAACTAGAATTATAGAAATGTACTTTGCGAAAAGAATCGGCAGTAGGACGAAAACGTGTTGACCACCGATTAGTTTTTGCCAATTACTCTTGCATCCTTCAACCGACTTCTTCGACTAAGAGCTCGATGCAAGCCTTATCTGTTCCTCTTTCAGATGGCATTAACATATTTTACGAAAAGTCATAAGAAATAAAATTTTTTTGATCAAAACTAAAATATCCTCGAAATCATTGAAGTAGAAGTACCTTATTAGACGAAAATATGCCTTATCCAATAGGAGACATTTAAATTTTTTGAATTGCATAAATGGGCGGCATTTTATTCAGAATTAATAGTGTTTTATATGGACAAAAAATTTGTTTAATTTTTTCCCATTAAATACTAGAATTATAGAAATGTACCTTGCGAAAAGAATCGGCAGTAGGACGGAAACGTGTTGACCACCGATTAGTTTTTGCTAATTACTCTTGCATCCTTCGACCGACTTCGTCGACTAAGAGCTCGATGGAAAGCTTATCTGTTCCTTTTTCAGATGACATTAACATATTTTACGAAAAGTCGAAAGAAATAAAATTTTTTTGAGTAAAACTAAAATATCCTCGAAATCATTGAAGAAGAATTACATAATAAGACGAAAATATGTCTTATCTAATAAGACCATTTAAATTTTTTAATTGCACAAATGGGCGGCATTTTATTCAGAATTAATAGTTTTTTACATGGACAAAAAATTCGTTTCATTTTTTCCCATTAAATACTACAATTATAGAAAAGTACCTTGCAAAAAAAATCGACAGTAGGACGAAAACGTGTTGACCACCGATTAGTTGTTTGCTAATAACTCTTGCATCCTTTGACCGACTTCTTCGACTAAAAGCTCGATGGAAAGCTTATCTGTTCCTTTTTCAGATGGCATTAACATATTTTACGAAAAGTCGAAAGAAATAAAATTTTTTTGAGTAAAACTAAAATATCCTCGAAATCATTGAAGAAGAATTACATAATAAGACGAAAATATGTCTTATCTAATAAGACCATTTAAATTTTTTAATTGCATAAATGGGCGGCATTTTATTCAGAATTAATAGTTTTTTACATGGACAAAAAATTCATTTCATTTTTTCCCATTAAATACTAGAGTTATAGAAAATTACCTTGCGAAAAGAATCGGCAGTAGGACGGAAACGTGTTGGCCACCGATTAGTTTTTGCTAATTACTCTTGCATCCTTCGACCGACTTCTTCGACTAAGAGCTCGATGGAAAGCTTATCTGTTCCTTTTTCAGATGGCATTAACATATTTTACGAAAAGTCGAAAGAAATAAAATTTTTTTGAGTAAAACTAAAATATCCTCGAAATCATTGAAGAAGAATTACTTAATAAGACGAAAATATGTCTTATCTAATAAGACCATTTAAATTTTTTAATTGTATAAATGGGCGGCATTTTATTCAGAATTAATAGTTTTTTACATGGACAAAAAATTCATTTCATTTTTTCTCATTAAATACTACAATTATAGAAAAGTACCTTGCGAAAATAATCGACAGTAGGACGGAAACGTGTTGACCACCGATTAGTTTTTGCTAATTACTCTTGCATCCTTCGACCGACTTCTTCGACTAAGAGCTCGATGGAAAGCTTATCTGTTCCTTTTTCAGATGGCATTAACATATTTTACGAAAAGTCGTAAGAAATAAAACTTTTTTGATCAAAACTAAAATATCCTCGAAATCATTGAAGAAGAAGTACCTTATCAGACGAAAATATGCCTTATCTAATAAGAGACATTTAAATTTTTTTAATTGCATAAATGGGCGGCATTTTATTCGGAATTAATAGTTTCTTACATGGACAAAAAATTCGTTTAATTTTTTCCCATTATATATTAGAATTATAGAAGAGTACTTTACGAAAAGAATTGGCAGTAGGACGGAATCGTGTTGACCACCGATTAGTTTTTTGCTAATAACTCTTGCATCCTTCGACCGACTTCTTCGACCGACTTCTTCGACTTAGAGCTCGATGGAAAGCTTATCTGTTCGTCTTTCAGATGGCATTAACGTATTTTACGAAAAGACGTAAGAAATAAAATTTTTTTGATCAAAACTAAAATATCCTTGAAATCATTGAAAACGAAGAACCTTATCAGACGAAAATATACCTTATCTAATAACTGACATTTAAATTTTTTTAATTGCATAAATGGGCGGCATTTTATTCAGAATTATTAGTTTTTTACATAGACAAAAAATTCGTTTAATTTTTTTCCATTAAATACTAGAATTATAGAATAGTACCTTGCGAAAATAATTGACAGTAGGACGGAAACGTGTTGACCATCGATTAGTTTTTGCTAATTACTCTTGCATCCTTCGACCGACTTCTTCGACTAAGAGCTCGATGGAAAGCTTATCTGTTCCTTTTTCAGATGGGATTAACATATTTTACGAAAAGTCGAAAGAAATAAAATTTTTTTGAGTAAAACTAAAATATCCTCGAAATCATTGAAGAAGAAGTACCTTATCAGACGAAAATATGCCTTATCTAATAAGAGACATTTAAATTTTTTTAATTGCATTAATGGGCGGCACTTTATTCAGAATTATTAGTATTTTACATAGACAAAAAATTCGTTTAATTTTTTTCCATTAAATACTAGAATAATAGAATAGTACTTTGCGAAAAGAATCGGCAGTAGGACGGAAACGTGTTGACCACCGATTAGTTTTTTGCTAATAACTCTTGCATCCTTCGACCTACTTCTTCGACCGACTTCTTCGACTTAGAGCTCGATGGAAAGCTTATCTGTTCGTCTTTCAGATGGCATTAACGTATTTTACGAAAAGACGTAAGAAATAAAATTTTTTTGATCAAAACTAAAATATCCTTGAAATCATTGAAAACGAAGTACCTTATCAGACGAAAATATACCTTATCTAATAAATGACATTTAAATTTTTTTAATTGCATAAATGGGCGGCATTTTATTCAGAATTAATAGTTTTTAACATATTTTACGAAAAGTCGTAAGAAACAAAATTTTTTTGAACAAAACTAAAATATCCTCGAAATCATTGAAGAAGTACCTAATCAGACGAAAATATGCCTTATCTAATAAGAGAAATTTAAATTTTTTTAATTTCATAAATGTGCGGCATTTTATTCAGAATTAGTAGTTTTTTACATGGACAAAAAATTAGTTTAATTTTTTCCCATTACATACAACAATTATAGAAAAGTACCTTGCGAAAATAATCGGCAGTAGGACGAAAACGTATTGACCACCGATTAGTTTTTTGCTAATAACTCTTGCATCCTTTGACCGACTTCTTCGACTAAAAGCTCGACGGAAAGCTTTTCTTTTCCTCTTTCAGATGGCATTAACATATTTTACGAAAAGTCGTAAGAAATAAAATTTTTTTGATCAAAACTAAAATATCCTTGAAATCATTGAAGACGAGGTACCTTATCAGACGAAAATATACCTTATCTAATAAGAGACATTTAAATTTTTTTAATTGCATAAATGGGCGGCATTTTATTCAGAATTAAAAGTTTTTTAACATATTTTACGAAAAGTCATAAGAAACAAAATTTTTTTGATCAAAACTAAAATATCCTCGAAATCATTGAAGAAGAAGTACCTTATCAGACGAAAATATGCCTTATCCAATAGGAGACATTCAAATTTTTTTAATTGCATAAATGGGCGGCATTTTATTCAGAATAAATAGTTTTTTACTTGGACAAAAAATTCGTTTAATTTTTTCCCATTAAATACTAGAATTATAGAAAAGTTCTTTGCGAAAAGAATCGGGAGTAGGACAGAAACGTGTTGACCACCGAGTAGTTTTTGCTAATTACTCTTGCATCCTTCGACCGACTTCTTCAACTAAGAGCTCGATGGAAAGCTTATCCGTTCCTTTTTCAGATGGCATTAATATATTTTACGAAAAGTCGTAAGAAATAAAATTTTTTTGATCAAAACTAAAATATCCTCGAAATCATTGAAGAAGAAGTACCTTATCAGACGAAAATAATCTAAAATAATCTAATCTTATCTAATAAGAGACATTTAAATTGTTTTTGATTGCATAAATGGGTGGCATTTTATTCAGAATTAATAGATTTTTACATGGACAAAACATTCGTTTAATTTTTTCCCATTAAATACTAGAATTATAGAAAAGTACTTTGCGAAAAGAATCGGCAGTAGGACGGTATCGTGTTGACCACCGATTAGTAATTTGCTAATAACTCTTGCATCCTTCGACCGACTTCTTCGACTAAGAGGTCGATGGAAAGCTTATCTGTTCCTCTTTCAGGTGACATTAACATATTTTACGAAAAGTCGTAAGAAATAAAATTTTGTTTGATCAAAACTAAAATATCCTCGAAATCATTGAAGAAGAAGTACCTTATCAGACGAAAATATGCTTTATCTAATAAGAGACATTTAAATTTTTTTTTAATGCATAAATGGGCGGCATTTTTTTCAGAATTAATAGTGTTTTACATGGACAAAAAATTCGTTTAATTTCTTCCCATTAAGAACTAGAATTATAGAAATGTACTTTGCGAAAAGAATCGGCAGTAGGACGAAAACGTGTTGACCACCGATTAGTTTTTGCCAATTACTCTTGCATCCTTCAACCGACTTCTTTGACTAAGAGCTCGATGCAAGCCTTATCTGTTCCTCTTTCAGATGGCATTAACATATTTTACGAAAAGTCATAAGAAATAAAATTTTTTTGATCAAAACTAAAATATCCTCGAAATCATTGAAGTAGAAGTACCTTATTAGACGAAAATATGCCTTATCCAATAGGAGACATTTAAATTTTTTGAATTGCATAAATGGGCGGCATTTTATTCAGAATTAATAGTGTTTTATATGGACAAAAAATTTGTTTAATTTTTTCCCATTAAATACTAGAATTATAGAAATGTACCTTGCGAAAAGAATCGGCAGTAGGACGGAAACGTGTTGACCACCGATTAGTTTTTGCTAATTACTCTTGCATCCTTCGACCGACTTCGTCGACTAAGAGCTCGATGGAAAGCTTATCTGTTCCTTTTTCAGATGACATTAACATATTTTACGAAAAGTCGAAAGAAATAAAATTTTTTTGAGTAAAACTAAAATATCCTCGAAATCATTGAAGAAGAATTACATAATAAGACGAAAATATGTCTTATCTAATAAGACCATTTAAATTTTTTAATTGCACAAATGGGCGGCATTTTATTCAGAATTAATAGTTTTTTACATGGACAAAAAATTCATTTCATTTTTTCCCATTAAATACTACAATTATAGAAAAGTACCTTGCAAAAAAAATCGACAGTAGGACGAAAACGTGTTGACCACCGATTAGTTTTTTGCTAATAACTCTTGCATCCTTTGACCGACTTCTTCAACTAAAAGCTCGATGGAAAGCTTATCTGTTCCTTTTTCAGATGGCATTAACATATTTTACGAAAAGTCGAAAAAAATAAAATTTTTTTGAGTAAAACTAAAATATCCTCGAAATCATTGAAGAAGAATTACCTAATAAGACGAAAATATGTCTTATCTAATAAGACCATTTAAATTTTTTAATTGCATAAATGGGCGGCATTTTATTCAGAATTAATAGTTTTTTACATGGACAAAAAATTCATTTCATTTTTTCCCATTAAATACTAGAGTTATAGAAAATTACCTTGCGAAAAGAATCGGCAGTAGGACGGAAACGTGTTGACCACCGATTAGTTTTTGCTAATTACTCTTGCATCCTTCGACCGACTTCTTCGACTAAGAGCTCGATGGAAAGCTTATCTGTTCCTTTTTCAGATGGCATTAACATATTTTACGAAAAGTCGAAAGAAATAAAATTTTTTTGAGTAAAACTAAAATATCCTCGAAATCATTGAAGAAGAATTACTTAATAAGACGAAAATATGTCTTATCTAATAAGCCCATTTAAATTTTTTAATTGTATAAATGGGCGGCATTTTATTCAGAATTAATAGTTTTTTACATGGACAAAAAATTCTTTTCATTTTTTCTCATTAAATACTACAATTATAGAAAAGTACCTTGCGAAAATAATCGACAGTAGGACGGAAACGTGTTGACCACCGATTAGTTTTTGCTAATTACTCTTGCATCCTTCGACCGACTTCTTCGACTAAGAGCTCGATGGAAAGCTTATCTGTTCCTTTTTCAGATGGCATTAACATATTTTACGAAAAGTCGTAAGAAATAAAACTTTTTTGATCAAAACTAAAATATCCTCGAAATCATTGAAGAAGAAGTACCTTATCAGACGAAAATATGCCTTATCTAATAAGAGACATTTAAATTTTTTTAATTGCATAAATGGGCGGCGTTTTATTCGGAATTAATAGTTTCTTACATGGACAAAAAATTCGTTTAATTTTTTCCCATTATATATTAGAATTATAGAAGAGTACTTTACGAAAAGAATTGGCAGTAGGACGGAATCGTGTTGACCACCGATTAGTTTTTTGCTAATAACTCTTGCATCCTTCGACCGACTTCTTCGACCGACTTCTTCGACTTAGAGCTCGATGGAAAGCTTATCTGTTCGTCTTTCAGATGGCATTAACGTATTTTACGAAAAGACGTAAGAAATAAAATTTTTTTGATCAAAACTAAAATATCCTTGAAATCATTGAAAACGAAGAACCTTATCAGACGAAAATATACCTTATCTAATAACTGACATTTAAATTTTTTTAATTGCATAAATGGGCGGCATTTTATTCAGAAGTATTAGTTTTTTACATAGACAAAAAATTCGTTTAATTTTTTTCCATTAAATACTAGAATTATAGAATAGTACCTTGCGAAAATAATCGACAGTAGGACGGAAACGTGTTGACCATCGATTAGTTTTTGCTAATTACTCTTGCATCCTTCGACCGACTTCTTCGACTAAGAGCTCGATGGAAAGCTTATCTGTTCCTTTTTCAGATGGCATTAACATATTTTACGAAAAGTCGAAAGAAATAAAATTTTTTTGAGTAAAACTAAAATATCCTCGAAATCATTGAAGAAGAAGTACCTTATCAGACGAAAATATGCCTTATCTAATAAGAGACATTTAAATTTTTTTAATTGCATTAATGGGCGGCACTTTATTCAGAATTATTAGTATTTTACATAGACAAAAAATTCGTTTAATTTTTTTCCATTAAATACTAGAATAATAGAATAGTACTTTGCGAAAAGAATCGGCAGTAGGACGGAAACGTGTTGACCACCGATTAGTTTTTTGCTAATAACTCTTGCATCCTTCGACCTACTTCTTCGACCGACTTCTTCGACTTAGAGCTCGATGGAAAGCTTATCTGTTCGTCTTTCAGATGGCATTAACGTATTTTACGAAAAGACGTAAGAAATAAAATTTTTTTGATCAAAACTAAAATATCCTTGAAATCATTGAAAACGAAGTACCTTATCAGACGAAAATATACCTTATCTAATAAATGACATTTAAATTTTTTTAATTGCATAAATGGGCGGCATTTTATTCAGAATTAATAGTTTTTAACATATTTTACGAAAAGTCGTAAGAAACAAAATTTTTTTGAACAAAACTAAAATATCCTCGAAATCATTGAAGAAGTACCTAATCAGACGAAAATATGCCTTATCTAATAAGAGAAATTTAAATTTTTTTAATTTCATAAATGTGCGGCATTTTATTCAGAATTAGTAGTTTTTTACATGGACAAAAAATTAGTTTAATTTTTTCCCATTACATACAACAATTATAGAAAAGTACCTTGCGAAAATAATCGGCAGTAGGACGAAAACGTATTGACCACCGATTAGGTTTTTGCTAATAACTCTTGCATCCTTTGACCGACTTCTTCGACTAAAAGCTCGACGGAAAGCTTTTCTTTTCCTCTTTCAGATGGCATTAATATATTTTACGAAAAGTCGTAAGAAATAAAATTTTTTTGATCAAAACTAAAATATCCTTGAAATCATTGAAGACGAGGTACCTTATCAGACGAAAATATACCTTATCTAATAAGAGACATTTAAATTTTTTTAATTGCATAAATGGGCGGCATTTTATTCAGAATTAAAAGTTTTTTAACATATTTTACGAAAAGTCATAAGAAACAAAATTTTTTTGATCAAAACTAAAATATCCTCGAAATCATTGAAGAAGAAGTACCTTATCAGACGAAAATATGCCTTATCCAATAGGAGACATTCAAATTTTTTTAATTGCATAAATGGGCGGCATTTTATTCAGAATAAATAGTTTTTTACTTGGACAAAAAATTCGTTTAATTTTTTCCCATTAAATACTAGAATTATAGAAAAGTTCTTTGCGAAAAGAATCGGGAGTAGGACAGAAACGTGTTGACCACCGATTAGTTTTTGCTAATTACTCTTGCATCCTTCGACCGACTTCTTCAACTAAGAGCTCGATGGAAAGCTTATCCGTTCCTTTTTCAGATGGCATTAATATATTTTACGAAAAGTCGTAAGAAATAAAATTTTTTTGATCTAAACTAAAATATCCTCGAAATCATTGAAGAAGAAGTACCTTATCAGACGAAAATAATCTAAAATAATCTAATCTTATCTAATAAGAGACATTTAAATTGTTTTTGATTGCATAAATGGGTGGCATTTTATTCAGAATTAATAGATTTTTACATGGACAAAACATTCGTTTAATTTTTTCCCATTAAATACTAGAATTATAGAAAAGTACTTTGCGAAAAGAATCGGCAGTAGGACGGTATCGTGTTGACCACCGATTAGTTTTTTGCTAATAACTCTTGCATCCTTCGACCGACTTCTTCGACTAAGAGGTCGATGGAAAGCTTATCTGTTCCTCTTTCAGGTGACATTAACATATTTTACGAAAAGTCGTAAGAAATAAAATTTTGTTTGATCAAAACTAAAATATCCTCGAAATCATTGAAGAAGAAGTACCTTATCAGACGAAAATATGCCTTATCTAATAAGAGACATTTAAATTTTTTTAATTGCATAAATGGGCGGTATTTTATTCAGAATTAATAGTTTTGTACATGGACAAAAAATTCGTTTAATTTTTTCCCATTAAATACTAGAATTATAGAAAAGTACTTTCCGAAAAGAATCGGCAGTAGGACGGAATCGTTTTGACCACCGATTAGTTTTTTGCTAATAACTTTTGCATCCTTCGACCGACTTCTTCGACTAAGAGCTCGATGGAAAGCTTATCTGTTCCTATTTCAGATGTCATTAACATATTTTACGAAAAGTCGTAAGATATCAAATTTTTTTGATCGAAACTAAAATATCCTCGAAATCATTGAAGAAAAAGTACCTTATCAAAAGAAAATATGCCTTATCTACTCAGAGACATTTCAATTTTTTTAATTGCATAAATGGGCGGCATTTTATTCAGAATTAATAGTTTTTTACATGGACAAAAAATTCGTTTAATTTTTCCCCATTAAATACTAGAATTATAGAAAAGTACTTTGCGAAAAGAATCGGCAGTATGACGGAATCGTGTTGACCACCGATTAGTTTTTTGCTAATTACTCCTGTATCCTTCAACCGACTTCTTCGACTAAGAGCTCGATGGAAACCTTATCTGTTCCTCTTTCAGATGGCATTAACATATTTTACGAAAAGTCTTAAGAACAAAATTTTCTCGAAATCATTGAGAAAGAAGTACCTTTTCAGACGAAAATATGCCTTATCTAATAAGAGACATTTAAATTTTTTGAATTGCATAAATGGGCGGCATTTTATTGAGAATTAATAGTTTTTTTACATGGACAAAAAATTCGTTTAATTTATTCCCATTAAATACTAGAATTATAGAAAAGTACTTTGCGAAAAGTATCGGCAGTAGGACGGTATCGTGTTGACCACCGATTAGTTTTTTTGCTAATAACTCTTGTATCCTTCGACCGACTTCTTCGACTAAGAGTTCGATGGAAAGCTTATCTATTCCTCTTTCAGATGGCATTAAGACATTTTACGAAAAGTCGTAAGGAATAAAATTGTTTTGATCAAAACTAAAATATCCTCGAAATCATTGAAAAAGAAGTACCTTATATGACGAAAATATGCGTTATCTAATAAGAGACATTTAAATTTTTTTAATTGCATAAATGGGTGGCATTTTATTCAGAATTAATAGTTTTTTACATGGACAAAACATTCGTTTAATTTTTTCCCATTAAATACTAGAATTATAGAAAAGTACTTTGCGAAAAGAATCGGCAGTTGGACGGTGTCGTGTTGACCACCGATTAGTTTTTTGCTAATAACTCTTGCATCCTTCGACCGACTTCTTCGACTAAGAGGTCGATGGAAAGCTTATCTGTTCCTCTTTCAGATGGCATTTACATATTTTATGAAAAGTCGTAAGAAATAAAATTTTGTTTGATCAAAACTAAAATATCCTCGAAATCATTGAAGAAGAAGTACCTTATCAGACGAAAATATGCCCTTATCTAATAAGAGACATTTAAATTTTTTTAATTGCATGAATGGGTGGCATTTTATTCAGAATTAATAGTTTTTTACATGGACAAAACATTCGTTTAATTTTTTCCCATTAAATATTAAAATTATAGAAAAGTTCTTTGGGAAACGAGTTGGCAGTAGGACGGAATCGTGTTTGACCACCGATTTGTTTTTTGCTAATAACTCTTGCATCGTTCGACCGACTTCTTCGACTAAGAGCTCGATGGAAAGCTTATCTGTTCCTATTTCAGATGTCATTAACATATTTTACGAAAAGTCGTAAGATATCAAATTTTTTTGATCAAAACTAAAATATCCTCGAAATCATTGAAGAAGAAGTACCTTATCAGACGAAAATAATCTAAAATAATCTAATCTTATCTAATAAGAGACATTTAAATTGTTTTTGACTGCATAAATGGGTGGCATTTTATTCAGAATTAATAGATTTTTACATGGACAAAACATTCGTTTAATTTTTTCCCATTAAATACTAGAATTATAGAAAAGTACTTTGCGAAAAGAATCGGCAGTAGGACGGTATCGTGTTGACCACCGATTAGTTTTTTGCTAATAACTCTTGCATCCTTCGACCGACTTCTTCGACTAAGAGGTCGATGGAAAGCTTATCTGTTCCTCTTTCAGATGACATTAACATATTTTACGAAAAGTCGTAAAGAAATAAAATTTTGTTTGATCAAAACTAAAATATCCTCGAAATCATTGAAGAAGAAGTACCTTATCAGACGAAAATATGCCTTATCTAATAAGAGACATTTAAATTTTTTTAATTGCATAAATGGGCGGTATTTTATTCAGGAATTAATAGTTTTTTACATGGACAAAAAATTCGTTTAATTTTTTCCCATTAAATACTAGAATTATAGAAAAGTACTTTGCGAAAAGAACCGGCAGTATGACGGAATCGTGTTGACCACCGATTAGTTTTTTGCTAATTACTCCTGTATCCTTCAACCGACTTCTTCGACTAAGAGCTCGATGGAAAGCTTATCTGTTCCTCTTTCAGATGGCATTAACATATTTTACGAAAAGTCTTAAGAAACAAAATTTTCTCGAAATCATTGAGAAAGAAGTACCTTTTCAGACGAAAAAATGCCTTATCTAATAAGAGACATTTAAATTTTTTGAATTGCATAAATGTGCGGCATTTTATTGAGAATTAATAGTTTTTTACATCGACAAAAAATTCGTTTAATTTATTCCCATTAAATACTTGAATTATAGAAACGTACTTTGCGAAAAGTATCGGCAGTAGGACGGAATCGTGTTGACCACCGATTAGTTTTTTGCTAATTACTCCTGTATCCTTCAACCGACTTCTTCGACTAAGAGCTCGATGGAAAGCTTATCTATTCCTCTTTCAGATGGCATTAAGACATTTTACGAAAAGTCGTAAGGAATAAAATTGTTTTGATCAAAACTAAAATATCCTCGAAATCATTGAAAAAGAAGTACCTTATATGACGAAAAAATGCGTTATCTAATAAGAGACATTTATATTTTTTTAATTGCATAAATGGGTGGCATTTTATTCAGAATTAATAGTTTTTTACATGGACAAAACATTCGTTTAATTTTTTCCCATTAAATATTAAAATTATAGAAAAGTACTTTGCGAAAAGAATCGGCAGTAGGACGGAATCGTGTTGACCACCGATGAGTTTTTTGCTAATTACTCCTGTATCCTTCAACGACTTCTTCGACTAACAGCTCGATGGAAAGCTTATCTGAGCCTCTTTCAGATGGCATTAATATATTTTACGAAAGTCGTAAGAAATAAAATTTTCTCCAAATCATTGAGAAAGAAGTACCTTATCAGACGAAAATATGCCTTATCTAATAAGAGACATTTAAATTTTTTTTAATAGCATAAATGGGCGGCATTTTATTCAGAATTAATAGTTTTTTACATGGACAAAAAATTCGTTTAATTTTTTTCCATTATATATTAGAATTATAGAAAAGTACTTTGCGAAAAGAATTGGCAGTAGGACGGAATCGTGTTGACCACCGATTAGTTTTTTGCTAATAACTCTTGCATCCTTCGACCGACTTCTTCGACTAAGAGCTCGATGGAAAGCTTATCTGTTCCTCTTTCAGATGGCATTAACATATTTTACGAAAAATCATAACAAATAAAATTTATTTGATCAAAACTAAAATATCCTCGAAATCATTGAAGAAGAAGTACCTTATCAGACGAAAATATGCCTTATCTAATAAGAGACATTTAAATTTTTTTAATTGCATGAATGGGTGGCATTTTATTCAGAATTAATAGTTTTTTACATGGACAAAACATTCGTTTAATTTTTTCCCATTAAATATTAAAATTATAGAAAAGTACTTTGGGAAACGAGTTGGCAGTAGGACGGAATCGTGTTGACCACCGATTAGTTTTTTGCTAATAACTCTTGCATCGTTCGACCGACTTCTTCGACTAAGAGCTCGATGGAAAGCTTATCTGTTCCTATTTCAGATGTCATTAACATATTTTACGAAAAGTCGTAAGATATCAAATTTTTTTGATCAAAACTAAAATATCCTCGAAATCATTGAAGAAAAAGTACCTTATCAGAAGAAAATATGCCTTATCTACTCAGAGACATTTAAATTTTTTTAATTGCATAAATGGGCGGCATTTTATTCAGAATTAATAGTTTTTTACATGGACAAAAAATTCGTTTAATTTTTTCCCATTAAATACTAGAATTATAGAAAAGTACTTTGCGAAAAGAATCGGCAGTTGGACGGTGTCGTGTTGACCACCGATTAGTTTTTTGCTAATAACTCTTGCATCCTTCGACCGACTTCTTCGACTAAGAGGTCGATGGAAAGCTTATCTGTTCCTCTTTCAGATGGCATTAACATATTTTACGAAAAATCATAAGAAATAAAATTTATTTGATCAAAACTAAAATATCCTCGAAATCATTGAAGAAGAAGTAACTTATCAGACGAAAATATGCCTTGTCTAATAAGAGACATTAGAATTTTTTTAATTGAATAAATGGGCGTCATTTTATTCAGAATTAATAGTTTTTTACATGGACAAAAAATTCGTTTAATTTTTTCCCATTAAATACTAGAATTATAGAAAAGTACTTTGCGAAAAGAATCGCCAGTAGGACGTTATCGTGTTGACCACCGATTAGTTTTTTGCTAATAACTCTTGCATCCTTCGACCGACTTCTTCGACTAAGAGGTCGATGGAAAGCTTATCTGTTCCTCTTTCAGATGGCATTAACATATTTTACGAAAAGTCGTAAGAAATAAAATTTTGTTTGATCAAAACTAAAACATCCTGGAAATCATTGAAGAAGAAGTACCTTATCAGACAAAAATATGCCTTATCTAATAAGAGACATTTAAATTTTTTTAATTGCATAAATGGGTGGCATTTTATTCAGAATTAATAGTTTTTTACATGGACAAAACATTCGTTTAATTTTTTTCCCATTAAATATTAGAATTATAGAAAAGTACTTTGCGAAACGAGTTGGCAGTAGGACGGAATCGTGTTGAACACCGATTAGTTTTTTGCTAATAACTCTTGCATCGTTCGACCGACTTCTTCGACTAAGAGCTCGATGGCAAGCTTATCTGTTCCTATTTCAGATGTCATTAACATATTTTACGAAAAGTCGTAAGATATCAAATTTTTTTGATCAAAACTAAAATATCCTCGAAATTATTGAAGGAAAAGTACCTTATCAGAAGAAAATATGCCTTATCTACTCAGAGACATTTAAATTTATTTTATTGCATAAATGGGCGGCATTTTATTCAGAATTAATAGTTTTTTACATGGACAAAACATTCGTTTAATTTTTTCCCATTAAATACTAGAATTATAGAAAAGTACTTTGCGAAAAGAATCGGCAGTAGGACGGAATCGTGTTGACCACCGATTAGTTTTTTGCTTATTACTCCTGTATCCTTCAACCGACTTCTTCGACTAAGAGCTCGATGGAAAGCTTGTCTGATCCTCTTTCAGATGGCATTAACATATTTTACGAAAAGTCGTAACAAATAAAATTTATTTGATCAAAACTAAAATATCCTCGAAATCATTGAAGACGATGTAACTTATCAGACGAAAATATGCCTTATCTAATAAGAGACATTTAAATTTTTTTAATTGCATAAATGAGCAGCATTTTATTCACAATTAATATTTTTTTACATGGACAAAAAATTCGTTTAATTTTTTCCCATTAAATACTAGAATTATAGAAAAGTACTTTGCGAAAAGAATCGCCAGTAGGACGGAATCGTGTTGACCACCGATTAGTTTTTTGCTAATTACTCTTGCATCCTTCAACCGACTTCTTCGACTGGTGGATGGAAAGCTTATCTGTTCCTCTTTCAGATGGCATTAACATATTTTACGAAAAGTCTTAAGAAACAGAATTTTCTCGAAATCATTGAGAAAGAAGTACCTTTTCAGACGAAAATATGCCTTATCTAATAAGAGACATTTAAATTTTTTGAATTGCATAAATGAGCGGCATTTTATTCAGAATTAATAGTTTTTTACATGGACAAAAAATTCGTTTAATTTATTCCCATTAAATACTAGAATTATAGAAAAGTACTTTGCGAAAAGTATCGGCAGTAGGACGGTATCGTGTTGACCACCGATTAGTTTTTTGCTAATAACTCTTGCATCGTTCGACCGACTTCTTCGACTAAGAGTTCGATGGAAAGCTTATCTATTCCTCTTTCAGATGGCATTAAGACATTTTACGAAAAGTCGTAAGGAATAAAATTTTTTTGATCAAAACTAAAATATCCTCGAAATCATTGAAAAAGAAGTACCTTATAAGTCGAAAATATGCGTTATCTAATAAGAGACATTTAAATTTTTTTAATTGCTTAAATGGGTGGCATTTTATTCAGAATTAATAGTTTTTTACATGGACAAAACATTCGTTTAATTTTTTCCCATTAAATACTAGAATTATAGAAAAGTCTTTGCGAAAAGAATCGGCAGTAGGACGGTTTCGTGTTGACCACCGATTCGTTTTTTGCTAATAACTCTTGCATCCTTTGACCGACTTCTTCGACTAAGAGGTCGATGGAAAGCTTATCTGTTCCTCTTTCAGATGGCATTAACATATTTTACGAAAAGTCGGAAGAAATAAAATTTTGTTTGATCAAAACTAAAATATCCTCGAAATCATTGAAGAAGAAGTACCTTATCAGACGAAAATATGCCTTATCTAATAAGAGACATTTAAATTTTTTTAATTGCTTAAATGGGTGGCATTTTATTCAGAATTAATAGTTTTTTACATGGACAAAAAATTCGTTTAATTTTTTTCCATTGTATATTAGAATTATAGAAAAGTACTTTGCGAAAAGAATTGGCAGTAGGACGGAATCGTGTTGACCACCGATTAGTTTTTTGCTAATAACTCTTGCATCCTTCGACCGACTTCTTCGACTAAGAGCTCGATGGAAAGCTTATCTGTTCCTATTTCAGATGGCATTAACATATTTTACGAAAAATCATAAGAAATAATATTTATTTGATCAAAACTAAAATATCCTCGAAATCATTGAAGAAGAAGTAACTTATCAGACGAAAATATGCCTTGTCTAATCACTCAGATCTGAGTGAGATTTCAAGTGTGTCGGACGTGCTTTTATTTTCTCCGCTATTTATTGAATTTCAATTTAATTTTAAACTTTTTAACTAAGAGAATCGTTACAATAATATTGATATTGCGCATAACAGTGAAGTGCTTTGTTAGTTGTGCATAATTAGCTTCGTTATTTATTAATTTATTGAATTTTTTGATTGGCGTCAAAAGTTCAAAATTTTATTGTTTGTTGTTGCTGAGTGCTACTCTTATTCTCTTTAGTTACTATCTTTTGATTTTGGAAAGGTAAGCATTGCCCGTTGCACTCTCACTTGTTGTTGTACCTACACATTTGCCCTTTGATTTGATTTCATTTCTTCGGAGCGAAATCTATTTTTAGACTTCAACATCTGTTGCGTTTTTTTCCCCACTGAGGTGTTGTTGCTTAACTTGCTTCAGTGCACAAGTGCGTTTGTTGTTATTTGTTCTTATTCGCGCTTATTTGTCTCTTTACATTACTTTCTTTGTTGCAGCTTTAAACGCTGTTTACACATTAATAGTTTTGATAGGGTGTTTACACTGCATTTGATTTCGCATATTTATACTCTTCACGCAAGTGAATAGTATTATAACTTTGTCCTGAAGTTTGTAACAGCAAGTAGGAGGGTAGGGGGACCCCATAAAGTATATATATTCGTACTCAGCTCGACAAGACGAGTTGATATAGCCATGTCCGTCTGTCCGTCCGTCCGTCCGTCCGTCCGTCTGTCTGTGTATATGCTATCTCCTCCTACAGTTTTGAAGATATCGAGCTGAAATTTTGCAGGGAGACTTCTCTAATGTGTGGTCAAATCATTGGTCGGAACCGGCCATATCGGATTATTGGAACTGGTAGCCCCCATACGAAATGAAGAAGAAAAACAAATTTGAATCGTTATATGGAAAACTTCTTTGTTTTGGAAAATAGAGGGCTGAAATTTCAAACATAGTAGTTTTACATAGTCCGACATAATGCCTGAAAGTTTCATTGAGTTCGGGCAACTAGAACTTGTAGCTGCCATACAAAATGAAGAAGAGGAAGAGAAATTAAGATTTAACGTCGTTGTATAGAAAACATTTTTGTTTTGTATGATAGAGAGCTGAAATTTTAAACATAGCAGTTTTAGATGGTTCGATTAAATGCTTGAAAGTTTTATTGAAATCGGGCAACTGGAACTGGTACCTGCCATACAAAATGAAGAAGAAGAAGAGAAGCAATATTCACGTCGTTGTATGGAAAACTTTTTTGTTTCTTAACCAATTGACATGAAACTTCGCAGTTATGTTCTTGGGGAGGCATTAAAACTATTTTGAAAAAAATGGGCATGGTTACGCCCATTTTTACCAAAAATCAATAATTTGCATATCTCCGGTACCCAATGAGCAAAAACAATGATAATTTGTATATAGGCTAATTAGATGAAGAGAAAATATATTCAGTCAAAAAAATAGGCGTGGCACAAGAAATAAGCGTGAAGAGTATTTGAGCTTCAGCCTTGCTGAAGTTAGCGTCCTTACTGGTTTTATTTTAGTTTTGTTCGTATTTTTTACTCACAATTTAACATGAGCTGTTGTAACAAGTCGTGCAAAGAAAAAAGCTCGTTCGATTGCGATCAAAAACGTGCCATACATTGCTGGCTTTGCGAGAACATTTGCCATTTTACATGTGCTGGTATCACCGGCCGGGACTATGACCGACTTTATGATATGTCTAGGCCTGCCTGTGGTGGCTATAAGTGGTCTTGCCCGGTCTGCTTTAAACGGCAAACTGATTTTGCGGCAATGTACCGGCGGGTACGTGACAAATTCCTGAAACTTAGCAAATTGTCGAAGGAACTTGCGTCGGAGTTCGAGTCGAGTTCTGACATACTTGGAAACTTCGATTTTGAACCTCCACTTGTTTCTTTGTCGCCCTCTCCATTTGCCCATCTTTCTCTTCCCCAGCTGGCGCTCCCTGTACCACTGGCCCCTATAAGCTCTGTTATGTCCCCCCCTGAACCTGTTCCCGATCCTAGTACCTCTGCGCCATCGGAACCGGTTGCAATTGGAGAAGTTAGTCAACCTAAAGTTACCAAGCGAACTAGGGCTGCTTCTTCTCCAGGTTCCAATGGTGCTCAATCTAAACGTATGAAACCTAAAGCTAAAACCGCCTCCCACCCAGAGTCGTCCCCGGCTCCACTCCTTTCACCTCCTTCATCTTCCAATATCGTTCCGCCGAATTTAACTGGTGGTCCAGCAGCGCCAGCTTCTGCGAGCTCTGTTGAGACGCAGCCTATTGCTGTTGATGTTTTGCCACCTCTTGAACTCCTTTCTGTTATTGCCCCACGCAAACAGGTCTTCATATCCCGTCTATCCTCGGATACCACCTGTGAGGCTATAGCCCGATATATAGCAGCTAAGACTGATGTCGAGGTTCAAATTCGAAAATTCAATTTCTCTCAACCGAGAGAAATCTCATCATTCAAAATTAGTGTACCAAATGATGCATTTGCTTTATTGTTTAGTCCATCATTTTGGCCGGCTAACATGGTGGTCCATGAATTTAAACCCAAAACAAGGCCCCGTCCTGTGACACCAGTTCTTAGTTCTTCCTTGTCTGTTTCAAACACGGCTTCAAAAAACTAGGCTTGTCTTCTGAGCACCTCACTTTTGTCTATCAAAATGTAAGAGGTCTCCTATCTAAGCTCAGTAACTTGTATAGGGATAGTTTTTTTCGATTTTGATTTAATTGCCTTTTCGGAAACGTGGCTCAATGCCACGATTCTGAACAACGAAATCTTTTGCAGTAAATTCATTTCCTATAGACGTGACCGTCCTGCTCGCCGTGGTGGAGGAGTTCTTATTGCTGTGAACTCATCCATCAATTCTGAACGGATACAAATTGATTTGGTTGATGATATTGAATTTATTGGAGTTAAGATCAGTGTAGCTCAACTTAACGTCTTCGTTACATGCTCATATATTCCACCAGGCTCTGGGTTGGAGGTCTATATGAAACATGCTGAAGCGATAAAACTGATATATGACCTTACAGGTGAAAAAGACTATTTAATTATGTTTGGGGATTTCAATCTAGCCTATATTTCTTGGTCATACTTCAATGATTCCAATTTTCTAATTCCGTCTGGACAACATGAGTTTCTAGATATTCTATTAGATATTCCTCTGTTTCAGATAAACTGGGTCGTCAATTCAATTAACAGATCCCTTGATCTGGTTCTAACCAATGACACTAACAGTGTAACTGTGTCAAGACGTAACCCTTTGTTTCTGCCTGAAGACTCCTTTCATCCTACGCTAGAAGTCACCCTCGGTCTAATTTCTTCTTCAGCTGCTTTGTCAAATGCTCCTCGTCAGCGTCGACTTTGTTTCCGGAAAACGGATTTCGATCTTCTAAATTCCTTAATTGCTCAAACCGATTGGTCCAATTTGTATCGATGTGATGACATAATACTGACTACAAAGTTTTTTTATGAGACTCTAAATGGCATTTTCAATACTTGTGTCCCAATTCTTCCGTCACCTAAGCTGACTGCAAGACCACCATGGTTTTCCCGCCAATTGTCTAACCTAAAAAATGTCAAATCTAGACTTTATAAGAAATTTAGATTATCTGGTTCGCTGTCTGATTTTTCTAGGTATTCTGTTGCTCGGTCCCAATTTGTTACTCTCAACAGCATCTGTTATAAAAACTACCTTAACAGATGCAAAAGTCAATTTTTTCGAGACCCTAAGTCATTTTATAGCTTTGTCAATTCTAAGCGTAGATCTGGGTCTTACCCATCTTCGTTCTGTCTTGACCTAAAGCTGGCAGATGATGACCAGGATATTGCCAATTTGTTCGCTGAATTTTTTCAGACGACCTATTCAACGACTTGTTTTTCCGGAACCTCATATCCATATCCAATTAACACTGTCAATGTTTATTGTTCCCCGGAACTCAATGAAGATCATATTCTTAAAAATTTAATCGCGGTGAAGGATTCGTATTCCCCCGGTCCTGACAACGTGCCTGGTTGTGTGCTCAAAAGGTGCGCGAAGTCGTTGTGTAAACCTTTACTTAAGCTTTTCAATCTTTCGCTTCATAACGCTTCGTTCCCTCCTGTTTGGAAGGAATCTTTTATAATTCCTCTCCACAAAAAAGGCATCAGGTCGGATATTACAAACTATAGGGGCATCGCTAAATTATCTGCAATTCCCAAATTATTCGAGAAAATTATTATTGGCAGCATACAGCATTTTTGCAAGTCCATGATGTCACCCTCTCAACATGGATTCATAAAAATGAGGTCAGCGAATACTAATCTCCTTGAATTAACAAGTTTTGTGAACAGTGGTTTTGCACAGCAGTCTCAGACCGATGTCATTTATACTGATTTTAGTAAGGCTTTTGATTCGGTTAATCATGAGTTGCTTTTATTGAAATTAGATCTTTTAGGCTTCCCATCGAATCTTCTAAATTGGATAAAATCCTATTCAACTAATAGATCTCAAAGAATGTTGTTTAGATCATCTTTGTCTGACATAGTTCGAGTAACTTCTGGTGTTCCCCAGGGTAGTCATCTTGGTCCACTTTTGTTTAATCTTTTTATTAATGATCTCCCTTCATCTATAACAAACTCTAAGGTACTTATGTATGCCGATGATGTAAAACTATGTCTTTCTTACAAGGAACCAACTTGCCATGGTTTATTGCAGGCTGATCTGAACGCTCTGCACTCTTGGTGCTCATATAATTTGCTAAAGCTTAATTGTTCTAAATGCAAATTTATGACTTATCATCGTAGAAAACCTCATTTGTTTACTTAATCGATTGATAACATTCAATTAGAACGTGTCCCTATTTTTAACGATCTAGGAGTTTTCTTCGATCCAAAACTCTGCTTCGTCCAGCAAGTCTCAACTGTCGTTAATAAGGCAAAAGGTGTTTTTGGATTTATTAAACGCTGGTCTAAAGAATTCAACGACCCTTTTATCACAAAACTTCTTTTTACGTCACTTGTGCGTCCTATTCTTGAATATTGTTGTTGCGTATGGTCTCCTCAATACAAAAAACATCAAGATCGCATTGAGTCAGTTCAGAAACAATTTCTCCTTTTTGCACTTCGTGGCCTGAATTGGAATCCTAATACCAGATTACCATCATACCATGACAGGCTCCTTCTCATTGACCTTCCGTCTCTAGCAAATCGCAGGATTGTTTTAGGAGCTGTTTTTCTCCATAAATTGGTTATTGGTTTAGTTGATTCCTCAGACCTACTCAGTCGGATTAGTTTTAGCGTCCCGCGGCGCACATCTAGAAACTTTGTGCCTATATTCTTGCACAGATGTACAACTAACTTTGCTCTTCATGATCCGTTTCGCGTATTATGCTTTAATTTTAATAATATATACCACGTCCTGTCACCTGAAATCTCTCTCATGACAATTAATGCAACCATTCTACGTTACCTACGCGAAGCTGATCGCTTACAGCGGCTTGGATAATAGTTTTTTGGATGGACTGGCGGCGCTTTTTGCACTTTAAGTCTCTGACCACACATGGCTGTGAGTTGGGGCATAGCTGGCATAGCGCAAATAAATTTCCTCCACCGGGTCAGAGACTTCTTAGAATTTATTTAAACATTATTTTTGTTGTATTTTTCAACGTAGTTTTAATATTATTTTTTGTTTTTCTTACTATTACCTCGTTTATGCGACAGCTAAAGCGCTTTAACTCAATGCGCACTTACTAAAAACGCAGTGTTTATGCGAGAACCTTAAAGCGCATTAGCTTAATGCGCTTTAAAGGCTGTCATGATGAACAGCTGATCAAAAGAAAACAAAACAGTGTTGCCATAAGAATACAATTGAATAATGTTTTTTTACAATAATAACTTTATATGTAATAATCATATATACTGAATAATATATGAATTGATAATCCCAATATTAGTTTTTAGAAATGTTTAAAAAAATTTTTTCGCAATATAATAGAAAAACAGAGCTAAAAAAAATTTGACAATAAAAGTAATTATATTAATTTATCAATATGGCATCACTGACCACTGGTACACATTCGGTTCCAGCTGATTTTTAATACGCAGTAACGAATGTCGCGTTTATGCGATACTCTTAAAGCGGTTTAACTCTGTTAAGTCGCTTTTAAAAAGCGTTCTAAGCTAATGCGCATTAAGGCGTTTATGCATGCGTTTTTAGTTAGTGCGCATTGAGTTAAAGCGCTTTAAGGCTCTCGCATAAAGGAGGTATATATTTCATAATTTTAATGATTATTAAATTGTATTATTGAATTGTATTATAAATTATACTTACTTAATATGACAGTCAATTGTTATAAATAAATAAATAAAAATAAAAATAAAAAATAATAAGAGACATTAAAATTTTTTTAATTGCATAAATGGGCGGCATTTTATTCAGAATTAATAGTTTTTTACATGGACAAAAAATTCGTTTAATTTTTTCCCATTAAATACTAGAATTATAGAAAAGTACCTTGCGAAAAGAATCGGCAGTAGGACGGAATCGTGTTGACCACCGATTAGTTTTTTGCTAATTACTCTTGCATCCTTCGACCGACTTCTTCGACTAAGAGCTCGATGGAAAGCTTATCTGTTCCTCTTTCAGATGGCATTAACATATTTTACGAAAAGTCGTAAGAACTACAATTTTCTCGAAATCATTGAGAAAGAAGTACCTTATCAGACGAAAATATGTCTTATCTAATAAGAGACATTTAAATTTTTTTAATTGCATGAATGGGCGTCATTTTATTCAGAATTAATAGTTTTTTACATGGACAAAAAAAAAACGTTTAATTTTTTCCCATTAAATACTTGAATTATAGAAAAGTACTTTGCGAAAAGAATCGGCAATAGGACGGAAACGTGTTGACCACCGATTAGTTTTTTGCTAATAACTCTTGCATCCTTCGACCGAATTCTTCGACTAAAAGCTCGATGGAAAGCTTATCTGTTCTTCTTTCATATGGCATTAACATATTTTACGAAAAGTCATAAGAAACAAAAATTTTTGGATCAAAACCAGGAAGGACGCTATCTTCAGCAAGGCTGAAGCTATAATATTTTTCACTTTGTGTCACAATAAAAAAAAACTAAATGAATAGTTTTCATGCCTCCCTAACAACATAACTGTAATGTTTCAAGTCAATTCGTTAAAAAACAAAAAATTTTTCCATACAACGTTTCAAGTTTTGCGATAAGTGGACGTAGCCATGCCCACATTTGGTCAAAATAGTTTTCATTTCTCCCTAAGAACATAACTGTAAAGTTTCAAGTCAATTGATTAAAAAACAAAAAAGTTTTCCATACAAAGGGTCAAGTTAAGCTATACGTGGGCGTGGCCATGCCCACTTTTGATCAAAATAGTTTTCATTCCTCCCTAAGAGCATAACTGCAAAGTTTCAAGTCAATTGGTTAAAAAACAAAAAAGTTTTCCATACAACGGGTCAATTTTCGCTATAAGTAGGCGTGGCTACGCCCACTTTTGGTCAAAATAGTTTTCATTCCTCCCTAAGAACATAACTGTAAAGTTTCAAGTCAATTGGTTAAAAAACAAAAATGCTTTCCATACAAAGGGTCAAGTTAAGCTATAAGTGGGCGTGGCCATGCCACTTTTGATCAAAATAGTTTTCATTCCTCCCTTAGAGCATAACTACAAAGTTTAAAGTCAATTGGTTAAAAAACAAAAAATTTTCCATACAACGCGTCAATTTTCGCTATAAGTAGGCGTGGCTACGCCCACTTTTGGTTAAAATAGTTTTCATTCCTCCCTAAGAACATAACTGTAAACTTTCTAGTCAATTGGTTAAAAAACAAAAAAGTTTTCCATACAAAGGGTCAAGTTAAGCTATAAATAGGCGTAGCCATGCCCACTTTTGATCAAAATAGTTTTCATTCCTTCCTACGAGCATAACTGCAAAGTTTCAAGACAATTGGTTAAAAAACAAAAAAGTTTTCCATAGAACGATTCAAGTTTCGTTCACTTTTCTTCTTCTTTTCGTATGGGAGCTACCTGTTCCAATAATCCGATCATGCTGGTTGCGACGAATGATTCATCGTAATAAATTCTAAGACTCTCTGCAAAGTTTCATTTCGATAGCTTCAAAACTGAGGGACAAGTTTGCATACATACAGACAGACAGACAGACCGAGAGACGGACAGACGGACATGGCTAAATCAACTCGTCTTGTCGTCCTGATCAAAAATAGATATACTTTATATAGTCGGAAATTAATATTTCGATCTCTTACAAACTCCGTGACAAAGTTATTATACTATTTCACATTAGTGAAAAGTATAAAAAGAAGCACATTATAAGACGAAAATATGCCTTATCTAATCAGAGACATTTAGATTTTTTTAATTGTATAAATGGGCGGCATTTTATTCAGAATGAATAGTTTTTTACATGGACAGAAAATTCGTTTAATTTTTTCCCATTAAATACTAGAATTATAGAAAAGTACTTTGCGAAAAGAATCGGCAGTATGACGGAAACGTGTTGACCACCGATTAATTTTTTGCTAATAACTCTTGCATCCTTCGACCGACTTCTTCGACTAAGAGCTCGATGGAAAGCTTATCTGTTCCTCTTTCAGATGGCATTAACATATTTTGCGAAAAGTCGTTAGAAATAAAATTTTTTTGATCAAAACTAAAATATCCTCGAAATCATTGAAGAAGAAGTACCTTATCAGACGAAAATATGCCTTATCTAATCAGGCACATTTAAATTTTTTTAATTGCATAAATGTGTGGCATTTTATTCAGAATTAATAGTTTTTTAGATGGACCAAAAATTCGTTTAATATTTTCCCATTAAATACTAGAATTATAGAAAAGTACTTTGCGAAAAGAATCGGCAGTAGGACGGAATCGTGTTGACCATCGATTAGTTTTTTGCCAATAACTCTTGCATACTTCAACCGACTTCTTCGACTAAGAGCTCGATGGAAAGCTTATCTGTTCTTCTTTCATATGGCATTAACATATTTTACGAAAAGTCATAAGAAACAAAAATTTTTGGATCAAAACTAAAATATCCTCGAAATCATTGAAAAAGAAGTACCTTATAAGACGAAAATATGCCTTATCTAATCAGAGACATTTAAATTTTTTTAATTGTATAAATGGGCGGCATTTTATTCAGAATGAATAGTTTTTTACATGGACAGAAAATTCGTTTAATTTTTTCCCATTAAATACTAGAATTATAGAAAAGTACTTTGCGAAAAGAATCGGCAGTATGACGGAAACGTGTTGACCACCAACGTGTTGCTAATAACTCTTGCATCCTTCGACCGACTTCTTCGACTAAGAGCTCGATGGAAAGCTTATCTGTTCCTCTTTCAGATGGCATTAACATATTTTACGAAAAGTCGTAAGAAATTATATATAAAAATAAAAAAGAAGTACTTTATCAGACAAAAATATGGCTTATCTAATAAGAGACATTTAAATTTTTTTAATTGCATAAATGGGCAGCACTTTATTCAGAATCAATAGTTTTTTACATAGGTAAAAAAGAAGTTTAATTTTTTCCCATTAAATAGTAGAATTATAGAAAAGTACTTAGCGAAAACAATCGGCAGTAGAACGGAAACATGTTGACCACCGATTATTTTCTTGCTGATAACTCTTGCATTCTTCGACCGACTTCTTCGACTAAGAGCTCGATGGAAAGCTTATCTGTACCTCTTTCAGATGGCATTAACATATTTTACGAAAAGTCGTTAGAAATAAAATTTTTTTGATCAAAACTAAAATATCCTCGAAATTATTGAAGAAGAAGTACCTTATCAGACGAAAATATGCCTTATCTAATCAGGGACATTTAAATTTTTTTAATTGCATAAATGTTTGGCATTTTATTCAGAATTAATAGTTTTTTAGATGGACCAAAAATTCGTTTCATATTTTCCCATTAAATACTAGAATTATAGAAAAGTACTTCGCGAAAAGAATCGGCAGTAGGACGGAATCGTGTTGACCATCGATTAGTTTTTTGCCAATAACTCTTGCATACTTCGACCGACTTCTTCGACAAAGAGCTCGATGGAAAGCTTATCTGGTCCTCTTCCAGATGGCATTAACATATTTTACGAAAAGTCATAATAAATAAAATTTTTTTGATCAAAACTAAAATATCCTCGAAATCATTGAAAAAGAAGTACTTTATCAGACGAAAATATGCCTTATCTAATATGAGACATTTAAATTTTTTTAATTGCTTAAATGGGCGGAATTTTGTACAGATTTAATAGTTTTTTACATGGTTAGAAAATTCATTTAACTTTTTCCCATTAAATACTAGAATTATAGATAAGTACTTTGCGAAAAGAATCGGCAATAGGACGGAAACGTGTTGACCACCGATTAGTTTTTTGCTAATAACTCTTGCATGCTTCGACCAACTTCTTCGACTAAGAGTCACATTTTTTACGCTGTGTGACAACGCAAAGACAAACAAGTTGAAATTTGGCATAAATTGCGCTTTGAACACTGCTTTATCCTATTTGTAACAAAAACCGTACTTAACACTGCGAAAACTATTAAAGCTAGAGACTTGAAATTTGGAAGATAGTATCGTGTGGTCGAACACTAGATGAAGTTTGAAGGAATTTTTGCCACGCCCATTCCTTCCCGCCCATCGAGCACAACAAAAGGTCATTTTTTTCTTAAAATTGCTGTATCTCCTAAAGTATAAAGAATACAATGCTGAAATTTTGTATGCAAACTCAGATAACATACTGCATACAACAAACTACCACTTTCCCCGCAAAGACCAACACACTAAAATTTTGCAGCAATGCTTTGTAACAAAACCCGTACTAAAGCGCCATCTAATAGCAACATTTTACTGTGAGCCTCACTATTAACAAATACACAAACCATATCGTGGTACACTGCTTTTGCTGTCGGCGAATGTTTAACGTGTTATCAACATAGGTATGTGTACAGGGTATTATATAGTTGAGAATACTCAACTATACCGCCCTTACTGGTTTTAATTGCATAAATGGGTGGCATTTTATTCAGAATAAATAGTTTTTTAGATGGACCAAAAATTCGTTTAATATTTTCCCATTAAATACTAGAATTATAGAAAAGTACTTTGCGAAAAGAATCGGCAGTATGACGGAAACGTGTTGACCACCGATTAGTTTTTTGCTAATAACTCTTGCATCCTTCGACCGACTTCTTCGACTAAGAGCTCGATGGAAAGCTTATCTGTTCCTCTTTCAGATGGCATTAACATATTTTACGAAAAGTCGTTAGAAATAAAATTTTTTTGATCAAAACTAAAATATCCTCGAAATCATTGATGAATAAGTACCTTATCAGACGAAAATATGCCTTATCTAATAAAAGACATTTAAATTTTTTTAATTGCATAAATGGACGGCACTTAATTCAGAATTAAAAGTTTTTTACTTGGACAAAAAATTCGTTTAATTTTTTCCTATTAAATAATAGAATTATAGAAAAGTACTTTGCGAAAAGATTCGGCAGTAGGACATAATCGTGTTGACCATTGATTAGTTTTTTGCCAATAACTCTTGCATACTTCGACCGACTTCTTCGACTAAGTGCTCGATGGAAAGCTTATCTGGTCCTCTTCCAGATGGCATTAACATATTTTACGAAAAGTCATAAGAAATAAAATTTTTTTGATCAAAACTAAAATATCATCGAAATCATTGAAAAAGAAGTACTTTATCAGACGACAATATGCCTTATCTAATATGAGACATTTAAATTTTTTTAATTGCATAAATGGGCGGCATTTTATACAGATTTAATAGTTTTTTACATGGTTAGAAAATTCATTTAACTTTTTCCCACTAAATACTAGAATTATAGAAAAGTACTTTGCGAAAAGAATCAACAATAGGACGGAAACGTGTTGACCACCGATTATTTTTTTGCTGATAACTCTTGCATCCTTCGACCGACTTCTTCGACTAAGAGCTTGATGGAAAGCTTATCTGTTCCTCTTTCAGATGGCATTAACATATTTTACGAAAAGTCGTAAGAAATAAAATTTTTTTGATCAAAACTAAAATATCCTCGAAATCATTGAAGAAGAAGTACCTTATCAGACGAAAATATGCCTTATCTAATCAGGGACATTTAAATTTTTTTTATTTGCATAAATGTGTGTCATTTTATTCAGAATTAATAGTTTTTTAGATGGACCAAAAATTCGTTTAATATTTTCCCATTAAATACTAGAATTATAGAAAAGTACTTTGCGAAAAGAATCGGCAGTAGGACGGAATCGTGTTGACCATCGATTAGTTTTTTGCCAATAACTCTTGCATACTTCGACCGACTTCTTCGACTAAGAGCTTGATGGAAAGCTTATCTGGTCCTCTTCCAGATGGCATTAACATATTTTACGAAAAGTCATAAGAAATAAAATTTTTTTTATCAAAACTAAAATATCCTCGAAATCATTGAATAAGAAGTACTTTATCAGACGAAAATATGCCTTATCTAATATGAGACATTTAAATTTTTTTAATTGCATAAATGGGCGGCATTTTATACAGAATTAATAGTTTTTTACATGGACAGAAAATTCGTTTAATATTTTCCCATTAAATACTAGAATTATAGAAAAGTACTTTGCGAAAAGAATCGGCAGTAGGACGGAATCGTGTTGACCATCGAATAGTTTTTTGCCAATAACTCTTGCATACTTCGACCAACTTCTTCGACTAAGAGCTCGATGGAAAGCTTATCTGTTCCTCTTTCATAAGGCATTAACATATTTTACGAAAAGTCATAAGAAACAAAAATTTTTGATCAAAACTAAAATATCCTCGAAATCATAGAAGAAGAAGTACCTTATCAGACGAAAATATGCCTTATCTAATAAAAGACATTTAAATTTTTTTAATTGCATAAATGGGTGGCATTTTATTCAGAATTAATAGTTTTTTATATGGACCAAAAATTCGTTTAATATTTTCCCATTAAATAATAGAATTATAGAAAAGTACTTTGCGAAAAGATTCGGCAGTAGGACATAATCGTGTTGACCATTGATTAGTTTTTTGCCAATAACTCTTGCATACTTCGACCGACTTCTTCGACTAAGAGCTCGATGGAAGGCTTATCTGGTCCTCTTCCAGATGGCATTAACATATTTTACGAAAAGTCGTAAGAAATTAAATTTTTTTGATCAAAACTAAAATATCCTCGAAATCATTGAAAAAGAAGTACTTTATCAGACGAAAATATGCCTTATCTAATATGAGACATTTAAATTTTTTTAATTGCATAAATGGGCGGCATTTTATACAGAGTTAATAGTTTTTTACATGGTTAGAAAATTCATTTAACTTTTTCCCACTAAATACTAGAATTATAGAAAAGTACTTTGCGAAAAGAATCAACAATAGGACGGAAACGTGTTGACCACCGATTATTTTTTTGCTGATAACTCTTGCATCCTTCGACCGACTTCTTCGACTAAGAGCTTGATGGAAAGCTTATCTGTTCCTCTTTCAGATGGCATTAACATATTTTACGAAAAGTCGTAAGAAATAAAATTTTTTTGATCAAAACTAAAATATCCTCGAAATCATTGAAGAAGAAGTACCTTATCAGACGAAAATATGCCTTATCTAATCAGGGACATTTAAATTTTTTTTATTTGCATAAATGTGTGTCATTTTATTCAGAATTAATAGTTTTTTAGATGGACCAAAAATTCGTTTAATATTTTCCCATTAAATACTAGAATTATAGAAAAGTACTTTGCGAAAAGAATCGGCAGTAGGACGGAATCGTGTTGACCATCGATTAGTTTTTTGCCAATAACTCTTGCATACTTCGACCGACTTCTTCGACTAAGAGCTTGATGGAAAGCTTATCTGGTCCTCTTCCAGATGGCATTAACATATTTTACGAAAAGTCATAAGAAATAAAATTTTTTTTATCAAAACTAAAATATCCTCGAAATCATTGAATAAGAAGTACTTTATCAGACGAAAATATGCCTTATCTAATATGAGACATTTAAATTTTTTTAATTGCATAAATGGGCGGTATTTTATACAGAATTAATAGTTTTTTACATGGACAGAAAATTCGTTTAATATTTTCCCTTTAAATACTAGAATTATAGAAAAGTACTTTGCGAAAAGAATCGGCAGTAGGACGGAATCGTGTTGACCATCGAATAGTTTTTTGCCAATAACTCTTGCATACTTCGACCAACTTCTTCGACTAAGAGCTCGATGGAAAGCTTATCTGTTCCTCTTTCATAAGGCATTAACATATTTTACGAAAAGTCATAAGAAACAAAAATTTTTGATCAAAACTAAAATATCCTCGAAATCATAGAAGAAGAAGTACCTTATCAGACGAAAATATGCCTTATCTAATAAAAGACATTTAAATTTTTTTAATTGCATAAATGGGTGGCATTTTATTCAGAATTAATAGTTTTTTATATGGACCAAAAATTCGTTTAATATTTTCCCATTAAATAATAGAATTATAGAAAAGTACTTTGCGAAAAGATTCGGCAGTAGGACATAATCGTGTTGACCATTGATTAGTTTTTTGCCAATAACTCTTGCATACTTCGACCGACTTCTTCGACTAAGAGCTCGATGGAAGGCTTATCTGGTCCTCTTCCAGATGGCATTAACATATTTTACGAAAAGTCGTAAGAAATTAAATTTTTTTGATCAAAACTAAAATATCCTCGAAATCATTGAAAAAGAAGTACTTTATCAGACGAAAATATGCCTTATCTAATATGAGACATTTAAATTTTTTTAATTGCATAAATGGGCGGCATTTTATACAGAGTTAATAGTTTTTTACATGGACAGAAAATTCATTTAACTTTTTCCCATTAAATACTAGAATTATAGAAAAGTACTTTGCGAAAAGAATCGGCAATAGGACGGAAACGTGTTGACCACCGATTAGTTTTTTGCTAATAACTCTTGCATCCTTCGACCGACTTCTGCGACTAAGAGCTCGGTGGAAAGCTTATCTGTTCCTCTTTCATAAGGCATTAACATATTTTAGGAAAAGTCGTTAGAAATAAAATTTTTTTGATCAAAACTAAAATATCTTCGAAATCATTGAAGACGAAGTACTTTATCAGACGAAAATATGCCTTATCTAATATGAGACATTTAAATTTTTTTAATTGCATAAATGGGCGGCATTTTATACAGAGTTAATAGTTTTTTACATGGACAGAAAATTCATTTAACTTTTTCCCATTAAATACTAGAATTATAGAAAAGTACTTTGCGAAAAGAATCGGCAATAGGACGGAAACGTGTTGACCACCGATTAGTTTTTTGCTAATAACTCTTGCATCCTTCGACCGACTTCTGCGACTAAGAGCTCGGTGGAAAGCTTATCTGTTCCTCTTTCATAAGGCATTAACATATTTTACGAAAAGTCATAAGAAACAAAAAATTTTGTATCAAAACTAAAATATCCTCGAAATCATTGAAAAAGAAGTACCTTATCAGACGAAAATATGCCTTACCTAATCAGGGACATTTAAATTTTTTTAATTGCACAAATGTGTGGCATTTTATTCAGAATTAATAGTTTTTTAGATGGACCAAAAATTCGTTTAATATTTCATAAGAAATAAAATTTTTTTGATCAAAACTAAAATATCCTCGAAATCATTGAAGAAGAATTACCTTATCAGACGAAAATATGCCTTATCTAATAAAAGACATTTAAATTTTTTAAATTGCATAAATGGGCGGCACTTAATTCAGAATTAAAAGTTTTTTACTTGGACAAAAAATTCGTTTAATTTTTTCCCATTAAAACTAGAATTATAGAAAAGTACTTTGCGAAAAGAATCGGCAGTAGGACGGAATCGTGCTGACCATCGATTAGTTTTTTGCCAATAACTCTTGCATACTTCGACCGACTTCTTCGACTAAGAGCTTGAAAGCTTATCTGGTCCTCTTCCAGATGGCATTAACATATTTTACGAAAAGTCATAAGAAATAAAATTTTTTTGATCAAAACTAAAATATCCTCGAAATCATTGAAAAAGAAGTACTTTATCAGACGAAAATATGCCTTATCTAATATGAGACATTTAAATTTTTTTAATTGCATAAATGGGTGGCATTTTATTCAGAATAAATAGTTTTTTAGATGGACCAAAAATTCGTTTAATATTTTCCCATTAAATACTAGAATTATAGAAAAGTACTTTGCGAAAAGAATCGGCAGTATGACGGAAACGTGTTGACCACCGATTATTTTTTGCTAATAACTCTTGCATCCTTCGACCGACTTCTTCGACTAAGAGCTCGATCGAAAGCTTATCTATTCCTCTTTCTGATAGCAATAACATATTTTACGAAAAGTCGTAAGAAATAATATTTTTTTGATCAAAACTAAAATATCCTCGAAATCATTGAAGAAGAATTACCTTATCAGACGAAAATATGCCTTATCTTAAAAAAGACATTTAAATTTTTTTAATTGCATAAATGGGCGGCACTTAATTCACAATTAAAAGTTTTTTACTTGGACAAAAAATTCGTTTAATTTTTTCCCATTGAAAACTAGAATTATAGAAAAGTACTTTGCGAAAAGAATCGGCAGTAGGACGGAAACGTGTTGACCACCGATTAGTTTTTTGCTAATAACTCTTGCATCCTTCGACCGACTTCTTCGACTAAGAGCTCGGTGGAAAGCTTATCTGTTTCTCTTTCATAAGGCATTAACATATTTTACGAAAAGTCATAAGAAACCAAAAATTTTGGATCAAAACTAAAATATCCTCGAAATCATTGAAAAAGAAGTACCTTATCAGACGAAAATATGCCTTATCTAATCAGGGACATTTAAATTTTTTTAATTGCACAAATGTGTGGCATTTTATTCAGAATTAATAGTTTTTTAGATGGACCAAAAATTCGTTTAATATTTCATAAGAAATAAAATTTTTTTGATCAAAACTAAAATATCCTCGAAATCATTGAAGAAGAATTACCTTATCAGACGAAAATATGCCTTATCTAATAAAAGACATTTAAATTTTTTTAATTGCATAAATGGGTGGCATTTTATTCAGAATAAATAGTTTTTTAGATGGACCAAAAATTCGTTTAATATTTTCCCATTAAATACTAGAATTATAGAAAAGTACTTTGCGAAAATAATCGGCAGTATGACGGAAAGGTGTTGACCACCGATTAGTTTTTTGCTAATAACTCTTGCATCCTTCGACCGACTTCTTCGACTAAGAGCTCGATGGAAAGCTTATCTTTTCCTCTTTCTGATAGCATTAACATATTTTACGAAAAGTCGTATGAAATAATATTTTTTTGATCAAAACTAAAATATCCTCGAAATCATTGAAGAAGAATTACCTTATCAGACGAAAATATGCCTTATCTAATAAAAGACATTTAAATTTTTTTAATTGCATAAATGGGTGGCATTTTATTCAGAATAAATAGTTTTTTAGATGGACAAAAAATTCGTTTAATTTTTTCCCATTAAATACTAGAAATTTAGAAAAGTACTTTGCGAAAAGAATCGGCAGTAGGACGGAATCGTGTTGACCATCGATAAGTTTTTTGCCAATAACTCTTGCATTCTTCGACCGACTTATTCGACTAAGAGCTCATTGGAAAGCTTATCTGGTCCTCTTCCAGATGGCATTAACATTTTTTACGAAAAGTCATAAGAAACAAAAATTTTTTTGATCAAAACTAAAATATCCTCGAAATCATTGAAAAAGAAGTACTTTATCAAACGAAAATATGCCTTATCTAATATGAGACATTTAAATTTTCTTAATTGCATAAATGGGTGGCATTTTATTCAGAATTAAAAGTTTTTTAATTGGACAAAAAATTCGTTTAATTTTTTCCCATTAAAAACTAGAATTATAGAAAAGTACTTTGCGAAAAGAATCGGCATTAGGACGGAAACGTGTTGACCACCAATTAGTTTTTTGCTAATAACTCTTGCATTCTTCGACAGACTTCTTCGACTAATGGCTCGATGGAAAGCTTATCTGTTCCTCTTTCAGATGGCATTAACATATTTTACGAAAAGTCGTTAGAAATAACATTTTTTTGATCAAAACTAAAATATCCTCGAAATCATTAAAGAAGAAGTACCTTATCAGACGAAAATATGCCTTATCTAATCAGGGACATTTAAATTTTTTTATTTGCATAAATGTGTGTCATTTTATTCAGAATTAATAGTTTTTTAGATGGACCAAAAATTCGTTTAATATTTTCCCATTAAATACTAGAATTATAGAAAAGTACTTTGCGAAAAGAATCGGCAGTAGGACGGAATCGTGTTGACCATCGATTAGTTTTTTGCCAATAACTCTTGCATACTTCGACCGACTTCTTCGACTAAGAGCTCGATGGAAAGCTTATCTGGTCCTCATCCAGATGGCTTTAACATATTTTACGAAAAGTCATAAGAAATAAAATTTTTTTGATCAAAACTAAAATTTCCTCGAAATCATTGAAAAAGAAGTACTTTATCAGACGAAAATATGCCTTATTTTATATGAGACATTTAAATTTTTTCTTTCAGATGGCATTAACATATTTTACGAAAAGTCGTAAGAAATAAAATTTTTTGGATCAAAACTAAAATATCCTCGAAATCATTGAAGAAGAAGTACCTTATCAGACGAAAATATGCCTTATCTAATCAGGGACATTTAAATTTTTTTATTTGCATAAATGTGTGTCATTTTATTCAGAATTAATAGTTTTTTAGATGGACCAAAAATTCGTTTAATATTTTCCCATTAAATACTAGAATTATAGAAAAGTACTTTGCGAAAAGAATCGGCAGTAGGACGGAATCGTGTTGACCATCGATTAGTTTTTTGCCAATAACTCTTGCATACTTCGACCGACTTCTTCGACTAAGAGCTCGATGGAAAGCTTATCTGGTCCTCTTCCAGATGGCTTTAACATATTTTACGAAAAGTCATAAGAAATAAAATTTTTTTGATCAAAACTAAAATTTCCTCGAAATCATTGAAAAAGAAGTACTTTATCAGACGAAAATATGCCTTATTTTATATGAGACATTTAATTATATAAAAGTTCTTTGCGAAAAGAATCGGCAATAGGACGGAAACGTGTTGACCACCGATTAGTTTTTTGCTAATAACTCTTGCATCCTTCGACCGACTTCTTCGACTAAAAGCTCGGTGGAAAGCTTATCTGTTCCTCTTTCATAAGGCATTAACATATTTTACGAAAAGTCATAAGAAACAAAAATTTTTGGATCAAAACTAAAATATCCTCGGAATCATTGAAAAAGAAGTACCTTATCAGACGAAAATATGCCTCATCTAATCAGGGACATTTAAATTTTTATACTTTTCACGTATGTGAAATAGTATAATAACTTTGTGCTGAAGTTTGTAACAGATCGAAATATTCATTTCCGACTATATAAAGTATATATATTCTTGATCAGGACTACAAGACGAGTTGATTTAGCTATGTCCGTCTGTCCGTCTGTCTGTATATATACAATCTCCTCCCACAGTTTTTAAGATATCGAGCTGAAATTTTGCACAGAGACTTCTTATTCGTGCAGTCAACTCATTTGTCGGATCCAGCCATATCGGACCACTGGAACTGGTAGCCCCCATACGAAAAGAAGAAGAAAAATGAACAAAACTTGAATCGTTGTATGGAAAACTTTTTTGTTTTGTATGATAGAGTGCTGAAATTTTAAACATGGTAGTTCTACATAGTCCGACTACATGCCTGAAAGTTTCAATGAGATTGGACATCTGGAACTGGTACCTCCCATACAAAATGAAGAAGAGGAATAGAAGCAATATTCATGTCGTTGTATGGACAACTTTTTTGTTTTTCAACCAATTGACTTGAAATCTTAAAGTTATGTTCTTGGGGAGGAATGAAAACTATTTTGACCAAAAATGGGCGTAGCCACGCGTAGCCACGCCCACTTCTAGCGAAAATTGACCCGTTGTATGAAAAACTTTTTTGTTTTTTAACCAATTGACTTGAAATTTTAAAGTTATGTTCTTAGGAAGGAAGCCACGCGTAGCCACGCCCACTTATAGCGAAAATTGACCCGTTGTATGGAAAACTTTTTTGTTTTTTAACCAATTGACTTGAAACTTTACAGTTATGTTCTTAGGGAGGAATGAAAACTATTTTGACCAAAAGTGGGCGTAGCCACGCCCACTTATAGCAAAAATTGACCCGTTGTATGGAAAACTTTTTTGTTTTTCAACGTATTGACTTGAAACTTTACAGTTATGTTCTTAGGGAGGCATGAAAACTATTTTGACCCAAAGTGAGCGTAGCCACGCCCACTTCTAGCGAAATTTGACCCGTTGTATGGACAACTTTTTTGTTTTTCAACCAATTGACTTGAAACTTTGCAGTTATGTTCTTAGGGAGGAATGAAAACTATTTTGACCAAAAGTGGGCGTGCCCACGCCTTTTTTTAGCGAAAATTGACCAATTGACTTGAAACCTTACAGTTATCTTCTTAGGGAGGAATGAAAACTATTTTGGCCAAAAGTGGGCATGGCTACGCCCACTTATCGCAAAACTTTAACCGCTGTATGGAAAACTTTTTTGTTTTTAAACCAATTGACTTGAAACCTTACAGTTATGTTGTTAGGGAGGCATGAAAACTATTCATTTAGTTTTTTAGTGACACAACGTGAAAAGTATTATAGCTTCAGCCTTGCTGAAGATAGCGTCCTTACTGGTTTTAATTGCATAAATGGGTGGCATTTTATTCAGAATTAATAGTTTTTTAGATGGACCAAAAATTCGTTTAATATTTTCCCATTAAACAGTAGAATTATAGAAAAGTACTTTGAGAATAGAATCGGCAGTGGGATGGAAACGTGTTGACCACCGATTAGTTTTTTGCTAATAACTCTTGCATCCTTCGACCGACTTCTTCGACTAACAGCTCGATGGAAAGCTTATCTGTTCCTCTTTCAGATGGCATTAACATATTTAACGAAAAGTCATAAGAAACAAAAAATTTTGGATCGAAACTAAAATATCCTCGAAATCATTAAAGAAGAAGTACCTTATCAGACGAAAATATACCTTATCTAATATGAGACATTTAAATTTTTTTAATTGCATAAATGGGCGGCATTTTATTCAGAATTAATAGTTTTTTACATGGACAGAAAATTCATTTAACTTTTTCCCATTAAATACTAGAATTATAGAAAAGTACTTTAGGAAAAGAATCGGCAGTAGGATGGAAACGTGTTGACCACCGATTAGTTTTTTGCTAATAACTCTTGCATCCTTCGACCGACTTCTTCGACTAACAGCTCGATGGAAAGCTTATCTGTTCCTCTTTCAGATGGCATTAACATATTTAACGAAAAGTCATAAGAAACAAAAAATTTTGGATCGAAACTAAAATATCCTCGAAATCATTAAAGAAGAAGTACCTTATCAGACGAAAATATACCTTATATAATAAGAGACATTTAAATTTTTTTAATTGCATAAATGGGCGGCATTTTATTCAGAATAAATAGTTTTTTAGATGGACAAAAAATTCGTTTAATTTTTTCCATTAAATACTAGAATTATAGAAATGTACTTTGCGAAACGAATCGGCAGTAGGACGGAATCGTGTTGACCACCGATTAGTTTTTTGCTCATAACTCTTGCATCCTTCGACCGACTTCTTCGACTAACAGCTCGATGGAAAGCTTATCTGTTCCTCTTTCAGATGGCATTAACATATTGTACGAAAAGTCGTAAGAAATAAAATTTTTTTGATCAAAACTAAAATATCCTCGAAATCATTGAATAAGAAGTACCTTATCAGACGAAAATATGCATTATCTAATAAGAGACATTTAAATTTTTTTAATTGCATAAATGGGTGGAATTTTATTCAGAATTAATAGTTTTTTACATTGACAAAAAATTCGTTTCATTTTTTCCCATTAAATACTAGAATTATAGAAAAGTACTTTGCGAAAAGAATCGGCAGTAGGACGGAATTGTGTTGACCACCGATTAGTTTTTTGCTAATAACTCTTGCATCCTTCGACCGACTTTTTCGACTATGAGCTCGATGGAAAGCTTAGCTGTTCCTGTTCAGATTTTACGAAAAATCATAAGAAATAAATTTTTTTTGATCAAAACTAAAATATCCTCGAAGTCATTGAAGAAGAAGTACCTTATCAGACGAAAATATGCCTTATCTAATTAGAGACATTTAAATTTTTTTAATTGCATAAATGGGCGGCATTTTATTCAGAATAAATAGTTTTTTAGATGGACAAAAAATTCGTTTAATTTTTTCCATTAAATACTAGAATTATAGAAATGTACTTTGCGAAACGAATCGGCAGTAGGACGGAATCGTGTTGACCACCGATTAATTTTTTGCTCATAACTCTTGCATCCTTCGACCGACTTCTTCGACTAACAGCTCGATGGAAAGCTTATCTGTTCCTCTTTCAGATGGCATTAACATATTTTACGAAAAGTCGTAAGAAATAAAATTTTTTTGATCAAAACTAAAATATCCTCGAAATTATTGAAGACAAAGTACCTTATCAGACGAAAATATACCTTATATAATAAGAGACATTTAAATTTTTTTAATTGCATAAATGGGCGGCATTTTATTCAGAATAAATAGTTTTTTACATGGACAAAAAATTCGTTTAATTTTTTCCCATTAAATACTAGAATTATAGAAATGTACTTTGCGAAACGAATCGGCAGTAGGACGGAATCGTGTTGACCACCGATTAGTTTTTTGCTCATAACTCTTGCATCCTTCGACCGACTTCTTCGACTAACAGCTCGATGGAAAGCTTATCTGTTCCTCTTTCATAAGGCATTAACATATTTTACGAAAAGTCATAAGAAACAAAAATTTTTGATCAAAACTAAAATATGCTCGAAATCATAGAAGAAGAAGTACCTTATCAGACGAAAATATGCCTTATATAATCAGGGACAATTAAATTTTTTTAATTGCATAAATGTGTGGCATTTTATTTAGAATAAATAGTTTTTTAGATGGACAAAAAATTCGTTTAATTTTTTCCCATTAAATACTAGAATTATAGAAAAGTACTTTGCGAAAAGAATCGCCAGTAGGACGGAATCGTGTTGACCACCGATTAGTTTTTTGCTAAAAACTCTTGCATACTTTGACCGACTTCTTCGACTAAGAGCTCGATGGAAAGCTTATCTATTCCTCTTTCAGATGGCATTAAAATATTTTACGAAAAGTCGTTAGAAATAAAATTTTTTTGATCAAAACTAAAATATCCTCGAAATCATTGAAGACAAAGTACCTTATCAGACGAAAATATACCTTTTATAATAAGAGACATTTAAATTTTTTTAATTGCATAAATGGGCGGCATTTTATTCAGAATTAACAGTTTTTTACATGGACAAAAATTAGTTTAATTTTTTCCGATTAAATACTACAATTATAGAAAAGTACCTTGCGAAAATAATCGGCAGTAGGACGAAAACGTATTGACCACCGATTAGTTTTTTGCTAATAACTCTTACATCCTTTGTCCGACTTCTTCCACTAAGAGCTCGTTGGAAAGCTTATCTATTCCTCTTTCAGATAGCATTAACATATTTTACGAAAAGTCATAAGAAATAAAACTTTTTTGATCAAAACTAAAATATCATCGAAATCATTGAAAAAGAAGTACTTTATCAAACGAAAATATGCCGTATCTAATAAGAGACATTAAAATTTTTTTAATTGCATAAATGGGTGGCATTTCATTCAGAATTAATAGTTTTTTACATGGACAAAAAATTCGTTGAATTTTTTCCCGCTAAATACTAAAATTATATAAAAGTACTTTGCAAAACGAATCGGCAGTAGGACGGAAACGTGTAGACCACCGATCTGTTTTTTGCTAATCACTCTTGCATCCTTCAACCGACTTCTTCGACTAAGAGCTCGATGGAAAGCTTATCTGTTCCTCTTTCAGATGGCATTAACATATTTTACTAAAAGTCATCTATAATATAAAAATGAATCGCAAAATGTGTTGGTAAGCGCATAACTCAACAACGCCTGGACCAATTTGGCCAATTTTTTTTTTTTATATGTTCGTTAAAGTTCAAAGATGGTTTTTACGGCGAGAAAAATTCAAATAATTGCCGGAAAAACCCTAAAAACAGACCTTTTCTTTTTTCCATACAAACTTGCGACGTCGCAAGCATTAAACGTAACATGCTATGCTTCTTCTTATACGTCAGTATTGTTATGTGTTAGTTGATTGAAAGAGAACAAGAAAACTTTGAGAGAACGTACAAGCCAGAGAGTATTAAAATTAATTAATACTCTTTGCAAATTACACGCACTAATGTGTAAACAATGCAGGTATGTACGGCTTGAAGGATTTGACTCCAAGTCATGTCAAATTAAAAAAAAGTTGAAACAACAACAAACTGTCAATGTCAGTGTTGTTTTTCTTGGATTTTCACTACTGAGTTTGCTTTTGTCAACTGATACACGAAACAAACCGTAGCTATGTATATCGTGTTTAGTGCAGTGTTTAGTTACCTATGATCACTTATTATTGAATGTGAGACAATAATCTATCTATCTATAATATAAAAATGAATCGCAAAATGTGTTGGTAAGCGCATAACTCAACAACGCCTGGACCAATTTGGCCAATTCTTTTTTTTAAATGTTCGTTAAAGTTCAAAGATGGTTTTTACGGCGAGAAAAATTCAAATAATTGCCGGAAAAACCCTAAAAACAGACCTTTTCTTTTTTCCATACAAACTTGCGACGTCGCAAGCATTAAACGTAACATGCTATGCTTCTTCTTATACGTCAGTATTGTTATGTGTTTGTTGATTGAAAGAGAACAAGAAAACTTTGAGAGAACGTACAAGCCAGAGAGTATTAAAATTAATTAATACTCTTTGCAAATTACACGCACTAATGTGTAAACAATGCAGGTATGTACGGCTTGAAGGATTTGACTCCAAGTCATGTCAAATTAAAAAAAGTTGAAACAACAACAAACTGTCAATGTCAGTGTTGTTTTTCTTGGATTTTCACTACTGAGTTTGCTTTTGTCAACTGATACACGAAACAAACCGTAGCTATGTATATCGTGTTTAGTGCAGTGTTTAGTTACCTATGATCACTTATTATTGAATGTGAGACAATAATCTATCTATCTATAATATAAAAATGAATCGCAAAATGTGTTGGTAAGCGCATAACTCAACAACGCCTGGACCAATTTGGCCAATTCTTTTTTTTAAATGTTCGTTAAAGTTCAAAGATGGTTTTTACGGCGAGAAAAATTCAAATAATTGCCGGAAAAACCCTAAAAACAGACCTTTTCTTTTTTCCATACAAACTTGCGACGTCGCAAGCATTAAACGTAACATGCTATGCTTCTTCTTATACGTCAGTATTGTTATGTGTTTGTTGATTGAAAGAGAACAAGAAAACTTTGAGAGAACGTACAAGCCAGAGAGTATTAAAATTAATTAATACTCTTTGCAAATTACACGCACTAATGTGTAAACAATGCAGGTATGTACGGCTTGAAGGATTTGACTCCAAGTCATGTCAAATTAAAAAAAAGTTGAAACAACAACAAACTGTCAATGTCAGTGTTGTTTTTCTTGGATTTTCACTACTGAGTTTGCTTTTGTCAACTGATACACGAAACAAGCCGTAGCTATGTATATCGTGTTTAGTGCAGTGTTTAGTTACCTATGATCACTTATTATTGAATGTGAGACAATAATCTATCTATCTATAATATAAAAATGAATCGCAAAATGTGTTGGTAAGCGCATAACTCAAAAACAGCTTCCGATTCAATGAAATTTTCAGTTAATCTTCAGATAGACCTCCTGAAGGTTGTTATAATGTTTTGGTATCAATCCGACCATTTTAACTGGTAGCCTCCATACAGAAAGAAGAAGAAAAATAAACAATATTAAGATTTTGTGGACGCAAGCACGTACCATTCTTTGCTTCTTCTTACACTTTTGTATTGGTATGAGTGTGTTGTTTGCAAAGAGAACAAGAGAACGGTGAGAAAACGGAGGAGCATTACTTTCGAAATTGTGCTTCACTTCTTCTTCATCTTTTACATACAGCCACATATGTACACATATCAGTGTTTTTATACTCTTCACGTATGTAAATATTATTATGACTTTGTCACGGAGTTTGTAAAGTCCCGGAAGGAGAAATCTCCGACTATTGACCTGAAATTTTACAGCTTTACTACCATAAATCATTTGTCGGAACTGCAATGATCAGACCATTAGAACTGGTAGCACCCATACAGAATGAAGAAGAGAAATGAACAGAACTTAAGTCGTTGAATGGAAAACTTTTTCGTTTTGGAAGATAGAGGGATGAAAAAAACATAAACAAACATAGTAACTTTACGTACGCAGACTAAATTTCTGGAATTGTCATTAAGATCGGACCACTGAAACTGGTACTTATCATACAAAGTGAAGAAGAGGAAAAGACAGAAAATTTACGGCGTTGAAAGGAAAACTTTTTTTTTCTTAATTAATTGACTTACAACTTCACAAGCTAATTTCAATAAATTGCAAGTTTCCATATTAGCTTAAACAATGAAAATTGGTATATAGGCTATTAAAGTAAAGAGAAAGCAGATTCAATCCAAAAAATTGGCGTGGCATAAAAGGAGCGTGAAAAGTAAATAGTCTTCAGCAAGGCTGAATAGCGTTTTTTATACACCTGCAAAAATAATATATATTTGCGATCCCTTGAAGTTCGCTACGCAGAGAAGGAGATATCGCCGACCACATAAAGCATATATTATCTTCACAAGACGAGGTAACACAGTCATGTCCATATGTCTGCTTCAATACCAACTGCGAGCTCAGTTTTAACGATTTCAAAAAAAACCAGTAAGGACGCTATCTTCAGCAAGGCTGAAGCTATAATACTTTTCACTTTGTGTCACTATAAAAAAAAACTAAATGAATAGTTTTCATGCCTCCCTAACAACATAACTGTAATATTTCAAGTCAATTCGTTAAAAAACAAAAAATTTTTCCATACAACGGTTCAAGTTTTGCGATAAGTGGGCGTAGCCAGGCCTACATTTGGTCAAAATAGTTTTCATTCCTCTCTAAGAACATAACTGTAAAGTTTCAAGTCAATTGGTTAAAAAACAAAAAAGTTTTCCATACAAAGGGTCAAGTTAGGCTATAAGTGGGCGTGGCCATGCCCACTTTTGATCAAAATAGTTTTCATTCCTCCCTAAGAGCATAACTGCAAAGTTTCAAGTCAATTGGTTAAAAAACAAAAAAAGTTTTCCATACAACGGGTCAATTTTCGCTATAAGTAGGCGTGGCTACGCCCACTTTTGGTCAAAATAGTTTTCATTCCTCCCTAAGAACATAACTGTAAAGTTTCAAGTCAATTGGTTAAAAAACAAAAAAAGTTTTCCATACAACGGGTCAATTTTCGCTATAAGTACGCGTGGCTACGCCCACTTTTGGTCAAAATAGTTTTCATTCCTCCCTAAGAACATAACTGTAAAGTTTCAAGTCAATTGGTTAAAAAACAAAAAGGTTTCCATACAACGTTTCAATTTTCGCTATAAGTAGGCATGGCTACGCCCACTTTTGGATAAAATAGTTTTCATTCCTCCCTAAGAACATAACTCTAAGGTTTCAAGTCAGTTGGTTAAAAAACAAAAAAGTTTTCCATACAACGGGTCAAGTTTAGCTATAAAAAGGCGTGGCCACGCCCACTTTTGGTCAAAACTGTATTCATTCATTCACTAAGAACAATCCTGTAAAGTTTCACGTCAGTTGGTAAAAAAGCAGAAAAGTTTTCCATACAACGGGTCAATTTTCGCTATAAATGGGCGTGGCCACGCCCACTTTTGATCAAAATAGTTTTCGTTCCTCCCAAAGAGCATAACTGCAAAGTTTCAAGTCAATTGGTTAAAAAACAAAAAAAGTTTTCCATACAACGGGTCAATTTTTGCCATAAGTAGGCGTGGCTACGCCCACTTTTGGTCAAAATAGTTTTCATTCCTCCCTAAGAGCATAACTGCAAAGTTTCAAGTCAATTGGTTAAAAAGCAAAAAAGTTTTCCATACAACGGGTCAATTTTCGCTATAAAAGGGCGTGGCCACGCCCACTTTTGATCAAAATAGTTTTCATTCCTCCCTAAGAGCATAACTGCAAAGTTTCAAGTCAATTGGTTAAAAAACAAAAAAGTTTTCCATACAAAGGGTCAAGTTAGGCTATAAGTGGGCGTGGCCATGCCCACTTTTGATCAAAATAGTTTTCATTCCTCCCTAAGAGCATAACTGCAAAGTTTCAAGTCAATTGGTTAAAAAACAAAAAAGTTTTCCATACAAAGGGTCAATTTTCGCTATAAAAGGGCGTGGTCACGCCCACTTTTGATCAAAATAGTTTTCATTCCTCCCTAAGAGCATAACTGCAAAGTTTCAAGTCAATTGGTTAAAAAACAAAAAAGTTTTCCATACAATGGGTAAATTTTTGCTATAAGTAGGCGTGGCTACGCCCACTTTTGGTCAAAATAGTTTTCATTCCTCTCTAGGAACATAACTGTAAAGTTTTAAGTCAATTGGTTAAAAAACAAAAAAGTTTTCCATACAAAGGGTAAATTTTCGCTATAAAAGGGCGTGGCTACGCCCACTTTTCGTCAAAATAGTTTTCATTCCTCCCTAAGAACATAACTGTAAAGTTTCAAGTAAATTGATTAAAAAACCAAAAAGTTTTCCATACAAAGGGTCAAGTTAAGCTATAAGTGGATGTGGCCATGCCCACTTTTGATCAAAATAGTTTTCATTCCTCCCTAAGAGCATAACTGCAAAGTTTCAAGTCAATTGGTTAAAAAACAAAAAAGTTTTCCATACAACGAGTCAATTTTCGCTATAAGTAGGCGTGGCTACGCCCACTTTTGGTTAAAATAGTTTTCATTCCTCCCTAAGAACATAACTGTAAAGTTTCAAGTCAATTGGTTAAAAAACAAAAAAGTTTTCCATACAAAGGGTCAAGTTAAGCTATAAGTGGGCGTGGCCACGCCCACTTTTGATCAAAATAGTTTTCATTCCTCCCTAAGAGCATAACTGCAAAGTTTCAAGTCAATTGGTTAAAAAACAAAAAAGTTTTCCATACAACGGGTCAATTTTCGCTATAAGTGGGCGTGGCTATGCCTGGCTACGCCCACTTTTGGTCAAAATAGTTTTCATTCCTCTCTAAGAACATAACTGTAAAGTTTCAAGTCAATTGCTTAAAAAACAAAAAAGTTTTCCATACAACGGGTAAATTTTCGCTATAAGTGGGCGTGGCTACCCGTGGTTACGCCCACTTTTGGTCAAAATAGATTTCATTCCTCCCTAAGAACATAACTTTAAAATTTCAAGTCAATTGGTTACGAAACAAAAAAGTTTTCCATACAACGACGTGAATATTCCTTCTCTTCCTCTTCTTCATTTTGTATGGGAGCTACCAGTTCCAGATGTCCAATCTCAATGAAACATCAGGCATGTAGTCGGACCATGTAAAACTACTATGTTTAAAATTTCAGCACTCTATTGTACAAAACAAAAAAGTTTTCCATACAACGATTCAAGTTTTGTTCACTTTTCTTCTTCTTTTCGTATGGGACCTACCTGTTCCAATAATCCGATCATGCTGGTTCCGACGAATGATTCATCGTAATAAATTCTAAGACTCTGTGCAAAGTTTCAGCTCGATAGCTTCAAAACTGAGGGACTAGTTTGCATACATACAGACAGACAGACAGACAGACCGACAGACAGACAGACGGACAGACGGACATGGCTAAATCAACTCGTCTTGTCGTCCTGATCAAGAATATATATACTTTATATAGTCGGAAATTAATATTTCGATCTGTTACAAACTCCGTGACAAAGTTATTATACTATTTCACATAAGTGAAAAGTATAATAAAACGCAGAAAATTATCTTATCCTTTCAGGCAGTTTGTATGTAAAAAATCTGCATGATTGGATTGCTATTACATTTAGCTGCCGGTTAAAAATTATGTTTTTTAAAACTACCACCTTAGTTTTTTGTACAAAAACATTTTAGACGTCAAAAAAGGCACTTTGCGAAAGAAACAATCGGTCAAAACAAGATTTTTGTTAGAAAAATGTTTTATTAATTTTTAACTATTTTCCAAAATTTTATTAGAATCGAACATAAAGGCGTGGCCCCGACCATATAGAGAAACATCTTCAAAATTATATTTTGCTGTAAGCAAAGTCGCCAGAAGGCTATAAAGTGGAGAGTATTTTTCATTTTGCTAAAATGGAACAAAGGAACAATTAGTCAAAAATATAGTTTTGTTGTTCTTAAATATAAACAGATGGAATTTTGCAATCACATGTTTGTAAAGGTAATTATATATCACTGCAAAGTAAGAAATTTGCCATAATTACAAGGCATTAAGAATTCTGAAACGCATTAACGGTAATTAGAGTTTCAAAACGCTGTAATATTTTTTTTTAAAATTTAATTAATCTACGAAAACAAAATCTGGAAATAATATTGATGACTTCGAACCCAACAAGAATTGATAAATGAACGTGGCTGCTGCAACATATAATAAAAATTTTAAACGCCTATGTACCTGAATCTATAAGTCTGACAAGAATAAAATTTAGGAACTAATTGTGATAGAGTGTTAAAAGATTCAATCCTGGGCTATATGCAACAGTTCATCATACTTTGAGGGCGTAGCAAAGCGCGCTGGGTCAGCTAGTAGTATAATAAAAATGAATCGAAAAATATGTGTATAAGCGCATAACTCAAAAACAGCTTCCGATTCAATGAAATTTTCAGTTAATCTTTAGATGGACCTCCTGAAGGTTGTTATAATGTTTTGGTATCAATCCGACCATTTTAACTGGTAGCCTCCATACGGAAAGAAGAAGAAAAATAAACAATATTAAGATTTTGTGGACGCAAGCACGTACCATTCTTTGCTTCTTCTTACCAATTTTCATTGACCCGTTGTATGGATTGCCCACTTATAGCGAAAATTGACCCGTTGTATGGAAAACTTTTTTGTTTTTTAACCAATTGACTTGAAACTTTACAGTTATGTTCTTAGGGAGGAATGAAAACAATTTTGACCAAAAGTGGGCGCGGCCACGCCCTTTTGTAGCGAAATTTGACCCGTTGTATGGAAAACTTTTTTGTTTTTTAACCAATTGACTTGAAACTTTACAGTTATGTTCTTAGGGAGGAATGAAAACTATTTTGACCAAAAGTGGGCGTGGCCACGCCCTTTTATAGCGAAATTTGACCCGTTGTATGGAAAACTTTTGTGTTTTTTAACCAATTGACTTGAAACTTTACAGTTATGTTCTTAGGAAGGAATGAAAACAATTTTGACCAAAAGTGGGCGCGGCCACGCCCTTTTATAGCGAAATTTGACTCGTTGTATGGAAAACTTTTTTGTTTTTTAACCAATTGACTTGAAACTTTACAGTTATGTTCTTAGGGAGGCATGAAAACTATTTTGACCCAAAGTGAGCGTAGCCACGCCCACTTCTAGCGAAATTTGACCCGTTGTATGGACAACTTTTTTGTTTTTCAACCAATTGACTTGAAACTTTGCAGTTATGTTCTTAGGGAGGAATGAAAACTATTTTGACCAAAAGTGGGCGTGCCCACGCCTTTTTTTAGAGAAAATTGACCAATTGACTTGAAACCTTACAGTTATCTTCTTAGGGAGGAATGAAAACGATTTTGCCCAAAAGTGGGCGCGGCCACGCCCTTTTATAGCGAAATTTGACCCGTTGTATGGAAAACTTTTTTGTTTTTTAACCAATTGACTTGAAACTTTACAGTTATGTTCTTAGGGAGGAATGAAAACAATGTTGACCAAAAGTGGGCGTGGCCACGCTCTTTTTTAGTGAAAATTGACCCGTTGTATGGAAAACTTTTTTGTTTTTTAACCAATTGACTTGAAACTTTACAGTTATGTTCTTAGGGAGGCATGAAAACTATTTTGACCCAAAGTGAGCGTAGCCACGCCCACTTATCGCAAAACTTGAACCGCTGTATGGAAAACTTTTTTGTTTTTTAACCAATCGACTTGAAACCTTACAGTTATGTTGTTAGGGAGGCATGAAAACTATTCATTTAGTTTTTTAGTGACACAACGTGAAAAGTATTATAGCTTCAGCCTTGCTGAAGATAGCGTCCTTACTGGTTTTTTCTTAATTAATTGACTTACAACTTCACAAGCTAATTTCAATAAATTGCAAGTTTCCATATTAGCTTAAACAATGAAAATTGGTAAATAGGCTATTAAAGTAAAGAGAAAGCAGATTCAATCCAAAAAATTGGCGTGGCATAAAAAGAGCGTGAAAAGTAAATAGTCTTCAGCAAGGCTGAATAGCGTTTTTTATACTCCTGCAAAAATAATATATATTTGCGATCCCTTGAAGTTCGCTACGCAGAGAAGGAGATATCGCCGACCACATAAAGCATATATTATCTTCACAAGACGAGTTAACACAGTCATGTCCATATGTCTGCTTCAATACCAACTGCGAGCTCAGTTTTAACGATTTCAAAAAAAAATAAAACGCAGAAAATTATCTTATCCTTTCAGGCAGTTTGTATGTAAAAAATCTGCATGATTGGATTGCTATTACATTTAGCTGCCGTTTAAAAATTAGGTTTTTTAAAACTACCACCTTAGTTTTTTGTACAAAAACGTTTAAGACGTCAAAAAAGGCACTTTGCGAAAGAAACAATCGGTCAAAACAAGATTTTTGTTAGAAAAATGTTTTATTAATTTTTAACTATTTTCCAAAATTTTATTAGAATCGAACATAAAGGCGTGGCCCCGACCATATAGAGAAACATCTTCAAAATAACATTTTGCTGTAAGCATAATCGCCAGAAGACTGTAAAGTGGAGAGTATTTTTCATTTTGCTAAAATGGAACAAAAAAGTTTTCCATACAAAGGGTCAAGTTAAGCTATAAGTGGGCGTGGCCACGCCCACTTTTGATCAAAATAGTTTTCATTCCTCCCTAAGAGCATAACTGCAAAGTTTCAAGTCAATTGGTTAAAAAACAAAAAAGTTTTCCATACAACGGGTCAATTTTCGCTATAAGTGGGCGTGGCTATGCCTGGCTACGCCCACTTTTGGTCAAAATAGTTTTCATTCCTCTCTAAGAACATAACTGTAAAGTTTCAAGTCAATTGCTTAAAAAACAAAAAAGTTTTCCATACAACGGGTAAATTTTCGCTATAAGTGGGCGTGGCTACCCGTGGTTACGCCCACTTTTGGTCAAAATAGATTTCATTCCTCCCTAAGAACATAACTTTAAAATTTCAAGTCAATTGGTTACGAAACAAAAAAGTTTTCCATACAACGACGTGAATATTCCTTCTCTTCCTCTTCTTCATTTTGTATGGGAGCTACCAGTTCCAGATGTCCAATCTCAATGAAACATCAGGCATGTAGTCGGACCATGTAAAACTACTATGTTTAAAATTTCAGCACTCTATTGTACAAAACAAAAAAGTTTTCCATACAACGATTCAAGTTTTGTTCACTTTTCTTCTTCTTTTCGTATAGGACCTACCTGTTCCAATAATCCGATCATGCTGGTTCCGACGAATGATTCATCGTAATAAATTCTAAGACTCTGTGCAAAGTTTCAGCTCGATAGCTTCAAAACTGAGGGACTAGTTTGCATACATACAGACAGACAGATAGACAGACCGACAGACAGACGGACAGACGGACATGGCTAAATCAACTCGTCTTGTCGTCCTGATCAAGAATATATATACTTTATATAGTCGGAAATTAATATTTCGATCTGTTACAAACTCCGTGACAAAGTTATTATACTATTTCACATAAGTGAAAAGTATAATAAAACGCAGAAAATTATCTTATCCTTTCAGGCAGTTTGTATGTAAAAAATCTGCATGATTGGATTGCTATTACATTTAGCTGCCGGTTAAAAATTATGTTTTTTAAAACTACCACCTTAGTTTTTTGTACAAAAACATTTTAGACGTCAAAAAAGGCACTTTGCGAAAGAAACAATCGGTCAAAACAAGATTTTTGTTAGAAAAATGTTTTATTAATTTTTAACTATTTTCCAAAATTTTATTAGAATCGAACATAAAGGCGTGGCCCCGACCATATAGAGAAACATCTTCAAAATTATATTTTGCTGTAAGCAAAGTCGCCAGAAGGCTGTAAAGTGGAGAGTATTTTTTATTTTGCTAAAATGGAACAACGGAACAATTAGTCAAAAATATAGTTTTGTTGTTCTTAAATATAAACAGATGGAATTTTGCAATCACATGTTTGTATAGGTAATTATATATCACTGCAAAGTAAGAAATTTGCCATAATTACAAGGCATTAAGAATTCTGAAACGCATTAACGGTAATTAGAGTTTCAAAACGCTGGAATATTTTTTTTTAAAATTTAATTAATCTACGAAAACAAAATCTGGAAATAATATTGATGACTTCGAACCCAACAAGAATTGATAAATGAACGTGGCTGCTGCAACATATAATAAAAATTTTAAACGCCTATGTACCTGTATCTATAAGTCTGACAAGAATAAAATTTAGGAACTAATTGTGATAGAGTGTTAAAAGATTCAATCCTGGGCTATATGCAACAGTTCATCATACTTTGAGGGCGTAGCAAAGCGCGCTGGGTCAGCTAGTAGTATAATAAAAATGAATCGAAAAATATGTGTATAAGCGCATAACTCAAAAACAGCTTCCGATTCAATGAAATTTTCAGTTAATCTTTAGGTGGACCTCCTGAAGGTTGTTATAATGTTTTGGTATCAATCCGACCATTTTAACTGGTAGCCTCCATACGGAAAGAAGAAGAAAAATAAACAATATTAAGATTTTGTGGACGCAAGCACGTACCATTCTTTGCTTCTTCTTACACTTTTGTATTGGTATGAGTGTGTTGTTTGCAAAGAGAACAAGAGAACGGTGAGAAAACGGAGGAGCATTACTTTCGAAATTGTGCTTCACATCTTCTTCATCTTTTACATACAGCCACATATGTACACATATTAGTGTTTTTACACTCTTCACGTATGTAAATATTATTATGACTTTGTCACGGAGTTTGTAACCCCCAGAAGGAGAAATCTCCGACTATTGACCTGAAATTTTACAGCTTTACTACCATAAATCATTTGTCGGAACTGCAATGATCAGACCATTAGAACTGGTAGCACCCATACAGAATGAAGAAGAAAAATGAACAGAACTTAAATCGTTGAATGGAAAACTTTTTCGTTTTGGAAGATAGAGGGATGAAAAAAACATAAACAAACATAGTAACTTTACGTACGCAGACTAAATTTCTGGAATTGTCATTAAGATCGGACCACTGAAACTGGTACTTATCATACAAAGTGATGAAGAGGAAAAGACAGAAAATTTACGGCGTTGAAAGGAAAACTTTTTTTTTCTTAATTAATTGACTTACAACTTCACAAGCTAATTTCAATAAATTGCAAGTTTCCATATTAGCTTAAACAATGAAAATTGGTAAATAGGCTATTAAAGTAAAGAGAAAGCAGATTCAATCCAAAAAATTGGCGTGGCATAAAAAGAGCGTGAAAAGTAAATAGTCTTCAGCAAGGCTGAATAGCGTTTTTTATACTCCTGCAAAAATAATATATATTTGCGATCCCTTGAAGTTCGCTACGCAGAGAAGGAGATATCGCCGACCACATAAAGCATATATTATCTTCACAAGACGAGTTAACACAGTCATGTCCATATGTCTGCTTCAATACCAACTGCGAGCTCAGTTTTAACGATTTCAAAAAAAAATAAAACGCAGAAAATTATCTTATCCTTTCAGGCAGTTTGTATGTAAAAAATCTGCATGATTGGATTGCTATTACATTTAGCTGCCGTTTAAAAATTAGGTTTTTTAAAACTACCACCTTAGTTTTTTGTACAAAAACGTTTAAGACGTCAAAAAAGGCACTTTGCGAAAGAAACAATCGGTCAAAACAAGATTTTTGTTAGAAAAATGTTTTATTAATTTTTAACTATTTTCCAAAATTTTATTAGAATCGAACATAAAGGCGTGGCCCCGACCATATAGAGAAACATCTTCAAAATAACATTTTGCTGTAAGCATAATCGCCAGAAGACTGTAAAGTGGAGAGTATTTTTCATTTTGCTAAAATGGAACAAAAAAGTTTTCCATACAAAGGGTCAAGTTAAGCTATAAGTGGGCGTGGCCACGCCCACTTTTGATCAAAATAGTTTTCATTCCTCCCTAAGAGCATAACTGCAAAGTTTCAAGTCAATTGGTTAAAAAACAAAAAAGTTTTCCATACAACGGGTCAATTTTCGCTATAAGTGGGCGTGGCTATGCCTGGCTACGCCCACTTTTGGTCAAAATAGTTTTCATTCCTCTCTAAGAACATAACTGTAAAGTTTCAAGTCAATTGCTTAAAAAACAAAAAAGTTTTCCATACAACGGGTAAATTTTCGCTATAAGTGGGCGTGGCTACCCGTGGTTACGCCCACTTTTGGTCAAAATAGATTTCATTCCTCCCTAAGAACATAACTTTAAAATTTCAAGTCAATTGGTTAAGAAACAAAAAAGTTTTCCATACAACGACGTGAATATTCCTTCTCTTCCTCTTCTTCATTTTGTATGGGAGCTACCAGTTCCAGATGTCCAATCTCAATGAAACATCAGGCATGTAGTCGGACCATGTAAAACTACTATGTTTAAAATTTCAGCACTCTATTGTACAAAACAAAAAAGTTTTCCATACAACGATTCAAGTTTTGTTCACTTTTCTTCTTCTTTTCGTATGGGACCTACCTGTTCCAATAATCCGATCATGCTGGTTCCGACGAATGATTCATCGTAATAAATTCTAAGACTCTGTGCAAAGTTTCAGCTCGATAGCTTCAAAACTGAGGGACTAGTTTGCATACATACAGACAGACAGACAGACCGACAGACAGACAGACAGACGGACAGACGGACATGGCTAAATCAACTCGTCTTGTCGTCCTGATCAAGAATATATATACTTTATATAGTCGGAAATTAATATTTCGATCTGTTACAAACTCCGTGACAAAGTTATTATACTATTTCACATAAGTGAAAAGTATAATAAAACGCAGAAAATTATCTTATCCTTTCAGGCAGTTTGTATGTAAAAAATCTGCATGATTGGATTGCTATTACATTTAGCTGCCGGTTAAAAATTATGTTTTTTAAAACTACCACCTTAGTTTTTTGTACAAAAACATTTTAGACGTCAAAAAAGGCACTTTGCGAAAGAAACAATCGGTCAAAACAAGATTTTTGTTAGAAAAATGTTTTATTAATTTTTAACTATTTTCCAAAATTTTATTAGAATCGAACATAAAGGCGTGGCCCCGACCATATAGAGAAACATCTTCAAAATTATATTTTGCTGTAAGCAAAGTCGCCAGAAGGCTGTAAAGTGGAGAGTATTTTTCATTTTGCTAAAATGGAACAAAGGAACAATTAGTCAAAAATATAGTTTTGTTGTTCTTAAATATAAACAGATGGAATTTTGCAATCACATGTTTGTATAGGTAATTATATATCACTGCAAAGTAAGAAATTTGCCATAATTACAAGGCATTAAGAATTCTGAAACGCATTAACGGTAATTAGAGTTTCAAAACGCTGGAATATTTTTTTTTTAAATTTAATTAATCTACGAAAACAAAATCTGGAAATAATATTGATGACTTCGAACCCAACAAGAATTGATAAATGAACGTGGCTGCTGCAACATATAATAAAAATTTTAAACGCCTATGTACCTGTATCTATAAGTCTGACAAGAATAAAATTTAGGAACTAATTGTGATAGAGTGTTAAAAGATTCAATCCTGGGCTATATGCAACAGTTCATCATACTTTGAGGGCGTAGCAAAGCGCGCTGGGTCAGCTAGTAGTATAATAAAAATGAATCGAAAAATATGTGTATAAGCGCATAACTCAAAAACAGCTTCCGATTCAATGAAATTTTCAGTTAATCTTTAGGTGGACCTCCTGAAGGTTGTTATAATGTTTTGGTATCAATCCGACCATTTTAACTGGTAGCCTCCATACGGAAAGAAGAAGAAAAATAAACAATATTAAGATTTTGTGGACGCAAGCACGTACCATTCTTTGCTTCTTCTTACACTTTTGTATTGGTATGAGTGTGTTGTTTGCAAAGAGAACAAGAGAACGGTGAGAAAACGGAGGAGCATTACTTTCGAAATTGTGCTTCACATCTTCTTCATCTTTTACATACAGCCACATATGTACACATATTAGTGTTTTTATACTCTTCACGTATGTAAATATTATTATGACTTTGTCACGGAGTTTGTAACCCCCAGAAGGAGAAATCTCCGACTATTGACCTGAAATTTTACAGCTTTACTACCATAAATCATTTGTCGGAACTGCAATGATCAGACCATTAGAACTGGTAGCACCCATACAGAATGAAGAAGAAAAATGAACAGAACTTAAATCGTTGAATGGAAAACTTTTTCGTTTTGGAAGATAGAGGGATGAAAAAAACATAAACAAACATAGTAACTTTACGTACGCAGACTAAATTTCTGGAATTGTCATTAAGATCGGACCACTGAAACTGGTACTTATCATACAAAGTGATGAAGAGGAAAAGACAGAAAATTTACGGCGTTGAAAGGAAAACTTTTTTTTTCTTAATTAATTGACTTACAACTTCACAAGCTAATTTCAATAAATTGCAAGTTTCCATATTAGCTTAAACAATGAAAATTGGTAAATAGGCTATTAAAGTAAAGAGAAAGCAGATTCAATCCAAAAAATTGGCGTGGCATAAAAAGAGCGTGAAAAGTAAATAGTCTTCAGCAAGGCTGAATAGCGTTTTTTATACTCCTGCAAAAATAATATATATTTGCGATCCCTTGAAGTTCGCTACGCAGAGAAGGAGATATCGCCGACCACATAAAGCATATATTATCTTCACAAGACGAGTTAACACAGTCATGTCCATATGTCTGCTTCAATACCAACTGCGAGCTCAGTTTTAACGATTTCAAAAAAAAATAAAACGCAGAAAATTATCTTATCCTTTCAGGCAGTTTGTATGTAAAAAATCTGCATGATTGGATTGCTATTACATTTAGCTGCCGGTTAAAAATTAGGTTTTTTAAAACTACCACCTTAGTTTTTTGTACAAAAACGTTTAAGACGTCAAAAAAGGCACTTTGCGAAAGAAACAATCGGTCAAAACAAGATTTTTGTTAGAAAAATGTTTTATTAATTTTTAACTATTTTCCAAAATTTTATTAGAATCGAACATAAAGGCGTGGCCCCGACCATATAGAGAAACATCTTCAAAATAACATTTTGCTGTAAGCATAATCGCCAGAAGACTGTAAAGTGGAGAGTATTTTTCATTTTGCTAAAATGGAACAAAAAAGTTTTCCATACAAAGGGTCAAGTTAAGCTATAAGTGGGCGTGGCCACGCCCACTTTTGATCAAAATAGTTTTCATTCCTCCCTAAGAGCATAACTGCAAAGTTTCAAGTCAATTAATTAAAAAAACAAAAAAGTTTTCCATACAACGGGTCAATTTTCGCTATAAGTGGGCGTGGCTACGCCTGGCTACGCCCACTTTTGGTCAAAATAGTTTTCATTCCTCTCTAAGAACATAACTGTAAAGTTTCAAGTCAATTGCTTAAAAAACAAAAAAGTTTTCCATACAACGGGTAAATTTTCGCTATAAGTGGGCGTGGCTACCCGTGGTTACGCCCACTTTTGGTCAAAATAGATTTCATTCCTCCCTAAGAACATAACTTTAAAATTTCAAGTCAATTGGTTAAGAAACAAAAAAGTTTTCCATACAACGACGTGAATATTCCTTCTCTTCCTCTTCTTCATTTTGTATGGGAGCTACCAGTTCCAGATGTCCAATCTCAATGAAACTTTCAGGCATGTAGTCGGACCATGTAAAACTACTATGTTTAAAATTTCAGCACTCTATTGTACAAAACAAAAAAGTTTTCCATACAACGATTCAAGTTTTGTTCACTTTTCTTCTTCTTTTCGTATGGGACCTACATGTTCCAATAATCCGATCATGCTGGTTCCGACGAATGATTCATCGTAATAAATTCTAAGACTCTGTGCAAAGTTTCAGCTCGATAGCTTCAAAACTGAGGGACTAGTTTGCATACATACAGACAGACAGACAGACAGACAGACCGACAGACAGACAGACAGACGGACAGACGGACATGGCTAAATCAACTCGTCTTGTCGTCCTGATCAAGAATATATAAACTTTATATAGTCGGAAATTAATATTTCGATCTGTTACAAACTCCGTGACAAAGTTATTATACTATTTCACATAAGTGAAAAGTATAATAAAACGCAGAAAATTATCTTATCCTTTCAGGCAGTTTGTATGTAAAAAATCTGCATGATTGGATTGCTATTACATTTAGCTGCCGGTTAAAAATTATGTTTTTTAAAACTACCACCTTAGTTTTTTGTACAAAAACATTTTAGACGTCAAAAAATGCACTTTGCGAAAGAAACAATCGGTCAAAACAAGATTTTTGTTAGAAAAATGTTTTATTAATTTTTAACTATTTTCCAAAATTTTATTAGAATCGAACATAAAGGCGTGGCCCCGACCATATAGAAAAACATCTTCAAAATTATATTTTGCTGTAAGCAAAGTCGCCAGAAGGCTGTAAAGTGGAGAGTATTTTTCATTTTGCTAAACAATTAGTCAAAAATATAGTTTTGTTGTTCTTAAATATAAACAGATGGAATTTTGCAATCACATGTTTGTAAAGGTAATTATATATCACTGCAAAGTAAGAAATTTGCCATAATTACAAGGCATTAAGAATTCTGAAACGCATTAACGGTAATTAGAGTTTCAAAACGCTGGAATATTTTTATACTTTTCACTTATGTGAAATAGTATATTAACTTTGTCACGGAGTTTGTAACAGATCGAAATATTAATTTCCGACTATATAAAGTATATATATTCTTGATCAGGACGACAAGACGAGTTGATTTAGCCATGTCCGTCTGTCGGTCTGTCTGTCTGTCTGTATGTATGCAAACTAGTCACTCAGTTTTGAAGCTATCGAGCTGAAACTTTGCACAGAGTCTTAGAATTTATTACGATGAATCATTCGTCGGAACCAGCATGATCGGATTATTGGAACAGGTAGCTCCCATACGAAAAGAAGAAGAAAAGTGAACAAAACTTGAATCGTTGTATGGAAAACTTTTTTGTTTTGTACAATAGAGTGCTGAAATTTTAAACATAGTTGTTTTACATGGTCCGACTACATGCCTGAAAGTTTAATTGAGATTGGACATCTGGAACTGGTAGCTCCCATACAAAATGAAGAAGAGGAAGAGAAGGAATATTCACGTCGTTGTATGGAAAACTTTTTTGTTTCTTAACCAATTGACTTGAAATTTTAAAGTTATGTTCTTAGGGAGGAATGAAATCTATTTTGACCAAATGTGGGCGTAACCACGCGTAGCCACGCCCACTTATAGCGAAAATTTACCCGTTGTATGGAAAACTTTTTTGTTTTTTAACCACGCCACACGCCCACTTATAGCGAAAATTGACCCATTGTATGGAAAACTTTTTTGTTTCTTAACCAATTGACTTGAAACTTTGCAGTTATGCTCTTAGGGAGGAATGAAAACTATTTTGATCAAAAGTGGGCGTGGCCACGCCCACTTATAGCTTAACTTGACCCTTTGTATGGAAAACTTTTTTGTTTTTCAACCAATTGACTTGAAACATTACAGTTATGTTCTTAGGGAGGAATGAAAACTATTTTAACCAAAAGTGGGCGTAGCCACGCCTACTTATAGCGAAAATTGACCCGTTGTATGGAAAAGTTTTTTGTTTTTTAACCAATTGACTTGAAACATTGCAGTTATGCTCTTAGGGAGGAATGAAAACTATTTTGACCAAAAGTGGGCGTAGCCAGGCGTAGCCACACCCACTTATAGCGAAAATTGACCCGTTGTATGGAAAACTTTTTTGTTTCTTAACCAATTGACTTGAAACTTTGCAGTTATGTTCTTAGGGAGGAATGAAAACTATTTTGACCAAATTTGGGCATGGCTACGCCCACTTATCGCAAAACTTGAACCGTTGTATGGAAAAATTTTTTGTTTTTTAACGAATTGACTTGAAACATTACAGTTATGTTGTTAGGGAGGCATGACAACTATTCATTTAGTTTTTTTTATAGTGACACAAAGTGAAAAGTATTATAGCTTCAGCCTTGCTGAAGATAGCGTCCTTACTGGTTTTTTTTTGGATTTTTCCAAAATTTGTGGGATGACAGTAGAATGTTTCGAGAATATCGTGTAAAAATTTCAGCTTGATCCAATTAAAACTGACGAAGATAGAGCGTTTTCAGTTTCAGTCTTCCTATGCGGCTTACAGCGCAGAGCAAAAGTTTAATTTGATTTTCCCACAACTTGCTTTTGCAAAGTCGGTGACCACTCTCACTCGAAAACTAACAAACCGATTCTTTTGAAATTTTACAGGCATTTTCTAGACATAATTAGCCGTGTCCTGACGTCGAGTTTTTTTTTTTTTTTTTAGTTTTAAGTATTTTTTTCAGCAGCTTGAAGGTTGATTTTTTTTGTTAAAAATCGATATTTTGACTTCAAGATGCTAAAAAAAAATTAAAACCAGTAAGGACGCTATCTTCAGCAAGGCTGAAGCTATAATACTGTTCACTTTGTGTCACTATAAAAAAAAACTAAATGAATAGTATTCATGCCTCCCTAACAACATAACTGTAATGTTTCAAGTCAATTCGTTAAAAAACAAAAAATTTTTCCATACAACGGTTCAAGTTTTGCGATAAGTGGGCGTAGCCATGCCCAAATTTGGTCAAAATAGTTTTCATTCCTCCCTAAGAACATAACTGTAAAGTTTCAAGTCAATTGGTTAAAAAACAAAAAAGTTTTCCATACAACGGGTCAATTTTTGCTATAAGTAGGCGTGACTACGCCCACTTTTGGTCAAAATAGTTTTCATTCCTCTCTAGGAACATAACTGTAAAGTTTCAAGTCAATTTATTAAAAAACCAAAAAGTTTTCCATACAAAGGGTCAAGTTAAGCTATAAGTGGGCGTGGCCATGACCACTTTTGATCAAAATAGTTTTCGTTCCTCCCTAAGAGCATAACTGCAAAGTTTCAAGTCAATTGGTTAAAAAACAAAAAAGTTTTCCATACAACGGGTCAATTTTTGCTATAAGTAGGCGTGGCTACGCCCACTTTTGGTCAAAATAGTTTTCATTCCTCTCTAGGAACATAACTGTAAAGTTTTAAGTCAATTGGTTAAAAAACAAAAAAGTTTTCCATACAAAGGGTCAATTTTCGCTATAAAAGGGCGTGGCTACGCCCACTTTTCGTCAAAATAGTTTTCATTCCTCCCTAAGAACATAACTGCAAAGTTTCAAGTCAATTGGTTAAGAAACAAAAAAGTTTTCCATACAACGGGTCAATTTTCGCTATAAGTGGGCGTGGCTACGCCTGGCTACGCCCACTTTTGGTCAAAATAGTTTTCATTCCTCCCTAAGAGCATAACTGCAAAGTTTCAAGTCAATTGGTTAAAAAACAAAAAAGTTTTCCATACAACGGGTCAATTTTCGCTATAAGTAGGCGTGGCTACGCCCACTTTTGGTTAAAATAGTTTTCATTCCTCCCTAAGAACATAACTGTAAAGTTTCAAGTCAATTGGTTGAAAAACAAAAAAGTTTTCCATACAAAGGGTCAAGTTAAGCTATAAGTGGGCGTGGCCACGCCCACTTTTGATCAAAATAGTTTTCATTCCTCCCTAAGAGCATAACTGCAAAGTTTCAAGTCAATTGGTTAAGAAACAAAAAAGTTTTCCATACAATGGGTCAATTTTCGCTATAAGTGGGCGTGGCTACGCCTGGCTACGCCCACTTTTGGTCAAAATAGATTTCGTTCCTCCCTAAGAACATAACTTTAAAATTTCAAGTCAATTGGTTAAGAAACAAAAAAGTTTTCCATACAACGACGTGAATATTCCTTCTCTTCCTCTTCTTCATTTTGTATGGGAGCTACCAGTTCCAGATGTCCAATCTCAATGAAACTTTCAGGCATGTAGTCGGACCATGTAAAACAACTATGTTTAAAATTTCAGCACTCTATTGTACAAAACAAAAAAGTTTTCCATACAACGATTCAAGTTTTGTTCACTTTTCTTCTTCTTTTCGTATGGGAGCTACCTGTTCCAATAATCCGATCATGCTGGTTCCGACGAATGATTCATCGTAATAAATTCTAAGACTCTGTGCAAAGTTTCAGCTCGATAGCTTCAAAACTGAGGGACTAGTTTGCATACATACAGACAGACAGACAGACCGACAGACAGACAGACAGACGGACATGGCTAAATCAACTCGTCTTGTCGTCCTGATCAAGAATATATATACTTTATATAGTCGGAAATTAATATTTCGATCTGTTACAAACTCCGTGACAAAGTTAATATTCTATTTCACATAAGTGAAAAGTATAAAAATTTTTTTTTTAAAAAACCTCGACGTCAGGACACTGCAAATTTCATCAGCAAAAATCATTTATTTTGTCTTGAGTTTGCGATGATTCAGTAGTTTGTAATCGTGGTCACCGCAAGACACCTTTTTTCAATGGCATCAATTTAAAACTGCTGCCATCGTCTCAAACTTTTTTTAATTTTAATGAAATTTTCAGGAAATATGCTTAAGATATTACTTATTAACTTCCCATTCAAATAACTGAACAAATGCTTATCGTTTTCCTTAATAAAAATCACAAAAATGTGCTTTTTGTTCAACGAATTAACCTTAGCCCCCCCTTAAGACGTCAAAAAAGGCACTTTGCGAAAGAAACAATCGGTCAAAACAAGATTTTTGTTAGAAAAATGTTTTATTAATTTTTAACTATTTTCCAAAATTTTATTAGAATCGAACATAAAGGCGTGGCCCCGACCATATAGAGAAACATCTTCAAAATAACATTTTGCTGTAAGCATAATCGCCAGAAGACTGTAAAGTGGAGAGTATTTTTCATTTTGCTAAAATGGAACAAAGGAACAATTAGTCAAATATATGGTTTTGTTGTTCTTAAATATAAACAGATGGAATTTTGCAATCACATGTTTGTAAAGGTAATTATATATCACTGCAAAGTAAGAAATTCGCCATAATTACAAGGCATTAAGAATTCTGAAACGCATTAACGGTAATTAGAGTTTCAAAACGCTGGAATATTTTTTTTTTTAAATTTAATTAAACTACGAAAACAAAATCTGGAAATAATATTGATGACTTCGAACCCAACAAGAATTGATAAATGAACGTGGCTGCTGCAACATATAATAAAAATTTAAAACGCCTATGTACCTGTATCTATAAGTCTGACAAGAAGAAAATTTAGGAACTAATTGTGATAGAGTGTTAAAAGATTCAATCCTGGGCTATATGCAACAGTTAATCATACTTTGAGGGCGTAGCAAAGCGCGCCGGGTCAGCTAGTAAGAAATAAAATTTTTTGATCAAAACTAAAAAATCCTCGAAATCATTGAAGAAGAAGTACCTTATCAGACGAAAATATGCCTTATATAATCAGGGACAATTAAATTTTTATACTTTTCACGTATGTGAAATAGTATAATAACTTTGTGCTGAAGTTTGTAACAGATCGAAATATTCATTTCCGACTATATAAAGTATATATATTCTTGATCAGGACGACAAGACGAGTTGATTTAGCCATGTCCGTCTGTCCGTCTGTCTGTAAATATACAATCTCCGCCCACAGTTTTTAAGATATCGAGCTGAAATTTTGCACAGAGACTTCTTATTCGTGAAGTCAACTCATTTGTCGGATCCAGCCATATCGGACCACTGGAACTGGTAGCCCCCATACGAAAAGAAGAAGAAAAATGAACAAAACTTGAATCGTTGTATGGAATACTTTTTTGTTTTGTATGATAGAGTGCTGAAATTTTAAACATAGTAGTTCTACATAGTCCGACTACATGCCTGAAAGTTTCATTGAGATTGGACATCTGGAACTGGTAGCTCCCATACAAAATGAAGAAGAGGAAGAGAAGCAATATTCACGTCGTTGTATGGACAACATTTTTGTTTTTCAACCAATTGACTTGAAATTTTGAAGTTATGTTCTTGGGGAGGAATGAAAACTATTTTGACCAAAAGTGGGCGTAGCCACGCGTAGCCACGCCCACTTCTAGCGAAAATTTACCCGTTGTATGAAAAACTTTTTTGTTTTTTAACCAATTGACTTGAAATTTTAAAGTTATGTTCTTAGGGAGGAATGAAAACTATTTTGACCAAAAGTGGGCATAGCCACGCGTAGCCACGCCCACTTATAGCGAAAATTGACCCGTTGTATGGAAAACTTTTTTGTTTTTTAACCAATTGACTTGAAACTTTGCAGTTATGTTGTTAGGGAGGCATGAAAACTATTCATTTAGTTTTTTAGTGACACAACGTGAAAAGTATTATAGCTTCAGCCTTGCTGAAGATAGCGTCCTTACTGGTTTTAGTTGCATAAATGTGTAGCATTTTATTCAGAATAAATAGTTTTTTAGATGGACAAAAAATTCGTTTAATTTTTTCCCATTAAATACTAGAATTATAGAAAAGTACTTTGCGAAAAGAATCGCCAGTAGGACGGAATCGTGTTGACCACCGATTAGTTTTTTGCTTATAACTCTTGCATACTTTGACCGACTTCTTCCACTAAGAGCTCGATGGAAAGCTTATCTGTTCCTCTTTCAGATGGCATTAACATATTTTACTAAAAGTCATCTATAATATAAAAATGAATCGCAAAATGTGTTGGTAAGCGCATAACTCAACAACGCCTGGACCAATTTGGCCAATTCTTTTTTTTAAATGTTCGTTAAAGTTCAAAGATGGTTTTTACGGCGAGAAAAATTCAAATAATTGCCGGAAAAACCCTAAAAACAGACCTTTTCTTTTTTCCATACAAACTTGCGACGTCGCAAGCATTAAACGTAACATGCTGTGCTTCTTCTTATACGTCAGTATTGTTATGTGTTTGTTGATTGAAAGAGAACAAGAAAACTTTGAGAGAACGTACAAGCCAGAGAGTATTAAAATTAATTAATACTCTTTGCAAATTACACGCACTAATGTGTAAACAACGCAGGTATGTACGGCTTGAAGGATTTGACTCCAAGTCATGTCAAATTAAAAAAAAGTTGAAACAACAACAAACTGTCAATGTCAGTGTTGTTTTTCTTGGATTTTCACTACTGAGTTTGCTTTTGTCAACTGATACACGAAACAAACCGTAGCTATGTATATCGTGTTTAGTGCAGTGTTTAGTTACCTATGATCACTTATTATTGAATGTGAGACAATAATCTATAGTATAATAAAAATGAATCGAAAAATATGTTGATAAGCGCATAACTCAAAAACAGCTTCCGATTCAATGAAATTTTCAGTTAATCTTCAGATGGACCTCCTGAAGGTTGTTATAATGTTTTGGTATCAATCCGACCATTTTAACTGGTAGCCTCCATACGGAAAGAAGAAGAAAAATAAACAATATTAAGATTTTGTGGACGCAAGCACGTACCATTGAACGGTGAGAAAACGGAGGAGCATTACTTTCGAAATTGTGCTTCACTTCTTCTTCATCTTTTACATACAGCCACATATGTACACATATTAGTGTTTTTATACTCTTCACGTATGTAAATATTATTATGACTTTGTCACGGAGTTTGTAACCCCCAGAAGGAGAAATCTCCGACTATTGACCTGAAATTTTACAGCTTTACTACCATAAATCATTTGTCGGAACTGCAATGATCAGACCATTAGAACTGGTAGCACCCATACAGAATGAAGAAGAAAAATGAACAGAACTTAAGTCGTTGAATGGAAAACTTTTTCGTTTTGGAAGATAGAGGGATGAAAAAAACATAAACAAACATAGTAACTTTACGTACGCAGACTAAATTTCTGGAATTGTCATTAAGATCGGACCACTGAAACTGGTACTTATCATACAAAGTGAAGAAGAGGAAAAGACAGAAAATTTACGGCGTTGAAAGGAAAACTTTTTTTTTCTTAATTAATTGACTTACAACTTCACAAGCTAATATCAATAAATTGCAAGTTTCCATATTAGCTTAAACAATGAAAATTGGTATATAGGCTATTAAAGTAAAGAGAAAGCAGATTCAATCCAAAAAATTGGCGTGGCATAAAAGGAGCGTGAAAAGTAAATAGTCTTCAGCAAGGCTGAATAGCGTTTTTTATACACCTGCAAAAATAATATATATTTGCGATCCCTTGAAGTTCGCTACGCAGAGAAGGAGATATCGCCGACCACATAAAGCATATATTATCTTCACAAGACGAGTTAACACAGTCATGTCCATATGTCTGCTTCAATACCAACTGCGAGCTCAGTTTTAACGATTTCAAAAAAAATAAAACGCAGAAAATTATCTTATCCTTTCAGGCAGTTTGTATGTAAAAAATCTGCATGATTGGATTGCTATTACATTTAGCTGCCGGTTAAAAATTAGGTTTTTTAAAACTACCACCTTAGTTTTTTGTACAAAAACATTTTAGACGTCAAAAAAGGCACTTTGCGAAAGAAACAATCGGTCAAAACAAGATTTTTGTTAGAAAAATGTTTTATTAATTTTTAACTATTTTCCAAAATTTTATTAGAATCGAACATAAAGGCGTGGCCCCGCCCATATAGAGAAACATCTTCAAAATTATATTTTGCTGTAAGCCAAGTCACCAGAAGGCTGTAAAGTGGAGAGTATTTTTCATTTTGCTAAAATGGAACAAAGGAACAATTAGTCAAAAATATAGTTTTGTTGTTCTTAAATATAAACAGATGGAATTTTGCAATCACATGTTTGTAAAGGTAATTATATACCACTGCAAAGTAAGAAATTTGCCATAATTACAAGGCATTAAGAATTCTGAAACGCATTAACGGTAATTAGAGTTTCAAAACGCTGGAATATTTTTTTTTTAAATTTTATTAATCTACGAAAACAAAATCTGGAAACCAGTAAGGACGCTATCTTCAGCAAGGCTGAAGCTATAATACTTTTCACTTTGTGTCACTATAAAAAAAACTAAATGAATAGTTTTCATGCCTCCCTAACAACATAACTGTAATGTTTCAAGTCAATTCGTTAAAAAACAAAAAATTTTTCCATACAACGGTAAAAGTTTTGCGATAAGTGGGCGTAGCCATGCCCAAATTTGGTCAAAATAGTTTTCATTCCTCCCTAAGAACATAACTGTACAGTTTCAAGTCAATTGGTTAAAAAACAAAAAAGTTTTCCATACAAAGGGTCAAGTTAAGCTATAAGTGGGCGTGGCCACGCCCACTTTTGATCAAAATAGTTTTCATTCCTCCCTAAGAGCATAACTGCAAAGTTTCAAGTCAATTGGTTAAGAAACAAAAAAGTTTTCCATACAATGGGTCAATTTTCGCTATAAGTGGGCGTGGCTACGCCTGGCTACGCCCACTTTTGGTCAAAATAGATTTCGTTCCTCCCTAAGAACATAACTTTAAAATTTCAAGTCAATTGGTTAAGAAACAAAAAAGTTTTCCATACAACGACGTGAATATTCCTTCTCTTCCTCTTCTTCATTTTGTATGGGAGCTACCAGTTCCAGATGTCCAATCTCAATGAAACTTTCAGGCATGTAGTCGGACCATGTAAAACAACTATGTTTAAAATTTCAGCACTCTATTGTACAAAACAAAAAAGTTTTCCATACAACGATTCAAGTTTTGTTCACTTTTCTTCTTCTTTTCGTATGGGAGCTACCTGTTCCAATAATCCGATCATGCTGGTTCCGACGAATGATTCATCGTAATAAATTCTAAGACTCTGTGCAAAGTTTCAGCTCGATAGCTTCAAAACTGAGGGACTAGTTTGCATACATACAGACAGACAGACAGACCGACAGACAGACAGACAGACGGACATGGCTAAATCAACTCGTCTTGTCGTCCTGATCAAGAAGATATATACTTTATATAGTCGGAAATTAATATTTCGATCTGTTACAAACTCCGTGACAAAGTTAATATTCTATTTCACATAAGTGAAAAGTATAAAAATTTTTTTTTTAAAAAACCTCGACGTCAGGACACTGCAAATTTCATCAGCAAAAATCATTTATTTTGTCTTGAGTTTGCGATGATTCAGTAGTTTGTAATCGTGGTCACCGCAAGACACCTTTTTTCAATGGCATCAATTTAAAACTGCTGCCATCGTCTCAAACTTTTTTTAATTTTAATGAAATTTTCAGGAAATATGCTTAAGATATTACTTATTAACTTCCCATTCAAATAACTGAACAAATGCTTATCGTTTTCCTTAATAAAAATCACAAAAATGTGCTTTTTGTTCAACGAATTAACCTTAGCCCCCCCTTAAGACGTCAAAAAAGGCACTTTGCGAAAGAAACAATCGGTCAAAACAAGATTTTTGTTAGAAAAATGTTTTATTAATTTTTAACTATTTTCCAAAATTTTATTAGAATCGAACATAAAGGCGTGGCCCCGACCATATAGAGAAACATCTTCAAAATAACATTTTGCTGTAAGCATAATCGCCAGAAGACTGTAAAGTGGAGAGTATTTTTCATTTTGCTAAAATGGAACAAAGGAACAATTAGTCAAATATATGGTTTTGTTGTTCTTAAATATAAACAGATGGAATTTTGCAATCACATGTTTGTAAAGGTAATTATATATCACTGCAAAGTAAGAAATTCGCCATAATTACAAGGCATTAAGAATTCTGAAACGCATTAACGGTAATTAGAGTTTCAAAACGCTGGAATATTTTTTTTTTTAAATTTAATTAAACTACGAAAACAAAATCTGGAAATAATATTGATGACTTCGAACCCAACAAGAATTGATAAATGAACGTGGCTGCTGCAACATATAATAAAAATTTAAAACGCCTATGTACCTGTATCTATAAGTCTGACAAGAAGAAAATTTAGGAACTAATTGTGATAGAGTGTTAAAAGATTCAATCCTGGGCTATATGCAACAGTTCATCATACTTTGAGGGCGTAGCAAAGCGCGCCGGGTCAGCTAGTAAGAAATAAAATTTTTTGATCAAAACTAAAAAATCCTCGAAATCATTGAAGAAGAAGTACCTTATCAGACGAAAATATGCCTTATATAATCAGGGACAATTAAATTTTTATACTTTTCACGTATGTGAAATAGTATAATAACTTTGTGCTGAAGTTTGTAACAGATCGAAATATTCATTTCCGACTATATAAAGTATATATATTCTTGATCAGGACGACAAGACGAGTTGATTTAGCCATGTCCGTCTGTCCGTCTGTCTGTAAATATACAATCTCCGCCCACAGTTTTTAAGATATCGAGCTGAAATTTTGCACAGAGACTTCTTATTCGTGAAGTCAACTCATTTGTCGGATCCAGCCATATCGGACCACTGGAACTGGTAGCCCCCATACGAAAAGAAGAAGAAAAATGAACAAAACTTGAATCGTTGTATGGAATACTTTTTTGTTTTGTATGATAGAGTGCTGAAATTTTAAACATAGTAGTTCTACATAGTCCGACTACATGCCTGAAAGTTTCATTGAGATTGGACATCTGGAACTGGTAGCTCCCATACAAAATGAAGAAGAGGAAGAGAAGCAATATTCACGTCGTTGTATGGACAACATTTTTGTTTTTCAACCAATTGACTTGAAATTTTGAAGTTATGTTCTTGGGGAGGAATGAAAACTATTTTGACCAAAAGTGGGCGTAGCCACGCGTAGCCACGCCCACTTCTAGCGAAAATTTACCCGTTGTATGAAAAACTTTTTTGTTTTTTAACCAATTGACTTGAAATTTTAAAGTTATGTTCTTAGGGAGGAATGAAAACTATTTTGACCAAAAGTGGGCATAGCCACGCGTAGCCACGCCCACTTATAGCGAAAATTGACCCGTTGTATGGAAAACTTTTTTGTTTTTTAACCAATTGACTTGAAACTTTGCAGTTATGTTGTTAGGGAGGCATGAAAACTATTCATTTAGTTTTTTAGTGACACAACGTGAAAAGTATTATAGCTTCAGCCTTGCTGAAGATAGCGTCCTTACTGGTTTTAGTTGCATAAATGTGTAGCATTTTATTCAGAATAAATAGTTTTTTAGATGGACAAAAAATTCGTTTAATTTTTTCCCATTAAATACTAGAATTATAGAAAAGTACTTTGCGAAAAGAATCGCCAGTAGGACGGAATCGTGTTGACCACCGATTAGTTTTTTGCTTATAACTCTTGCATACTTTGACCGACTTCTTCCACTAAGAGCTCGATGGAAAGCTTATCTGTTCCTCTTTCAGATGGCATTAACATATTTTACTAAAAGTCATCTATAATATAAAAATGAATCGCAAAATGTGTTGGTAAGCGCATAACTCAACAACGCCTGGACCAATTTGGCCAATTCTTTTTTTTAAATGTTCGTTAAAGTTCAAAGATGGTTTTTACGGCGAGAAAAATTCAAATAATTGCCGGAAAAACCCTAAAAACAGACCTTTTCTTTTTTCCATACAAACTTGCGACGTCGCAAGCATTAAACGTAACATGCTGTGCTTCTTCTTATACGTCAGTATTGTTATGTGTTTGTTGATTGAAAGAGAACAAGAAAACTTTGAGAGAACGTACAAGCCAGAGAGTATTAAAATTAATTAATACTCTTTGCAAATTACACGCACTAATGTGTAAACAACGCAGGTATGTACGGCTTGAAGGATTTGACTCCAAGTCATGTCAAATTAAAAAAAAGTTGAAACAACAACAAACTGTCATTGTCAGTGTTGTTTTTCTTGGATTTTCACTACTGAGTTTGCTTTTGTCAACTGATACACGAAACAAACCGTAGCTATGTATATCGTGTTTAGTGCAGTGTTTAGTTACCTATGATCACTTATTATTGAATGTGAGACAATAATCTATAGTATAATAAAAATGAATCGAAAAATATGTTGATAAGCGCATAACTCAAAAACAGCTTCCGATTCAATGAAATTTTCAGTTAAGGATTTGACTCCAAGTCATGTCAAATTAAAAAAAAGTTGAAACAACAACAAACTGTCAATGTCAGTGTTGTTTTTCTTGGATTTTCACTACTGAGTTTGCTTTTGTCAACTGATACACGAAACAAACCGTAGCTATGTATATCGTGTTTAGTGCAGTGTTTAGTTACCTATGATCACTTATTATTGAATGTGAGACAATAATCTATAGTATAATAAAAATGAATCGAAAAATATGTTGATAAGCGCATAACTCAAAAACAGCTTCCGATTCAATGAAATTTTCAGTTAATCTTCAGATGGACCTCCTGAAGGTTGTTATAATGTTTTGGTATCAATCCGACCATTTTAACTGGTAGCCTCCATACGGAAAGAAGAAGAAAAATAAACAATATTAAGATTTTGTGGACGCAAGCACGTACCATTGAACGGTGAGAAAACGGAGGAGCATTACTTTCGAAATTGTGCTTCACTTCTTCTTCATCTTTTACATACAGCCACATATGTACACATATTAGTGTTTTTATACTCTTCACGTATGTAAATATTATTATGACTTTGTCACGGAGTTTGTAACCCCCAGAAGGAGAAATCTCCGACTATTGACCTGAAATTTTACAGCTTTACTACCATAAATCATTTGTCGGAACTGCAATGATCAGACCATTAGAACTGGTAGCACCCATACAGAATGAAGAAGAAAAATGAACAGAACTTAAGTCGTTGAATGGAAAACTTTTTCGTTTTGGAAGATAGAGGGATGAAAAAAACATAAACAAACATAGTAACTTTACGTACGCAGACTAAATTTCTGGAATTGTCATTAAGATCGGACCACTGAAACTGGTACTTATCATACAAAGTGAAGAAGAGGAAAAGACAGAAAATTTACGGCGTTGAAAGGAAAACTTTTTTTTTCTTCATTAATTGACTTACAACTTCACAAGCTAATATCAATAAATTGCAAGTTTCCATATTAGCTTAAACAATGAAAATTGGTATATAGGCTATTAAAGTAAAGAGAAAGCAGATTCAATCCAAAAAATTGGCGTGGCATAAAAGGAGCGTGAAAAGTAAATAGTCTTCAGCAAGGCTGAATAGCGTTTTTTATACACCTGCAAAAATAATATATATTTGCGATCCCTTGAAGTTCGCTACGCAGAGAAGGAGATATCGCCGACCACATAAAGCATATATTATCTTCACAAGACGAGTTAACACAGTCATGTCCATATGTCTGCTTCAATACCAACTGCGAGCTCAGTTTTAACGATTTCAAAAAAAATAAAACGCAGAAAATTATCTTATCCTTTCAGGCAGTTTGTATGTAAAAAATCTGCATGATTGGATTGCTATTACATTTAGCTGCCGGTTAAAAATTAGGTTTTTTAAAACTACCACCTTAGTTTTTTGTACAAAAACATTTTAGACGTCAAAAAAGGCACTTTGCGAAAGAAACAATCGGTCAAAACAAGATTTTTGTTAGAAAAATGTTTTATTAATTTTTAACTATTTTCCAAAATTTTATTAGAATCGAACATAAAGGCGTGGCCCCGCCCATATAGAGAAACATCTTCAAAATTATATTTTGCTGTAAGCCAAGTCGCCAGAAGGCTGTAAAGTGGAGAGTATTTTTCATTTTGCTAAAATGGAACAAAGGAACAATTAGTCAAAAATATAGTTTTGTTGTTCTTAAATATAAACAGATGGAATTTTGCAATCACATGTTTGTAAAGGTAATTATATACCACTGCAAAGTAAGAAATTTGCCATAATTACAAGGCATTAAGAATTCTGAAACGCATTAACGGTAATTAGAGTTTCAAAACGCTGGAATATTTTTTTTTTTAAATTTTATTAATCTACGAAAACAAAATCTGGAAACCAGTAAGGACGCTATCTTCAGCAAGGCTGAAGCTATAATACTTTTCACTTTGTGTCACTATAAAAAAAACTAAATGAATAGTTTTCATGCCTCCCTAACAACATAACTGTAATGTTTCAAGTCAATTCGTTAAAAAACAAAAAATTTTTCCATACAACGGTAAAAGTTTTGCGATAAGTGGGCGTAGCCATGCCCAAATTTGGTCAAAATAGTTTTCATTCCTCCCTAAGAACATAACTGTACAGTTTCAAGTCAATTGGTTAAAAAACAAAAAAGTTTTCCATACAACGGGTCAATTTTTGCTATAAGTAGGCGTGACTACGCCCACTTTTGGTCAAAATAGTTTTCATTCCTCTCTAGGAACATAACTGTAAAGTTTCAAGTCAATTGATTAAAAAACCAAAAAGTTTTCCATACAAAGGGTCAAGTTAAGCTATAAGTGGGCGTGGCCATGACCACTTTTGATCAAAATAGTTTTCATTCCTCCCTAAGAGCATAACTGCAAAGTTTCAAGTCAATTGGTTAAAAAACAAAAAAGTTTTCCATACAACGGGTCAATTTTTGCTATAAGTAGGCGTGGCTACGCCCACTTTTGGTCAAAATAGTTTTCATTCCTCTCTAGGAACATAACTGTAAAGTTTTAAGTCAATTGGTTAAAAAACAAAAAAGTTTTCCATACAAAGGGTCAATTTTCGCTATAAAAGGGCGTGGCTACGCCCACTTTTCGTCAAAATAGTTTTCATTCCTCCCTAAGAACATAACTGCAAAGTTTCAAGTCAATTGGTTAAGAAACAAAAAAGTTTTCCATACAACGGGTCAATTTTCGCTATAAGTGGGCGTGGCTACGCCTGGCTACGCCCACTTTTGGTCAAAATAGTTTTCATTCCTCCCTAAGAGCATAACTGCAAAGTTTCAAGTCAATTGGTTAAAAAACAAAAAAGTTTTCCATACAACGGGTAAATTTTCGCTATAAGTGGGCGTGGCTACGCCTGGCTACGCCCACTTTTGGTCAAAATAGTTTTCATTCCTCTCTAAGAACATAACTGTAAAGTTTCAAGTAAATTGGTTAAAAAACAAAAAAGTTTTCCATACAACGGGTAAATTTTCGCTATAAGTGGGCGTGGCTACGCGTGGTTACGCCCACATTTGGTCAAAATAGATTTCATTCCTCCCTAAGAACATAACTTTAAAATTTCAAGTCAATTGGTTAAGAAACAAAAAAGTTTTCCATACAACGACGTGAATATTCCTTCTCTTCCTCTTCTTCATTTTGTATGGGAGCTACCAGTTCCAGATGTCCAATCTCAATGAAACTTTCAGGCATGTAGTCGGACCATGTAAAACAACTATGTTTAAAATTTCAGCACTCTATTGTACAAAACAAAAAAGTTTTCCATACAACGATTCAAGTTTTGTTCACTTTTCTTCTTCTTTTCGTATGGGAGCTACCTGTTCCAATAATCCGATCATGCTGGTTCCGACGAATGATTCATCGTAATAAATTCTAAGACTCTGTGCAAAGTTTCAGCTCGATAGCTTCAAAACTGAGGGACTAGTTTGCATACATACAGACAGACAGACCGACAGACAGACAGACAGACGGACAGACGGACATGGCTAAATCAACTCGTCTTGTCGTCCTGATCAAGAATATATATACTTTATATAGTCGGAAATTAATATTTCGATCTGTTACAAACTCCGTGACAAAGTTAATATACTATTTCACATAAGTGAAAAGTATAATAATATTGATGACTTCGAACCCAACAAGAATTGATAAATGAACGTGGCTGCTGCAACATATAATAAAAATTTTAAACGCCTATGTACCTGTATCTATAAGTCTGACAAGAAGAAAATTTAGGAACTAATTGTGATAGAGTGTTAAAAGATTCAATCCTGGGCTATATGCAACAGTTCATCATACTTTGAGGGCGTAGCAAAGCGCGCTGGGTCAGCTAGTAGCTTGATAAGCGCATAACTCAAAAACAGCTTCCGATTCAATGAAATTTTCAGTTAATCTTTAGATGGACCTCCTGAAGGTTGTTATAATGTTTTGGTATCAATCCGACCATTTTAACTGGTAGCCTCCTTACGGAAAGAAGAAGAAAAATAAACAATATTAAGATTTTGTGGACGCAAGCACGTACCATTCTTTGCTTCTTCTTACACTTTTGTATTGGTATGAGTGTGTTGTTTGCAAAGAGAACAAGAGAACGGCGAGAAAACGGAGGAGCATTACTTTCGAAATTGTGCTTCACATCTTCTTCATCTTTTACATACAGCCACATATGTACACATATTAGTGTTTTTATACTCTTCACGTATGTAAATATTATTATGACTTTGTCACGGAGTTTGTAACCCCCAGAAGGAGAAATCTCCGACTATTGACCTGAAATTTTACAGCTTTACCACCATAAATCATTTGTCGGAACTGCAATGATCAGACCATTAGAACTGGTAGCACCCATACAGAATGAAGAAGAAAAATGAACAGAACTTAAATCGTTGAATGGAAAACTTTTTCGTTTTGGAAGATAGAGGGATGAAAAAAACATAAACAAACATAGTAACTTTACGTACGCAGACTAAATTTCTGGAATTGTCATTAAGATCGGACCACTGAAACTGGTACTTATCATACAAAGTGATGAAGAGGAAAAGACAGAAAATTTACGGCGTTGAAAGGAAAACTTTTTTTTTCTTAATTAATTGACTTACAACTTCACAAGCTAATTTCAATAAATTGCAAGTTTCCATATTAGCTTAAACAATGAAAATTGGTATATAGGCTATTAAAGTAAAGAGAAAACAGATTCAATCCAAAAAATTGGCGTGGCATAAAAAGAGCGTGAAAAGTAAATAGTCTTCAGCAAGGCTGAATAGCGTTTTTTATACTCCTGCAAAAATAATATATATTTGCGATCCCATGAAGTTCGCTACGCAGAGAAGGAGATATCGCCGACCACATAAAGCATATATTATCTTCACAAGACGAGTTAACACAGTCATGTCCATATGTCTGCTTCAATACCAACTGCGAGCTCAGTTTTAACGGTTTCAAAAAAAATAAAACGCAGAAAATTATCTTATCCTTTCAGGCAGTTTGTATGTAAAAAATCTGCATGATTGGATTGCTATTACATTTAGCTGCCGGTTAAAAATTATGTTTTTTAAAACTACCACCTTAGTTTTTTGTACAAAAACATTTTAGACGTCAAAAAAGGCACTTTGCGAAAGAAACAATCGGTCAAAACAAGATTTTTGTTAGAAAAATGTTTTATTAATTTTTAACTATTTTCCAAAATTTTATTAGCATCGAACATAAAGGCGTGGCCCCGACCATATAGAGAAATATCTTCAAAATAACATTTTGCTGTAAGCATAATCGCCAGAAGACTGTAAAGTGGAGAGTATTTTTCATTTTGCTAAAATGGAACAAAGGAACAATTAGTCAAATATATGGTTTTGTTGTTCTTAAATATAAACAGATGGAATTTTGCAATCACATGTTTGTAAAGGTAATTATATATCACTGCAAAGTAAGAAATTCGCCATAATTACAAGGCATTAAGAATTCTGAAACGCATTAACGGTAATTAGAGTTTCAAAACGCTGGAATATTTTTTTTTTTAAATTTAATTAAACTACGAAAACAAAATCTGGAAATAATATTGATGACTTCGAACCCAACAAGAATTGATAAATGAACGTGGCTGCTGCAACATATAATAAAAATTTAAAACGCCTATGTACCTGTATCTATAAGTCTGACAAGAAGAAAATTTAGGAACTAATTGTGATAGAGTGTTAAAAGATTCAATCCTGGGCTATATGCAACAGTTCATCATACTTTGAGGGCGTAGCAAAGCGCGCCGGGTCAGCTAGTAAGAAATAAAATTTTTTGATCAAAACTAAAAAATCCTCGAAATCATTGAAGAAGAAGTACCTTATCAGACGAAAATATGCCTTATATAATCAGGGACAATCAAATTTTTTTAATTGCATAAATGTGTGGCATTTTATTCAGAATAAATAGTTTTTTAGATGGACAAAAAATTCGTTTAATTTTTTCCCATTAAATACTAGAATTATAGAAAAGTACTTTGCGAAAAGAATCGCCAGTAGGACGGAATCGTGTTGACCACCGATTAGTTTTTTGCTAATAACTCTTGCATACTTTGACCGACTTCTTCGACTAAGAGCTCGATGGAAAGCTTATCTGTTCCTCTTTCAGATGGCATTAAAATATTTTACGAAAAGTCGTAAGAAATAAAATTTTTTTGATCAAAACTAAAATATCCTCGAAATCATTGAAGACAAAGTACCTTATCAGACGAAAATATACCTTATATAATAAGAGACATTTAAATTTTTTTAATTGCATAAATGTGTGGCATTTTATTCAGAATAAATAGTTTTTTAGATGGACAAAAAATTCGTTTAATTTTTTCCCATTAAATACTAGAATTATAGAAAAGTACTTTGCGAAAAGAATCGCCAGTAGGACGGAATCGTGTTGACCACCGATTAGTTTTTTGCTAATAACTCTTGCATACTTTGACCGACTTCTTCGACTAAGAGCTCGATGGAAAGCTTATCTGTTCCTCTTTCAGATGGCATTAAAATATTTTACGAAAAGTCGTAAGAAATAAAATTTTTTTGATCAAAACTAAAATATCCTCGAAATCATTGAAGACGATGTAACTTATCAGACGAAAATATACCTTATATAATAAGAGACATTTAAATTTTTTTAATTGCATAAATGGGCGGCATTTTATTCAGAATTAACAGTTTTTTACATGGACAAAAAATTAGTTTAATTGTTTCCCATTAAATACTACAATTATAGAAAAGTACCTTGCGAAAATAATCGGCAGTAGGACGAAAACGTATTGACCACCGATTAGTTTTTTGCTAATAACTCTTGCATCCTTTGACCGACTTCTTCGACTAAGAGCTCGTTAGAAAGCTTATCTATTCCTCTTTCAGATAGCATTAACATATTTTACGAAAAGTCATAAGAAATAAAACTTTATTGATCAAAACTAAAATGTCATCGAAATCATTGAAAAAGAAGTACTTTATCAAACGAAAATATGCCGTATCTAATAAGAGACATTAGAATTTTTTTAATTGCATAAATGGGTGGCATTTCATTCAGAATTAATAGTTTTTTACATGGACAAAAAATTCGTTGAATTTTTTCCCGTTAAATACTAAAATTATATAAAAGTACTTTGCAAAACGAATCGGCAGTAGGACGGAAACCTGTAGACCACCGATTTGTTTTTTGCTAATAACTCTTGCATCCTTCAACCGACTTCTTCGACTAAGAGCTCGATGGAAAGCTTATCTGTTCCTCTTTCAGATGGCATTAACATATTTTACTAAAAGTCATAAGAAATAAAATTTTTTGATCAAAACTAAAAAATCCTCGAAATCATTGAAGAAAAAGTACCTTATCAGACGAAAATATGCCTTATCCAATAGGAGACATTTAAATTTTTTTAATTGCATAAATGGGCGGCATTTTATTCAGAATTAATAGTTTTTTACATGGACAAAAAATTCGTTTAATTTTTTCCCAAGAGCTCGACTAAGAGCTCGATGGAAAGCTTATCTGTTCCTATTTCAGATGGCATTAACATATTTTACGAAAAGTCGAAAGAAATAAAATTTTGTTTGAACAAAACTAAAATATCCTCGAAATCATTGAAGAAGAAGTACCTTATCAGACGAAAATATGCCTTATCTAATAAGAGAAATTTAAATTTTTCAAGTACATAAATGGGCGTCATTTTATTCAGAATTAATAGTTTTTTACATGGACAAAAAATTCGTTTAATTTTTTCCCAAAAAATACTAGAATTATAGAAAAGTACTTTGCGAAAAGAATCGCCAGTAGGACGGAATCGTGTTGACCACCGATTAGTTTTTTGATAATTACTCTTGCATCCTTCAACCGACTTCTTCGACTAAGAGCTCGATGGAAAGCTTATCTGTACCTCTTTCATATGGCATTAATATATTTTACGAAAAGTCGTAAGAAATACCATTTTTTTGATCAAAAATAAAATATCCTCGAAATCATTGAAAAAGAAGTACTTTATCAGACGAAAATATGCCTTATCTAATAAGAGACATTTAAATTTTTTTAGTTGCATAAATGGGCGGCACTTTATTCAGAATTAATAGTTTTTTACATGGATAAAAAAGTCGTTTAATTTTTATACCCTGTACATATACTGTGTATCAGGGTATATTGTGTTTGTGCAAAAGCCAAATATATGTAACACACAGAAGGAGAGTCGGGGGACCCCATAAAGTATATATATTCTTGATCGGGACGACAAGAGAAGTTGATTAAGCTATGTCCGTCCCTCTGTCCGTCTGTCCGTTTGTCCGTCCGTCCGTCCGTCCGTCCGTCCTCACCAATGGTTCTCGGAAACTATAAGAGCTAGAGACTTGAAATTTGGTGGGTAGACTCGTGATGCTCGGCAGCAGATCAAGTTTGAATGGTTTTGTGCGACGCCCACTCCTTCCCGCCCATCCAGCACCACCACTTTTTGAAAATGCTATAAGTCGAGCATCCAAAGAGATAGAAATATGAAAGTCGGTATGTAGACTCAGTATAAGTAACTCTACAAAACTGCATACCACAATTTTACCCCCTCCCCTTAATTTCCCCTCCCCTAGTATTGTTCTTAAAAAAGCTATATCTCCAAAACTAACAAAGATATGAACCTGAAATTTTGTATACAAGCTCAATGATAATACATCTTAAAAACTGCATACCACAAATTTCCCCTCTCTTTGATGGCTTCCCCTCAGAGACCCACAAACGTAAATTTTTCGTAAAATCCACATTTTTTGACCGATTTTCTTGATATTTTGAACACTATTTGAATAGGCACTACACTATTTTGAATATTGTCGAGTATACTCGACTATACCGCCCTTACTGGTTTCCCATTAAATAGTAGAATTAAGAAAGGTACTTAGCGAAAACAATCGGCAGTAGGACGGAAACGTGTTGACCACCGATTATTTTTTTGGTGATATCTCGTGCATCCTTCGACCGACTTCTTCGACTAAGAGCTCGATGGAAAGCTTATCTGTTCCTCTTTCAGATAGCATTAACATATTTTACGAAAAGTCATAAGAAATAAAATTTTTTTCATCAAAACTAAAATATCCTCGAAATCATTGAAGAAGAAGTACCTTATCAGACGAAAATATGCCTTATCTAATCAGGGACATTTAAATTTTTTTAATTGCATAAATGAGTGGCATTTTATACAGAATTAATAGTTTTTTAGATGGACCAAAAATTCGTTTAATATTTTCTCATTAAATACTAGAATTATAGAAAAGTACTTTGCGAAAAGAATCGGCAGTAGGACGGATTCGTGTTGACCATCGATTAGTTTTTTGCTTATAACTCTTGCACACTTCGACCGACTTCTTCGACTAAGAGCTCGATGGAAAGCTTATCTGGTCCTCTTCCAGATGGCATTAACATATTTTACGAAAAGTCATAAGAAATAAAATTTTTTTGATCAAAACTAAAATATCCTCGAAATCATTGAAAAAGAAGTACTTTATCAGACGATAATATGCCTTATCTAATATGAGACATTTAAATTTTTTTAATTTCATAAATGGTCGGCACTTTATTCAGAATTAATAGTTTTTTACTTGGACAAAAAATTCGTTTAATTTTTTCCCATTAAATACTAGAAATATAGAAAAGTACTTTGCGAAAAGAATCGGCAGTAGGACGGAATCGTGTTGACCACCGATTAGTTTTTTGCTAATAACTCTTGCATACTTTGACCGACTTCTTCGACTAAGAGCTCGATGGAAAGCTTATCTGTTCCTATTTCAGATGGCATTAAAATATTTTACGAAAAGTCGTAAGAAATAAAATTTTTTTGATCAAAACTAAAATATCCTCGAAATCATTGAAGACGAAGTACTTTATCGGGGGTGTCACAGAAATCTCTAGATTTTTTCGAAGACGGTTTTTTCAATTTCTCTATTTGGTGTCATGGAAAATCTCTGGGATATTGTTTTTCGAACATTTGTCTTCGAAAATTCGGTATCCCGCGGCAGAGTTTCATTCATTTAAAATAAGAATAATGTAATTTATTTATGCTTATTTCATTGTTTTTCTCATCAAAATGTAACAATTGTATATTTAATTTAATAATATACAAGATTAGAATGCTATAAAAGTACGAATTGTAAATTTAAACACAATTATATTGCAGCTCGTTAAATTTGACAATTGTTTTGACAATCCTATTCTTTCCTTTCCTGTGATTGCCAAATGTAAACAAATACGTTACAAATTCAAAATACTTCAAAGGTGAAATTTAATAATCAATTATATGTGCAAACTAATAAAGAAAAAGTGAAGGAGATTGTTTCATACTGCAGCATTGATAGCTGACTAGTTTTGGTTCTACGGGAGACACGCACTTTTGAATTGACTCTTCTTCTTCGCATTTGTTCATTCAAAAATGTTCACATGCCAACTGGCTCCAACAACACTGTCGGTACCTATTTTAAGTAAATTTACTATATTTACGAGTTTGTTTAAACATTTGAAATGCATCAGCATATTAATTATATATCTTAGATTATTTTGAAAGTTTGTTTAGTTCAATTCGAATATAATTTTCAATTTTCGAAAATGAATGCAAGCAGATTGGCGAGGCATGAAACTGATTGTTTTTGCTGCTCAAAAAAAATTGTTTGATTTGAGGAAGCTTTTTTTAAAATGCAAATTTATTAATGAAAACATGTAAAATAACGAATTGTTTGAATGCAGATTTATGAGGAAAACAATAAAGTTTATTTCTTCATTCATAATTTTTTATAAGAACTTAAAATAAGGCTGAATTTAAGCAAATCCCTGAGGGTATAGTCAGAGATTTTGCTAGAGAAAAAATTTCCCTGATAGAGATTTTCTGTGACACCAAAATTTCCCTTTTGGTTGTTTTTGGCATGAAATCTCTAGTAAGCGATTTCTGTGACACCCCCGTATCAGACGAAAATATACCTTATCTAATAAGAGACATTTAAATTTTTTTAATTGCATAAATGGGCGGCATTTTATTCAGAATTAATAGTTTTTTACATGGACAAAAAATTAGTTTAATTTTTTCCCATTAAATACTAGAATTATTGAAGAGTACTTTGCGAAAAGAATCGGCAGAAGGACGGAATCGTTTTGACCACCGATTAGTTTTTTGCTAATAGCTCTTGCATGCTTTGACCGACTTCTTCGACTAAGAGCTCGATGGAAAGCTTATCTATTCCTCTTTCAGAAAGCATTAACATATTTTACGAAAAGTCATAAGAAATAAAACTTTTTTGATCAAAACTAAAATATCCTCGAAATCATTGAAAAAGAAGTACTTTATCAGACGAAAATATGCCTTATCTAATCAGGGACATTTAAATTTTTTTAATTGCATAAATGTGTGGCCATGGACCAAAAATTCGTTTAATATTTTCCCATTAAATACTAGAATTATAGAAAAGTACTTTGCGAAAAGAATCGGCAGTAGGACGGTATCGTGTTGACTATCGATTAGTTTTTTGCTAATAACTCTTGCATACTTCGACCGACTTCTTCGACTAAGAGCTCGATGGAAAGCTTATCTGGTCCTCTTCCAGATGGCATTAACATATTTTACGAAAAGTCATAATAAATAAAATTTTTTTGATCAAAACTAAAATATCCTCCAAATCATTGAAAAAGAAGTACTTTATCAGACGATAATATGCCTTATCTAATATGAGACATTTAAATTTTTTTAATTGCATAAATGGGCGGCATTTTATTCAGAATTAATAGTTTTTTTACATGGACAGAAAATTCATTTAATTTTTTCCCATTAAATACTAGAATTATAGAAAAGTACTTTGCGAAAAGAATCGGCAGTAGGACGGAAACGTGTTGACCACCGATTAGTTTTTTGCTAATAACTCTTGCATCCTTCGACCGACTTCTTCGACTAAATGCTCGATGGAAAGCTTATCTGTGCCTCTTTCATATGGCATTAACATAATTTACGAAAAGTCATAAGAAATAAAATTTTTTTGATCAAAACTAAAATATCTTCGTAATCATTGAAGAAGAAGTACCTTATCAGACGAATATATGCTTTACCTAATAAGAGACATTTAAAATTTTTTAATTGCATAAATGGGCGGGATTTTATTCAGAATTTATAGTTTTTTACATGGACAAAAAATTCCTTTAATTTTTTCCCATTAAATACTGGAATTATAGAAAAGTACTTTGCGAAAAGAATCGGCAGTAGGACGGAAACGTGTTGACGCTAATAACTCTTGCATCCTTCGACCGACTTCTTCAACTAAGAGCTCGATGGAAAGCTTATCTGTTCCTCTTTCAGATGGCATTAACATATTTTACGAAAAGTCGTAAGAAATAAAATTTTTTTCATCAAAACTAGAATATCCTCGAAATCATTGAAGAAGAAGTACCTTATCAGACGAATATATGCCTTATCTAATAAGAGACATTTAAAATTTTTTAATTGCATAAATGGGCGAGATTTTATTCAGAATTTATAGATTTTTATATGGACAAAAAATTCGTTTAATTTTTTCCCATTAAATATTAGAATTATAGAAAAGTACTTTGCGAAAAGAATCGGCAGTAGGATGGAAACGTGTTGACGCTAATAACTCTTGCATCCTTCGACCGACTTCTTCAACTAAGAGCTCGATGGAAAGCTTATCTGTTCCTCTTTCAGATGGCATTAACATATTTTACGAAAAGTCGTAAGAAATAAAATTTTTTTCATCAAAACTAAAATATCCTAGAAATAATTGAAGAAGAAGTACCTTATCAGACGAACATATGCCTTATCTAATAAGAGACATTTAAAATTTTTTAATTGCATAAATGGGTGGGATTTTATTTAGAATTTATAGTTTTTTACATGGACAAAAAATTCCTTCAATTTTTTCCCAGTAAATACTAGAATTATAGAAAAGTACTTTGTGAAAAGAATCGGCAGTATGATGTTAACGTGTTGACCACCGATTAGTTTTTTGCTAATAACTCTTGCATCCTTCGACCGACTTCTTCGACTAAGAGCTCGATGGAAAGCTTTTCTGTTCCTCTTTCAGATGGCATTAACATATTTTACGAAAAGTCGTAAGAAATCAAAACTAAAATATCCTCGAAATCATTGAAGAAGAAGTACCTTATCAGACGAAAATATGCCTTATCTAATAAGAGACATTTAAATTTTTTTTTATTGCATAATTTAACTGCCGTCGCATGCAGACGTGTTAATTTTTTTTGTGCTCCATAAATAAATTCTAAATCTCATCAGTGCAGTGAAAGACCTAATAAACAGTAAAGAACGCGAAAAGACGCTTAGTGCGATAAAAATCGCCAAAACCGATTAACTAATTAATTTATTAATTAATTAGTTTATTAGTTTTAATTCTTACTAAAAACAATTAAACCAATTTTGGTCGTGACAATGAGTGGCAAAGACAAACAAAACGAATTTCGCAAACAAATGCAGCGCGAGCAAGACGAGCGCCGGCTCTCTGAGCAACGGAGCAACGCGTACTTTACATTCGTCGCCGCGTCTACCGAAAGCACCGCAGCCTTAGAACGAGCGCGACCTGCAACGATCGAGCTCTTGCACACAGCAAACGAGAGACCGCGTTTTTGCTCTCCGTCTCTACCGTCCACGCATCAAAAGCAACAGAGCGCCGTAAGCGCTTCTACGCAGGTATGCACTGGCCAGAGAGACCTGTGCTTATCAACTCGACCAACCGTGCAGACTGGAATAGATATAGATAGATACTTCCTAATAAACGAAAGTTGAGCCCCCTAAACTCGAAGCCAAAAATTGTCCGTGGCAATTCCAGCCCAGCAAAGATATAAATGCCTGATAATAGCAACAGGTTTGAAATTCTGGCTGACAATTCTGATGATCTGGCTCCCGAAGCAGAAGGTGATAGAAGGAAGCCAAAGCCACCCCCAATATACATCCGAGAAAAAAGCTCCAATGCTCTCGTTAGCAAATTTGTCGAGCTCATTGGGAAAGACAATTTCCATATAATTCCCCTTATAAAGGGAAACATTCACGAAACAAAAGTGCAAACTAAAACTGAAGAAAGTTTTAGGGTATTGTCAAAGCATCTAAGTGACAGCAAAAAAAACTTTTACACATACCAATTGAAAAGCAGCAAAGGCCTGCAAGTCGTACTAAATGGCATAGAGCCTGAAGTTACTCCTACAGAAATAGTCAATGCGCTAAACGAGAAAGGATTCAGTGTTAAAACTGTTTTCAACATCTTAAATAAGGATAGGAAGCCGCAACCACTCTTCAAGGTAGAACTTGAACCAGGAAGCAAGCCCCTTAAGAAAAACGAAGTGCACCCGATTTACAAACTACAGTTTCTACTGCACCGCAGAATCACTGTAGAAGAGCCACACAAACGCAACACAATGGTACAATGGTAAGCACACTCACTGGGGATCTCGTCTCGTGAGCCCAAAAGGAAAGCAGCTGTACAATGCAATTACAAAAGCCAGCAATAAGCTCGACCATCTCACTCCCGGCAGACCAACATACTGGCCGGCTGACCCCAATAAACTTCCCGACCTAATTCACTGTGCAATAACAAAAAATATTCCCCGAACCCTGCTAAGCACCGAAAGTCTTTCAGATCTCTCGTCTGATCACTCGCCTGTATTAATTAACCTACTTCGACATCCAAAAACCGTAGACCAACCGAGTAGATTGACTTCGCATAAAACCAACTGGGATACAAAAAATACATCAGCTCACACATTGAGCTAGATCCTGCCCTAACCGATGAAACTGAGATCGACAGCTTTGTAAACAAACTGGAATCCGTCTTCGTCACCGCAGCTCGTATCTCAACACTTCAACCTACTCAAATACCACGCAATCAAAAGAAGACAAATCTACAAATCGAGCAGCTCGTTATCGAAAAGCGACGTTTACGTCGAGAATGGCAATCTGCACAACATCGGCTAAAGAGCGCCACACGTAAGCTTACCAAAGCTTTAAATCAAGATGAAGCATATACCCAACGCCGTTACATAGAACAATTATCAACATCCTGTACAAAAAATTCGCTGTGGAGAGCTCACCCGACCCTAAGCTCACCGACAGAAACCGTGATGCCTATAAGAAATTCTGCAGGTCGTTGGGCCCGCAGCGATGAAGGTAGAGCAAAAACATTTGCCGCCCACCTTGAAAAGGTGTTTCAACCAAATCCTTGCACAAATGCGACTACACTAACAGCATTAACAAATGACGGTGAGCTTCAAAGTGATCCAATCGAGTTTCGCCCAAACGAAATCGCTAATATCATAGAAAAGGAACTGAACCCGAAAAAATCACCGGGCTGCGATCTAATAACTCCAAAAATGATCATTGAGCTCCCATACTGTGCTGTTTGCACTATCGCCCAGCTCTTCAATGCCATCACTAAGCTCGGCTATTTTCCAGAGAGGTGGAAAAAGTCTATCATTATAATGATACCAAAGCCAGGAAAAGATCACACGATTCCCTCGTCGTACAGACCTATAAGTTTGTTGTCGTGTCTATCAAAACTCTTCGAAAAATGCGTGCTAACTCGGATAAACTCATTCGTAAGAGCACACAACAAAATCCCTTCACACCAGTTCGGCTTCCGTGAAAACACGGAACTATTGAGCAAGTAAATAGCATAACATCAGAAATACGTAGTGCGTTCGAACATCGAGAATACTGCACTGCAATATTTTTGGATGTCTCACAAGCATTCGATAGAGTTTGGTTGGACTGTTTAATGCACAAGATTAAAACAATACTTCCAAATAATACCCACAAACTACTAAAGTCATACCTCTACGACAGAAGATTTACAGTGAGATGTAACAGTGATATGTCCGACGACCACAACATTAGAGCTGGAGTTCCTCAAGGTATCGTACTCGGTCCAACATTATACGTTCTCTACACATCAGACATTCCAACAAGCAGACGACTAACAACATCCACCTTTGCTGTCGATACAGCTATTCTCAGCCGTTCGAGATGCCCAATACAAGCAACAGCATAGTTAGCACTTCACATGGTCGACATAGAAAAATGGCTAGCTGATTTGCGAATAAAAGTCAATGAACAAAAAGTCAAACACGTTACGTTCACTCTAAACAGGCAAGATTGCCCACCACTAATGTTAAACAACACTACGCTCCCGCAAGCAAACGAAGTGACATACTTAGGAGTACACCTCGATAGAAGCCTCACATGGCGTAGGCACATCGAGGCCAAGAGAACGCATTTAAAACTAAAAGCAAATAGCCTCCATTGGCTTATCAACGCTCGCTCTACCCTTAGTCTTGACTACAAAGTCCTGCTGTACAATTTTGTTCTCAAACCTATCTGGACCTACGGCTCCCAGTTATGGGGAAATGCTAGCAGTAGCAACATTGAAATTATCCAAGGAACCCAGTCAAAGATATTGAGAACCATCACCGGGGCACTGTGGTATGTTCGAACCGAAAACATACAAAAAGATTTAAATGTTCAACCAGTCAGAGATGTAATAGCAGAACGAAAGGAACAATACTACAGCAAGCTTTCTATGCACCCTAACCACCTCGCCAAAGATTTAACAAGGTTGTGCAGCCGGTCCCGCCTTCGTCGAAATGACCTTCCAGCCCAGTGATAGACCCTAGGGCACCGCAACCCTACTGCAGTCCAAAACAACTGCTAGTCAATGTATAGGCGTAAGATCTGCAAACTTATTGTTAGTCTCATACTAAAGAGAAGATTCAATAACTAAAAGCAAAGTTAAAAAAAACCAGTAAGGACGCTATCTTCAGCAAGGCTGAAGCTATAATACTTTTCACTTTGTGTCACTATAAAAAAAACTAAATGAATAGTTTTCATGCCTCCCTAACAACATAACTGTAATGTTTCAAGTCAATTGGTTAAAAAACAAAAAAGTTTTCCATACAAAGGGTCAATTTTCGCTATAAAAGGGCGTGGCCACGCCCACTTTTGATCAAAATAGTTTTCATTCCTCCCTAAGAGCATAACTGCAAAGTTTCAAGTCAATTGGTTAAAAAACAAAAAAGTTTTCCATACAACGGGTCAATTTTTGCTATAAGTAGGCGTGGCTACGCCCACTTTTGGTCAAAATAGTTTTCATTCCTCTCTAGGAACATAACTGTAAAGTTTTAAGTCAATTGGTTAAAAAACAAAAAAATTTTCCATACAAAGGGTCAGTTTTCGCTATAAAAGGGCGTGGCTACGCCCACTTTTCGTCAAAATAGTTTTCATTCCTCCCTAAGAACATAACTGTAAAGTTTCAAGTCAATTGATTAAAAAACCAAAAAGTTTTCCATACAAAGGGTCAAGTTAAGCTATAAGTGGGTGTGGCCATGCCCACTTTTGATCAAAATAGTTTTCATTCCTCCCTAAGAGCATAACTGCAAAGTTTCAAGTCAATTGGTTAAAAAACAAAAAAGTTTTCCATACAACGGGTCAATTTTTGCTATAAGTAGGCGTGGCTACGCCCACTTTTGGTCAAAATAGTTTTCATTCCTCTCTAGGAACATAACTGTAAAGTTTTAAGTCAATTGGTTAAAAAACAAAAAAGTTTTCCATACAACGGGTCAATTTTCGCTATAAGTAGGCGTGGCTACGCCCACTTTTGGTTAAAATAGTTTTCATTCCTCCCTAAGAACATAACTGTAAAGTTTCAAGTCAATTGGTTAAAAAACAAAAAAGTTTTCCATACAAAGGGTCAAGTTAAGCTATAAGTGGGCGTGGCCACGTTTTTCCATACAAAGAGTCAAGTTAAGCTATAAGTGGGCGTGGCCACGCCCACTTTTGATCAAAATAGTTTTCATTCCTCCCTAAGAACATAACTGCAAAGTTTCAAGTCAATTGGTTAAAAAACAAAAATGTTTTCCATACAATAGGTCAATTTTCGCTATAAGTGGGCGTGGCTACGCCTGGCTACGCCCACTTTTGGTCAAAATAGTTTTCATTCCTCTCTAAGAACATAACTGTAAAGTTTCAAGTCAATTGGTTAAAAAACAAAAAAGTTTTCCATACAACGGGTAAATTTTCGCTATAAGTGGGCGTGGCTACGCGTGGTTACGCCCACTTTTGGTCAAAATAGATTTCATTCCTCCCTAAGAACATAACTTTAAAATTTCAAGTCAATTGGTTAAGAAACAAAAAAGTTTTCCATACAACGACGTGAATATTCCTTCTCTTCCTCTTCTTCATTTTGTATGGGAGCTACCAGTTCCAGATGTCCAATCTCAATGAAACTTTCAGGCATGTAGTCGGACCATGTAAAACTACTATGTTCAAAATTTCAGCACTCTATTGTACAAAACAAAAAAGTTTTCCATACAACGATTCAAGTTTTGTTCACTTTTCTTCTTCTTTTCGTATGGGAGCTACCTGTTCCAATAATCCGATCATGCTGGTTCCGACGAATGATTCATCGTAATAAATTCTAAGACTCTGTGCAAAGTTTCAGCTCGATAGCTTCAAAACTGAGGGACTAGTTTGCATACATACAGACAGACAGACAGACAGACAGACCGACAGACAGACAGACGGACAGACGGACATGGCTAAATCAACTCGTCTTGTCGTCCTGATCAAGAATATATATACTTTATATAGTCGGAAATTAATATTTCGATCTGTTACAAACTCCGTGACAAAGTTAATATACTATTTCACATAAGTGAAAAGTATAAAAAAAAAATTGCATAAATAGGCGGCACTTTATTCAGAATTAAAAGTTTTTTAATTGGACAAACAATTCGTTTAATTTTTTCCCATTAAATACTAGAATTATAGAAAAGTACTTTGCGAAAAGAATTGGCAGTAGGACGGAATCGTGTTGACCACCGATTAGTTTTTTGCTAATAACTCTTGCATCCTTTGACCGACTTCTTCGACTAAAAGCTCGATGAAAAGCTTATCTGTTCCTCTTTCAGATGTCATTAAAATATTTAACGAAAAGTCGTAAGAAATAAAATTTTTTTGATCAAAACTAAAATATCCTCGAAATCATTGAAGAAGAAGTTCCTAATCAGACGAAAATATGCCTTATCTAATAAGATCAATTTAATTGTTTTTAATTGCATAAATGGGTGGCATTTAATTCAGAATTAATAGTTTTTTACATGGACAAAAAATTAGTTGAATTTTTTCCCATTAAATACTAGAATTAAAGAAAAGTACCTTGCGAAACGAATCGGCAGTAGGACGGAAACGTGTAGACCACCGATTAGTTTTTTGCTAATAACTCTTGCATCCTTCAACCGACTTCTTCGACTAAGACCTCGATGGAAAGCTTATCTCTTCCTCTTTCAGATGGCATAAACATATTTTACTAAAAGTCATAAGAAATAAAATTTTTTTGATCAAAACTAAAATATCCTAGAAATCATTGAAGAAGAAGTACCTTATCAGACGAAAATATGCCTTATCTAATAAGAGACATTTAAAATTTTTTAATTGCATAAATGGGGGGGATTTTATTCAGAATTTATAGTTTTTTACATGGACAAAAAATTCCTTTAATTTTTTCCTATTAAATACTAGAATTATAGAAAAGTACTTTGCGAAAAGAATCGGCAGTAGGACGGAAACGTGTTGACGCTAATAACTCTTGCATCCTTCGACCGACTTCTTCAACTAAGAGCTCGATGGAAAGCTTATCTGTTCCTCTTTCAGATAGCATTAACAAAAACTAAATGAATAGTTTTCATGCCTCCCTAACAACATAACTGTAATGTTTCAAGTCAATTCGTTAAAAAACAAAAAATTTTTCCATACAACGGTTCAAGTTTTGCGATAAGTGGGCGTAGCCATGCCCACATTTGGTCAAAATAGTTTTTATTCCTCCCTAAGAACATAACAGTAAAGTTTCAAGTCAATTGGTTAAAAAACAAAAAAGTTTTCCATACAAAGGGTCAATTTTCGCTATAAAAGGGCGTGGCCACGCCCACTTTTGATCAAAATAGTTTTCATTCCTCCCTAAGAGCATAACTGCAAAGTTTCAAGTCAATTGGTTAAAAAACAAAAAAGTTTTCCATACAACGGGTCAATTTTTGCTATAAGTAGGCGTGGCTACGCCCACTTTTGGTCAAAATAGTTTTCATTCCTCTCTAGGAACATAACTGTAAAGTTTTAAGTCAATTGGTTAAAAAACAAAAAAGTTTTCCATACAAAGGGTCAATTTTCGCTATAAAAGGGCGTGGCTACGCCCACTTTTCGTCAAAATAGTTTTCATTCCTCCCTAAGAACATAACTGTAAAGTTTCAAGTCAATTGATTAAAAAACCAAAAAGTTTTCCATACAAAGGGTCAAGTTAAGCTATAAGTGGGTGTGGCCATGCCCACTTTTGATCAAAATAGTTTTCATTCCTCCCTAAGAGCATAACTGCAAAGTTTCAAGTCAATTGGTTAAAAAACAAAAAAGTTTTCCATACAACGGGTCAATTTTTGCTATAAGTAGGCGTGGCTACGCCCACTTTTGGTCAAAATAGTTTTCATTCCTCTCTAGGAACATAACTGTAAAGTTTTAAGTCAATTGGTTAAAAAACAAAAAAGTTTTCCATACAACGGGTCAATTTTCGCTATAAGTAGGCGTGGCTACGCCCACTTTTGGTTAAAATAGTTTTCATTCCTCTCTAGGAACATAACTGTAAAGTTTTAAGTCAATTGGTTAAAAAACAAAAAAGTTTTCCATACAACGGGTCAATTTTCGCTATAAGTAGGCGTGGCTACGCCCACTTTTGGTTAAAATAGTTTTCATTCCTCCCTAAGAACATAACTGTAAAGTTTCAAGTCAATTGGTTAAAAAACAAAAAAGTTTTCCATACAAAGGGTCAAGTTAAGCTATAAGTGGGCGTGGCCACGCCCACTTTTGATCAAAATAGTTTTCATTCCTCCCTAAGAGCATAACTGCAAAGTTTCAAGTCAATTGGTTAAAAAACAAAAAAGTTTTCCATACAATAGGTCAATTTTCGCTATAAGTGGGCGTGGCTACGCCTGGCTACGCCCACTTTTGGTCAAAATAGTTTTCATTCCTCTTTAAGAACATAACTGTAAAGTTTCAAGTCAATTGGTTAAAAAACAAAAAAGTTTTCCATACAACGGGTAAATTTTCGCTATAAGTGGGCGTGGCTACGCGTGGTTACGCCCACTTTTGGTCAAAATAGATTTCATTCCTCCCTAAGAACATAACTTTAAAATTTCAAGTCAATTGGTTAAGAAACAAAAAAGTTTTCCATACAACGACGTGAATATTCCTTCTCTTCCTCTTCTTCATTTTGTATGTGAGCTACCAGTTCCAGATGTCCAATCTAAATGAAACTTTCAGGCATGTAGTCGGACCATGTAAAACTACTATGTTTAAAATTTCAGCACTCTATTGTACAAAACAAAAAAGTTTTCCATACAACGATTCAAGTTTTGTTCACTTTTCTTCTTCTTTTCGTATGGGAGCTACCTGTTCCAATAATCCGATCATGCTGGTTCCGACGAATGATTCATCGTAATAAATTCTAAGACTCTGTGCAAAGTTTCAGCTCGATAGCTTCAAAACTGAGGGACTAGTTTGCATACATACAGACAGACAGACAGACAGACCGACAGACAGACAGACGGACAGACGGACATAGCTAAATCAACTCGTCTTGTCGTCCTGATCAAGAATATATATACTTTATATAGTCGGAAATTAATATTTCGATCTGTTACAAACTCCGTGACAAAGTTAATATACTATTTCACATAAGTGAAAAGTATAAAAAAAAAATTGCATAAATGGGCGGCACTTTATTCAGAATTAAAAGTTTTTTAATTGGACAAACAATTCGTTTAATTTTTTCCCATTAAATACTAGAATTATAGAAAAGTACTTTGCGAAAAGAATTGGCAGTAGGACGGAATCGTGTTGACCACCGATTAGTTTTTTGCTAATAACTCTTGCATCCTTTGACCGACTTCTTCGACTAAAAGCTCGATGAAAAGCTTATCTGTTCCTCTTTCAGATGTCATTAAAATATTTAACGAAAAGTCGTAAGAAATAAAATTTTTTTGATCAAAACTAAAATATCCTCGAAATCATTGAAGAAGAAGTTCCTAATCAGACGAAAATATGCCTTATCTAATAAGATCAATTTAATTGTTTTTAATTGCATAAATGGGTGGCATTTTATTCAGAATTAATAGTTTTTTACATGGACAAAAAATTAGTTGAATTTTTTCCCATTAAATACTAGAATTAAAGAAAAGTACTTTGCGAAACGAATCGGCAGTAGGACGGAAACGTGTAGACCACCGATTACTTTTTTGCTAATAACTCTTGCATCCTTCAACCGACTTCTTCGACTAAGACCTCGATGGAAAGCTTATCTCTTCCTCTTTCAGATGGCATAAACATATTTTACTAAAAGTCATAAGAAATAAAATTTTTTTGATCAAAACTAAAATATCCTAGAAATCATTGAAGAAGAAGTACCTTATCAGACGAAAATATGCCTTATCTAATAAGAGACATTTAAAATTTTTTAATTGCATAAATGGGGGGGATTTTATTCAGAATTTATAGTTTTTTACATGGACAAAAAATTCCTTTAATTTTTTCCTATTAAATACTAGAATTATAGAAAAGTACTTTGCGAAAAGAATCGGCATCCTTCGACCGACTTCTTCAACTAAGAGCTCGATGGAAAGCTTATCTGTTCCTCTTTCAGATAGCATTAACAAATTTTACGAAAAGTCATAAAAAATAAAATTTTTTTGATCAAAACTAAAATATCCTAGAAATCATTGAAGAAGTACCTTATCAGACGAAAATATGCCTTATCTAATAAGAGACATTTACACTTTTTTAATTGCATAAATGGGTGGCATTTTATTCATAATTAATAGTTTTTGACATGGACAAAAAATTCGTTTAATTTTTTCCCATTAAATACTAGAATTATAGAAAAGTACCTTGCGAAAAGAATCGGCAGTAGGACGGAATCGTGTTGACCACCGATTAGTTTTTTGCTAATAACTCTTGAATCCTTCAACCGGCTTCTTCGACTAAGAGCTCGATGGAAAGCTTATCAGTTCCTCTTTCAGATGGCATAAACATATTTTACTAAAAGTCATAAGAAATAAAATTTTTTTTGATCAAAACTAAAATATCATCGAAATCATTGAAGAAGAAGTACCTTATCAGACGAAAATATGCATTATATAACAAAAGACATTTAAAATTTTTTATTGCATAAATGGGCGGCATTTTATTCAGAATTTATAGTTTTTTAAATGGACAAAAAATTCGTTTAATTTTTTCCCATTAAATACTAGAATTAAAAAAAAGTACTATGCGAAAAGAATCGGTAGTACGACGGAATCGTGATCACCACCGATTAGTTTTTTGCTAATAACTCTTGCATCCTTCGACAGACTTCTTCGACTAAGAGCTCGATGGAAAGCTTATCTGTTCCTCTTTCATATGGCATTAACATATTTTACGAAAAGTCATAAGAAACAAAAATTTTTTGATCAAAACTTAAATATCCTCGAAATTATTGAAGAAGAAGTACCTTATCACACGAAAATATGCTTTATCTATTAAGAGACATTTAAGTTTTTAAAATTGCATAAATGGGCGGCATTTTATTCAGAATTAATAATTTTTTACATGGACAAAAAATTCGTTTTATTTTTTCCCATTAAATACTAGAATTATTGAAGAGTACTTTGCGAAAAGATTCGGCAGAAGGACGGAATCGTTTTGACCACCGATTAGTTTTTTGCTAATAACTCTTGCATCCTTCGACCGACTTCTTCGACTAAGAGCTCGATGGAAAGCTTATCTGTTTCTCCTTCATATGGCATTAACACATTTTACTAAAAGTCATAAGAAATACAATTTTTTTGATCAAAACTAAAATATCCTCGAAATCATTGAAGAAGAAGTATCTTATCAGACGAAAATATGGCTTATCTAATGAGAGACATTTAAATTTTTTTAATTGCATTAATGGGCGTTATTTTATTCAGAATTAATAGTTTTTTACATAGACGAAAAATTCGTTTAATTTTTTCCCATTAAATAATATAATTATAGAAAAATACTTATCGAAAACAATCGGCAGTAGGACGGAAACGTGTTGACCACCGATAAGTTTTTTGCTAATTACTCTTGCATCTTTCGACCGACTTCTTCGACCGACTTCTTCGACCGACTTCTTCGACCGACTTCTTCGACCGACTTCTTCGACCGACTTCTTCGACCGACTTCTTCGACTAAGAGCTCGATGGAAAGCTCATCTGTTTCTCTTTAAGATGGCATTAACATATTTTACGAAAAGTCGTAAGATATAAAATTTTTTTGATCAAAACTAAAATATCCTCGAAATCATTGAAAACCAGTAAGGGCGGTATAGTCGAGTATAGTCGACAATATAATACCCTGCACACACAGTAGGCGGTGCCACACCCTGAATCTACAAAAAAATGTTGATTTGACATCGCCCGATAAAATAGTGTTCAAAATATCAAGTAAATTGGTCAAAAAAAGTGGAATTTACGAAAAATTTGAGTTTGTTGGTCATTAAGGGGTAACTTTCGAATAGAAGGGTATTTTGTAGTATGCAGTTTTGAAGATATATATTTACTGAGCTTGTGTACATGTTCATATTCATACCTTTATTAGTTTTGGAGATATTTCTTTTTATTGAAAACAACTGGGGTAGGGGAAATCAAGATGAAGGGGATAAATTGTGGTATGCAGTTTTATAGAGCTCTTTATGCTGAGTCAACATACCGACTTTCATGTTTCTTTTTCATCGAGTGTTCGAGTTATAACGTTTTAAAAAATTGGTTGGTGCTGGTTGGGTGGGAAGGAGTGGGCGTGGCACAAAACCGTTCAAACTTGAAATAGTGCCAAGCATCACGAGTCTACCCTCCAAATTTCATGTCTCTAGCTATTATAGTTTCCGAGAACCATTTGTGAATAAAGACGGACGGAAAGACGGACAGCGCTCAATCGATTTCTCTTGTCATCCTGATCAAGAATATATATACTTTATGGGGTCAACCTCCCCTCCTTCTATGCGTTACATATATTTCGTTCAAACAAACTTAATATTCCCTGACACACTGTATGTGCAGGGTATAAAAAGTACCTTATAAAACGAAAGTATGCCTTATCTAATAAGAGACATTTAAATTTTTTTAATTGCATAAATGGGCGGCATTTTATTCAGAATTAATAGTTTTTTACATGGACAAAAAATTCGTTTAATTTTTTCCCATTAAATATTAGAATTATAGAAAAGTACTTTACGAAAAGAATCAGCAGTAGGACGGAAACGTGTTGACCACCGATTAGTTTTTTGCTAATAACTCTTGCATCCTTCGACCGACTTCTTCGACTAAGAGCTCGATGGAAAGCTTATCTGTTCCTCTTTCATATGACATTAACACATTTTACGAAAAGTCGTAAAAAATAAAATTTTTTTTGATCAAAACTAAAATATCCTCGAAATCATTGAAGAAGAAGTACCTTATCACACGAAAACATTCTTTATCTATTAAGAGACATTTAAGTTTTTAAAATTGCATAAATGGGCGGCATTTTATTCAGAATTAATAATTTTTTACATGGACAAAAAATTCGTTTTATTTTTTTCCATTAAATAGTAGAATCATAGAAAAGTACTTTGCGAAAAGAATCGGCAGAAGGACGGAATCGTTTTGACCACAGATTAGTTTTTTGCTAATAACTCTTGCATCCTTCGACAGACATCTTCGACTAAGAGCTCGATGGAAAGCTTATCTGTTCCTCTTTCATATGGCATTAACACATTTTACGAAAAGTCGTAAAAAATAAAATTTTTTTTGATCAAAACTAAAATATCCTCGAAATCATTGAAGAAGAAGTACCTTATCACACGAAAATATTCTTTATCTATTAAGAGACATTTGAATTTTTAAAATTGCATAAATGGGCGGCATTTTATTCAGAATTAATAGTTTTTTATATGGCCAAAAAATTCGTTTAATTTTTTTTCATTAAATAGTAGAATCATAGAAAAGTACTTTGCGAAAAGAATCGGCATAAGGACGGAATCGTTTTGACCACAGATTAGTTTTTTGCTAATAACTGTTGCATCCTTCGACCGACTTCTTCGATTAAGAGCTCGATGGAAAGCTTATCTGTTCCTCTTTCAGATGGCATTAACATATTTTACTAAAAGTCATAAGAAATACAATTTTTTTGATCAAAACTAAAATATCCTCGAAATCATTGAAGAATAAGTATCTTATCAGACGAAAATATGGCTTATCTAATGAGAGACATTTAAATTTTTAAAATTGCATAATTGGGCGGCATTTTATTCAGAATTAATAATTTTTTACATGGACAAAAAATTCGTTTTATTTTTTTCCATTAAATACTAGAATTATTGAAGAGTACTTTGCGAAAAGAATCGGCAGTAGGACGGAAACGTGTTGACCACCGATTAGTTTTTTGCTAATAACTCTTGCATCCTTCGACAGACATCTTCGACTAAGAGCTCGATGGAAAGCTTATCTGTTCCTCTTTCATGTGGCATTAACACATTTTACGAAAAGTCGTAAAAAATAAAATTTTTTTTGATCAAAACTAAAATATCCTCGAAATCATTGAAGAAGAAGTACCTTATCACACGAAAATATTCTTTATCTATTAAGAGACATTTGAATTTTTAAAATTGCATAAATGGGCGGCATTTTATTCAGAATTAATAATTTTTTACATGGACAAAAAATTCGTTTTATTTTTTCCCATTAAATACTAGAATTATTGAAGAGTACTTTGCGAAAAGAATCGGCAGAAGGACGGAATCGTTTTGACCACCGATTAGTTTTTTGCTAATAACTCTTGCATCCTTCGACCGACTTCTTCGATTAAGAGCTCGATGGAAAGCTTATCTGTTCCTCTTTCAGATGGCATTAACATATTTTACTAAAAGTCATAAGAAATACAATTTTTTTGATCAAAACTAAAATATCCTCGAAATCATTGAAGAATAAGTATCTTATCAGACGAAAATATGGCTTATCTAATGAGAGACATTTAAATTTTTATACTTTTCACTTATGTGAAATAGTATATTAACTTTGTTACGGAGTTTGTAACAGATCGAAATATTAATTTCCGACTATATAAAGTATATATATTCTTGATCAGGACGACAAGACGAGTTGATTTAGCCATGTCCGTCTGTCCGTCTGTCCGTCTGTCTGTCTGTCTGTCGGTCTGTCTGTCTGTATGTATGCAAACTAGTCCCTCAGTTTTGAAGCTATCGAGCTGAAACTTTGCACAGAGTCTTAGAATTTATTTCGATGAATCATTCGTCGGAACCAGCATGATCGGATTATTGGAACAGGTAGCTCCCATACGAAAAGAAGAAGAAAAGTGAACAAAACTTGAATCGTTGTATGGAAAACTTTTTTGTTTTGTACAATAGAGTGCTGAAATTTTAAACATAGTTGTTTTACATGGTCCGACTACATGCCTGAAAGTTTCATTGAGATTGGACATCTGGAACTGGTAGCTCCCATACAAAATGAAGAAGAGGAAGAGAAGGAATATTCACGTCGTTGTATGGAAAACTTTTTTGTTTCTTAACCAATTGACTTGAAATTTTAAAGTTATGTTCTTAGGGAGGAATGAAATCTATTTTGACCAAATGTGGGCGTAACCACGCGTAGCCACGCCCACTTATAGCGAAAATTTACCCGTTGTATGGAAAACTTTTTTGTTTTTTAACCAATTGACTTGAAACTTTACAGTTATGTTCTTAGAGAGGAATGAAAACTATTTTGACCAAAAGTGGGCGTAGCCAGGCGTAGCCACTTGAAACTTTACAGTTATGTTCTTAGGGAGGAATGAAAACTATTTTAACCAAAAGTGGGCGTAGCCACGCCTACTTATAGCGAAAATTGACCCGTTGTATGGAAAACTTTTTTGTTTCTTAACCAATTGACTTGAAACTTTGCAGTTATGTTCTTAGGGAGGAATGAAAACTATTTTGACGAAAAGTGGGCGTAGCCACGCCCTTTTATAGCGAAAATTGACCCTTTGTATGGAAAACTTTTTTGTTTTTTAACCAATTGACTTAAAACTTTACAGTTATGTTCCTAGAGAGGAATGAAAACTATTTTGACCAAAAGTGGGCGTAGCCACGCCTACTTATAGCAAAAATTGACCCGTTGTATGGAAAACATTTTTGTTTTTTAACCAATTGACTTGAAACTTTGCAGTTATGCTCTTAGGGAGGAATGAAAACTATTTTGATCAAAAGTGGGCATGGCCACGCCCACGTATAGCTTAACTTGACCCTTTGTATGGAAAACTTTTTGGTTTTTTAATCAATTGACTTGAAACTTTACAGTTATGTTCCTAGAGAGGAATGAAAACTATTTTGACCAAAAGTGGGCGTAGCCACGCCTACTTATAGCAAAAATTGACCCGTTGTATGGAAAACTTGTATGGAAAACTTTTTTGGTTTTTAACCAATTGACTTGAAACTTTACAGTTATGTTCTTAGGGAGGAATGAAAACTATTTTGACCAAATTTGGGCATGGCTACGCCCACTTATCGCAAAACTTGAACCGTTGTATGGAAAAATTTTTTGTTTTTTAACGAATTGACTTGAAACATTACAGTTATGTTGTTAGGGAGGCATGAAAACTATTCATTTAGTTTTTTTTATAGTGACACAAAGTGAAAAGTATTATAGCTTCAGCCTTGCTGAAGATAGCGTCCTTACTGGTTTTAATTGCATTAATGGGCGGCACTTTATTCAGAATTAATAGTTTTTTACATAGACGAAAAATTCGTTTAATTTTTTTCCATTAAATAATAGAATTATAGAAAAATACTTATCGAAAACAATCGGCAGTAGGACGGAAACGTGTTGACCACCGATAAGTTTTTTGCTAATAACTCTTGCATCCTTCGACCGACTTCTTCGACCGACTTCTTCGACCGACTTCTTCGACTAAGAGCTCGATGGAAAGCTCAACTGTTTCTCTTTCAGATGGCATTAACATATTTTACGAAAAGTCGTAAGATATAAAATTTTTTTGATCAAAACTAAAATATCCTCGAAATCATTGAAAACCAGTAAGGGCGGTATAGTCGAGTATAATCGACAATATAATACCCTGCACACAGTAGGCGGTGCCACACCCTGAATCTACAAAAAAATGTTGATTTGACATCGCCCGATAAAATAGTGTTCAAAATATCAAGTAAATTGGTCAAAAAAAGTGGAATTTACGAAAAATTTGAGTTTGTTGGTCATTGAGGGGTAACTTTCGAATAGAAGGGTATTTTGTGGTATGCAGTTTTGAAGATATATATTTACTGAGCTTGTGTACATGTTCATATTCATACCTTTATTAGTTTTGGAGATATTTCTTTTTATTGAAAACAACTGGGGTAGGGGAAATCAAGATGAAGGGGATAAATTGTGGTATGCAGTTTTGTAGAGCTCTTTATGCTGAGTCAACATACCGACTTTCATGTTTCTTTTTCATCGAGTGTTCGAGTTATAACGTTTTAAAAAATTGGTTGGTGCTGGTTGGGTGGGAAGGAGTGGGCGTGGCACAAAACCGTTAAAACTTGAATTAGTGCCAAGCATCACGAGTCTACCCTCCAAATTTCATGTCTCTAGCTATTATAGTTTCCGAGAACCATTGGTGAATAAAGACGGACGGACAGGGCTCAATCGATTTCTCTTGTCATCCTGATCAAGAATATATATACTTTATGGGGTCAACCTCCCCTCCTTCTATGCGTTACATATATTTCGTTCAAACAAACTTAATATACCCTGACACACTGTATGTGCAGGGTATAAAAAGTACCTTATAAAACGAAAATATGCCTTATCTAATAAGAGACATTTAAATTTTTTTAATTGCATAAATGGGCGGCATTTTATTCAGAATTAATAGTTTTTTACATGGACAAAAAATTCGTTTAATTTTTTCCCATTAAATATTAGAATTATAGAAAAGTACTTTACGAAAAGAATCAGCAGTAGGACGGAAACGTGTTGACCACCGATTAGTTTTTTGCTAATAACTCTTGCATCCTTCGACCGACTTCTTCGACTAAGAGCTCAATGGAAAGCTTATCTGTTCGTCTTTCAGATGGCATTAACATATCTTACGAAAAGTCATAAGAAATAAAACTTTTTTGATCAAAACTAAAATATCCTCGAAATCATTGAAGAAGAAGTACCTTATCAGACGAATATATGCCTTATCTAATAAGAGACATTTAAATTTTTGTAATTGCATAAATGAGTGGCATTTTATTCAGAATTAATAGTTTTTTACATGGACAAAAAATTCGTTTAATTTTTTCCCATTAAATACAATAATTATAGAAGAGTACTTTGCGAAAAGAATCGGCAGTAGGACGGAATCATTTTGACCACCGATTACTTTTTTGCTAATAACTCTTGCATCCTTCGACAGACATCTTCGACTAAGAGCTCGATGGAAAGCTTATCTGTTCCTCTTTCATATGGCATTAACACATTTTACGAAAAGTCGTAAAAAATAAAATTTTTTTTGATCAAAACTAAAATATCCTCGAAATCATTGAAGAAGAAGTACCTTATCACACGAAAATATTCTTTATCTATTAAGAGACATTTGAAATTTTAAAATTGCATAAACGGGCGGCATTTTATTCAGAATTAATAGTTTTTTACATGGACAAAAAATTCGTTTAATTTTTTCCCATTAAATATTAGAATTATAGAAAAGTACTTTACGAAAAGAATCAGCAGTAGGACGGAAACGTGTTGACCACCGATTAGTTTTTTGCTAATAACTCTTGCATCTTTCGACCGACTTCTTCGACTAAGAGCTCGATGGAAAGCTTATCTGTTCGTCTTTCAGATGGCTTTAACATATCTTACGAAAAGTCGTAAGAAATAAAATTTTTTTGATGAAAACTAAAATATCCTCGAAATCATTGAAGAAGAAGTACCTTATCAGACGAAAATATGCCTTATCTAATAAGAGACATTTAAATTTTTTTAATTGCATAAATGAGTGGCATTTTATTCAGAATTAATAGTTTTTCACATGGACAAAAAATTCGTTTAATTTTTTCCCATTAAATACAATAATTATAGAAGAGTACTTTGCGAAAAGAATCGGCAGTAGGACGGAAACGTGTTGACCACCGATTACTTTTTTGCTAATAAGTCTTGCATCCTTCGACCGACTTCTTCGACTAAGAGCTCGATGGAAAGCTTATCTGTTCGTCTTTCAGATGGCATTAACATATCTTACGAAAAGTCGTAAAAAATAAAATCTTTTTTGATCAAAACTAAAATATCCTCGAAATCATTGAAGAAGAAGTACCTTATCACACGAAAATATTCTTTATCTATTAAGAGACATTTGAAATTTTAAAATTGCATAAACGGGCGGCATTTTATTCAGAATTAATAGTTTTTTACATGGACAAAAAATTCGTTTAATTTTTTCCCATTAAATATTAGAATTATAGAAAAGTACTTTACGAAAAGAATCAGCAGTAGGACGGAAACGTGTTGACCACCGATTAGTTTTTTGCTAATAACTCTTGCATCTTTCGACCGACTTCTTCGACTAAGAGCTCGATGGAAAGCTTATCTGTTCGTCTTTCAGATGGCTTTAACATATCTTACGAAAAGTCGTAAGAAATAAAATTTTTTTGATGAAAACTAAAATATCCTCGAAATCATTGAAGAAGAAGTACCTTATCAGACGAAAATATGCCTTATCTAATAAGAGACATTTAAATTTTTTTAATTGCATAAATGAGTGGCATTTTATTCAGAATTAATAGTTTTTCACATGGACAAAAAATTCGTTTAATTTTTTCCCATTAAATACAATAATTATAGAAGAGTACTTTGCGAAAAGAATCGGCAGTAGGACGGAAACGTGTTGACCACCGATTACTTTTTTGCTAATAAGTCTTGCATCCTTCGACCGACTTCTTCGACTAAGAGCTCGATGGAAAGCTTATCTGTTCGTCTTTCAGATGGCATTAACATATCTTACGAAAAGTCGTAAAAAATAAAATTTTTTTTGATCAAAACTAAAATATCCTCGAAATCATTGAAGAAGAAGTACCTTATCACACGAAAATATTCTTTATCTATTAAGAGACATTTGAATTTTTAAAATTGCATAAATGGGCGGCATTTTATTCAGAATTAATAATTTTTTACATGGACAAAAAATTCGTTTTATTTTTTCCCATTAAATACTAGAATTATTGAAGAGTACTTTGCGAAAAGAATCGGCAGAAGGACGGAATCGTTTTGACCACCGATTAGTTTTTTGCTAATAACTCTTGCATCCTTCGACCGACTTCTTCGACTAAGAGCTCGATGGAAAGCTTATCTGTTCCTCTTTCATATGGCATTAACACATTTTACGAAAAGTCGTAAAAAATAAAATTTTTTTTGATCAAAACCAAAATATCCTCGAAATCATTGAAGAAGAAGTACCTTATCTGACGAAAATATGCCTTATCTAATAAGAGACATTTAAATTTTTTTAATTGCATTAATGTTCGGCATTTTATTCAGAATTAATAGTTTTTTATATGGCCAAAAAATTCGTTTAATTTTTTTCCATTAAATACTAGAATTATTGAAGAGTACTTTGCGAAAAGAATCGGCAGAAGGACGGAATCGTTTTGACCACCGATTAGTTTTTTGCTAATAACTCTTGCATCCTTCGACCGACTTCTTCGACTAAGAGCTCGATGGAAAGCTTATCTGTTCCTCTTTCATAAAGCATTAACACATTTTACTAAAAGTCATAAGAAATACAATTTTTTTGATCAAAACTAAAATATCCTCGAAATCATTGAAGAAGAAGTATCTTATCAGACGAAAATATGGCTTATCTAATGAGAGACATTTAAATTTTTATACTTTTCACTTATGTGAAATAGTATATTAACTTTGTCACGGAGTTTGTAACAGATCGAAATATTAATTTCCGACTATATAAAGTATATATATTCTTGATCAGGACGACAAGACGAGTTGATTTAGCCATGTCCGTCTGTCCGTCTGTCTGTCGGTCTGTCTGTCTGTCTGTCTGTCTGTATGTATGCAAACTAGTCCCTCAGTTTTGAAGCTATCGAGCTGAAACTTTGCACAGAGTCTTAGAATTTATTACGATGAATCATTCGTCGGAACCAGCTCCCATAAGAAAAGAAGAAGAAAAGTGAACAAAACTTGAATCGTTGTATGGAAAACTTTTTTGTTTTGTACAATAGAGTGCTGAAATTCAGATTGGACATCTGGAACTGGTAGCTCCCATATAAAATGAAGAAGAGGAAGAGAAGGAATATTCACGTCGTTGTATGGAAAACTTTTTTGTTTCTTAACCAATTGACTTGAAATTTTAAAGTTGTGTTCTTAGGGAGGAATGAATTCTATTTTGACCAAATGTGGGCGTAACCACGCGTAGCCACGCCCACTTATAGCGAAAATTTACCCGTTGTATGGAAAACTTTTTTGTTTTTTAACCAATTGACTTGAAACTTTACAGTTATGTTCTTAGAGAGGAATGAAAACTATTTTGACCAAAAGTGGGCGTAGCCAGGCGTAGCCACTTGAAACTTTACAGTTATGTTCTTAGGGAGGAATGAAAACTATTTTAACCAAAAGTGGGCGTAGCCACGCCTACTTATAGCGAAAATTGACCCGTTGTAAGGAAAACTTTTTTGTTTTTTAACCAATTGACTTGAAACTTTGCAGTTATGCTCTTAGGGAGGAATGAAAACTATTTTGACCAAAAGTGGGCGTAGCCAGGCGTAGCCACGCCCACTTATAGCGAAAATTGACCCGTTGTATGGAAAACTTTTTTGTTTCTTAACCAATTGACTTGAAACTTTGCAGTTATGTTCTTAGGGAGGAATGAAAACTATTTTGACGAAAAGTGGGCGTAGCCACGCCCTTTTATAGCGAAAATTGACCCTTTGTATGGAAAACTTTTTTGTTTTTTAACCAATTGACTTAAAACTTTACAGTTATGTTCCTAGAGAGGAATGAAAACTATTTTGACCAAAAGTGGGCGTAGCCACGCCTACTTATAGCAAAAATTGACCCGTTGTATGGAAAACTTTTTTGTTTTTTAACCAATTGACTTGAAACTTTGCAGTTATGCTCTTAGGGAGGAATGAAAACTATTTTGATCAAAAGTGGGCATGGCCACGCCCACGTATAGGTTAACTTGACCCTTTGTATGGAAAACTTTTTGGTTTTTTAATCAATTGACTTGAAACTTTACAGTTATGTTCCTAGAGAGGAATGAAAACTATTTTGACCAAAAGTGGGCGTAGCCACGCCTACTTATAGCAAAAATTGACCCGTTGTATGGAAAACTTTTTTGTTTTTTAACCAATTGACTTGAAACTTTACAGTTATGTTCTTAGGGAGGAATGAAAACTATTTTGACCAAATTTGGGCATGGCTACGCCCACTTATCGCAAAACTTGAACCGTTGTATGGAAAAATTTTTTGTTTTTTAACGAATTGACTTGAAACATTACAGTTATGTTGTTAGGGAGGCATGAAAACTATTCATTTAGTTTTTTTTATAGTGACACAAAGTGAAAAGTATTATAGCTTCAGCCTTGCTGAAGATAGCGTCCTTACTGGTTTTAATTGCATTAATGGGCGGCACTTTATTCAGAATTAATAGTTTTTTACATAGACGAAAAATTCGTTTAATTTTTTCCCATTAAATAATAGAATTATAGAAAAATACTTATCGAAAACAATCGGCAGTAGGACGGAAACGTGTTGACCACCGATAAGTTTTTTGCTAATAACTCTTGCATCCTTCGACCGACTTCTTTGACCGACTTCTTCGACTAAGAGCTCGATGGAAAGCTCAACTGTTTCTCTTTCAGATGGCATTAACATATTTTACGAAAAGTCGTAAGATATAAAATTTTTTTGATCAAAACTAAAATATCCTCGAAATCATTGAAAACCAGTAAGGGCGGTATAGTCGAGTATAGTCGACAATATAATACCCTGCACACACAGTAGGCGGTGCCACACCCTGAATCTACAAAAAAAATGTTGATTTGACATCGCCCGATAAAATAGTGTTCAAAATATCAAGTAAATTGGTCAAAAAAAGTGGAATTTACGAAAAATTTGTGTTTGTTGGTCATTGAGGGGTAACTTTCGAATAGAAGGGTATTTTGTGGTATGCAGTTTTGAAGATATATATTTACTGAGCTTGTGTACATGTTCATATTCATACCTTTATTAGTTTTGGAGATATTTCTTTTTATTGAAAACAACTGGGGTAGGGGAAGTCAAGATGAAGGGGATAAATTGTGGTATGCAGTTTTGTAGAGCTCTTTATGCTGAGTCAACATACCGACTTTCATGTTTCTTTTTCATCGAGTGTTCGAGTTATAACGTTTTAAAAAATTGGTTGGTGCTGGTTGGGTGGGAAGGAGTGGGCGTGGCACAAAACCGTTCAAACTTGAAGTAGTGCCAAGAATCACGAGTCTACCCTCCAAATTTCATGTCTCTAGCTATTATAGTTTCCGAGAACCATTGGTGAATAAAGACGGACGGACAGGGCTCAATCGATTTCTCTTGTCATCCTGATCAAGAATATATATACTTTGTGGGGTCAACCTCCCCTCCTTCTATGCGTTACATATATTTCGTTCAAACAAACTTAATATACCCTGACACACTGTATGTGCAGGGTATAAAAAGTACCTTATAAAACGAAAATATGCCTTATCTAATAAGAGACATTTAAATTTTTTTAATTGCATAAATGGGCGGCATTTTATTCAGAATTAATAGTATTTTACATGGACAAAAAATTCGTTTAATTTTTTCCCATTAAATATTAGAATTATAGAAAAGTACTTTACGAAAAGAATCAGCAGTAGGACGGAAACGTGTTGACCACCGATTAGTTTTTTGCTAATAACTCTTGCATCCTTCGACCGACTTCTTCGACTAAGAGCTCAATGGAAAGCTTATCTGTTCGTCTTTCAGATGGCATTAACATATCTTACGAAAAGTCGTAAGAAATAAAATTTTTTTGATGAAAACTAAAATATCCTCGAAATCATTGAAGAAGAAGTACCTTATCAGACGAAAATATGCCTTATCTAATAAGAGACATTTAAATTTTTGTAATTGCATAAATGAGTGGCATTTTATTCAGAATTAATAGTTTTTCACATGGACAAAAAATTCGTTTAATTTTTTCTCATTAAATACAATAATTATAGAAGAGTACTTTGCGAAAAGAATCGGCAGTAGGACGGAATCATTTTGACCACCGATTACTTTTTTGCTAATAACTCTTGCATCCTTCGACCGACTTCTTCGACTAAGAGCTCGATGGAAAGCTTATCTGTTCCTCCTTCATATGGCATTAACACATTTTACGAAAAGTCGTAAAAAATAAAATTTTTTTTGATCAAAACTAAAATATCCTCGAAATCATTGAAGAAGAAGTACCTTATCACACGAAAATATGCTTTATCTATTAAGAGACATTTAAGTTTTTAAAATTGCATAAATGAGTGGCATTTTATTCAGAATTAATAGTTTTTTATATGGCCAAAAAATTCGTTTAATTTTTTTATATTAAATGGTAGAATCATAGAAAAGTACTTTGCGAAAAGAATCGGCAGAAGGACGGAATCGTTTTGACCACAGATTAGTTTTTTGCTAATAACTCTTGCATCCTTCGACCGACTTCTTCGATTAAGAGCTCGATGGAAAGCTTATCTGTTCCTCTTTCAGATGGCATTAACATATCTTACGAAAAGTCGTAAGAAATAAAATTTTTTTGATGAAAACTAAAATATCCTCGAAATCATTGAAGAAGAAGTATCTTATCAGACGAAAATATGGCTTATCTAATGAGAGACATTTAAATTTTTTTACTTTTCACTTATGTGAAATAGTATATTAACTTTGTCACGGAGTTTGTAACAGATCGAAATATTAATTTCCGACTATATAAAGTATATATATTCTTGATCAGGACGACAAGACGAGTTGATTTAGCCATGTCCGTCTGTCCGTCTGTCTGTCTGTCGGTCTGTCTGTCTGTATGTATGCAAACTAGTCCCTCAGTTTTGAAGCTATCGAGCTGAAACTTTGCACAGAGTCTTAGAATTTATTACGATAAATCATTCGTCGGAACCAGCATGATCGGATTATTGGAACAGGTAGCTCCCATACGAAAAGAAGAAGAAAAGTGAACAAAACTTGAATCGTTGTATGGAAAACTTTTTTGTTTTGTACAATAGAGTGCTGAAATTTTAAACATAGTTGTTTTACATGGTCCGACTACATGCCTGAAAGTTTCATTGAGATTGGACATCTGGAACTGGTAGCACCCATACAAAATGAAGAAGAGGAAGAGAAGGAATATTCACGTCGTTGTATGGAAAACTTTTTTGTTTCTTAACCAATTGACTTGAAATTTTAAAGTTATGTTCTTAGGGAGGAATGAAATCTATTTTGACCAAATGTGGGCGTAACCACGCGTAGCCACGCCCACTAATAGCGAAAATTTACCCATTGTATGGAAAACTTTTTTGTTTTTTAACCAATTGACTTGAAACTTTACAGTTATGTTCTTAGAGAGGAATGAAAACTATTTTGACCAAAAGTGGGCGTAGCCAGGCGTAGCCACTTGAAACTTTACAGTTATGTTCTTAGGGAGGAATGAAAACTATTTTGACCAAATTTGGGCATGGCTACGCCCACTTATCGCAAAACTTGAATCGTTGTATGGAAAAATTTTTTTTTTTTAACCAATTGACTTGAAACATTACAGTTATGTTGTTAGGGAGGCATGAAAACTATTCATTTAGTTTTTTTTATAGTGACACAAAGTGAAAAGTATTATAGCTTCAGCCTTGCTGAAGATAGCGTCCTTACTGGTTTTAATTGCATTAATGGGCGGCACTTTATTCAGAATTAATAGTTTTTTACATAGACGAAAAATTCGTTTAATTTTTTCCCATTAAATAATAGAATTATAGAAAAATACTTATCGAAAACAATCGGCAGTAGGACGGAAACGTGTTGACCACCGACAAGTTTTTTGCTAATAACTCTTGCATCCTTCGACCGACTTCTTCGACTAAGAGCTCGATGGAAAGCTCATCTGTTTCTCTTTCAGATGGCATTAACATATTTTACGAAAAGTCGTAAGATATAAAATTTTTTTGATCAAAACTAAAATATCCTCGAAATCATTGAAAACCAGTAAGGGCGGTATAGTCGAGTATAGTCGACAATATAATACCCTGCACACACAGTAGGCGGTGCCACACCCTGAATCTACAAAAAAATGTTGATTTGACATCGCCCGATAAAATAGTGTTCAAAATATCAAGTAAATTGGTCAAAAAAAGTGGAATTTACGAAAAATTTGTGTTTGTTGGTCATTGAGGGGTAACTTTCGAATAGAAGGGTATTTTGTGGTATGCAGTTTTGAAGATATATATTTACTGAGCTTGTGTACATGTTCATATTCATACCTTTATTAGTTTTGGAGATATTTCTTTTTATTGAAAACAACTGGGGTAGGGGAAATCAAGATGAAGGGGATAAATTGTGGTATGCAGTTTTGTAGAGCTCTTTATGCTGAGTCAACATACCGACTTTCATGTTTCTTTTTCATCGAGTGTTCGAGTTATAACGTTTTAAAAAATTGGTTGGTGCTGGTTGGGTGGGAAGGAGTGGGCGTGGCACAAAACCGTTCAAACTTGAAGTAGTGCCAAGCATCACGAGTCTACCCTCCAAATTTCATGTCTCTAGCTATTATAGTTTCCGAGAACCATTGGTCAATAAAGACGGACGGACAGGGCTCAATCGATTTCTCTTGTCATCCTGATCAAGAATATATATACTTTATGGGGTCAACCTCCCCTCCTTCTATGCGTTATTCGTTCAAACAAACTTACTATACCTTATAAAACGAAAATATGCCTTATCTAATAAGAGACATTTAAATTTTTTTAATTGCATAAATGGGCGGCATTTTATTCAGAATTAATAGTATTTTACATGGACAAAAAATTCGTTTAATTTTTTCCCATTAAATATTAGAATTATAGAAAAGTACTTTACGAAAAGAATCAGCAGTAGGACGGAAACGTGTTGACCACCGATTAGTTTTTTGCTAATAACTCTTGCATCCTTCGACCGACTTCTTCGACTAAGAGCTCAATGGAAAGCTTATCTGTTCGTCTTTCAGATGGCATTAACATATCTTACGAAAAGTCGTGAGAAATAAAATTTTTTTGATGAAAACTAAAATATCCTCGAAATCATTGAAGAAGAAGTACCTTATCAGACGAAAATATGCCTTATCTAATAAGAGACATTTAAATTTTTGTAATTGCATAAATGAGTGGCATTTTATTCAGAATTAATAGTTTTTTACATGGACAAAAAATTCGTTTAATTTTTTCCCATTAAATACAATAATTATAGAAGAGTACTTTGCGAAAAGAATCGGCAGTAGGACGGAATCATTTTGACCACCGATTAGTTTTTTGCTAATAACTCTTGCATCCTTCGACAGACATCTTCGACTAAGAGCTCGATGGAAAGCTTATCTGTTCCTCTTTCATATGGCATTAACACATTTTACGAAAAGTCGTAAAAAATAAAATTTTTTTTGATCAAAACTAAAATATCCTCGAAATCATTGAAGAAGAAGTACCTTATCAGACGAAAATATGCCTTATCTAATAAGAGACATTTAAATTTTTTTAATTGCATAAATGAGTGGCATTTTATTCAGAATAAATAGTTTTTCACATGGACAAAAAATTCGTTTAATTTTTTCCCATTAAATACAATAATTATAGAAGAGTACTTTGCAAAAAGAATCGGCAGTAGGACGGAATCGTTTTGACCACCGATTACTTTTTTTCTAATAACTCTTGCATCCTTCGACAGACATCTTCGACTAAGAGCTCGATGGAAAGCTTATCTGTTCCTCTTTCATATGGCATTAACACATTTTACGAAAAGTCGTAAAAAATAAAATTTTTTTTGATCAAAACTAAAATATCCTCGAAATCATTGAAGAAGAAGTACCTTATCACACGAAAATATTCTTTATCTATTAAGAGACATTTGAATTTTTAAAATTGCATAAATGGGCGGCATTTTATTCAGAATTAATAATTTTTTACATGGACAAAAAATTCGTTTTGTTTTTTTCCATTAAATACTAGAATTATTGAAGAGTACTTTGCGAAAAGAATCGGCAGTAGGACGGAAACGTGTTGACCACCGATTAGTTTTTTGCTAATAACTCTTGCATCCTTCGACAGACATCTTCGACTAAGAGCTCGATGGAAAGCTTATCTGTTCCTCTTTCATATGGCATTAACACATTTTACGAAAAGTCGTAAAAAATAAAATTTTTTTTGATCAAAACTAAAATATCCTCGAAATCATTGAAGAAGAAGTACCTTATCACACGAAAATATTCTTTATCTATTAAGAGACATTTGAATTTTTAAAATTGCATAAATGGGCGGCATTTTATTCAGAATTAATAATTTTTTACATGGACAAAAAATTCGTTTTATTTTTTCCCATTAAATACTAGAATTATTGAAGAGTACTTTGCGAAAAGAATCGGCAGAAGGACGGAATCGTTTTGACCACCGATTAGTTTTTTGCTAATAACTCTTGCATCCTTCGACCGACTTCTTCGATTAAGAGCTCGATGGAAAGCTTATCTGTTCCTCTTTCAGATGGCATTAACATATTTTACTAAAAGTCATAAGAAATACAATTTTTTTGATCAAAACTAAAATATCCTCGAAATCATTGAAGAAAAAGTACCTTATCAGACGAAAATATGGCTTATCTAATGAGAGACATTTAAATTTTTTTAATTGCATTAATGGGCGGCACTTTATTCAGAATTAATAGTTTTTTACATAGACGAAAAATTCGTTTAAGTTTTTCCCATTAAATAATAGAATTATAGAAAAATACTTATCGAAAACAATCGGCAGTAGGACAGAAACGTGTTGACCACCGATTAGTTTTTTGCTAATAACTCTTGCATCCTTCGACCGACTTCTTCGACTAAGAGTTCGATGGAAAGCTTATCTATTCCTCTTTCAGATGGCATTAAGACATTTTACGAAAAGTCGTAAGAAATAAAATTTCTTTGATCAAAACTAAAATATCCTCGAAATCATTGAAAAAGAAGTACCTTATAAGACGAAAATATGCCTTATCTAATCAGAGACATTTAAATTTTTATACTTTTCACGTATGTGAAATAGTATAATAACTTTGTGCTGAAGTTTGTAACACACAGAAATATTCACTTGCGACTATATAAAGTATATATATTCTTGATCAGGACGACAAGACGAGTTGATTTAGCCATATCCGTCTGTCCGTCTGTCTGTATATATACAATCTCCTCCCACAGTTTTAAAGATATCGAGCTGAAATTTTGCACAGAGACTTCTTATTCGTGCAGTCAACTCATTTGTCGGATCCAGCCATATCGGACCACTGGAACTGGTAGCCCCCATACGAAAAGAAGAAGAAAAATGAACAAAACTTGAATTGTTGTATGGAAAACTTTTTTGTTTTGTATGATAGAGTGCTGAAATCTTAAACATAGTAGTTCTACATAGTCCGACTACATGCCTGAAAGTTTCATTGAGATTGGACATCTGGAACTGGTAGCTCCCATACAAAATGAAGAAGAGGAAGAGAAGCAATATTCACGTCGTTGTATGGAAAACATTTTTGTTTTTTAACCAATTGACTTGAAATTTTAAAGTTATGTTCTTAGGGAGGAATGAAAACTATTTTGACCAAAAGTGGGCGTAGCCACGCCCACTTCTAGCGAAAATTGACCCGTTGTATGGAAAACTTTTTTGTTTTTAACAAATTGACTTGAAATTTCAAAGTTATATTCTTAGGGAGGAATGAAAACTATTTTGACCAAAAGTGGGCGTAGCCACGCCTACTTATAGCGAAAATTGACCCGTTGCATGGAAAACTTTTTTGTTTTTTAACCAATTGTCTTGAAACCCTACAGTTATGTTCTTAGGGAGGAATGAAAAATTTTTTGACCAAAAGTAGGCGTGGCCACGCCCTTTTATAGCGAAAATTTACCCTTTGTATGGAAAACTTTTTTGTTTTTTAACCAATTGACTTGAAACTTTACAGTTACGTTCTTAGGGAGGTATGAAAACTATTTTGATCAAAAGTGGGCGAAGCCACGCCCACTTATAGAGAAAATTGACCCGTTGTATGGAAAACATTTTTGTTTTTTAACTAATTCACTTGAAACTTTACAGTTATGTTCTTAGAGAGGAATGAAAACTATTTTGACCAAAAGTGGGCGAAGCCACGCCCACTTATAGCGAAAATTGACCCATTGTATGGAAAGCTTTTTTTGTTTTTTATCCAATTGACTTTAAAATTTAGAGTTATGTTCTTAGGGAGGAATGAAAACTGTTTTGACCAAAAGTGGGCGTAGCCACGCCCACTTCTAACGAAAATTGACCCGTTGTATGGAAAACTTTTTTGTTTTTTAACAAATTGACTTGAAATTTCAAAGTTATGTTCTTAGGGAGGTATGAAAACTATTTTGACCAAAAGTGGGCGTAGCCACGCCTACTTATAGCGAAAATTGACCCGTTGTATGGAAAACTTTTTTGTTTTTTACCAATTGTCTTGAAACCCTACAGTTATGTTCTTAGGGAGGAATGAAAACTTTTTTGACCAAAAGTAGGCTTGGCCACGCCCTTTTATAGCGAAAATTTACCCTTTGTATGGAAAACTTTTTTTTTTTTCAACCAATTGACTTGAAACTTTACAGTTACGTTTTTAGGGAGGTATGAATACTATTTTGACCAAAAGTGGGCGAAGCCACGCCCACTTATAGAGAAAATTGACCCGTTGTATGGAAAACATTTTTGTTTTTTAACCAATTCACTTGAAACTTTAGATTTATGTTCTTAGGGAGGAATGAAAACTGTTTTGACCAAAAGTGGGCGTAGCCACGCCCACTTCTAGCGAAAATTGACCCGTTGTATGGAAAACTTTTTTGTTTTTTAACAAATTGACTTGAAATTTCAAAGTTATGTTCTTAGGGAGGAATGAAAACTATTTTGACCAAAAGTGGGCGTAGCCACGCCCACTTCTAGCGAAAATTGAACCGTTGTATGGAAAACTTTTTTGTTTTTTAACAAATTGACTTGAAATTTCAAAGTTATGTTCTTAGGGAGGAATGAAAACTATTTTGACCAAAAGTGGGCGTAGCCACGCCTACTTATAGCGAAAATTGACCCGTTGTATGGAAAACTTTTTTGTATGGAAAACTTATAGAGAAAATTGACCCGTTGTATGGAAAACATTTTTGTTTTTTAACCAATTCACTTGAAACTTTAGAGTTATGAAAACTTTTTTGACCAAAAGTAGGCGTGGCCACGCCCTTTTATAGCGAATATTTACCCTTTGTATGGAAAACTTTTTTGTTTTTTAACCAATTGACTTAAAACTTTACAGTTACGTTCTTAGGGAGGTATGAAAACTGTTTTGACCAAAAGTGGCCACGCCCACTTATAGCGAAAATTGACCCATTGTATGGAAAGCTTTTTTTGTTTTTTAACCAATTGACTTGAAACTTTACAGTTACGTTCTTAGGGAGGTATGAAAACTATTTTGATCAAAAGTGGGCGAAGCCACGCCCACTTATAGAGAAAATTGACCCGTTGTATGGAAAACATTTTTGTTTTTTAACTAATTCACTTGAAACTTTACAGTTATGTTCTTAGAGAGGAATGAAAACTATTTTGACCAAAAGTGGGCGAAGCCACGCCCACTTATAGCGAAAATTGACCCATTGTATGGAAAGCTTTTTTTGTTTTTTAACCAATTGACTTTAAACTTTAGAGTTATGTTCTTAGGGAGGAATGAAAACTGTTTTGACCAAAAGTGGGCGTAGCCACGCCCACTTCTAACGAAAATTGACCCGTTGTATGGAAAACTTTTTTGTTTTTTAACAAATTGACTTGAAATTTCAAAGTTATGTTCTTAGGGAGGTATGAAAACTATTTTGACCAAAAGTGGGCGTAGCCACGCCTACTTATAGCGAAAATTGACCCGTTGTATGGAAAACTTTTTTGTTTTTTACCAATTGTCTTGAAACCCTACAGTTATGTTCTTAGGGAGGAATGAAAACTTTTTTGACCAAAAGTAGGCTTGGCCACGCCCTTTTATAGCGAAAATTTACCCTTTGTATGGAAAACTTTTTTTTTTTTCAACCAATTGACTTGAAACTTTACAGTTACGTTCTTTTATAGCGAAAATTTACCCTTTGTATGGAAAACTTTTTTGTTTTTTAACCAATTGACTTGAAACTTTAGATTTATCTTCTTAGGGAGGAATGAAAACTGTTTTGACCAAAAGTGGGCGTAGCCACGCCCACTTCTAGCGAAAATTGACCCGTTGTATGGAAAACTTTTTTGTTTTTTAACAAATTGACTTGAAATTTCAAAGTTATGTTCTTAGGGAGGAATGAAAACTATTTTGACCAAAAGTGGGCGTAGCCACGCCCACTTCTAGCGAAAATTGAACCGTTGTATGGAAAACTATTTTGTTTTTTAACAAATTGACTTGAAATTTCAAAGTTATGTTCTTAGGGAGGAATGAAAACTATTTTGACCAAAAGTGGGCGTAGCCACGCCTACTTATAGCGAAAATTGACCCATTGTATGGAAAGCTTTTTTTGTTTTTCATCCAATTGACTTTAAACTTTAGAGTTATGTTCTTAGGGAGGAATGAAAACTGTTTTAACCAAAAGTGGGCGTAGCCACGTCCACTTCTAGCGAAAATTGACCCGTTGTATGGAAAACTTTTTTGTATGGAAAACTTATAGAGAAAATTGACCCGTTGTATGGAAAACATTTTTGTTTTTTAACCAATTCACTTGAAACTTTAGAGTTATGTTCTTAGGGAGGAATGAAAACTTTTTTGACCAAAAGTAGGCGTGGCCACGCCCTTTTATAGCGAAAATTTACCCTTTGTATGGAAAACTCTTTTGTTTTTTAACCAATTGACTTAAAACTTTACAGTTACGTTCTTAGGGAGGTATGAAAACTGTTTTGACCAAAAGTGGGCGTAGCCACGCCCACTTATAGCGAAAATTGACCCATTGTATGGAAAGCTTTTTTTGTTTTTTATCCAATTGACTTTAAACTTTAGAGTTATGTTCTTAGGGAGGAATGAAAACTGTTTTGACCAAAAGTGGGCGTAGCCACGCCCACTTCTAGCGAAAATTGACCCGTTGTATGGAAAACTTTTTTGTTTTTTAACAAATTGACTTGAAATTTCAAAGTTATGTTCTTAGGGAGGAATGAAAACTATTTTGACCAAAAGTGGGCGTAGCCACGCCCACTTCTAGCGAAAATTGACCCGTTGTATGGAAAACTTTTTTGTTTTTTAACAAATTGACTTGAAATTTCAAAGTTATGTTCTTAGGGAGGAATGAAAACTATTTTGACCAAAAATGGCCGTAGCCACGCCCACTTATAGCGAAAATTGACCCGTTGTATGGAAAACTTTTTTGTTTTTTACTAATTGTCTTGAAACCCTACAGTTATGTTCTTAGGGAGGAATGAAAACTTTTTTGACCAAAAGTAGGCGTGGCCACGCCCTTTTATAGCGAAAATTTACCCTTTGTATGGAAAACTTTTTTGTTTTTTAACCAATTGACTTGAAACTTTACAGTTACGTTCTTAGGGAGGTATGAAAACTATTTTGACCAAAAGTGGGCGAAGCCACGCCCACTTATAGAGAAAATTGACCCGTTGTATGGAAAACATTTTTGTTTTTTAACCAATTCACTTGAAACTTTACAGTTATGTTCTTAGAGAGGAATGAAAACTATTTTGACCAAAAGTGGGCGAAGCCACGCCCACTTATAGCGAAAATTGACCCATTGTATGGAAAGCTATTTTTGTTTTTTATCCAATTGACTTTAAACTTTAGAGTTATGTTCTTAGGGAGGAATGAAAACTGTTTTGACCCAAAGTAGGCATGGCTACGCCCACTAATAGCGAAAATTGACCCGTTGTATGGAAAACTTTTTTGTTTTTTTATCAATTGACTTGAAACTTTACAGTTATGTTCTTAGGTAGGAATGAAAACTATTTTGACCAAAAGTGGGCGTAGCCACGCCCTTTTATTGCGAAACTTGACCCGTTGTATAGAAAACTTTTTTGGTTTTTAACCAATTGACTTAAAACTTTACAGTTATGTTGTTACGGAGGAATGAAAACTATTTTGACCAAAAGTGGGCATGGCAACGCCCACTTATAGCTAAACTTGACCCGTTGTTTGGAAAACTTTTTTGTTTTTAACCAATTGACTTGAAACTTTAGAGTCATGTCTTCAGGGAGAAATTAAAATTATTTTGATCAAAAATGGGCATGGCTACGCCCTTTTATCGCAAAACTTGAACCGTTGTATGGAAAACTTTTTTGTTTTTTAACCAATTTACTTGAAACCTTACAGTTATGTTGTTAGGGAGGCATGAAAACTAATCATTTTTTTTATAGTGACACAACGTGAAAAGTATTATAGCTTCAGCCTTGCTGAAAATAGCGTCCTTACTGGTTTTAATTGCATAAATGGGCGGCATTTTATTCAGAATTAATAGTTTTTTACATGGACAAAAAATTCGTTTAATTTTTTCCCATTAAATACTATAATTATAGAAAAGTACCTTGCGAAAAGAATCGGCAGTAGGACGGAATCGTGTTGACCACCGATAAGTTTTTTGCTAATAACTCTTGCATCCTTCGACCGACTTCTTCGACCGACTGCTTCGACTAAGAGCTCGATGGAAAGCTCTGGAAATGGCATTAACATATTTTACGAAAAATCGTAAGATATAAAATTTTTTTGATCAAAACTAAAATATCCTCGAAATCATTGAAAACCAGTAAGGGCGGTATAGTCGAGTATAGTCGACAATATAATACCGTGCACACAGTAGGCGGTGCCACACCCTAAATCTACAAAAAAATGTTGATTTGACATCGCCCGATAAAATAGTGTTCAAAATATCAAGTAAATTGGTCAAAAAAAGTGGAATTTACGAAGAATTTTAGTTTGTTGGACATTGAGGGGTAACTTTCGAATAGAAGGGTATTTTGTGGTATGCAGTTTTGAAGATATATATTTACTGAGCTTGTGTACATGTTCATGTTCATACCTTTATTAGTTTTGGAGATATTTCTTTTTATTGAAAACAACTGGGGGAGGGGAAATCAAAATGAAGGGGATACATTTTGGTATGCAGTTTTGTAGAGCTCTTCATGCTGAGTCAACATACCGACTTTCATGTTTCTATTTCATCGAGTGTTCGAGTTATAACGTTTTAAAAAAGTGGGTGGTGCTGGTTGGGTGGGAAGGACTGGACGTGGCACAAAACCACGCTAAAAAATCGCTATTATAGTTTCCGAGAACCATTTGTGAATAAAGACGGACGGAAAGACGGACAGCGCTCAATCGATTTCACTTGTCATCCTGATCGCGAATATATATACTTTATGGGGTCCTCCTACCCTCCTTCTAGCCGTTACATACATTTCGTTGAAACAAACTTAATAACAAACGAAAAGTCATAAGATATAAAATTTTTTTGATCAAAACTAATATATCCTCGAAATCATTGAAGAAGAAGTTCCATATCAGACGAAAATATGCCTTATCTAATAAGAGACATTTAAATTTTTTTAATTGCATAAATGAGTGGCATTTTATTCAGAATTAATAGTTATTCACATGGACAAAAAATTCGTTTAATTTTTTCCCATTAAATACAATAATTATATAACAGTACTTTGCAAAATGAATCGGCAGTAGGACGGAATCGTTTTGACCACCGATTAGTTTTTTGCTAATAACTCTTGCATCCTTCGACTGACTTCTTCGACTAAGAGCTCGATGGAAAGCTTATCTGTTCGTCTTTCAGATGGCATTAACATATCTTACGAAAAGTCGTAAGAAATAAAATTTTTTTGATGAAAACTAAAATATCCTCGAAATCATTGAAGAAGAAGTATCTTATCAGACGAAAATATGCCTTATCTAATAAGAGACATTTAAATTTTTTTAATTGCATAAATGGGCGCCATTTTATTCAGAATTAATAGTTTTTTACATGGACAAAAAATTCGTTTAATTTTTTCCCATTAAATACTAGAATTATAGAAAAGTACTATGCGAAAAGAATCGGTAGTAGGACGGAAACGTGTTGACCACCGATTAGTTTTTTTGCTAATAACTCTTGCATCCTTCGACCGACTTCTTCGACTAAGAGCTCGATGGAAAGCCTTTATGTTCCTCTTTGAGATGGCATTAAAATATTTTACGAAAAGTCGAAAGAAATAAAATTGTTTTGATCAAAACTAAAATATCCTCGAAATCATTGAAGAAGAAGTACCTTATCAGACGAAAATATGCATTATCTAATAAGAGACATTTAAATTTTTTTAATTGCAGAAATGGGCGGCATTTTATTCAGAATAAATAGTTTCTTACATGGACAATAAATTCGCTTATTTTTTCCCATTAAATACTAGAATTATAGAAGAGTACTTTGCGAAAAGAATTGGCAGTAGGACGGAATCGTGTTGACCACCGATTAGTTTTTTGCTAATAACTCTTGCATCCTTCGACCGACTTGTTCGACTAAAAGCTCGATGGAAAGCTTATCTGTTCCTCTTTCAGATGACATTTACATATTTTACGAAAAGTCATAAGAAATAAAAGTTTTTTGATCAAAACTAAAATATCCTCGAAATCATTGAAGAAGAAGTACCTTATCAGACGAAAATATGCCTTATCTAATAAGAGACATTTAATTTTTTTTAATTGCAGAAATGGGTGGCATTTTATTCAGAATTAATAGTTTTTTACATGGCCAAAAAATTCATTTAATTTTTTCCCATTAAATACTAGAATTATAGAAAAGCACTATGCGAAAAGAATCGGTAATAAAACGGAATCGTGATCACCACCGATTATTTTTTTTGCTAATAACTCTTGCATCCTTCGACAGACTTCTTCGACTAAGAGCTCGATGGAAAGCTTATCTGTTCCTCTTTCAGATGGCATTAACATATTTTACGAAAACTCGTAAGAAATAAAATTTTTTGATCAAAACTAAAATATCCTCGAAATCATTGAAGAAGAAGTACCTTATCAGACGAAAATATGCTTTATCTAATAAGAGACATATAAATTTTTTTTAATTGCATAAATGGGAGGCATTTTATTCAGAATTAATAGTGTTTTACATGGACAAAAAATTCGTATAATTTTATTAGAATTATAGAAAAGTACTTTGCGAAAAGAATCGGCAGTAGGACGGAAACGTGTTGACCACCGATTAGTTTTTTGCTAATAACTCTTACATCCTTCGACCGACTGCTTCGACTGACAGCTCGATGGAAAGCTTATCTGGTCCTCTTCCAGATGTAATTAACATATTTTGCTCGAAGAAAAGCTTATCTGTTTCTCTTTCAGATGGCATTAACATATTTTACGAAACGTCATAAGAAATAAAATTTTTTTGATCAAAACTAAAATATCGTCGAAATCATTGAAGAAGACGTACCTTATCAGACGAAAATATGCCTTATCTAATAAGAGACATTTCAATTTTTTTAGTTGCATAAATGGGCGGCATTTTAAGCAGAATTAATAGCTTTTTACATGGACAAAACAGTCGTTTAATTTTTTCCCATTAAATAGTATAATCATAGAAAAGTACTTTGCGAAAAGAATCGGTAATAAAACGGAATCGTGATCACCACCGATTATTTTTTTGCTAATAACTCTTGCATCCTTCGACAGACTTCTTCGACTAAGAGCTCGATGGAAAGCTTATCTGTTCCTCTTTCAGATGACATTAGAACATTTTACGAAAAGTCGTAAAAAATAAAATTTTTTTTGATCAAAACTAAAATATCCTCGAAATCATTGAAGAAGACGTACCTTATCAGACAAACATATGCCTTATCTAATAAGAGATTTAAATTTTTTTAATTGCATAAACGGGCAGCATTTTAATCAGAATTAATAGTTTTTTACATGGACAAAACAGTCGTTTAATTTTTTCCCATTAAATAGTAGAATCATAGAAAAGTACTTTGCGAAAAGAATCGGCAGTAGGACGGAAACGTGTTGACCACCGATTAATTTTTTGCTAATAACTCTTGCATCCTTCGACAGACTTCTTCGACTAATGGCTCGATGGAAAGCTTATCTGTTCCTCTTTCAGATGGCATTAACATATTTAACGAAAAGTCGTAAGAAATAAAATTTTTTTGATCAAAACTAAAATATCCTCGAAATCATTGAAGAAGAAGTACCTTATCAGACGAAAATATGCTTTATCTAATAAGAGACATTAAAATTTTTAAAATTGCATAAGTGGGCGGGAGTTTATTCAGAATTAATAGTGTTTTACATGGACAAAAAATTCGTATAATTTTATTAGAATTATAGAAAAGTACTTTGCGAAAAGAATCGGCAGTACGACGGAAACGTGTTGGCCACCGATTAGTTTTTATACTTTTCACTTATGTGAAATAGTATATTAACTTTGTCACGGAGTTTGTAACAGATCGAAATATTAATTTCCGACTATATAAAGTGTATATATTCTTGATCAGGACGACAAGACGAGTTGATTTAGCCATGTCCGTCTGTCCGTCTGTCTGTCTGTCTGTCTGTCTGTCTGTATGTATGCAAACTAGTCCCTCAGTTTTGAAGCTATCGAGCTGAAACTTTGCACAGAGTCTTAGAATTTATTACGATGAATCATTCGTCGGAACCAGCATGATCGGATTATTGGAACAGGTAGCTCCCATACGAAAAGAGGAAGAAAAGTGAACAAAACTTGAATCGTTGTATGGAAAACTTTTTTGTTTTGTACAATAGAGTGCTGAAATTTTAAACATAGTAGTTTTACATGGTCCGACTACATGCCTGAAAGTTTCATTGAGATTGGACATCTGGAACTGGTAGCTCCCATACAAAATGAAGAAGAGGAAGAGAAGCCATATTCACGTCGTTGTATGGAAAACTTTTTTGTTTCTTAACCAATTGACTTGAAATTTTAAAGTTATGTTCTTAGGGAGGAATGAAAACTATTTTGACCAAAAGTGGGCGTAACCACGCGTAGCCACGCCCACTTATAGCGAAAATTTACCCGTTGTATGGAAAACCTTTTTGTTTTTTAACCAATTGACTTGAAACTTTGCAGTTATGCTCTTAGAGAGGAATGAAAACTATTTTGATCAAAAGTGGGCGTAGCCACGCCCACTTATAGCGAAAATTTATCCGTTGTATGGAAAACTTTTTTGTTTTTTAACCAATTGACTTGAAACTTTGCAGTTATGTTCCTAGGGAGGAATGAAAACTATTTTGACCAAAAGTGGGCGTAGCCACGCCTACTTATAGCGAAAATTGACCCGTTGTATGGAAAACTTTTTTGTTTTTTAACCAATTGATTTGAAACTTTGCAGTTATGCTCTTAGGGAGGAATGAAAACTATTTTGATCAAAAGTGGGCGTGGCCACGCCCTTTTTTAGCGAAAATTGACCCTTTGTATGGAAAACTTTTTTGTTTTTTAACCAATTGACTTGAAACTTTACAGTTATGTTCTTAGGGAGGAATAAAAACTATTTTAACCAAATGTGGGCATGGCTACGCCCACTTATCGCAAAACTTGAACCGTTGTATGGAAAAATTTTTTGTTTTTTAACGAATTGACTTGAAACAAACTATTCATTTAGTTTTTTTTATAGTGACACAAAGTGAAAAGTATTATAGCATCAGCCTTGCTGAAGATAGCGTCCTTACTGGTTTGCTAATAACTCTGGCATCCTTCGACCGACTTCTTCGACTAAGAGCTCGATGGAAAGCTTATCTGTTCCTCTTTCAGATCGCATTGACATATTTTACGAAAAGTCATAAGAAATAAAATTTTTTTGGATCAAAACTAAAATATCCTCGAAATCATTGACGAAGAAGAACCTTATAAGACGAAAATGTGCCTTATAAAATAAGAGACATTTAAATTTTCTTAATTGCATAAATGGGGGGCATTTTATTCATAATTAATAGTTTTTAAATGGACTAAAAATTCGTTTAATTTTTTCCCATTGAATACTAGAATTATAGAAAAGTAATTTGCGAAACGAATCGGCAGTAGGACGGAATCGTGTTGACCACCGATTAGTTTTTTTCTAATAACTCTTGCATCCTTTGACCGACTTCTTTGACTAAGAGCTCGATGGAAAGCTTATCTGTTCCTCTTTCAGATGACATTAACATATTTTACAAAAAGTCATAAGAAATAAAATTTTTTTGATCAAAACTAAAATATCCTCGAAATCATTGAAGAAGAACTACCTTATCAGACGAAAATATGCCTTATCTAATAAGAGACATTCAAATTTTTTTAATTGCATAAATGGGCGGCATTTTATTCATAATTAATAGATTTTAACATGGACAAAAAATTCATTTAATTTTTCCTATTAAATACTAGAATTATAGATAAGTACTTTGCGAAAAGAATTGGCAGTAGGACGGAAACGTGTTGACCACCGATTAGTTTTTTGCTAATAACTCTTGCATCCTTCGACCGACTTCTTCGACTAAGAGCTCGATAGAAAGCTTATCTGTTCGTGTTTCAGATGGCATTAACATATTTTACGAAAAGTCGTAAGAAATAAAATTTTTTTGATCAAAACTAAAATATCCTCGAAATCATTGAAGAAGAAGTACCTTATCAGACGAAAATATGCCTTATCTAATAAGAGACATTTAAATTTTCTTAAATAGGCGGTATTTTATTCAGAATTTATAGTTTTTTACATGGACTAAAAATTCATTTCATTTATTCCCATTAAATACTAGAATTGTAGAAAAGTACTTTGCGAAAAGAATCTGCAGTAGGACGGAAACGTGTTGACGCTAATAACTCTTGCATCCTTCGACCGACTTGTTCGACTAAAAGTTCGATGGAAAGCTTATCTGTTCCTCTTTCAGATGGAATTAACATATTTTACTCGAAGGAAATCTTATCTGTTCCTGTTTCAGATCGCATTAACGAAAAGTTGTAAGAAATCAATTTTTTTTTATCAAAACTAAAATATCTCCGAAATCATTGAAGAAAAAGTACCTTTTCAGACGAATATATGCCTTATCTAATAAGAGACATTTAAATTTTTTAAAAATAAAAAAAAAAATTTTAATAAACTAAAATATCCTCGAAATCATTGAAGAAAAAGTACCTTTTCAGACGAAAATATGCCTTATCTAATAAGAGACATCTAAATTTTTTTAATTGCATAAATGGGTGGCATTTTATTCATAATTAATAGTTTTTTACATGGACTAAAAATTTTTTTAATTTTTTGCCATTAAATACTAGAATTGTAGAAAAGTACATTGCGAAAAGTCTCGGCAATAGGACGGAAACGTGTTGACGCTAATAACACTTGCATCCCTCGACCGACTTCTTCGACTAAGAGCTCGATGGAAAGCTTATCTGTTCCTCTTTCAGATAGCATTAACAAATTTTACGAAAAGTCATAAGAAATACAATTTTTTGGATCAAAACTAAAATATCCTCGAAATCATTGAAGAAGAAGTACCTTATAAGACGAAAATGTGCCTTATCAAATAAGAGACATTTAAATTTTTTTAATTGCATAAATGTGTGGCATTTTATTCAGAATTAATAGTTTTTTACATGGACAAAAAATTAGTTTAATTTTTTCCCATTAAATACTAGAATTATAGAAAAGTACTTTGCGAAAAGAATCGGCAGTAGGACGGAATCGTGTTGACCACCGATTAGTTTTTTGCTAATAACTCTTGCATCCTTTGACCGACGTCTTCGCCTAAGAGCTCGATGGAAAGCTTATCTGTTCGTCTTTCAGATGGCATTAACATATTTTACGAAAAGTCGTAAGAAATAAAATTTTTTTGATCAAAACTAAAATATCGTCGAAATCATTGAAGAAGAAGTACCTTATCAGACGAAAATATGCCTTATCTAATAAGAGACATTTAAATTTTCTTAATTGCATAAATGGGTGGCATTTTATTCAGAATTAATAGTTTTTTACATGGACAAAAAATTAGTTTAATTTTTTCCCATTAAATACTAGAATTGTAGAAAAGTACATTGCGAAAAGTCTCGGCAGTAGGACGGAAACGTGTTGACGCTAATAACACTTGCATCCTTCGACCGACTTCTTCGACTAAGAGCTCGATGGAAAGTTTATCTGTTCCTCTTTCAGATAGCATTAACAAATTTTACGAAAAGTCATAAGAAATACAATTTTTTTGATCAAAACTAAAATATCCTCGAAATCATTGAAGAAGAAGTACCTTATAAGACGAAAATGTGCCTTATCTAATAAGAGACATTTAAATTTTTTTAATTGCATAAATGGGTGGCATTTTATTCAGAATTAATAGTTTTTTACATGGAGAAAAAATTAATTTAATTTTTTCCCATTAAATACTAGAATTATAGAAAAGTACTTTGCGAAAAGAATCGGCAGTAGGACGGAATCATGTTGACCACCGATTAGTTTTTTGCTAATAACTCTTGCATCGTTTGACCGACTTCTTCGACTAAGAGCTCGATGGAAAGCTTATCTGTTCCTCTTTCAGATGGCATTAACATATTTTACGAAAAGTCGTAAGAAATAAAATTTTTTTGATCAAAACTAAAATATCCTCAAAATCATTGAAGAAGAACCACCGATTAGTTTTTTGCTAATAACTCTTGCATCCTTCGACCGACTTGTTCGACTAAAAGCTCGATGGAAAGCTTATTTGTTCCTCTTTCAGATGGAATTAACATATTTTACTCGAAGGAAATCTTATCTGTTCCTCTTTCAGATGGCATTAACGAAAAGTTGTAAGAAATTAAATTTTTTTGATCAAAACTAAAATATCTCCGAAATCATTGAAGAAGAAGTACCTTTTCACACGAATATATGCCTTATCTAATAAGAGACATTTAAATTTTTTTAATTGCATAAATGAGCGGCATTTTATTCAGAATTAATAGTTTTTTACATGGACAAAAAATTCGTTTAATTTTTTCCCATTAAATACTAGAATTATAGAAAAGTACTTTGCGAAAAGAATCGGCAGTAGGGCGGAAACGTGTTGACCACCGATTAGTTTTTTGCTAATAACTCTTGCATCCTTCGACCGACTTCTTCGACTAAGAGCTCGATGGAAAACTTATCTGTTCGTCTTTCAGATGGCATTAACATATCTTACGAAAAGTCGTTAAAAATAAACTTTTTTTGATGAAAACTAAAATATCATCGAAATCATTGAAGAAGAAGTACCTTTTCAGACGAAAATATGCCTTATCTAATAAGAGACATTTAAATTTTTTTAATTGCACAAATGGGTGGCATTTTATTCATAATTAATAGTTTTTTACATGGACTAAAAATTCTTTTAATTTTTTCCCATTAAATACTAGAATTGTAGAAAAGTACATTGCGAAAAGTCTCGGCAGTAGGACGGAAACGTGTTGACGCTAATAACACTTGCATCCTTCGACCGACTTCTTTGACTAAGAGCTCGATGGAAAGCTTATCTGTTCCTCTCTCAGATGACATTAACATATTTTACGAAAAGTCGTAAGAAGTAAAATTTTTTTGATCAAAACTAAAATATCCTCGAAATCATTGAAGAAGAAGTACCTTATCAGACGAAAATATGCCTTATCTAATAAGAGACATTTAAATTTTCTTAATTGCATAAATAGGCGGTATTTTATTCAGAATTTATAGTTTTTTACATGGACTAAAAATTCATTTAATTTTTTCCCATTAAATACTAGAATTGTAGAAAAGTACTTTGCGAAAAGAATCTGCAGTAGGACGGAAACGTGTTGACGCTAATAACTCTTGCATCCTTCGACCGACTTCTTCGACTAAGAGCTCGATGGAAAGCTTATCTGTTCCTCTTTCAGATCGCATTGACATATTTTACGAAAAGTCATAAGAAATAAAATTTTTTTTAACAAAACTAAAGTATCATCGAAATCATTGAAGAAGAAGTACCTTATAAGACGAAAATGTGCCTTATCAAATAAGAGACATTTAAATTTTTTTAATTGCATAAATGAGCGGCATTTTATTCAGAATTAATAGTTTTTTACATGGACAAAAAATTCGTTTAATTTTTTCCCATTAAATACTAGAATTATAGAAAAGTACTTTGCGAAAAGAATCGGCAGTAGGGCGGAAACGTGTTGACCACCGATTAGTTTTTTGCTAATAACTCTTGCATCCTTCGACCGACTTCTTCGACTAAGAGCTCGCTGGAAAACTTATCTGTTCGTCTTTCAGATGGCATTAACATATTTTGCTCGAAGGAAATTTTATCTGTTCCTCTTTCAGATGGCATTAACGAAAAGTTGTAAGAAATCAAATTTTTTTGATCAAAACTAAAATATCTCCGAAATCATTGAAGAAGAAGTACCTTTTCAGACGAATATATGCCTTATCAAATAAGAGACATTTAAATTTTTTTAATTGCATAAATGAGCGGCATTTTATTCAGAATTAATAGTTTTTTACATGGACAAAAAATTCGTTTAATTTTTTCCCATTAAATACTAGAATTATAGAAAAGTACTTTGCGAAAAGAATCGGCAGTAGGGCAGAAACGTGTTGACCACCGATTAGTTTTTTGCTAATAACTCTTGCATCCTTCGACCGACTTCTTCGACTAAGAGCTCGATGGAAAACTTATCTGTTCCTCTTTCAGATGGAATTAACATATTTTGCTCGAAGGAAATTTTATCTGTTCCTCTTTCAGATGGCATTAACGAAAAGTTGTAAGAAATCAAATTTTTTTGATCAAAACTAAAATATCTCCGAAATCATTGAAGAAGAAGTACCTTTTCAGACGAATATATGCCTTATCAAATAAGAGACATTTAAATTTTTTTAATTGCATAAATGAGCGGCATTTTATTCAGAATTAATAGTTTTTTACATGGACAAAAAATTCGTTTAATTTTTTCCCATTAAATACTAGAATTATAGAAAAGTACTTTGCGAAAAGAATCGGCAGTAGGGCGGAAACGTGTTGACCACCGATTAGTTTTTTGCTAATAACTCTTGCATCCTTCGACCGACTTCTTCGACTAAGAGCTCGATGGAAAACTTATCTGTTCGTCTTTCAGATGGCATGAACATATCTTACGAAAAGTCGTTAAAAATAAACTTTTTTTGATGAAAACTAAAATATCCTCGAAATCATTGAAGAAGAAGTACCTTTTCAGACGAAAATATGCCTTATCTAATAAGAGACATTTAAATTTTTTTAATTGCATAAATGGGTGGCATTTTATTCAGAATTAATAGTTTTTTACATGGACTAAAAATTCGTTTAATTTTTTCCCATTAAATATTAGAATTATAGAAAAGTAATTTGCGAAACGAATCGGCAGTAGGACGGAATCGTGTTGACCACCGATTAGTTTTCTTCTAATAACTCTTGCATTCTTTGACCGACTTCTTCGACTAAGAGCTCGATGGAAAGCTTATCTGTTCCTCTTTCAGATGGCATTAACATGTTCTACGAAAAGTCGTAAGAAATAAAATTTTTTTGATCAAAACTAAAATATCCTCGAAATCATTGAAGAAGAAGTACCTTATCAGACGAAAGTATGCCTTATCAAATAAGAAACATTTAAATTTTTTTAATTGCATAAATGGGTGGCATTTTATTCAGAATTAATAGTTTTTTACATGGACTAAAAATTCGTTTAATTTTTTCCCATTAAATACTAGAATTGTAGAAAAGTACATTGCGAAAAGTCTCGGCAGTAGGACGGAAACGTGTTGACGCTAATAACACTTGCATCCTTCGACCGACTTCTTCGACTAAGAGCACGATGGAAAGCTTATCTGCTCCTCTTTCAGATAGCATTAACAAATTTTACGAAAAGTCATAAGAAATACAATTTTTTGGATCATAACTAAAATATCGTCGAAATCATTGAAGAAGAAGTACCTTATAAGACGAAAATGTGCCTTATCAAATAAGAAACATTTAAATTTTTTTAATTGCATAAATGGGTGGCATTTTATTCACAATTAATAGTTTTTTACATGGACAAAAAATTAGTTTCATTTTTTCCCATTAAATACTAGAATTATAGAAAAGTACTTTGCGAAAAGAATCGGCAGTTGGACGGAATCGTGTTGACCACAGATTAGTTTTTTGCTAATAACTCTTGCATCCTTCGACCGACTTCTTCGACTAAGAGCTCGATGGAAAGCTTATCTGTTCCTCTTTCAGATCGCATTGACATATTTAACAAAAAGTCAAAAGAAATAAAATTTTTTTTGATCAAAACTAAAATATCCTCGAAATCATTGAAGAAGAAGTACCTTATCAGACGAAAATATCCCTTATCTAATAAGAGACATTCAAATTTTTTTAATTGCATAAATGGGCGGCATTTTATACAGAATTAATAGATTTTAACATGGACAAAAAATTCGTTTAATTTTTTTCCATTAAATACTAGAATTATAGAAAAGTACTTTGCGAAAACAATTGGCAGTAGGACGGAATCGTGTTGACCACCGATTAGTTTTTTGCTAATAACTCTTGCATCCTTCGACCGACTTGTTCGACTAAAAGCTCGATGGAAAGCTTATCTGTTCCTCTTTCAGATGACATTAACATATTTTACGAAAAGTCATAAGAAATAAAAATTTTTTAATCAAAACTAAAATATCCTCGAAATCATTGAAGAAGAAGTACCTGATCAGAAGAAAATATGCCTTATCTAATAAGAGACATTTAAATTTTTTTAATTGCATAAATGGGCGGCATTTTATTCATAATTAATAGTTTTTTACATGGACTAAAAATTCGTTTAATTTTTTCCCATTAAATACTAGAATTATAGAAAAGTAATTTGCGAAACGAATCGGCAGTAGGACGGAATCGTGTTGACTACCGATTAGTTTTTTGCTAATAACTCTTGCATCCTTTGACCGACTTCTTTGACTAAGAGCGCGATGGAAAGCTTATCTGTTCCTCTTTCAGATGACATTAACATATTTTACGAAAAGTCGTAAGAAATAAAATTTTTTTGATCAAAACTAAAATATCCTCGAAATCATTGAAGAAGAAGTACCTTATCAGACGAAAATATGCCTTATAAAATAAGAAACATTTAAATTTTTTTAATTGCATAAATGGGTGGCATTTTATTCAGAATTAATAGTTTTTTACATGGACAAAAAATTAGTTTCATTTTTTCCCATTAAATACTAGAATTATAGAAAAGTACTTTGCGAAAAGAATCGGCAGTAGGACGGAATCGTGTTGACCACCGATTAGTTTTTTGCTAATAACTCTTGCATCCTTCGACCGACTTCTTCGACTAAGAGCTCGATGGAAAGCTTAACTGTTCCTCTTTCAGATGGCATTAACATATTTTACGAAAAGTCGAAAGAAATAAAATTTTTTTGATCAAAACTAAAATATCCTCGAAATCATTGAAGAAGAAGTAACTTATCAGACAAAAAAAAATGACTTATCTAATAAGAGACATTTAAATTTTCTTAATTGCATAAATAGGCGGTACTTTATTCAGAATTTATAGTTTTTTACATGGACTAAAAATTCGTTTAATTTTTTCCCATTAAATACTAGAATTGTAGAAAAGTACTTTGCGAAAAGAATCGGCAGTAGAACGGAAACGTGTTGACGCTAATAACTCTTGCATCCTTCGACCGACTTCTTCGACTAAGAGCTCGATGGAAAGCTTATCTGTTCCTCTTTCAGATCGCATTGACATATTTTACGAAAAGTCATAAGAAATAAAATTTTTTTGATCAAAACTAAAATATCCTCGAAATCATTGAAGAAGAAGTACCTTATCAGACGAAAATATGCCATATCTAATAAGAGACATTCAAATTTTTTTAATTGCATAAATGGGCGGCATTTTATTCAGAATTAATAGATTTTAACATGGACAAAAAATTCGTTTAATTTTTTCCCATTACATACTAGAATTATAGAAAAGTACTTTGCGAAAAGAATTGGCAGTAGGACGGAATCGTGTTGACCACCGATTAGTTTTTTGCTAATAACTCTTGCATCCTCCGACCGACTTCTTCGACTAAAAGCTCGATGGAAAACTTATCTGTTCGTCTTTTAGATGGCATTAACATATTTTACGAAAAGTCGTAAGAAATAAAGTTTTTTTGATCAAAACTAAAATATCCTCGAAATCATTGAAGAAGAAGTACCTTATCGGACGAAAATATTCCATATCTAATAAGAGACATTTAAATTTTTTTAATTGCATAAATGGGCGGCATTTTATTCAGAATTAATAGTTTTTTACATGGACAAAAAAGTCGTTTAATTTTTTCCCATTAAATATTAGAATTATAGATAAGTACTTTGCGAAAAGAATTGGCAGTAGGACGGAAACGTGTTGACCACCGATTAGTTTTTTGCTAATATCTCTTGCATCCTTCGACCGACTTCTTCGACTAAGAGCTCGATGGAAAACTTATCTGTTCGTCTTTTAGATGACATTAACATGTCTTACGAAAAGTCGTTAGAAATAAACTTTTTTTGAAGAAAACTAAAATATCCTCGAAATCATTGAAGAAGAAGTACCTTTTCTACCTAAAAATTCGTTTAATTTTTTCCCATTAAATACTAGAATTATAGAAAAGTAATTTGCGAAACGAATCGGCAGTAGGACGGAATCGTGTTGACCACCGATTTCTTTTTTTCTAATAACTCTTGCATCCTTCGACCGACTTCTTCGACTAAGAGCTCGATGGAAAGCTTATTTGTTCATCTTTTAGATGGCATTAACATATTTTACGAAAAGTCGTAAGAAATTAAATTTTTTTGATCAAAACTAAAATATCCTCGAAATCACTGAAGAAGAAGTACCTTATCAGACGAAAATATGCCTTATCTAATAAGAGACATTTAAATTTTCTTAATTGCATAAATGGGTGGCATTTTATTCATAATTAATAGTTTTTTACATGGACTAAAAATTCGTTTAATTTTTTCCCATTAAATACTAGAATTATAGAAAAGTAATTTGCGAAACGAATCGGCAGTAGGACGGAAACGTGTTGACCACCGATTAGTTTTTTGCTAATAACTCTTGCATCCTTCGACCGACTTCTTCGACTAAGAGCTCGATGGAAAACTTATCTGTTCGTCTTTCAGATGGCATTAACATATCTTACGAAAAATCGTTAGAATTAAACTTTTTTTGATGAAAACTAAAATATCCTCGAAATCATTGAAGAAGAAGTACCTTTTCAGACGAAAATATGCCTTATCTAATAAGACACATTTAAATGTTTTTAATTGCATAAATGGGTGGCATTTTATTCATAATTAATAGTTTTTTATATGGACTAAAAATTCTTTTAATTTTTTCCCATTAAATACTAGAATTGTAGAAAAGTACTTTGCGAAAAGACTCGGCAGTAGGACGGAAACGTGTTCACGCTAATAACACTTGCATCCTTCGACCGACTTCTTCGGCTGAGAGCTCGATGGAAAGCTTATCTGTTCCTCTTTCAGATAGCATTAACAAATTTTACGAAAAGTCATAAGAAATACAATTTTTTTGAACAAAACTAAAATATCCTAGAAATCATTGAAGAAGAAGTACCTTATCAGACGAAAATATGCCTTATCTAATAAGAGACATTTAAATTTTTTTAATTGCATAAATGGGCGGCATTTTATTCAGATTTAATAGTTTTTTACATGGACTAAAAATTCATTTCATTTTTTCCCATTAAATACTAGAATTGTAGAAAAGTACTTTGCGAAAAGAATCTGCAGTAGGACGGAAACGTGTTGACGCTAATAACTCTTGCATCCTTCGACCGACTTCTTCGACTAAGAGCTCGATGGAAAGCTTATCTGTTCCTCTTTCAGATGGCATTAACATATTTTACGAAAAGTCGTAAGAAATAAAATTTTTTTGATCAAAACTAAAATATCCTCGAAATCATTGAAGAAGAAGTACCTTATCAGACGAAAATATGCCTTATCTAATAAGAGACATTTAAATTTTCTTAATTGCATAAATGGGTGGCATTTTATTCATAATTAATAGTTTTTTACATGGACTAAAAATTCGTTTACTTTTTTCCCATTAAATACTAGAATTATAGAAAAGTAATTTGCGAAACGAATCGGCAGTAGGACGGAATCGTGTTGACCACCGATTACTTTTTTTCTAATAACTCTTGCATCCTTCGACCGACTTCTTCGACTAAGAGCTCGATGGAAAGCTTATCTGTTCCTCTTTCAGATCGCATTGACATATTTTACGAAAAGTCATAAGAAATAAAATTTTTTTGATCAAAACTAAAATAACCTCGAAATCATTGAAGAAGAAGTACCTTATCGGACGAAAATATGCCTTATCTAATAAGAGACATTTAAATTTTTTTAATTGCATAAATGGGTGGCATTTTATTCAGAATTAATAGTTTTTTACATGGACAAAAAATTCGTTTAATTTTTTCCCATTAAATACTAGAATTATAGAAAAGTACTTTGCGAAAAGAATTGGCAGTAGGACGGAATCGTGTTGACCACCGATTAGTTTTTTGCTAATAACTCTTGCATCCTTCGACCGACTTCTTCGACTAAGAGCTCGATGGAAAACTTATCTGTTCGTCTTTTAGATGGCATTAACATATCTTACGAAAAGTCGTTAGAAATAAACTTTTTTTGATGAAAACTAAAATATCCTCGAAATCATTGAAGAAGAAGTACCTTTTCTACCTAAAAATTCGTTTAATTTTTTCCCATTAAATACTAGAATTATAGAAAAGTAATTTGCGAAACGAATCGGCAGTAGGACGGAAACGTGTTGACCACCGATTAGTTTTTTGCTAATAACTCTTGCATCCTTCGACCGACTTCTGCGACTAAGAGCTCGATGGAAAACTTATCTGTTCGTCTTTCAGATGGCATTAACATATCTTACGAAAAGTCGTTAGAAATAAACTTTTTTTGATGAAAACTAAAATATCCTCGAAATCATTGAAGAAGAAGTACCTTTTCAGACGAAAATATGCCTTATCTAATAAGACACATTTAAATTTTTTTAATTGCATAAATGGGTGGCATTTTATTCATAATTAATAGTTTTTTATATGGACTAAAAATTATTTTAATTTTTTCCCATTAAATACTAGAATTGTAGAAAAGTACTTTGCGAAAAGACTCGGCAGTAGGACGGAAACGTGTTCACGCTAATAACACTTGCATCCTTCGACCGACTTCTTCGGCTGAGAGCTCGATGGAAAGCTTATCTGTTCCTCTTTCAGATAGCATTAACAAATTTTACGAAAAGTCATAAGAAATAAAATTTTTTTGAACAAAACTAAAATATCCTCGAAATCATTGAAGAAGAAGTACCTTATCAGACGAAAATATGCCTTATCTAATAAGAGACATTTAAATTTTCTTAATTGCATAAATAGGCGGTATTTTATTCAGAATTTATAGTTTTTTACATGGACTAAAAATTCATTTCATTTTTTCCCATTAAATACTAGAATTGTAGAAAAGTACTTTGCGAAAAGAATCTGCAGTAGGACGGAAACGTGTTGACGCTAATAACTCTTGCATCCTTCGACCGACTTCTTCGACTAAGAGCTCGATGGAAAGCTTATCTGTTCCTCTTTCAGATGGCATTAACATATTTTACGAAAAATCGTAAGAAATAAAATTTTTTTGATCAAAACTAAAATATCCTCGAAATCATTGAAGAAGAAGTACCTTATCAGACGAAAATATGCCTTATCTAATAAGAGACATTTAAATTTTCTTAATTGCATAAATGGGTGGCATTTTATTCATAATTAATAGTTTTTTACATGGACTAAAAATTCGTTTAATTTTTTCCCATTAAATACTAGAATTTTAGAAAAGTAATTTGCGAAACGAATCGGCAGTAGGACGGAATCGTGTTGACCACCGATTAGTTTTTTGCTAATAACTCTTGCATCCTTCGACCGACTTCTTCGACTAAGAGCTCGATGGAAAGCTTATCTGTTCCTCTTTCAGATGGCGTTAACATATTTTACGAAAAGTCGTAAGAAATAAAATTTTTTTGATCAAAACTAAAATATCCTCGAAATCATTGAAGAAGAAGTACCTTATCAGACGAAAATATGCCTTATCTAATAAGAGACATTTAAATTTTCTTAATTGCATAAATAGGCGGTATTTTATTCAGAATTTATAGTTTTTTACATGGACTAAAAATTCGTTTAATTTTTTCCCATTAAATACCAGAATTGTAGAAAAGTACTTTGCGAAAAGAATCTGCAGTAGGACGGAAACGTGTTGACGCTAATAACTCTTGCATCCTTCGACCGACTTCTTCGACTAAGAGCTCGATGGAAAGCTTATCTGTTCCTCTTTCGGATCGCATTGACATATTTTACGAAAAGTCATAAGAAATAAAATTCTTTTGATCAAAACTAAAATATCCTCGAAATCATTGAAGAAGAAGTACCTTATAAGACGAAAATATGCCTTATCTATTGAGAGACATTTAAATTTTTTTAATTGCATAAATGGGTGGCATTTTATTTAGAATTAATAGTTTTTTACATGGACAAAAAATTAGTTTCATTTTTTCCCATTAAATACTAGAATTATAGAAAAGTACTTTGCGAAAAGTATCGGCAGTAGGGCGGAATCGTGTTGACCACCGATTAGTTTTTTGCTAATAACTCTTGCATCCTTCGACCGACTTCTTCGACTAAGAGCTCGATGAAAAGCTTATCTGTTCCTCTTTCAGATGGCATTAACGTACTTTACTAAAAGTCGTAAGAAATAAAATTTTTTTGATCAAAACTAAAATATCCTCGAAATCATTGAAGAAGAAGTACCTTATCAGACGAAAATATGCCTTATCTAATAAGAGACATTTAAATTTTCTTAATTGCATAAATGGGAGGCATTTTATTCATAATTAATAGTTTTTTACATAGACTAAAAATTCGTTTAATTTTTTCCCATTAAATACTAGAATTATAGAAAAGTAATTTGCGAAACGAATCGGCAGTAGGACGGAATCGTGTCGACCACCGATTAGTTTTTTTCAAATAACTCTTGCATCCTTTGACCGACTTCTTTGACAAAAAGCTCGATGGAAAGCTTATCTGTTCCTCTTTCAGATGGTATTAACATATTTTACGAAAAGTCGTAAGAAATAAAATTTTTTTGATCAAAACTAAAATATCCTCGAAATCATTAAAGAAGAAGTACCTTATCAGACGAAAATATGCCTTATCTAATAAGAAACATTTAAATTTTCTTAATTGCATAAATAGGCGGTATTTTATTCAGAATTTATAGTTTTTTACATGGACTAAAAATTCGTTTAATTTTTTCCCATTAAATACTAGAATTGTAGAAAAGTACTTTGCGAAAAGAATCGGCAGTAGGACGGAAACGTGTTGACGCTAAAAACTCTTGCATACTTCGACCGACTTGTTCGACTAAGAGCTCGATGGAAAGCTTATCTGTTCCTCTTTCAGATCGCATTGACATATTTTACGAAAAGTAATAAAAAATAAAATTTTTTTGATCAAAACTAAAATATCCTCGAAATCATTGAAGAAGAAGTACCTTATCAGATGAAAATATGAATTATCTGATAAGAGACATTTCAATTTTTTTAATTGCATAAATGGGCGGCATTTTATTCAGAATTAATAGATTTTAGCATGGACTAAAAATTCGTTTAATTTTTTCCCATTAAATACTAGAATTATAGAAAAGTAATTTGCGAAACGAATCGGCAGTAGGACGGAATCGTGTTGACCACCGATTAGTATTTTGCTAATAACTCTTGCATCCTTCGACCGACTTGTTCGACTAAAAGCTCGATGGAAAGCTTATCTGTTCGTCTTTCAGATGACATTAACATATTTTACGAAAAGTCGTAAGAAATAAAATTTTTTTGATCAAAACTAAAATATCCTCGAAAGCATTGAAGAAGAAGTACCTTATCAGACGAAAATATGCCTTATCTATTAATAGACATTTAAATTTTTTTAATTCCATAAATTGGCGGCATTTTATTCGAAATTTATAGTTTCTTACATGGACAAAAAATTCTTTTAATTTTTTCCCATTATATATTAGAATTATAGACAAGTACTTTGCGGAAAGAATTGGCAGTAGGACGGAATCGTGTTGACCACCGATTAGTTTTTTGCTAATAACTCTTGCATCCTTCGACCGACTTGTTCGACTAAAAGCTCGATGGAAAGCTTATCTATTCCTCTTTCAGATGGCATTAACATATTTTACGAAAAGTCGTAAGAAATAAAATTTTTTTGATCAAAACTAAAATATCCTCGAAATCATTGAAGAAGAAGTACCTTATCAGACGAAAATATGCCTTATCTAATAAGAGACATTTAACTTTTTTTAATTGCATAAATGGGCGGCATTTTAATCAGAATTAATAGTTTTTTCATGGACAAAACAGTCGTTTAATTTTTTCCCATTAAATATTAGAATTATAGAAAAGTACTTTGCGAAAAGAATCGGCAGTAGGACGGAAACGTGTTGACCACCGATTAGTTTTTTGCTAATAACTCTTGCATCCTTCGACCGACTTCTTCGACTAAGAGCTCGATGGAAAGCTTATCTGGTCCTCTTCCAGATGGAATTAACATATTTTGCTCGAAGGAAAGCTTATCTGTTCCTTTTTCAGATGGCATTAACATATTTTACGAAAAGTCGTAAGAAATAAGACTTTTTTGATCAAAACTAAAATATCCGCGAAATCATTGAAGAAGAAGTACCTTATCAGACGAAAATATGCCTTATCTATTGAGAGACATTTAAATTTTTTTTATTGCATAAATGAGCGGCATTTTATTCAGAATTAATAGTTTTTTACATGGACATAAAATTCGTTTAATTTTTTCCCATTAAATACTAGAATTATAGGAAAGCACTATGCGAAAAGAATCGGCAGTAGAACGGAATCGTGATCACCACCGAATAGATTTTTGCTAATAACTCTTGCATCTTTCGACAGACTTCTTCGACTAAGAGCTCGATGGAAAGCTTATCTGTACCTCTTTCAGATGGCATTAACATATTTAACGAAACGTCATAAGAAATAAAACTTTTTTGATCAAAACTAAAATATCCGCGAAATCATTGAAGAAGAAGTACCTTATCAGACGAAAATATGCCTTATCTATTGAGAGACATTTAAATTTTTTTTATTGCATAAATGGGCGGCATTTTATTCAGAATTAATAGTGTTTTCCATGGACAAAAAATTCGTTTAATTTTATTAGAATTATAGAAAAGTACTTTGCGAAAAGAATCGGCAGTAGGACGCAATCGTTTTGACCACCGATTAGTTTTTTGCTAATAACTCTTGCATCCTTCGACCGACTTCTTCGACTAAAAGCTCGATGGAAAGCTTATCTGTTCCTCTTTCAGATGGCATTAAGATATTTTACGAAAAGTCGTAAGAAATATAATTTTTTTGATCAAAACTAAAATATCCTAGAAATCATTGAAGAAGAAGTACCTTATAAGACGAAAATATGCTTTATCTAATAAGAGACATTTAAATTTTTTTTATTGCATAAATGGGCGGCATTTTATTCAGAATTAATAGTGTTTTCCATGGACAAAAAATTCGTTTAATTTTATTAGAATTATAGAAAAGTACTTTGCGAAAAGAATCGGCAGTAGGACGCAATCGTTTTGACCACCGATTAGTTTTTTGCTAATAACTCTTGCATCCTTCGACCGACTTCTTCGACTAAAAGCTCGATGGAAAGCTTATCTGTTCCTCTTTCAGATGGCATTAAGATATTTTACGAAAAGTCGTAAGAAATATAATTTTTTTGATCAAAACTAAAATATCCTAGAAATCATTGAAGAAGAAGTACCTTATAAGACGAAAATATGCTTTATCTAATAAGAGACATTTCAATTTTTTTTAATTGCATAAATGGGCGGCATTTTATTCAGAATTAATAGTTTTTTACATGGACATAAAATTCGTTTAATTTTTTCCCATTAAATACTAGAATTATAGGAAAGTACTTTGCGGAAAGAATTGGCAGTAGGACGGAATCGTGTTAACCACCGATTAGTTTTTTGCTAATAACTCTTGCATCCTTCGACCGACTTGTTCGACTAAAAGCTCGATGGAAAGCTTATCTATTCCTCTTTCAGATGGCATTAACATATTTTACGAAAAGTCGTAAGAAATAAAATTTTTTTGATCAAAACTAAAATATCCTCGAAATCATTGAAGAAGAAGTACCTTATCAGACGAAAATATGCTTTATCTAATAAGAGACATTTCAATTTTTTTTAATTGCATAAATGGGCGGCATTTTATTCAGAATTAATAGTGTTTTACATTGACAAAAAATTCGTTTAATTTTATTAGAATTATAGAAAAGTACTTTGCGAAAAGAATCGGCAGTAGGACAGAAACGTGTTGACCACCGATTAGTTTTTTGCTAATAACTCTTGCATCCTTCGACCGACTTCTTCGACTAAGAGCACGATGGAAAGCTTATCTGGTCCTCTTCCAGATAGAATTAACATATTTTGCTCGAAGGAAAGCTTATCTATTCCTTTTTCAGATGGCATTAACATATTTTACGAAAAGTCGTAAGAAATAAAATTTTTTTGATCAAAACTAAAATATCCTCGAAATCATTGAAGAAGAAGTACCTTATCAGACGAAAATATGCTTTATCTAATAAGAGACATTTAAATTTTTTTTAATTGCATAAATGGGTGGCATTTTATTCAGAATTAATAGTTTTTTACATTGACATAAAATTCGTTTAATTTTTTCCCATTAAATACCTTAATTATAGAAGAGTACTTTGCGAAAAGAATCGGCAGTAGGACGGAATCGTTTTGACCACCGATTAGTTTTTTGCTAATAACTCTTGCATCCTTCGACAGACTTCTTCGACTAAGAGCTCGATGGAAAGCTTATCTGTTCCTCTTTCAGATGGTATTAACATATTTTACGAAAAGTCGTAAGAAATAAAATTTTTTGGATCAAAACTAAAATATCCTCGAAATCATTGCAGAAGAAGTACCTTATCAGACGAAAATATGCCTTATCTAATAAGAGACATTTAAATTTTCTTAATTGCATAAATGGGTGGCATTTTATTCATAATTAATAGTTTTTTACATGGACAAAAAATTAGTTTCATTTTTTCCCATTAAATACTAGAATTATAGAAAAGTACTTTGCGAAAAGTATCGGCAGTAGGGCGGAATCGTGTTGACCACCGATTAGTTTTTTGCTAATAACTCTTGCATCCTTCGACCGACTTCTTCGACTAAGAGCTCGATGGAAAGCTTATCTGTTCCTCTTTCAGATGGCATTAACGTACTTTACTAAAAGTCGTAAGAAATAAAATTTTTTTGATCAAAACTAAAATATCCTCGAAATCATTGAAGAAGAAGTACCTTATCAGACGAAAATATGCCTTATCTAAGAAGAGACATTTAAATTTTCTTAATTGCATAAATGGGTGGCATTTTATTCATAATTAATAGTTTTTTACATAGACTAAAAATTCGTTTAATTTTTTCCCATTAAATACTAGAATTATAGAAAAGTAATTTGCGAAACGAATCGGCAGTAGGACGGAATCGTGTCGACCACCGATTAGTTTTTTTCAAATAACTCTTGCATCCTTTGACCGACTTCTTTGACAAAAAGCTCGATGGAAAGCTTATCTGTTCCTCTTTCAGATGGTATTAACATATTTTACGAAAAGTCGTAAGAAATAAAATTTTTTTGATCAAAACTAAAATATCCTCGAAATCATTAAAGAAGAAGTACCTTATCAGACGAAAATATGCCTTATCTAATAAGAAACATTTAAATTTTCTTAATTGCATAAATAGGCGGTATTTTATTCAGAATTTATAGTTTTTTACATGGACTAAAAATTCGTTTAATTTTTTCCCATTAAATACTAGAATTGTAGAAAAGTACTTTGCGAAAAGAATCGGCAGTAGGACGGAAACGTGTTGACGCTAAAAACTCTTGCATACTTCGACCGACTTGTTCGACTAAGAGCTCGATGGAAAGCTTATCTGTTCCTCTTTCAGATCGCATTGACATATTTTACGAAAAGTAATAAAAAATAAAATTTTTTTGATCAAAACTAAAATATCCTCGAAATCATTGAAGAAGAAGTACCTTATCAGACGAAAATATGAATTATCTGATAAGAGACATTTCAATTTTTTTAATTGCATAAATGGGCGGCATTTTATTCAGAATTAATAGATTTTAGCATGGACTAAAAATTCGTTTAATTTTTTCCCATTAAATACTAGAATTATAGAAAAGTAATTTGCGAAACGAATCGGCAGTAGGACGGAATCGTGTTGACCACCGATTAGTATTTTGCTAATAACTCTTGCATCCTTCGACCGACTTGTTCGACTAAAAGCTCGATGGAAAGCTTATCTGTTCGTCTTTCAGATGACATTAACATATTTAACGAAACGTCATAAGAAATAAAACTTTTTTGATCAAAACTAAAATATCCGCGAAATCATTGAAGAAGAAGTACCTTATCAGACGAAAATATGCCTTATCTATTGAGAGACATTTAAATTTTTTTTATTGCATAAATGGGCGGCATTTTATTCAGAATTAATAGTGTTTTCCATGGACAAAAAATTCGTTTAATTTTATTAGAATTATAGAAAAGTACTTTGCGAAAAGAATCGGCAGTAGGACGCAATCGTTTTGACCACCGATTAGTTTTTTGCTAATAACTCTTGCATCCTTCGACCGACTTCTTCGACTAAAAGCTCGATGGAAAGCTTATCTGTTCCTCTTTCAGATGGCATTAAGATATTTTACGAAAAGTCGTAAGAAATATAATTTTTTTGATCAAAACTAAAATATCCTAGAAATCATTGAAGAAGAAGTACCTTATAAGACGAAAATATGCTTTATCTAATAAGAGACATTTAAATTTTTTTTATTGCATAAATGGGCGGCATTTTATTCAGAATTAATAGTGTTTTCCATGGACAAAAAATTCGTTTAATTTTATTAGAATTATAGAAAAGTACTTTGCGAAAAGAATCGGCAGTAGGACGCAATCGTTTTGACCACCGATTAGTTTTTTGCTAATAACTCTTGCATCCTTCGACCGACTTCTTCGACTAAAAGCTCGATGGAAAGCTTATCTGTTCCTCTTTCAGATGGCATTAAGATATTTTACGAAAAGTCGTAAGAAATATAATTTTTTTGATCAAAACTAAAATATCCTAGAAATCATTGAAGAAGAAGTACCTTATCAGACGAAAATATTCCTTATCTAATAAGAGACATTTAAATTTTTTTAATTGCATAAATGAGCGGCATTTTATTCACAATTAATAGTTTTTTACATGGACAAAAAATTCGTTAAATTTTTTCCATTAAATACTAGAATTATAGAAAAGTACTTTGCGAAAAGAATCGGCAGTAGGACGGAATCGTGTTGACCACCGATTAGTTTTTTGCTAATAACTCTTGCATCCTTCGACCGACTTCTTCGACTGAGAGCTCGATGGAAAGCTTATCTGGTCCTCTTCCAGATGTAATTAACATATTTTGCTCGAAGGAAAGCTTATCTGTTCCTCTTTCAGATGGCATTAACATATTTTACGAAAAGTCGTAAGAAATAAAATTTTTTTGATCAAAACTAAAATATCCTCGAAATCATTGAAGAAGAAGTACCTCATCAGAAGAAAATATGCTTTATCTAATAAGAGACATTTAAATTTTTTTTAATTGCATAAATAGGTGGCATTTTATCCAGAATTAATAGTTTTTTACATGGACATAAAATTCGTTTAATTTTTTCCCATTAATTACTTTTGCGCATTATTACTTTGCGAAAAGAATCGGCAGTAGGACGGAATCGTTTTGATCACCGATTAGTTTTTTGCTAATAACTCTTGCATCCTTCGACCGACTTCTTCGACTGAGAGCTCGATGGAAAGCTTATCTGGTCCTCTCCAGATGTAATTAACATATTTTGCTCGAAGGAAAGCTTATCTGTTCCTCTTTCAGATGGCATTAACATATTTTACGAAAAGTCGTAAGAAATAAAATTTTTTTGATCAAAACTAAAATATCCTCGAAAGCATTGAAGAAGAAGTACCTTATCAGACGAAAATATGCCTTATCTATTAATAGACATTTAAATTTTTTTAATTCCATAAATTGGCGGCATTTTATTCGAAATTTATAGTTTCTTACATGGACAAAAAATTCTTTTAATTTTTTCCCATTATATATTAGAATTATAGACAAGTACTTTGCGGAAAGAATTGGCAGTAGGACGGAATCGTGTTGACCACCGATTAGTTTTTTGCTAATAACTCTTGCATCCTTCGACCGACTTGTTCGACTAAAAGCTCGATGGAAAGCTTATCTATTCCTCTTTCAGATGGCATTAACATATTTTACGAAAAGTCGTAAGAAATAAAATTTTTTTGATCAAAACTAAAATATCCTCGAAATCATTGAAGAAGAAGTACCTTATCAGACGAAAATATGCCTTATCTAATAAGAGACATTTAACTTTTTTTAATTGCATAAATGGGCGGCATTTTAATCAGAATTAATAGTTTTTTCATGGACAAAACAGTCGTTTAATTTTTTCCCATTAAATATTAGAATTATAGAAAAGTACTTTGCGAAAAGAATCGGCAGTAGGACGGAAACGTGTTGACCACCGATTAGTTTTTTTGCTAATAACTCTTGCATCCTTCGACCGACTTCTTCGACTAAGAGCTCGATGGAAAGCTTATCTGGTCCTCTTCCAGATGGAATTAACATATTTTGCTCGAAGGAAAGCTTATCTGTTCCTTTTTCAGATGGCATTAACATATTTTACGAAAAGTCGTAAGAAATAAGACTTTTTTGATCAAAACTAAAATATCCGCGAAATCATTGAAGAAGAAGTACCTTATCAGACGAAAATATGCCTTATCTATTGAGAGACATTTAAATTTTTTTTATTGCATAAATGAGCGGCATTTTATTCAGAATTAATAGTTTTTTACATGGACATAAAATTCGTTTAATTTTTTCCCATTAAATACTAGAATTATAGGAAAGCACTATGCGAAAAGAATCGGCAGTAGAACGGAATCGTGATCACCACCGAATAGATTTTTGCTAATAACTCTTGCATCTTTCGACAGACTTCTTCGACTAAGAGCTCGATGGAAAGCTTATCTGTACCTCTTTCAGATGGCATTAACATATTTAACGAAACGTCATAAGAAATAAAACTTTTTTGATCAAAACTAAAATATCCGCGAAATCATTGAAGAAGAAGTACCTTATCAGACGAAAATATGCCTTATCTATTGAGAGACATTTAAATTTTTTTTATTGCATAAATGGGCGGCATTTTATTCAGAATTAATAGTGTTTTCCATGGACAAAAAATTCGTTTAATTTTATTAGAATTATAGAAAAGTACTTTGCGAAAAGAATCGGCAGTAGGACGCAATCGTTTTGACCACCGATTAGTTTTTTGCTAATAACTCTTGCATCCTTCGACCGACTTCTTCGACTAAAAGCTCGATGGAAAGCTTATCTGTTCCTCTTTCAGATGGCATTAAGATATTTTACGAAAAGTCGTAAGAAATATAATTTTTTTTGATCAAAACTAAAATATCCTAGAAATCATTGAAGAAGAAGTACCTTATAAGACGAAAATATGCTTTATCTAATAAGAGACATTTAAATTTTTTTTATTGCATAAATGGGCGGCATTTTATTCAGAATTAATAGTGTTTTCCATGGACAAAAAATTCGTTTAATTTTATTAGAATTATAGAAAAGTACTTTGCGAAAAGAATCGGCAGTAGGACGCAATCGTTTTGACCACCGATTAGTTTTTTGCTAATAACTCTTGCATCCTTCGACCGACTTCTTCGACTAAAAGCTCGATGGAAAGCTTATCTGTTCCTCTTTCAGATGGCATTAAGATATTTTACGAAAAGTCGTAAGAAATATAATTTTTTTGATCAAAACTAAAATATCCTAGAAATCATTGAAGAAGAAGTACCTTATAAGACGAAAATATGCTTTATCTAATAAGAGACATTTCAATTTTTTTTAATTGCATAAATGAGCGGCATTTTATTCAGAATTAATAGTTTTTTACATGGACATAAAATTCGTTTAATTTTTTCCCATTAAATACTAGAATTATAGGAAAGTACTTTGCGGAAAGAATTGGCAGTAGGACGGAATCGTGTTGACCACCGATTAGTTTTTTGCTAATAACTCTTGCATCCTTCGACCGACTTGTTCGACTAAAAGCTCGATGGAAAGCTTATCTATTCCTCTTTCAGATGGCATTAACATATTTTACGAAAAGTCGTAAGAAATAAAATTTTTTTGATCAAAACTAAAATATCCTCGAAATCATTGAAGAAGAAGTACCTTATCAGACGAAAATATGCTTTATCTAATAAGAGACATTTCAATTTTTTTTAATTGCATAAATGGGCGGCATTTTATTCAGAATTAATAGTGTTTTACATTGACAAAAAATTCGTTTAATTTTATTAGAATTATAGAAAAGTACTTTGCGAAAAGAATCGGCAGTAGGACAGAAACGTGTTGACCACCGATTAGTTTTTTGCTAATAACTCTTGCATCCTTCGACCGACTTCTTCGACTAAGAGCACGATGGAAAGCTTATCTGGTCCTCTTCCAGATAGAATTAACATATTTTGCTCGAAGGAAAGCTTATCTATTCCTTTTTCAGATGGCATTAACATATTTTACGAAAAGTCGTAAGAAATAAAATTTTTTTGATCAAAACTAAAATATCCTCGAAATCATTGAAGAAGAAGTACCTTATCAGACGAAAATATGCTTTATCTAATAAGAGACATTTAAATTTTTTTTAATTGCATAAATGGGTGGCATTTTATTCAGAATTAATAGTTTTTTACATTGACATAAAATTCGTTTAATTTTTTCCCATTAAATACCTTAATTATAGAAGAGTACTTTGCGAAAAGAATCGGCAGTAGGACGGAATCGTTTTGACCACCGATTAGTTTTTTGCTAATAACTCTTGCATCCTTCGACAGACTTCTTCGACTAAGAGCTCGATGGAAAGCTTATCTGTTCCTCTTTCAGATGGTATTAACATATTTTACGAAAAGTCGTAAGAAATAAAATTTTTTGGATCAAAACTAAAATATCCTCGAAATCATTGCAGAAGAAGTACCTTATCAGAAGAAAATATGCTTTATCTAATAAGAGACATTTAAATTTTTTTTAATTGCATAAATGGGTGGCATTTTTTCCAGAATTAATAGTTTTTTACATGGATATAAAATTTGTTTAATTTTTTCCCATTAATTACTTTTGCGCATTATTACTTTGCGAAAAGAATCGGCAGTAGGACGGAATCGTTTTGATCACCGATTAGTTTTTTGCTAATAATTCTTGCATCCTTCGACAGAATTCTTCGACTAAGAGCTCGATGGAAAGCTTATCTGTTCCTCTTTCAGATGGAATTAACATATTTTGCTCGAAGGAAAGCTTATCTGTTCTTCTTTCAGATGGCATTAACGAAAAGTTGTAAGAAATTAAATTTTTTTGATCAAAACTAAAATATCCTCGAAATCATTGAAGAAGAGTACCTTTTCAGACGAAAATATTCCTTATCTAATAAGAGACATTTAAATTTTTTTAATTGCATAAATGAGCGGCATTTTATTCACAATTAATAGTTTTTTACATGGACAAAAAATTCGTTAAATTTTTTCCATTAAATACTAGAATTATAGAAAAGTACCTTGCGAAAAGAATCGGCAGTAGGACGGAATCGTGTTGACCACCGATTAGTTTTTTGCTAATAACTCTTGCATCCTTCGACTGACTTCTTCGACTGAGAGCTCGATGGAAAGCTTATCTGGTCCTCTTCCAGATGTAATTAACATATTTTGCTCGAAGGAAAGCTTATCTGTTCCTCTTTCAGATGGCATTAAGATATTTTACGAAAAGTCGTAAGAAATATAATTTTTTTGATCAAAACTAAAATATCCTAGAAATCATTGAAGAAGAAGTACCTTATAAGACGAAAATATGCTTTATCTAATAAGAGACATTTCAATTTTTTTTAATTGCATAAATGGGCGGCATTTTATTCAGAATTAATAGTGTTTTCCATTGACAAAAAATTCGTTTAATTTTATTAGAATTATAGAAAGGTACTTTGCGAAAAGAATCGGCAGTAGGACAGAAACGTGTTGACCACCGATTAGTTTTTTGCTAATAACTCTTGCATCCTTCGACCGACTTCTTCGACTAAGAGCACGATGGAAAGCTTATCTGGTCCTCTTCCAGATAGAATTAACATATTTTGCTCGAAGGAAAGCTTATCTATTCCTTTTTCAGATGGCATTAACATATTTTACGAAAAGTCGTAAGAAATAAAATTTTTTTGATCAAAACTAAAATATCCTCGAAATCATTGAAAAGAGGTACCTTATCAGACGAAAATATGCTTTATCTAATAAGAGACATTTAAATTTTTTTTAATTGGATAAATGGGTGTCATTTTGTTCAGAATTAATAGTTTTTTACATGGACAAAAAATTCGCTTAATTTTTTCCCATTAAATACTAGAATTATAGAAGAGTACTTTGCGAAAAGAATCGGCGGTAGGACGGAATCGTTTTGACAGCCGATTAGTTTTTTGCTAATAACTCTTGCATCCTTCGACAGACTTCTTCATCTAAGAGCTCGATTGAAAGCTTATCTGTTCCTCTTTCAGATGGCATTAACATATTTTACGAAAAGTCGTAAGAAATAAAATTTTTTTGATCAAAACTAAAATATCCTCGAAATCATTGAAGAAGAAGTACCTTATCAGACGAAAATATGCTTTATCTAATAAGAGACATTTAAATTTTTTTTAATTGCATAAATGGGTGGCATTTTATTCAGAATTAATAGTTTTTTACATTGACATAAAATTCGTTTAATTTTTTCCCATTAAATACCTTAATTATAGAAGAGTACTTTGCGAAAAGAATCGGCAGTAGGACGGAATCGTTTTGACCACCGATTAGTTTTTTGCTAATAACTCTTGCATCCTTCGACAGACTTCTTCGACTAAGAGCTCGATGGAAAGCTTATCTGTTCCTCTTTCAGATGGTATTAACATATTTTACGAAAAGTCGTAAGAAATAAAATTTTTTGGATCAAAACTAAAATATCCTCGAAATCATTGCAGAAGAAGTACCTTATCAGAAGCAAATATGCTTTATCTAATAAGAGACATTTAAATTTTTTTGAATTGCATAAATGGGTGGCATTTTTTCCAGAATTTATAGTTTTTTACATGGACATAAAATTTGTTTAATTTTTTCCCATTAATTACTTTTGCGCATTATTACTTTGCGAAAAGAATCGGCAGTAGGACGGAATCGTTTTGATCACCGATTAGTTTTTTGCTAATAATTCTTGCATCCTTCGACAGAATTCTTCGACTAAGAGCTCGATGGAAAGCTTATCTGTTCCTCTTTCAGATGGAATTAACATATTTTGCTCGAAGGAAAGCTTATCTGTTCTTCTTTCAGATGGCATTAACGAAAAGTTGTAAGAAATTAAATTTTTTTGATCAAAACTAAAATATCCTCGAAATCATTGAAGAAGAGTACCTTTTCAGACGAAAATATTCCTTATCTAATAAGAGACATTTAAATTTTTTTAATTGCATAAATGAGCGGCATTTTATTCACAATTAATAGTTTTTTACATGGACAAAAAATTCGTTAAATTTTTTCCATTAAATACTAGAATTATAGAAAAGTACTTTGCGAAAAGAATCGGCAGTAGGACGGAATCGTGTTGACCACCGATTAGTTTTTTGCTAATAACTCTTGCATCCTTCGACCGACTTCTTCGACTGAGAGCTCGATGGAAAGCTTATCTGGTCCTCTTCCAGATGTAATTAACATATTTTGCTCGAAGGAAAGCTTATCTGTTCCTCTTTCAGATGGCATTAACATATTTTACGAAAAGTCGTAAGAAATAAAATTTTTTGGATCAAAACTAAAATATCCTCGAAATCATTGCAGAAGAAGTACCTTATCAGAAGCAAATATGCTTTATCTAATAAGAGACATTTAAATTTTTTTGAATTGCATAAATGGGTGGCATTTTTTCCAGAATTTATAGTTTTTTACATGGACATAAAATTTGTTTAATTTTTTCCCATTAATTACTTTTGCGCATTATTACTTTGCGAAAAGAATCGGCAGTAGGACGGAATCGTTTTGATCACCGATTAGTTTTTTGCTAATAATTCTTGCATCCTTCGACAGAATTCTTCGACTAAGAGCTCGATGGAAAGCTTATCTGTTCCTCTTTCAGATGGAATTAACATATTTTGCTCGAAGGAAAGCTTATCTGTTCTTCTTTCAGATAGCATTAACGAAAAGTTGTAAGAAATTAAATTTTTTTGATCAAAACTAAAATATCCTCGAAATCATTGAAGAAGAGTACCTTTTCAGACGAAAATATTCCTTATCTAATAAGAGACATTTAAATTTTTTTAATTGCATAAATGAGCGGCATTTTATTCACAATTAATAGTTTTTTACATGGACAAAAAATTCGTTAAATTTTTTCCATTAAATACTAGAATTATAGAAAAGTACTTTGCGAAAAGAATCGGCAGTAGGACGGAATCGTGTTGACCACCGATTAGTTTTTTGCTAATAACTCTTGCATCCTTCGACCGACTTCTTCGACTGAGAGCTCGATGGAAAGCTTATCTGGTCCTCTTCCAGATGTAATTAACATATTTTGCTCGAAGGAAAGCTTATCTGTTCCTCTTTCAGATGGCATTAACATATTTTACGAAAAGTCGTAAGAAATAAAATTTTTTTGATCAAAACTAAAATATCCTCGAAATCATTGAAGAAGAAGTACCTCATCAGAAGAAAATATGCTTTATCTAATAAGAGACATTTAAATTTTTTTTAATTGCATAAATAGGTGGCATTTTATCCAGAATTAATAGTTTTTTACATGGACATAAAATTCGTTTAATTTTTTCCCATTAATTACTTTTGCGCATTATTACTTTGCGAAAAGAATCGGCAGTAGGACGGAATCGTTTTGATCACCGATTAGTTTTTTGCTAATAACTCTTGCATCCTTCGACCGACTTCTTCGACTGAGAGCTCGATGGAAAGCTTATCTGGTCCTCTTCCAGATGGAATTAACATATTTTGCTCGAAGGAAAGCTTATCTGTTCCTCTTTCAGATGGCATTAACATATTTTACGAAAAGTCGTAAGAAATAAAATTTTTTTGATCAAAACTAAAATATCCTCGAAATCATTGAAGAAGAAGTACCTTATCAGACGAAAATATGCTTTATCTAATAAGAGACATTTAAATTTTTTTTAATTGCATAAATGGGTGGCATTTTATTCAGAATTAATAGTTTTTAACATTGACATAAAATTCGTTTAATTTTTTCCCATTAAATACCTTAATTATAGAAGAGTACTTTGCGAAAAGAATCGGCAGTAGGACGGAATCGTTTTGACCACCGATTAGTTTTTTGCTAATAACTCTTGCATCCTTCGACAGACTTCTTCGACTAAGAGCTCGATGGAAAGCTTATCTGTTCCTCTTTCAGATGGTATTAATATATTTTACGAAAAGTCGTAAGAAATAAAATTTTTTGGATCAAAACTAAAATATCCTCGAAATCATTGCAGAAGAAGTACCTTATCAGAAGAAAATATGCTTTATCTAATAAGAGACATTTAAATTTTTTTTAATTGCATAAATGGGTGGCATTTTTTCCAGAATTTATAGTTTTTTACATGGACATAAAATTTGTTTAATTTTTTCCCATTAATTACTTTTGCGCATTATTACTTTGCGAAAAGAATCGGCAGTAGGACGGAATCGTTTTGATCACCGATTAGTTTTTTGCTAATAACTCTTGCATCCTTCGACCGACTTCTTCGACTGAGAGCTCGATGGAAAGCTTATCTGGTCCTCTTCCAGATGGAATTAACATATTTTGCTCGAAGGAAAGCTTATCTGTTCTTCTTTCAGATGGCATTAACATATTTTACGAAAAGTCGTAAGAAAAAAAATTTTTTTGATCAAAACTAAAATATCCTCGAAATCATTGGAGAAGAAGTACCTTATCAGACGCAAATATGCCTTATCTAATAAGAGACATTTAAATTTTTTTAATTGCATAAATGGGCGGCATTTTATTCACAATTAATAGTTTTTTACATGGACAAAAAATTCGTTAAATTTTTTCCATTAAATACTAGAATTATAGAAAAGTACTTTGCGAAAAGAATCGGCAGTAGGACGGAATCGTGTTGACCACCGATTAGTTTTTTGCTAATAACTCTTGCATCCTTCGACCGACTTCTTCGACTGAGAGCTCGATGGAAAGCTTATCTGGTCCTCTCCAGATGTAATTAACATATTTTGCTCGAAGGAAAGCTTATCTGTTCCTCTTTCAGATGGCATTAACATATTTTACGAAAAGTCGTAAGAAATAAAATTTTTTTGATCAAAACTAAAATATCCTCGAAATCATTGAAGAAGAAGTACCTTATCAGAAGAAAATATGCTTTATCTAATAAGAGACATTTAAATTTTTTTTAATTGCATAAATGGGTGGCATTTTATCCAGAATTAATAGTTTTTTACATGGACAAAAAATTCGTTAAATTTTTTCCATTAAATACTAGAATTATAGAAAAGTACTTTGCGAAAAGAATCGGCAGTAGGACGGAATCGTGTTGACCACCGATTAGTTTTTTGCTAATAACTCTTGCATCCTTCGACCGACTTCTTCGACTGAGAGCTCGATGGAAAGCTTATCTGGTCCTCTCCAGATGTAATTAACATATTTTGCTCGAAGGAAAGCTTATCTGTTCCTCTTTCAGATGGCATTAACATATTTTACGAAAAGTCGTAAGAAATAAAATTTTTTTGATCAAAACTAAAATATCCTCGAAATCATTGAAGAAGAAGTACCTTATCAGAAGAAAATATGCTTTATCTGATAAGAGACATTTAAATTTTTTTTAATTGCATAAATGGGTGGCATTTTATCCAGAATTAATAGTTTTTTACATGGACATAAAATTCGTTTAATTTTTTCCCATTAATTACTTTTGCGCATTATTACTTTGCGAAAAGAATCGGCAGTAGGACGGAATCGTTTTGATCACCGATTAGTTTTTTGCTAATAACTCTTGCATCCTTCGACCGACTTCTTCGACTGAGAGCTCGATGGAAAGCTTATCTGGTCCTCTTCCAGATGGAATTAACATATTTTGCTCGAAGGAAAGCTTATCTGTTCTTCTTTCAGATGGCATTAACATATTTTACGAAAAGTCGTAAGAAAAAAAATTTTTTTGATCAAAACTAAAATATCCTCGAAATCATTGGAGAAGAAGTACCTTATCAGACGCAAATATGCCTTATCTAATAAGAGACATTTAAATTTTTTTAATTGCATAAATGGGCGGCATTTTAATCAGAATTAATAGTTTTTTACATAGACAAAACAGTCGTTTAATTTTTTCCCATTAAATATTAGAATTATAGAAAAGTACTTTGCGAAAAGAATCGGCAGTAGGACGGAATCGTGTTGACCACCGATTAGTTTTTTGCTAATAACTCTTGCATCCTTCGACCGACTTCTTCGACTGAGAGCTCGATGGAAAGCTTATCTGGTCCTCTTCCAGATGGAATTAACATATTTTGCTCGAAGGAAAGCTTATCTGTTCTTCTTTCAGATGGCATTAACATATTTTACGAAAAGTCGTAAGAAAAAAAATTTTTTTGATCAAAACTAAAATATCCTCGAAATCATTGGAGAAGAAGTACCTTATCAGACGCAAATATGCCTTATCTAATAAGAGACATTTAAATTTTTTTAATTGCATAAATGAGCGGCATTTTATTCACAATTAATAGTTTTTTACATGGACAAAAAATTCGTTAAATTTTTTCCATTAAATACTAGAATTATAGAAAAGTACTTTGCGAAAAGAATCGGCAGTAGGACGGAATCGTGTTGACCACCGATTAGTTTTTTGCTAATAACTCTTGCATCCTTCGACCGACTTCTTCGACTGAGAGCTCGATGGAAAGCTTATCTGGTCCTCTCCAGATGTAATTAACATATTTTGCTCGAAGGAAAGCTTATCTGTTCCTCTTTCAGATGGCATTAACATATTTTACGAAAAGTCGTAAGAAATAAAATTTTTTTGATCAAAACTAAAATATCCTCGAAATCATTGAAGAAGAAGTACCTTATCAGAAGAAAATATGCTTTATCTAATAAGAGACATTTAAATTTTTTTTAATTGCATAAATGGGTGGCATTTTATCCAGAATTAATAGTTTTTTACATGGACATAAAATTCGTTTAATTTTTTCCCATTAATTACTTTTGCGCATTATTACTTTGCGAAAAGAATCGGCAGTAGGACGGAATCGTTTTGATCACCGATTAGTTTTTTGCTAATAACTCTTGCATCCTTCGACCGACTTCTTCGACTGAGAGCTCGATGGAAAGCTTATCTGGTCCTCTTCCAGATGGAATTAACATATTTTGCTCGAAGGAAAGCTTATCTGTTCTTCTTTCAGATGGCATTAACATATTTTACGAAAAGTCGTAAGAAAAAAAATTTTTTTGATCAAAACTAAAATATCCTCGAAATCATTGGAGAAGAAGTACCTTATCAGACGCAAATATGCCTTATCTAATAAGAGACATTTAAATTTTTTTAATTGCATAAATGGGCGGCATTTTAATCAGAATTAATAGTTTTTTACATAGACAAAACAGTCGTTTAATTTTTTCCCATTAAATATTAGAATTATAGAAAAGTACTTTGCGAAAAGTATCGGCAGTAGGACGGAAACGTGTTGACCACCGATTAGTTTTTTGCTAATAACTCTTGCATCCTTCGACCGACTTCTTCGACTAAGAGCTCGATGGAAAGCTTATCTGTTCCTCTTTCAGATGGCATTAACACATTTTACGAAAAGTCGTAAAAAATAAAATTTTTTTTGATCAAAACTAAAATATCCTCGAAATCAATGAAGAAGAAGTACCTTATCAGACGAAAATATGCCTTATCTAATAAGAGACATTTTAATTTTTTTAATTGCATAAATGGGCGGCATTTTATTCAGAATTAATAGTTTTTTACATGGCCAAGAAATTCATTTAATTTTTTTCCATTAAATAGTAGAATCATACAAAAGTACATTGCGAAAAGAATCGGCAGTAGGACGGAAACGTGTTGACCACCGATTAGTTTTTTGCTAATAACTGTTGCATCCTTCAACAGACTTCTTCAACTAAGAGCTCGATGGAAAGCTTATATGTTCCTCTTTGAGATGGCATTAAAATATTTTACGAAAAGTCGTAAGAAATAAAATTGTTTTGATCAAAACTAAAATATCCTCGAAATCATTGAAGAAGAAGTACCTTATCAGACGAAAATATGCCTTATCTAATAAGAGACATTTAAATTTTTTTAATTGCATAAATGGGCGGCATTTTATTCAGAATAAATAGTTTCTTACATGGACAAAAAGTTCGTGTAATTTTTTCCCATTAAATACTAGAATTATAGAAAAGTACTTTGCGAAAAGAATCGGCAGTAGGACGGAAACGTGTTGACCACCGATTAGTTTTTTGCTTATAACTCTTGCATCCTTCGACCGACTTCTTCGACTAAGAGCTCAATGGAAAGCTTTTCTGTTGCTCTTTCAGATGGCATTAACATATTTTACGAAAAGTCGTAAGAAATAAAATTTTTTTGATCAAAACTAAAATATCCTCGAAATCATCGAATAAGAAGTACCTTATCAGACGAAAATATGCCTTATCTAATAATAGACCATTAAATTTTTTTAATTGCATAAATTGGCGGCATTTTATTCCGAATTAATAGTTTCTTACATGGACAAAAAACCACCGATTAGTTTTTTGCTAATAACTCTTGCATCCTTCGACCGACTTCTTCGACTAAGAGCTCGATGGAAAGCTTATCTGTTCCTCTTTCAGATGGCATTAACATATTTTACGAAAAGTCGTAAGAAATAAAATTTTTTTGATCAAAACTAAAATATCCTCGAAATCATTGAAGAAGAAGTACCTTATCAGACGCAAATATGCCTTATCTAATAAGAGACATTTAAATTTTTTTTAATTGCATAAATGGGCGGCATTTTATTCAGAATTAATAGTTTTTTACATAGACAAAAAATTCGTTTAATTTTATTAGAATTATAGAAAAGTACTTTGCGAAAAGAATCGTTAGTAGGACGGAAACGTGTTGACCACCGATTAGTTTTTTGCTAATAACTGTTGCATCCTTCGACCGACTTCTTCGACTGAGAGCTCGATGGAAAGCTTATCTGGTCCTCTTCCAGATGGAATTAATATATTTTGCTCGAAGAAAAGCTTATCTTTTCCTCTTTCAGATGCCATTCACATATTTTACCAAAAGTCGTAAGAAATAAAATTTTTTTGACCAAAACTAAAATATCCTCGAAATCATTGAAGAAGAAGTACCTTATCAGACGAAAATATGCTTTATCTAATAAGAGACATTTAAATTTTTTTTAATCGCATAAATGGGTGGCATTTTATCCAGAATTAATAGTTTTTTACATGGAAATAAAATTCGTTTAATTTTTTCCCATTAAATACTAGAATTATAGAAGAGTACTTTGCGAAAAGAATCGGCAGTAGGACGGAATCGTTTTGACCACCGATTAGTTTTTTGCTAATAACTCTTGCATCCTTCGACAGACTTCTTCGACTAAAGGCTCGATGGAAAGCTTATCTGTTCCTCTTTCAGATGGCATTAACATATTTTACGAAAAGTCGTAAGAAATAAAATTTTTTTGATCAAAACTAAAATATCCTCGAAATCATTGAAGAAGAAGTACCTGATCAGACGAAAATATGCCTTATTTAATTATAGACCTTTAAAATTTTTTAATTGCATAAATTGGCGGCATTTTTGTTTCTTAAATGGACAAAAAATTCGTTTAATTTTTTCCCATTATATATTACAATTAAAGAAAAGTACTTTGCGAAAAGAATCGGCAGTAGGACGGAAACGTGTTGACCACCGATTAGTTTTTTGCTAATAACTGTTGCATTCTTCGATCGACTTTTTCGACTAAAAGCTCGATGGAAAGCTTATCTGTTCCTCTTTCAGATGGAATTAACATATTTTGCTCGAAGGAAAGCTTATCTGTTCCTCTTTCAGATGGCATTAACGAAAAGTTGTAAGAAATTAAATTTTTTTGATCAAAACTAAAATATCCTCGAAATCATTGAAGAAGAGGTACTTTATCAGACAAAAATATGCCTTATCTAATAAGAGACATTTAAATTTTTTTAATTGCATAAATGGGCGGCATTTTAATCAGAATTAATAGTTTTTTACATAGACAAAACAGTCGTTTAATTTTTTCCCATTAAATATTAGAATTATAGAAAAGTACTTTGCGAAAAGAATCGGCAGTAGGACGCAATCGTTTTGACCACCGATTAGTTTTTTGCTAATAACTCTTGCATCCTTCGACCGACTTCTTCGACTAAGAGCTCGATGGAAAGCTTATCTGTTCCTCTTTCAGATGGCATTAACATATTTTACGAAACGTCATAAGAAATAAAACTTTTTTGATCAAAACTAAAATATCCTCGAAATCATTAAAGAAGAAGTACCTTATCAGACGAAAATATGCCTTATCTATTGAGAGACATTTAAATTTTTTTAATTGCATAAATGGGCGGCATTTTATTCAGCATTAATAGTTTTTTACATGGACATAAAATTCGTTTAATTTTTTCCCATTAAATACTAGAATTATAGAAGAGTACTTTGCGAAAAGAATCGGCAGTAGGGCGGAAACGTGTTGACCACCGATTAGTTTTTTCTAATAACTCTTGCATCCTTCGACCGACTTCTTCGAATAAGAGCTCAATGGAAAGCTTATCTGTTCCTCTTTCAAATGGCATTAACATATTTTACGAAAAGTCGTTAGAAATAAACTTTTTTTGATGAAAACTAAAATATCCTCGAAATCATTGAAGAAGAAGTACCTTTTCAGACGAAAATATGCCTTATTTAATAATAGACCTTTAAATTTTTTTAATTGCATAAATTGGCGGCATTTTTGTTTCTTAAATGGACAAAAAATTCGTTTAATTTTTTCCCATTATATATTACAATTAAAGAAAAGTACTTTGCGAAAAGAATCGGCAGTAGGACGGAAACGTGTTGACCACCGATTAGTTTTTTGCTAATAACTGTTGCATTCTTCGATCGACTTTTTCGACTAAAAGCTCGATGGAAAGCTTATCTGTTCCTCTTTCAGATGGAATTAACATATTTTGCTCGAAGGAAAGCTTATCTGTTCCTCTTTCAGATGGCATTAACGAAAAGTTGTAAGAAATTAAATTTTTTTGATCAAAACTAAAATATCCTCGAAATCATTGAAGAAGAGGTACTTTATCAGACAAAAATATGCCTTATCTAATAAGAGACATTTAAATTTTTTTAATTGCATAAATGGGCGGCATTTTAATCAGAATTAATAGTTTTTTACATAGACAAAACAGTCGTTTAATTTTTTCCCATTAAATATTAGAATTATAGAAAAGTACTTTGCGAAAAGAATCGGCAGTAGGACGCAATCGTTTTGACCACCGATTAGTTTTTTGCTAATAACTCTTGCATCCTTCGACCGACTTCTTCGACTAAGAGCTCGATGGAAAGCTTATCTGTTCCTCTTTCAGATGGCATTAACATATTTTACGAAACGTCATAAGAAATAAAACTTTTTTGATCAAAACTAAAATATCCTCGAAATCATTAAAGAAGAAGTACCTTATCAGACGAAAATATGCCTTATCTATTGAGAGACATTTAAATTTTTTTAATTGCATAAATGGGCGGCATTTTATTCAGCATTAATAGTTTTTTACATGGACATAAAATTCGTTTAATTTTTTCCCATTAAATACTAGAATTATAGAAGAGTACTTTGCGAAAAGAATCGGCAGTAGGGCGGAAACGTGTTGACCACCGATTAGTTTTTTCTAATAACTCTTGCATCCTTCGACCGACTTCTTCGAATAAGAGCTCAATGGAAAGCTTATCTGTTCCTCTTTCAAATGGCATTAACATATTTTACGAAAAGTCGTTAGAAATAAACTTTTTTTGATGAAAACTAAAATATCCTCGAAATCATTGAAGAAGAAGTACCTTTTCAGACGAAAATATGCCTTATTTAATAATAGACCTTTAAATTTTTTTAAATTGCATTAATTGGCGGCATTTTATTCGGAATTAATAGTTTCTTACATGGACACCTAACCTATTAGAATTATGGAAAATTACTTTGCGAAAAGAATCGGCAGTAGGACGGAAACGTGTTGACCACCGATTAATTTTTTGCTAATAACTCTTGCATACTTCGACCGACTTGTTCGACTAAAAGCTCGATGGAAAGCTTATCTGTTCCTCTTTCAGATGGAACTAACATATTTTGCTCGAAGGAAAGCTTATCTGTTCCTCTTTCAGATGGCATTAACGAAAAGTTGTAAGAAATCAAATTTTTTTGATCAAAACTAAAATATCTCCGAAATCATTGAAGAAGAAGTACCTTTTCAGACGAAAATATGCCTTATCTAATAAGAGATATTTAAATTTTTTTAATTGCATAAATGAGCGGCATTTTATTCAGAATTAATAGTTTTTTACATTCCATAAATACTAGAATTATAGAAAACTACTTTGCGAAAAGAATCGGCAGTAGGGCGGAAACGTGTTGACCACCGATTAGTTTTTTGCTAATAACTCTTGCATCCTTCGACCGACTTCTTCGACTAAGAGCTCAATGCAAAACTTATCTGTTCGTCTTTCAGATGGCATTAACATATTTTACGAAAAGTCATAAGAAATAAAATTTTTTAAATCAAAACTAAAATATCCTCGAAATCATTGAAAAATAAGTACCGTAAAAGACGAAAATATGCCTTATCTAACAAGAGACATTGATGTTTTTTTAATTGCATAAATGGGCGGCATTTTATTCAGTTTTTTCATTGACTAAAAATTCGTTTAATTTTTTCCCATTAAATACTAGAATTATAGAAAAGTACCTTGTGAAAAGAATCGGCAGTAGGACGGAATCGTGTTAACCACCGATTAGTTTTTTGCTAATAACTCCCGCATCTTTCGACCGACTTCTTCAACTAAGAGCTCGATGGAAAGCTTATCTGTTCCTCATTCAGATGGCATTAACATATTTTACGAAAAGTCATAAGAAATAAAATTTTTTTGATCAAAACTAAAATATCCTCGAAATCATTGAAGAAGAAGTACCTTTTCAGACGAAAATATGGCTTATCTAATAAGAGACATTTAAATTTTTTTAATTGCATAAATGGGTGACATTTTATTCATAATTAATAGTTTTTTACATGGACTAAAAATTCGTTTAATTTTTTCCCATTAAATACTAGAATTGTAGAAAAGTACATTGCGAAAAGTCTTGGCAGTAGGACGGAAACATGTTGACGCTAATCACACTTGCATCCTTCGACCGACTTCTTCGACTAAGAGCTCGATGGAAAGCTTATCTGTTTCTCTTTCAGATAGCATTAACAAATTTTACGAAAAGTCATAAGAAATAAAATTTTTTGGATCAAAACTAAAATATCCTCGAAATCATTGAAGAAGAAGTACCTTATAAGACGAAAATGTGCCTTATCAAATAAGAGACATTTAAATTTTTTTAATTGCATAAATGGGTGGCATTTTATTCAGAATTAATCGTTTTTTACATGGACAAAAAATTAGTTTCATTTTTTCCCATTAACTACTAGAATTATAGAAAAGTACTTTGCGAAAAGAATCGGCAGTAGGACGGAAACGTGTTGACGCTAATAACTCTTGCATCCTTCGACCGACTTCTTCGACTAAGAGCTCGATGGAAAGCTTATCTGTTCGTCTTTCAGATCGCATTGACATATTTTACGAAAAGTCATAAGAAATAAAATTTTTTTGATCAAAACTAAAATATCCTCGAAATCATTGAAGAAGAAGTACCTTATCAGACGAAAATATGCCTTATCTAATAAGAGACATTCAAATTTTTTTAATTGCATAAATGGGCGGCATTTTATTCAGAATTAATAGATTTTAACATGGACAAAAAATTCGTTTAATTTTTTCCCATTAAATACTAGAATTATAGAAAAGTACTTTGCGAAAAGAATTGGCAGTAGGACGGAATCGTGTTGACCACCGATTAGTTTTTTGCTAATAACTCTTGCATCCTTCGACCGACTTGTTCAACTAAAAGCTCGATGGAAAGCTTATCTGTTCCTCTTTCAGATAACATTAACATATTTTACGAAAAGTCATAAGAAATAAACATTTTTTGATCAAAACTAAAATATCCTCGAAATCATTGAAGAAGAAGTACCTTATCGGACGAAAATATGCCTTATCTAATAAGAGACATTTAAATTTTTTTAATTGCATAAATGGGTGGCATTTTATTCATAATAAATAGTTTTTTACATGGATCCTCGAAATCATTGAAGAAGAAGTACCTTATCAGACGAAAATATGCCTTCTCTAATAAGAGACATTCAAATTTTTTTAATTGCATAAATGGGCGGCATTTTATTCAGAATTAATAGATTTTAACATGGACAAAAAATTCGTTTAATTTTTTCCCATTAAATTCTAGAATTATAGAAAAGTACTTTGCGAAAAGAATTGGCAGTAGGACGGAATCGTGTTGACCACCGATTAGTTTTTTGCTAATAACTCTTGCATCCTTCGACCGACTTCTTCGACTAAGAGCTCGATAGAAAGCTTATCTGTTCGTCTTTCAGATGGCATTAACATATCTTATGAAAAGTCGTAAGAAATAAACTTTTTTTGATGATAGCTAAAATATCCTCGAAATCATTGAAGAAGAAGTACCTTATCAGACGGAAATATCCCTTATCTAATAATAGATATTTAAATTTTTTTAATTGCATAAATGGGCGGCATTTTATTCGGAATTAATAGTTTCTTACATGGACAAAAAATTCGTTTAATTGTTTCCCATTATATATTAGAATTATAGAAGAATACTTTGCGAAACGAATTGGCAGTAGGACGGAATCGTGTTGACCACCGATTAGTTTTTTGCTAATAACTCTTGCATCCTTCGACCGACTTGTTCAACTAAAAGCTCGATGGAAAGCTTATCTGTTCCTCTTTCAGATAACATTAACATATTTTACGAAAAGTCATAAGAAATAAACATTTTTTGATCAAAACTAAAATATCCTCGAAATCATTGAAGAAGAAGTACCTTATCGGACGAAAATATGCCTTATCTAATAAGAGACATTTAAATTTTTTTAATTGCATAAATGGGTGGCATTTTATTCATAATAAATAGTTTTTTACATGGATCCTCGAAATCATTGAAGAAGAAGTACCTTATCAGACGAAAATATGCCTTCTCTAATAAGAGACATTCAAATTTTTTTAATTGCATAAATGGGCGGCATTTTATTCAGAATTAATAGATTTTAACATGGACAAAAAATTCGTTTAATTTTTTCCCATTAAATTCTAGAATTATAGAAAAGTACTTTGCGAAAAGAATTGGCAGTAGGACGGAATCGTGTTGACCACCGATTAGTTTTTTGCTAATAACTCTTGCATCCTTCGACCGACTTCTTCGACTAAGAGCTCGATAGAAAGCTTATCTGTTCATCTTTCAGATGTCATTAACATATCTTACGAAAAGTCGTAAGAAATAAACTTTTTTTGATGCTAACTAAAATATCCTCGAAATCATTGAAGAAGAAGTACCTTATCAGACGAAAATATGCCTTATCTAATAATAGACATTTAAATTTTTTTAATTGCATAAATTGGCGGCATTTTATTCGGAATTAATAGTTTCTTATATAGACAAAAAATTCGTTTAATTTTTTCCCATTATATATTAGAATTATAGAAGAGTACTTTGCGAAAACAATTGACAGTAGGACGGAATCGTGTTGACCACCGATTTGTTTTTTGCTAATAACTCTTGCATCCTTCGACCGACTTGTTCGACTAAAAGCTCGATGGAAAGCTTATCTGTTCCTCTTTCAGATGACATTAACATATTTTACGAAAAGTCATAAGAAATAAAAATTTTTTGATCAAAACTAAAATATCCTCGAAATCATTGAAGAAGAAGTACCTTATCGGACGAAAATATGCCTTATCTAATAAGAGACATTTAAATTTTTTTAATTGCATAAATGGGCAGCATTTTATTCAGAATTAATAGTTTTTTACATGGACAAAAAAGACGATTAATTTTTTCCCATTAAATATTAGAATTATAGATAAGTACTTTGCGAAAAGAATCGGCAGTAGGACGGAAACGTGTTGACCACCGATTAGTTTTTTGCTAATAACTCTTGCATCCTTCGACCGACTTCTTCGACTAAAAGCTCGATGGAAAGCTTATCTGTTCCTCTTTCAGATGGCGTTAACACATTTTACGAAAAGTCGTAAGAAATAAAATTTTTTTGATCAAAACTAAAATATCCTCGAAATCATTGAAGAAGAAGTACCTTATCGGACGAAAATATTCCTTATTTAATAAGAGACATTTAAATTTTTTTAATTGCATAAATGGGCGGCATTTTATTCAGAATTAATAGTTTTTTACATGGACAAAAAAGTCGTTTAATTTTTTCTCATTAAATATTAGAATTATAGATAAGTACTTTGCGAAAAGAATTGGCAGTAGGACGGAAACGTGTTGACCACCGATTAGTCTTTTGCTAATAACTCTTGCATCCTTCGACCGACTTCTTCGACTAAGAGCTCGATGGAAAACTTATCTGTTCGTCTTTCAGATGGCATTAACATATCTTACGAAAAGTCGTTAGAAATAAATTTTTTTTGATGAAAACTAAAATATCCTCGAAATTATTGAAGAAGAAGTACCTTTTCAGACGAAAATATGCCTTATCTAATAAGAGACATTTAAATTTTTTTAATTGCATAAATGGGTGGCATTTTATTCATAATTAATAGTTTTTTACATGGACTAAAAATTCGTTTAATTTTTTCCCATTAAATACTAGAATTATAGAAAAGCAATTTGCGAAACGAATCGGCAGTAGGAAGGAATCGTGTTGACCACCGATTAGTTTTTTTCTAATAACTCTTGCATCCTTTGACCGACTTCTTTGACTAAGAGCTCGATGGAAAGCTTATCTGTTCCTCTTTCAGATGGCATTAACATATTTTACGAAAAGTCGTAAGAAATAAAATTTTTTTGATCAAAACTAAAATATCCTCGAAATCATTGAAGAAGAGGTACTTTATCAGACGAAAATATGCCTTATCTAATAAGAGACATTTAAATTTTTTTAATTGCATAAATGGGCGGCATTTTAATCAGAATAAATAGTTTTTTACATAGACAAAACAGTCGTTTAATTTTTTCCAATTAAATATTAGAATTATAGAAAAGTACTTTGCGAAAAGAATCGGCAGTAGGACGCAATCGTTTTGACCACCGATTAGTTTTTTGCTAATAACTCTTGCATCCTTCGACCGACTTCTTCGACTAAGAGCTCGATGGAAAGCTTATCTGTTCCTCTTTCAGATGGCATTAACATATTTTACGAAACGTCATAAGAAATAAAACTTTTTTGATCAAAACTAAAATATCCTCGAAATCATTGAAGAAGAAGTACCTTATCAGACGAAAATATGCCTTATCTATTGAGAGACATTTAAATTTTTTTAATTGCATAAATGGGCGGCATTTTATTCAGAATTAATAGTTTTTTACATGGACATAAAATTCGTTTAATTTTTTCCCATTAAATAGTAGAATTATAGAAGAGTACTTTGCGAAAAGAATCGGCAGTAGGGCGGAAACGTGTTGACCACCGATAAGTTTTTTGGTAATAACTCTTGCATCCTTCGACCGACTTCTTCGACTAAGAGCTCGATAGAAAGCTTATCTGTTCGTCTTTCAGATGGCATTAACATATTTTACGAAAAGTCGTTAGAAATAAACTTTTTTTGATGAAAACTAAAATATCCTCGAAATCATTGAAGAAGAAGTACCTTTTCAGACGAAAATATGCTTTATTTAATAATAGACCTTTAAATTTTTTTAAATTGCATTAATTGGCGGCATTTTATTCGGAATTAATAGTTTCTTACATGGACACCTAACCTATTAGAATTATGGAAAAGTACTTTGCGAAAAGAATCGGCAGTAGGACGGAAACGTGTTGACCACCGATTAATTTTTTGCTAATAAATCTTGCATCCTTCGACCGACTTGTTCGACTAAAAGCTCGATGGAAAGCTTATCTGTTCCTCTTTCAGATGGAATTAACATATTTTGCTCGAAGGAAAGCTTATCTGTTCCTCTTTCAGATGGCATTAACATATTTTACGAAACGTCATAAGAAATAAAACTTTTTTGATCAAAACTAAAATATCCTCGAAATCATTGAAGAAGAAGTACCTTATCAGACGAAAATATGCCTTATCTATTGAGAGACATTTAAATTTTTTTAATTGCATAAATGGGCGGCATTTTATTCAGAATTAATAGTTTTTTACATGGACATAAAATTCGTTTAATTTTTTCCCATTAAATAGTAGAATTATAGAAGAGTACTTTGCGAAAAGAATCGGCAGTAGGGCGGAAACGTGTTGACCACCGATAAGTTTTTTGGTAATAACTCTTGCATCCTTCGACCGACTTCTTCGACTAAGAGCTCGATAGAAAGCTTATCTGTTCGTCTTTCAGATGGCATTAACATATTTTACGAAAAGTCGTTAGAAATAAACTTTTTTTGATGAAAACTAAAATATCCTCGAAATCATTGAAGAAGAAGTACCTTTTCAGACGAAAATATGCTTTATTTAATAATAGACCTTTAAATTTTTTTAAATTGCATTAATTGGCGGCATTTTATTCGGAATTAATAGTTTCTTACATGGACACCTAACCTATTAGAATTATGGAAAAGTACTTTGCGAAAAGAATCGGCAGTAGGACGGAAACGTGTTGACCACCGATTAATTTTTTGCTAATAACTCTTGCATCCTTCGACCGACTTGTTCGACTAAAAGCTCGATGGAAAGCTTATCTGTTCCTCTTTCAGATGGAATTAACATATTTTGCTCGAAGGAAAGCTTATCTGTTCCTCTTTCAGATGGCATTAACGAAAAGTTGTAAGAAATCAAATTTTTTTGATCAAAACTAAAATATCTCCGAAATCATTGAAGAAGAAGTACCTTTTCAGACGAAAATATGCCTTATCTAATAAGAAACATTTACATTTTTTTAATTGCATAAATGAGCGGCATTTTATTCAGAATTAATAGTTTTTTACATTCCATAAATACTAGAATTATAGAAAAGTACTTTGCGAAAAGAATCGGCAGTAGGGCGGAAACGTGTTGACCACCGATTAGTTTTTTGCTAATAACTCTTGCATCCTTCGACCGACTTCTTCGACTAAGAGCTCGATGGAAAACTTATCTGTTCGTTTTTCAGATGGCATTAACATATTTTACGAAAAGTCATAAGAAATAAAATTTTTTAAATCAAAACTAAAATATCCTCGAAATCATTGAAAAATAAGTACCGTAAAAAAAGAAAATATGCCTTATCTAACAAGAGACATTTATGTTTTTTTAATTGCATAAATGGGCGGCGTTTTATTCAGTTTTTTCATGGACTAAAAATTCGTTTAATTTTTTCCCATTAAATACTAGAATTATAGAAAAGTACCTTGTGAAAAGAATCGGCAGTAGGACGGAATCGTGTTAACCACCGATTAGTTTTTTGCTAATAACTCCCGCATCTTTCGACCGACTTCTTCAACTAAGAGCTCGATGGAAAGCTTATCTGTTCCTCATTCAGATGGCATTAACATATTTTACGAAAAGTCATAAGAAATAAAATTTTTTTGATCAAAACTAAAATATCCTCGAAATCATTGAAGAAGAAGTACCTTTTCAGACGAAAATATGCCTTATCTAATAAGAGACATTTAAATTTTTTTAATTGCATAAATGGGTGACATTTTATTCATAATTAATAGTTTTTTACATGGACTAAAAATTCGTTTAATTTTTTCCCATTAAATACTAGAATTGTAGAAAAGTACATTGCGAAAAGTCTCGGCAGTAGGACGGAAACGTGTTGACGCTAATCACACTTGCATCCTTCGACCGACTTCTTCGACTAAGAGCTCGATGGAAAGCTTATCTGTTTCTCTTTCAGATAGCATTAACAAATTTTACGAAAAGTCATAAGAAATACAATTTTTTGGATCAAAACTAAAATATCCTCGAAATCATTGAAGAAGAAGTACCTTATAAGACGAAAATGTGCCTTATCAAATAAGAGACATTTAAATTTTTTTAATTGCATAAATGGGTGGCATTTTATTCAGAATTAATAGTTTTTTACATGGACAAAAAATTAGTTTCATTTTTTCCCATTAACTACTAGAATTATAGAAAAGCAATTTGCGAAACGAATCGGCAGTAGGAAGGAATCGTGTTGACCACCGATTAGTTTTTATACTTTTCACTTATGTGAAATAGTATATTAACTTTGTCACGGAGTTTGTAACAGATCGAAATATTAATTTCCGACTATATAAAGTATATATATTCTTGATCAGGACGACAAGACGAGTTGATTTAGCCATGTCCGTCTGTCCGTCTGTCTGTCTGTCAGTCGGTCTGTCTGTCTGTCTGTCTGTATGTATGCAAACTAGTCCCTCAGTTTTGAAGCTATCGAGCTGAAACTTTGCACAGAGTCTTAGAATTTATTACGATGAATCATTCGTCGGAACCAGCATGATCGGATTATTGGAACAGGTAGCTCCCATACGAAAAGAGGAAGAAAAGTGAACAAAACTTGAATCGTTGTATGGAAAACTTTTTTGTTTTGTACAATAGAGTGCTGAAATTTTAAACATAGTAGTTTTACATGGTCCGACTACATGCCTGAAAGTTTCATTGAGATTGGACATCTGGAACTGGTAGCTCCCATACAAAATGAAGAAGAGGAAGAGAAGCCATATTCACGTCGTTGTATGGAAAACTTTTTTGTTTCTTAACCAATTGACTTGAAATTTTAAAGTTATGTTCTTAGGGAGGAATGAAATCTATTTTGACCAAATGTGGGCGTAACCACGCATAGCCACGCCCACTTATAGCGAAAATTTACCCGTTGTATGGAAAACTTTTTTGTTTTTTAACCAATTGACTTGAAACTTTGCAGTTATGCTCTTAGGGAGGAATGACAACTATTTTGATCAAAAGTGGGCGTGGCCACGCCCACTTATAGCTTTACTTGGCCCTTTGTATGGAAAACTTTTTTGTTTTTTAACCAATTGACTTGAAACTTTACAGTTATGTTCTTAGGGAGGAATGAAAACTATTTTAACCAAAAGTGGGCGTAGCCACGCCTACTTATAGCGAAAATTGACCCGTTGTATGGAAAACTTTTTTGTTTTTTAACCAATTGACTTGAAACTTTGCAGTTATGCTCTTAGGGAGGAATGAAAACTATTTTGACCAAAAGTGGGCGTAGCCAGGCGTAGCCACGCCCACTTATAGCGAAAATTGACCCGTTGTATGGAAAACTTTTTTGTTTCTTAACCAATTGACTTGAAACTTTACAGTTATGTTCTTAGGGAGGAATAAAAACTATTTTGACCAAATGTGGGCATGGCTACGCCCACTTATCGCTTAACTTGACCCTTTGTATGGAAAACTTTTTTGTTTTTTAACCAATTGACTTGAAACTTTGCAGTTATGCTATTAGGGAGGAATGAAAACTATTTTGATCAAAAGTGGGCGTGGCCACGCCCACTTATAGCTTTACTTGACCCTTTGTATGGAAAATTTTTTTGTTTTTTAACCAATTGACTTAAAACTTTACAGTTATGTTCTTAGGGAGGAATGAAAACTATTTTATCCAAAAGTGGGCGTAGCCACGCCTACTTATAGCGAAAATTGACCCGTTGTATGGAAAACTTTTTTGTTTTTTAACCAATTGACTTGAAACTTTGCAGTTATGCTCTTAGGGAGGAATGAAAACTATTTTGATCAAAAGTGGGCGTGGCCACGCCCACTTATAGCTTAACTTGACCCTTTGTATGGAAAACTTTTTTGTTTTTTAACCAATTGACTTGAAACTTTACAGTTATGTTCTTAGGGAGGAATGAAAACTATTTTGACGAAAAGTGGGCGTAGCCACGCCCTTTTATAGCGAAAATTGACCCGTTGTATGGAAAACTTTTTTGTTTTTTAACCAATTGACTTGAAACTTTGCAGTTATGCTCTTAAGGAGGAATGAAAACTATTTTGATCAAAAGTAGGCGTGGTCACGCCCTTTTATAGCGAAAATTGACCCGTTGTATGGAAAACTTTTTTGTTTTTTAACCAATTGACTTGAAACTTTGCAGTTATGCTCTTAGGGAGGAATGAAAACTATTTTGACCAAAAGTGGGCGTAGCCACGCCTACTTATAGCAAAAATTGACCCGTTGTATGGAAAACTTTTTTGTTTTTTAACCAATTGACTTGAAACTTTGCAGTTATGCTCTTAGGGAGGAATGAAAACTATTTTGATCAAAAGTAGGCGTGGTCACGCCCTTTTATAGCGAAAATTGACCCGTTGTATGGAAAACTTTTTTGTTTTTTAACCAATTGACTTGAACTTTACTGTTATGTTCTTAGGGAGGAATGAAAACTATTTTGACCAAAAGTGGGCGTAGCCACGCCTACTTATAGCGAAAATTGACCCTTTGTATGGAAAACTTTTTTGTTTTTTAACGAATTGACTTGAAACATTACAGTTATGTTGTTAGGGATGCATGAAAACTATTCATTGAGTTTTTTTTATAGTGACACAAAGTGAAAAGTATTATAGCTTCAGCCTTGCTGAAGATAGCGTCCTTACTGGTTTTCTAATAACTCTTGCATCCTTTGACCGACTTCTTTGACTAAGAGCTCGATGGAAAGCTTATCTGTTCCTCTTTCAGATGGCATTAACATATTTTACGAAAAGTCGTAAGAAATAAAATTTTTTTGATCAAAACTAAAATATCCTCGAATTCATTGAAGAAGAAGTACCTTATCAGACGAAAATATGCCTTATCTAATAAGAGACATTTAAATTTCCTTAATTGCATAAATAGGCGGTATTTTATTCAGAGTTTATAGTTTTTTACATGGACTAAAAATTCGTTTAATTTTTTCACATTAAATACTAGAATTGTAGAAAAGTACTTTGCGAAAAGAATCGGCAGTAGGACGGAAACGTGTGACGCTAATAACTATTGCATCCTTCGACCGACTTCTTCGACTAAGAGCTCGATGGAAAGCTTATCTGTTCGTCTTTCAGATCGCATTGACATATTTTACGAAAAGTCATAAGAAATAAAATTTTTTTGATCAAAACTAAAATATCCTCGAAATCATTGAAGAAGAAGTACCTTATCAGACGAAAATATGCCTTATCTAATAAGAGACATTCAAATTTTTTTTATTGCATAAATGGGCGGCATTTTATTCAGAATTAATAGATTTTAACATGGACAAAAAATTCGTTAAATTTTTTCCCATTAAATACTAGAATTATAGAAAAGTACTTTGCGAAAAGAATTGGCAGTAGGACGGAATCGTGTTGACCACCGATTTGTTTTTTGCTAATAACTCTTGCATCCTTCGACCGACTTCTTCGACTAAGAGCTCGATGGAGAGCTTATCTGTTCCTCTTTCAGATGGCATTAACATATTTTACGAAAAGTCGTAAGAAATAGAACTTTTTTGATCAAAACTAAAACATCCTCGAAATCATTGAAGAAGAAGTACCTTATCAGACGAAAATATGCCTTATCTCATAAGAGACATTTAATTTTTTTTAATTGCAGAAATGGGTGGCATTTTATTCAGAATTAATAGTTTTTTACATGGCCAAAAAATTCATTTAATTTTTTCCCATTAAATACTAGAATTATAGGAAAGCACTATGCGAAAAGAATCGGCAGTAGAACGGAATCGTTTTGACCACCGATTAGTTTTTTGCTAATAACTCTTGCATCCTTCGACAGACTTCTTCGACTAAGAGCTCGATTTAAAGCTTATCTGTTCCTCTTTCAGATGGCATTAACATATTTTACGAAAAGTCGTAAGAAATAAAATTTTTTTGATCAAAACTAAAATATCCTCGAAATCATTGAAGAAGAAGTACCTTATCAGACGAAAATATGCCTTATCTAATAAGAGACTTAAATTTTTTTAATTGCATAAATGGGCGGCATTTTAATCAGAATAAATAGTTTTTTACATGGACAAAACAGTCGTTTAATTTTTTCCCATTAAATATTAGAATTATAGAAAAGTACTTTGCGAAAAGAATCGGCAGTAGGACGGAATCGTGTTGACCACTGATTAGTTTTTTGCTAATAACTCTTGCATCCTTCGACCGACTTCTTCGACTAAGAGCTCGATGGAAAGCTTATCTGTTCCTCTTTCAGATGGCATTAACATATTTTACGAAAAGTCGTAAGAAATAAAATTTTTTTGATCAAAACTAAAATATCCTCGAAATCATTGAAGAAGAAGTACCTTATCAGACGAAAATATGCCTTATCTAATAAGAGACATTTAAATTTTCTTAATTGCATAAATGGGTGGCATTTTATTCATAATTAATAGTTTTTTACATGGACTAAAAATTCGTTTAATTTTTTCCCATTAAATACTAGAATTATAGAAAAGTAATTTGCGAAACGAATCGGTAGTAGGACGGAATCGTGTTGACCACCGATTAGTTTTTTTCTAATAACTTTTGCATCCATTGACCAACTTCTTTGACTACGAGCTCGATGGAAAGCTTATCTGTTCCTCTTTCAGATGGCATTAACATATTTTACGAAAAGTCGTAAGAAATAAAATTTTTTTGATCAAAACTAAAATATCCTCGAAATCATTGAAGAAGAAGTACCTTATCGGACGAAAATATGCCTTATCTAATAAGAGATATTTAAATTCTTAAAATTGCACAAATAGGCGGTATTTTATTCAGAATTTATAGTTTTTTACATGGACTAAAAATTCGTTTAATTTTTTCCCATTAAATACTAGAATTGTAGAAAAGTAGTTTGCGAAAAGAATCGGCAGTAGGACGGAAACGTGTTGACGCTAATAACTCTTGCATCCTTCGACCGACTTCTTCGACTAAGAGCTCGATGGAAAGCTTATCTGTTCCTCTTTCAGATCGCATTGACATATTTTACGAAAAGTCATAAGAAATAAAAATTTTTTGATCAAAACTAAAATATCCTCGAAATCACTGAAGAAGAACTACCTTATCGGACGAAAATATGCCTTATCTAATAAGCATTTTATTCAGAATTAATAGTTTTTTACATGGACAAAAAAGACGATTAATTTTTTCCCATTAAATATTAGAATTATAGATAAGTACTTTGCGAAAAGAATCGGCAGTAGGACGGAAACGTGTTGACCGCCGATTAGTTTTTTGCTAATAACTCTTGCATCCTTCGACCGACTTCTTCGACTAAAAGCTCGATGGAAAGCTTATCTGTTCCTCTTTCAGATGGCATTAACACATTTTACGAAAAGTCGTAAGAAATAAAATTTTTTTGATCAAAACTAAAATATCCTCGAAATCATTGAAGAAGAAGTACCTTATCGGACGAAAATATTCCTTATTTAATAAGAGACATTTAAATTTTTTTAATTGCATAAATGGGCGGCATTTTATTCAGAATTAATAGTTTTTTACATGGACAAAAAAGTCGTTTAATTTTTTCCCATTAAATATTAGAATTATAGATAAGTACTTTGCGAAAAGAATCGGCAGTAGGACGGAAACGTGTTGACCACCGATTAGTTTTTTGCTAATAACTCTTGCATCCTTCGACCGACTTCTTCGACTAAGAGCTCGATGGAAAACTTATCTGTTCGTCTTTCAGATGGCATTAACATATCTTACGAAAAGTCGTTAGAAATAAACTTTTTTTGATGAAAACTAAAATATCCTCGAAATTATTGAAGAAGAAGTACCTTTTCAGACGAAAATATGCCTTATCTAATAAGAGACATTTAAATTTTTTTAATTGCATAAATGGGTGGCATTTTATTCATAATTAATAGTTTTTTACATGGACTAAAAATTCTTTTAATTTTTTCCCATTAAATACTAGAATTGTAGAAAAGTAATTTGCGAAACGAATCGGCAGTAGGACGGAATCGTGTTGACCACCGATTAGTTTTTTTATAATAACTCTTGCATCCTTTGACCGACTTCTTTGACTAAGAGCTCGATGGAAAGCTTATCTGTTCCTCTTTCAGATGACATTAACATATTTTACGAAAAGTCGTAAGAAATAAAATTTTTTTGATCAAAACTAAAATATCCTCGAAATCATTGAAGAAGAAGTACCTTATGAGACGAAAATGTGCCTCATCAAATAAGAGACATTTAAATTTTTTTAATTGCATAAATGGGTGGCATTTTATTCAGAATTAGTAGTTTCTTACATGGACAAAAAATTAGTTTAATTTTTTCCCATTAAATACTAGAATTATAGAAAAGTACTTTGCGAAAAGAATCGGGAGTAGGACGGAATCGTGTTGACCACCGATTAGTTTTTTGCTAATAACTCTTGCATCCTTCGACCGACTTCTTCGACTAAGAGCTCGTTGGAAAGCTTATCTGTTCCTCTTTCAGATGGCATTAACATATTTTACGAAAAGTCGTAAGAAATAAAATTTTTTTGATCAAAACTAAAATATCCTCGAAATCATTGAGGAAGAAGTACCTTATCAGACGAAAATATGCCTTACCTAATAAGAGACATTTAAATTTTCTTAATTGCATAAATGGGTGGCATTTTATTCATAATTAATAGTTTTTTACATGGACTAAAAATTCGTTTAATTTTTTCCCATTAAATACTAGAATTATAGAAAAGTAATTTGCGAAACGAATCGGCAGTAGGACGGAATCGTGTTGACCACCGATTAGTTTTTTTCTAATAACTCTTGCATCCTTTGACCGACTTCTTTGACTAAGAGCTCGATGGAAAGCTTATCTGTTCCTCTTTCAGATGACATTAACAGATTTTACGAAAAGTCGTAAGAAATAAAATTTTTTTGATCAAAACTAAAATATCCTCGAAATCATTGAAGAAGAAGTACCTTATCAGACGAAAATATGCCTTATCTAATAAAAGACATTTAAATTTTCTTAATTAAATAAATAGGCGGTATTTTATTCAGAATTTATAGTTTTTTACATGGACTAAAAATTCATTTCATTTTTTCCCATTAAATACTAGAATTGTAGAAAAGTACTTTGCGAAAAGAATCTGCAGTAGGACGGAAACGTGTTGACGCTAATAACTCTTGCATCCTTCGACCGACTTCTTCGACTAAGAGCTCGATGGAAAGCTTATCTGTTCCTCTTTCAGATCGCATTGACATATTTTACGAAAAGTCATAAGAAATAAAATTTTTTTGGATCAAAACTAAAATATCCTCGAAATCATTGAAGAAGAAGTACCTTATAAGACGAAAATGTGTCTTATCAAATTAGAGACATTTTAATTTTGTTAATTGCATAAATGGGTGGCATTTTATTCAGAATTAATAGTTTTTTACATGGACAAAAAATTCGTTTAATTTTTTCCCATTAAATTCTAGAATTATAGAAAAGTATTTTGCGAAAAGAATTGGCAGTAGGACGGAATCGTGTTGACCACCGATTAGTTTTTTGCTAATAACTCTTGCATCCTTCGACCGACTTCTTCGACTAAGAGCTCGATAGAAAGCTTATCTGTTCATCTTTCAGATGTCATTAACATATCTTACGAAAAGTCATAAGAAATAAAATTTTTTTGATCAAAACTAAAATATACTCGAAATCATTGAAGAAGAAGTACCTTATCAGACGAAAATATGCCTTATCCAATAGGAGACATTTAAATTTTTTTAATTGCATAAATGGGCGGCATTTTATTCAGAATTAATAGTTGTTTACATGGACAAAAAATTCGCTTAATTTTTTCCCATTAAATACTAGAATTATAGAAAAGTACTTTGCGAAAAGAATTGGCAGTAGGACGGAATCGTGTTGACCACCGATTAGTTTTTTGCTAATAACTCTTGCATCCTTCGACCGACTTCTTCGACTAAGAGCTCGATAGAAAGCCTATCTGTTCATCTTTCAGATGTCATTAACATATCTTACGAAAAGTCATAAGAAATAAAATTTTTTTGATCAAAACTAAAATATACTCGAAATCATTGAAGAAGAAGTACCTTATCAGACGAAAATATGCCTTATCCAATAGGAGACATTTAAATTTTTTTAATTGCATAAATGGGCGGCATTTTATTCAGAATTAATAGTTGTTTACATGGACAAAAAATTCGCTTAATTTTTTCCCATTAAATACTAGAATTATAGAAAAGTACTTTGCGAAAAGAATCGGCAGTAGGACGGAATCGTGTTGACCACCGATTAGTTTTTTTCTAATAACTCTTGCATCCTTTGACCGACTTATTTGACTAAGAGCTCGATGGAAAGCTTATCTGTTCCTCTTTCAGATGGCATTAACATATTTTACGAAAAGTCGTAAGAAATAAAATTTTTTTGATCAAAACTAAAATATACTCGAAATCATTGAAGAAGAAGTACCTTATCAGACGAAAATATGCCTTATCTAATAATAGACATTTAAATTTTTTAATTGCATAAATTGGCGGCATTTTATTCGGAATTAATAGTTTCTTACATGGACAAAAAATTCGTTTAATTTTTTCCCATTATATATTAGAATTATAGAAGAGTACTTAGCGAAAACAATTGGCAGTAGGACGGAATCGTCTTGACCACCGATTAGTTTTTTGCTAATAACTCTTGCATCCTTCGACCGCCTTGTTCGACTAAAAGCTCGATGGAAAGCTTATCTGTTCCTCTTTCAGATGACATTAACATATTTTACGAAAAGTCATAAGAAATAAAAATTTTTTGATCAAAACTAAAATATCCTCGAAATCATTGAAGAAGAAGTACCTTATCGGACGAAAATATGCCTTATCTAATAAGAGACATTTAAATTTTTTTAATTGCATAAGTGGGCAGCATTTTATTCAGAATTAATAGTTTTTTACATGGACAAAAAAGACGATTAATTCTGTCCCATTAAATATTAGAATTATAGATAAGTACTTTGCGAAAAGAATTGGCAGTAGGACGGAAACGTGTTGACCACCGATTAGTTTTTTGCTAATAACTCTTGCATCCTTCGACCGACTTCTTCGAGTAAAAGCTCGATGGAAAGCTTATCTGTTCCTCTTTCAGATGACATTAACATATTTTACGAAAAGTCATAAGAAATAAAATTTTTTTGATCAAAACTAAAATATACTCGAAATCATTGAAGAAGAAGTACCTTATCAGACGAAAATATGCCTTATCCAAAAGGAGACATTTAAATTTTTTTAATTGCATAAATGGGCGGCATTTTATTCAGAATTAATAGTTGTTTACATGGACAAAAAATTCGTTTAATTTTTTCCCATTAAATACTAGCATTATAGAAGAGTACTTTGCGAAAAGAATCGGCAGTAGGACGGAATCGTTTTGACCACCGATTAGTTTTTTGCTAATAACTCTTGCATCCTTCGACCTTATCAATGCGCTAAAAGAGAAAGGATTTAGTGTAAAAACTGCTTTCAATATACTAAATAAGGATAGAAAGCCGCAACCACTCTTCAAGGTTGAACTTAATCCAGAAATCATGCCGCTCAAGAAAAACGAAGTGCACCCGATATACAAACTTCAATTTCTACTGCACCGCAGAATCACTGTAGAAGAACCGCACAAACGCAATGGTCCCGTACAATGTACGAATTGCCAAGAATATGGCCATACTAGGTCGTACTGCACCCTACGCCCGGTATGTGTAGCTTGTGGAGAGCTCCATAATACCACAAACTGCCCAGCGAGCAAACAAGACGCCAACATAAAAAAGTGCGCCAACTGTGGCGGTAATCACACTGCTAACTACAAAGGTTGCCCAATATACAAGGAACTGAAGAGTCGACTCCAGCAGCGAGTGACCACTGCACGCTCCCGGAACGTACCGACTAATACCACTCCAACCAAATCCAACCCAGACGTGTACTTCTCGACTGCAGCCAGATCTTCACTTGGCCCTGAAATCTCACCCAAAAGCGTATCATTTGCGAGCGCTCTTAAATCCGGATTGGTTCCCCCTACCTCAAATACGCTTCACTCACAACCAACACATGTAGACCTAAATGCGGCCCAACAGTACCAACCATCGGAGCAGCAACAAAGCAGCTTTGAAGTAATGCTATCAAACTATGCAGCAAAGCCTTATGGAGTTATGTCATTTATGCGGACAACAATGCAGCATCTAATGCGAAACCAAAATCTGCTAATTCAAATGCTGATATCTCAGCAGTCTAAATAATCAATGGCTTCCCTACGCATATCTACGTGGAATGCTAATGGCGTCTCACAACACAAACTTGAGCTAGCTCAATTTCTATTTGACAAACACATTGACGTAATGCTACTCTCAGAAACACACCTTACAAACAAATATAATTTTAACATACGAGACTACGTATTTTACGGAACAAACCATCCTGATGGCAAAGCACACGGGGGAACTGGTATTCTGATTAGAAACCGTCTCAAACACCACTGCCATAGAAGATTTGCTGAAAACTATCTACAGGCCACATCTATAAACATACAATTAGATAGTGGTAACCATCTAACACTAGCCGCCGTATACTGCCCCCCTCGCTTCAATATATCTGAAGCTGAGTTCATGCAGTTCTTTAACACACTCGGAGAACACTTCATAGCAGCAGGTGATAACAATGCTAAGCACACTCACTGGGGATCTCGCCTAGTGACCCCCAAAAGGAAAACAATTATACAATGCAATTATAAAAGCCAGCAATAAGCTCGACCATCTCTCTCCCGGCAGACCAACATACTGGCCGGCTGACCCCAATAAACTACCCGACCTAATTGACTTTGCAATAACAAAAAAACATTCCCCGAACCTTGCTAAGCGCCGAAAGTCTTTCAGATCTCTCATCTGAACACTCGCCCTGTATTAATTAACCTACTTCGACATCCAAAAACCGTAGATCAACCAAGTAGATTGACCTCGCACAAGACCAACTGGGTCAGTTACAAAAAATATTTTAGCTCACACATTGAGCTTGATCCTCCCCTAACCGTTGAAGCTGAGATCGACAGCTTCGTAAACAATCTAGAATCAGTCTTCGTTACCGCAGCTCGTATCTCAACACCCCAAACGGCACAAGCTCCACGTAACCAAAAGAAGACTAACCTACAAATCGAGCAGCTTGTTATCGAAAAGCGACGCTTACGTCGAGAATGGCAATCAACCAGATCGCCATCTGCACGACATAGGCTTAAGAGCGCCACACGCAACCTCTCTAAAGCGTTAAAGCAAGAAGAAGCATATACCCAACGCCGGTACATAGAACAACTATCAACATCCAGTACAAGAAACTCACTGTGGAGAGCTCACCCATCCCTAAGCTCACCGACAGAAACCGTGATGCCTATACGAAACCCTGCAGGCGGCTGGGCCCGCAGCGACGAAGATAGAGCGAGAAACATTTGCAGCCCACCTTGAAAATGTGTTTCAACCAAATCCTTGCACAAAATGCGACTACACTACCAGCATTAACAAACGACGCCGAGCTTCAACGTGACGCAATCGAGTTTCGACCAAAACGAAATCGCTAGTATTATCAAAAAGGAACTGAACCCCAAAAAAGTCCACCGGGCTGCGATTTAATACCCCAAAAATGATTATTGAGCTCCCATATTGTGCTGTTTGCACTATCGCGAAGCTCTTCAATGCAATCACTAAACTTGGCTATTTTCCAGAAGAATGGAAAAAAGTCTATCATCATAATGATACCAAAGCCAGGAAAAGATCACACGATTCCCTCGTCTTACAGACCTATAAGTTTATTATCGTGTCTATCAAAACTCTTCGAAAAATGCGTGCTAACTCGGATCAACTCACTCCTGAGAATACACAACAAAATCCCCTCACACCAGTTCGGCTTTCGTGAAAAACACGGAACTATTGAGCAGGGTAATCGCATAACATCAGAAATACGAAGCGCGTTTGAAAACCGAGAATACTGCACAGCAATATTTTTGGATGTCTCACAAGCATTCGACAGAGTTTGGTTGGACGGCTTAATGCATAAAATTAAAACTATGCTTCCAAACAACACGCACAAGTCTACTAAAGTCATACCTCTACGACAGGAAATTTACAGTGAGATGTAACAGTGATATGTCCGATGACCCACATCATTAGAGCTGGAGTTCCTCAAGGTAGCGTACTTGGTCCAACGCTATATGTCCTCTACACATCAGACATCCCAATAAGCAGACGACTAACAACATCCACCTTTGCTGATGATACAGCTATCTCAGCCCGTTCCAGATGCCCTACGCAAGCAACAGCGCAGTGAGCTCTTCACCTGGTCGACATAGAAAAATGGCTAGCTGACTGGCAAATAAAAGTCAACGAACAAAAATGCAAACACGTTACGTTCACTCTAAACAGGCAAGGACTGCCCACCGCTGATGTTAAACAACACTACGCTTCCGCAAACAAACGAAGTGACATACCTCGGAGTACACCTCGATAGAAGACTCACATGGCGCAGGCACATCGAGGCCAAGAGAACGCATTTAAAACTAAAAGCTAATAGCCTCCACTGGCTTATAAACGCTCGCTCTTCACTTAGTCTTGACTACAAAGTCCTGCTCTACAATTCTGTTCTCAAACCTATCTGGACCTACGGCTCCCAGTTATGGGGGAAACGCTAGCAGTAGCAACATTGACTCATCCAGAGAACCCAGTCAAAGATATTGAGAACCATCACCGGGGCACCGTGGTATGTTCGAAACGAAAACATACAAAAAGATTTAAATATTCAACCAGTCAGAGATGTAATAGCAGAACTCAAGGAACAATACTACAGCAAGCTTTCTACGCACCCCTAACCATCTCGCCAGAAGATTAACAAGGTTGAGCAGCCAATCCCGTCTTCGTCGAAATGACCTTCCAACCCAGCGATAGACCCCTAGGGCCCCCACGAGCAAACTACAGTTCAAAAGAACTGTTAATTAACGTTTAGTCTTAAGATCTGCAAACTTATTATTAGTCTCATATGAAAGATAAGATCCAATAAATAAAGCAAAGTAAAAAAAAAAAAAAAAAAAAAATAACTCTTGCATCCTTCGACCGACTTCTTCGACTAAGAGCTCGATGGAAAAGCTTATCTGTTCCTATTTCAGATGTCATTAACTTATTTTACGAAAAGTCGTAAGAAATAAAATTTTGTTTGATCAAAACTAAAATATCCTCGAAATCATTGAAGAAGAAGTACCTTATCAGACGAAAAATATGCTTTATCTAATAACACACATTTAAATTTTTTTTAATTGCATAAATGGGCGGCCTTTTATTCAGAATTAATAGTGTTTTACATGGACAAAAAATTCGTTTAATTTTTTCCCATTAAATACTAAAATTATACAAATGTACTTTGCGAAAAGAATCGGCAGTAGGACGGAAACGTGTTGACCACCGATTAGTTTTTGCTAATTCTCTTGCATCCTTCGACCGACTTCTTCGACTAACGGCTCGATGGAAAGCTTATCTGTTCCTCTTTCAGATGGCATTAACATATTTTACGAAAAGTCGTAAGAAATAAAATTTTTTTGATCAAAACTAAAATATCCTCCAAATCATTGAAGAAGAAGAAAATATGCTTTATCTAATAAGAGACATTTAAATTTTTTTTAATTGCATAAATGGGCGGCATTTTATTCAGAATTAATAGTGTTTTACATGGACAAAAAATTCGTTAAATTTTTCCCATTAAGTACTAGAATTATAGAAATGTACTTTGCGAAAAGAATCGGCAGTAGGACGGAAACGTGTTGACCACCGATTAGTTTTTTGCTAATTACTCTTGCATCCTTCGACCGACTTCTTCGACTAAGAGCTCGATGGAAAGCTTATCTGTTCCTCTTTCAGATGGCATTAACATATTTTTACGAAAAAGTCGTAAGAAATAAAATTTTTTTGATCAAAACTAAAATATCCTCAAATCATTGAAGAAGAAGAAAATATGCTTTATCTAATAAGAGACATTTAAATTTTTTTTAATTGCATAAATGGGCGGCATTTTATTCAGAATTAATAGTGTTTTACATGGACAAAAAATTCGTTTAAATTTTTCCCATTAAGTACTAGAATTATAGAAATGTACTTTGCGAAACGAATCGGCAGTAGGAAGGAATCGTGTTGACCACCGATTAGTTTTTTTCTAATAACTCTTGCATCCTTTGACCGACTTCTTTGACTAAGAGCTCGATGGAAAGCTTATCTGTTCCTCTTTCAGATGGCATTACATATTTTACGAAAAGTCGTAAGAAATAAAATTTTTTTGAGTAAAACTAAAATATCCTCGAAATCATTGAAGAAGAAGTACCTAATCAGACGAAAATATGCTTTATCTAATAAGACCATTTAAATTTTTTAATTGCATAAACGGGCGGCATTTTATTTAAATTAATAGTTTTTTACATGGACAAAATATGCCTTATCTAATAAGAGCATTTAAATTTTTTAATTGCATAAATGGGCGGCATTTTATTCAGAATTAATAGTTTTTTACATGGACAAAAAATTCGTTTAATTTTTTCCCATTAAATACGTACACTTATAGAAAAGTACCTTGCGAAAATAATCGACAGTAGGACGAAAACGTATTGACCACCGATTAGTTTTTTGCATTTTATTCAGAATTAATAGTTTTTTACATGGACAAAAAATTCGTTTAATTTTTTCCCATTAAATACTAGAATTATAGAAAAGTACTTTGCTAAAATAATCGACAGTAGGACGAAAACGTATTGACCACCGATTAGTTTTTTGCTTATAACTCTTGCATCCTTTGACCGGACTTTTTCGACTAAGAGCTCGATGGAAAGCTTATCAATTCCTCTTTCAGATAGCATTAACATATTTTACGAAAAGTCGAAAGAAATAAAATTTTTTTGAGTAAAACTAAAATATTCTCGAAATCATTGAAGAAGAAGTACCTAATCAGACGAAAATATGCCTTATCTAATAAGACCATTTAAATTTTTTAATTGCATAAATGGGCGGCATTTTATTCAGAATTAATAGTTTTTTACATGGACAAAAAATTCGTTTAATTTTTTCCCATTAAATACTACACTTATAGAAAAGTACCTTGCGAAAATAATCGACAGTAGGACGAAAACGTATTGACCACCGATTAGTTTTTTGCATTTTATTCAGAATTAATAGTTTTTTACATGGACAAAAAATTCGTTTAATTTTTTCCCATTAAATACTACAATTATAGAAAAAGTACCTTGCGAAAATAATCGACAGTAGGACGAAAACATATTGACCACCGATTAGTTTTTTGCTAATAACTCTTGCATCCTTTGACCGACTTCTTCGCTTATCAATTCCTCTTTCAGATAGCACTAACATATTTAACGAAAAGTCATAAGAAATAAAACTTTTTTGATCAAACTAAAATATCCTCGAAATCATTGAAGAAGAAGTACCTTATCAGACGAAAATATGCTTTATCTAATAAGAAACATTTAAATTTTTAAAATTGCATAAATGGGCGGCATTTTATTCAGAATTAATAGTGTTTTACATGGACAAAAAATTCGTATAATTTTATTAGAATTATAGAAAAGTACTTTGCGAAAAGAATCGGCAGTAGGACGGAAACGTGTTGACCACCGATTGGTTTCTTGCTAATAACTATTGCATCCTTCGACCGACTTCTTCGACTGAAAGCTCGATGGAAAGCTTATCTGGTCCTCTTCCAGATGAAATTAACATATTTTCCTCGAAGGAAATCTTATCTGTTCCTCTTTCAGATGGCATTAACATATTTTACGAAAAGTCGTAAGAAATAAAATTTTTTTGATCAAAACTAAAATATCCTCGAAATCATTGAAGAAGAAGTACCTTATCAGACGAAAATATGCTTTATCTAATAAGAGAGATTTAAATTTTTTTTAATTGCATAAATGGGTGGCATTTTATTCAGAATTAATAGTTTTTTACATGGACATAAAATTCGTTTAATTTTTTCCCATTAAATACTAGAATTATAGAAGAGTACTTTGCGAAAAGAATCGGCAGTAGGACGGAATCGATTTGACCACCGATTAGTTTTTTGCTTATAACTCTTGCATCCTTATCTGTTCCTCTTTCAGATGGCATTAAAATATTTTACGAAAAGTCGTACGAAATAAAACTTTTTTGATCAAAACTAAAATATCCTCGAAATCATTGAAGAAGAAGTACCTTATCAGACGAAAATATGCCTTATCTAATAAGAGACATTTAATTTTTTTTAATTGCAGAAATGGGTGGCATTTTATTCAGAGTTAATAGTTTTTTACATGGCCAAAAAATTCATTTAATTTTTTCCCATTAAATACTAGAATTATAGAAAAGCCCTATGCGAAAAGAATTGGTAGTAGAAGGGAATCGTGATCACCACCGATTAGTTTTTTGCTAATAACTCTTGCATCCTTCGACAGACTTCTTCGACTAAGAGTTCGATTGAAAGCTTATCTGTTCCTCTTTCAGATGGCATTAACATATTTTACGAAAAGTCGTAAGAAATAAAATTTTTTTGATCAAAACTAAAATATCCTCGAAATCATTGAAGAAGAAGTACCTTATCAGACGAAAATATGCCTTATCTAATAAGAGACATTTAAATTTTTTTAATTGCATAAATGGGCGGCATTTTATTCAGAATTAATAGTTTTTTACATGGCCAAAAAATTCGTTTAATTTTTTCCCATTAAATAGTAGAATCATAGAAAAGTACTTTGCGAAAAGAATCGGCAGTAGGACGGAAACGTGTTGACCACCGATTAGTTTTTTGCTAATAACTCTTGCATCCTTCGACATACTTCTTCGACTAAGAGCTCGATGGAAAGCTTATCTGTTCCTCTTTCAGATGGCATTAACATATTTTACGAAAAGTCGTAAGAAATAAAGTTTTTTTGATCAAAACTAAAATATCCTCGAAATCATTGAAGAAGAAGTACCTTATCAGACGAAAATATGCCTTATCTAATAAGAGACATTTAAATTTTTTTAATTGCATAAATGGGCGGAATTTTAATCAGAATAAATAGTTTTTTACATGGACAAAACAGTCGTTTAATTTTTTCCCATTAAATATTAGAATTATAGAAAAGTACTTTGCGAAAAGAATCGGCAGTAGGACGGAAACGTGTTGACCACCGATTAGTTTTTTGCTAATAACTCTTGCTTCCTTCCACCGACTTCTTCGACTCAGAGCTCGATGGAAAGCTTATCTAGTCCTCTTCCAGATGAAATTAACATATTTTGCTCGAAGGAAAGCTTATCTGTTCCTCTTTCAGATGGCATTAAAATATTTTACGAAATGTCGTTAGAAATAAAATTTTTTTGATCAAAACTAAAATATCCTCGAAATCATTGAAGAAGAAGTACCTTATCAGACGAAAATATGCATTATCTAATAAGAGACATTTAAATTTTTTTTAATTGCATAAATGGGTGGCATTTTATTCAGAATTAATAGTTTTTTACATGGCCAAAAAATTCGTTCAATTTTTTCCCATTAAATACTAGAATTATAGAAGAGTACTTTGCGAAAAGAATCGGCAGTAGGACGGAATCCTTTTGACCACCGATTAGTTTTTTGCTAATAACTCTTGCATCCTTCGACAGACTTCTTCGACTATGAGCTCGATGGAAAGCTTATCTGTTCTTCTTTCAGATGGCATTAACGTATTTTATAAAAAGTCGTAAGAAATAAAATTTTTTTGATCAAAACTAAAATATCCTCGAAATCATTGAAGAAGAAGTACCTTATCAAACGAAAATATGCCTTATCTAATAAGAGACATTTAAATTTTTTTAATTGCATAAATGGGCGGAATTTTAATCAGAATAAATAGTTTTTTACATGGACAAAACAGTCGTTTAATTTTTTCTCATTAAATATTAGAATTATAGAAAAGTACTTTGCGAAAAGAATCGGCAGTAGGACGGAAACGTGTTGACCACCGATTTCGTTTTTGCTAATAACTCTTGCATCCTTCGACCGACTTCTTCGACTAAGAGCTCGATGGAGAGCTTATCTGTTCCTCTTTCAGATGACATTAACATATTTTACGAAAAGTCATAAGAAATAAAACTTTTTTGATCAAAACTAAAATATCCTCGAAATCATTGAAGAAGAAGTACCTTATCAGACGAAAATATGCCTTATATAATAAGAGACATTTAAATTTTTTTAATTGCATAAATGGGCGGCATTTTAATCAGAATTAATAGTTTTTTACATGGACAAAACAGTCGTTTAATTTTTTCCCATTAAATATTAGAATTATAGAAAAGTACTTTGCGAAAAGAATCGGCAGTAGGACGGAAACGTGTTGACCACCGATTAGTTTTTTGCTAATAACTCTTGCATCCTTCGACCGACTTCTTCGACTAAGAGCTCGATGGAAAGCTAATCTGTTCCTCTTTCAGATGGCATTAACACACTTTACGAAAAGTCGTAAAAAATAAAATTTTTTTTGATCAAAACTAAAATATCCTCGAAATCATTGAAGAAGAAGAACCTTATCAGACGAAAATATGCCTTATCTAATAAGAGACATTTAAATTTTTTTAATTGCATAACTTGGCGGCATTTTATTCGGAATTTATAGTTTCTTACATAGACAAAAAATTCGTTTAATTTTTTCCCATTTTATATTAGAATTATAGAAGAGTACTTTGCGAAAAGGATTGGCAGTAGGACGGAATCTGTTAACCACCGATTAGTTTTTTGCTAATAACTCTTGCATCCTTCGACCGAGTTCTTCGACTTAGAGCTCGATGGAAAGCTTATCTGTTCCTCTTTCAGATGACATTAACATATTTAAGGAAAAGTCATAAGAAATAAAATTTTTTTGATCAAAACTAAAATATCCTCGAAATCATTGAAGAAGAAGTACGTTATCAGACGAAAATATGCCTTATCTAATAAGAGACATTTAAATTTTTTTAATTGCATAAATGGGCGGCATTTTATTCAGAATTAATAGTTTTTTACATGGCCAAAAAATTCGTTTAATTTTTTCCCATTAAATAGTAGAATCATAGAAAAGTACTTTGCGAAAAGAATCGGCAGTAGGACGGAAACGTGTTGACCACCGATTAGTTTTTTGCTAATAACTCTTGCATCGTTCGACCGACTTCTTCGACTAAAGGCTCGATGGAAAGCTTATATGTTCCTCTTTGAGATGGCATTAAAATACTTTACGAAAAGTCGTAAGAAATAAAATTGTTTTGATCAAAACTAAAATATCCTCGAAATCATTGAAGAAGAAGTACCTTATCAGACGAAAATATGCCTTATCTAATAAGAGACATTTAAATTTTTTTAATTGCATAAATGGGCGGCATTTTATTCAGAATAAATAGTTTCTTACATGGACAAAAAATTCGTTTAATTTTTTCCCATTAAATACTGGCATTATAGAAGAGTACTTTGCGAAAAGAATTGGCAGTAGGACGGAATCGTGTTGACCACCGATTAGATTTTTGCTAATAACTCTTGCATCCTTCGACCGACTTCTTCGACTAAGAGATCGATGGAAAGCTTATCAATTCCTCTTTCAGATAGCATTAACATATTTTACGAAAAGTCATAAGAAATAAAATTTTTTTGAGTAAAACTAAAATATCCTCGAAATCATTGAAGAAGAATTACCTAATCAGACGAAAATATGTCTTATCTAATAAGACCATTTAAATTTTTTAATTGCATAAATGGGCGGCATTTTATTCAGAATTAATAGTTTTTTACATGGACAAAAAATTCATTTAATTTTTTCCCATTAAATACTACAATTATAGAAAAGTACCTTGCGAAAATAATTGACAGTAGGACGAAAACGTATTGACCACCGATTATGTTTTTGCTAATAACTCTTGCATCCTTCGACCGACTTCTTCGACTAAGAGATCGATGGAAAGCTTATCAATTCCTCTTTCAGATAGCATTAACATATTTTACGAAAAGTCATAAGAAATAAAATTTTTTTTGAGTAAAACTAAAATATCCTCGAAATCATTGAAGAAGAATTACCTAATCAGACGAAAATATGTCTTATCTAATAAGACCATTTAAATTTTTTAATTGCATAAATGGGCGGCATTTTATTCAGAATTAATAGTTTTTTACATGGACAAAAAATTCATTTAATTTTTTCCCATTAAATACTACAATTATAGAAAAGTACCTTGCGAAAATAATTGACAGTAGGACGAAAACGTATTGACCACCGATTAGTTTTTTGCTATAACTCTTGCATCCTTTGACCGACTTCTTCGACTAAAATCTCGATGGAAAGCTAATCAATTCCTCTTTCAGATAGAATTAACATATTTTACGAAAAGTCGTAAGAAATAAAATATTGTTTGATCAAAACTAAAATATCCTCCAAATCATTGAAGAAGAAGAACCTTTTCAGACGAAAATATGCCGTATCTAAAATGAGACATTTAAATTTTTTTTAATTGCATAAATGGGTGGCATTTTATTGAGAATTAATAGTTTTTTACATGGACAAAAAACTCGTTTAATTTTTTCCCATTATATATTAGAATTATAGAAAAGTACTTTGCGAAAAAAATTGGCAGTAGGACGGAATCGTGTTGACCACCGATTAGTTTTTTGCTAATAACTCTTGCATCCTTTGACCGACTTCTTCGACTAAAATCTCGATGGAAAGCTAATCAATTCCTCTTTCAGATAGAATTAACATATTTTACGAAAAGTCGTAAGAAATAAAATATTGTTTGATCAAAACTAAAATATCCTCCAAATCATTGAAGAAGAAGAACCTTTTCAGACGAAAATATGCCGTATCTAAAAAGAGACATTTAAATTTTTTTAATTGCATAAATGGGTGGCATTTTATTGAGAATTAATAGTTTTTTACATGGACAAAAAACTCGTTTAATTTTTTCCCATTATATATTAGAATTATAGAAAAGTACTTTGCGAAAAAAATTGGCAGTAGGACGAAAACGTATTGACCACCGATTTGTTTTTTGCATTTTATTCAGAATTAATAGTTTTTTATATGGACAAAAAATTCGTTTAATTTTTTCCCATTAAATACCAGAATTATAGAAAAGTACTTTGCGAAAATAACCGACAGTAGGACGAAAACGTATTGACCACCGATTATGTTTTTGCTAATAACTCTTGCATCCTTCGACCGACTTCTTCGACTAAGAGATCGATGGAAAGCTTATCAATTCCTCTTTCAGATAGCATTAACATATTTTACGAAAAGTCATAAGAAATAAAATTTTTTTGAGTAAAACTAAAATATCCTCGAAATCATTGAAGAAGAAGAACCTTATCAGACGAAAATATGCCGTATCTAAAAAGAGACATTTAAATTTTTTTAATTGCATAAATGGGTGGCATTTTATTGAGAATTAATAGTTTTTTACATGGACAAAAAACTCGTTTAATTTTTTCCCATTATATATTAGAATTATAGAAAAGTACTTTGCGAAAAAAATTGGCCAGTAGGACGGAATCGTGTTGACCACCGATTAGTTTTTTGCTAATAACTCTTGCATCCTTTGACCGACTTCTTCGACTAAAATCTCGATGGAAAGCTAATCAATTCCTCTTTCAGATAGAATTAACATATTTTACGAAAAGTCGTAAGAAATAAAATATTGTTTGATCAAAACTAAAATATCCTCCAAATCATTGAAGAAGAAGAACCTTTTCAGACGAAAATATGCCGTATCTAAAAAGAGACATTTAAATTTTTTTAATTGCATAAATGGGTGGCATTTTATTGAGAATTAATAGTTTTTTACATGGACAAAAAATTCATTTAATTTTTTCCCATTAAATACTAGAATTATTGAAAAGTACTTTGCGAAAAGAATCGGCAGTAGGACGGAAACGTGTTAACCACCGATAAGTTTTTGCTAATTACTCTTGCATCCTTTGACCGACTTCTTCGACTAAGAGCTCGATGGAAAGCTTATCTGTTCCTCTTTCAGATGGCATTAACACATTTTACGAAAAGTCGTAAAAAATAAAATTTTTTTTGATCAAAACTAAAATATCGTCGAAATCATTGAAGAAGAAGAACCTTATCAGACGAAAATATGCCTTATCTAATAAGAGACATTTAAATTTTTTTAATTGCATAAATGGGCGGCATTTTATTCAGAATAAATAGTTTCTTACATGGACAAAAAATTCGTTTAATTTTTTCCCATTAAATACTGGCATTATAGAAGAGTACTTGCGAAAAGAATTGGCAGTAGGACGGAATCGTGTTGACCACCGATTAGATTTTTGCTAATAACTCTTGCATCCTTCGACCGACTTCTTCGACTAAGAGCTCGATGGAAAGCTTATCTGTTCCTCTTTCAAATGGCATTAACATATTTAAGGAAAAGTCATAAGAAATAAAATTTTTTTGATCAAAACTAAAATATCCTCGAAATCATTGAAGAAGAAGTACCTTATCAGACGAAAATATGCCTTATCTATTGAGAGACATTTAAATTTTTTAATTGCATAAATGGGCGGCATTTTATTCAGAATTATTAGTTTTTTACATGGACATAAAATTCGTTTAATTTTTTCCCATTAAATAGTAGAATCATAGAAAAGTACTTTGCGAAAAGAATCGGCAGTAGGACGGAAACGTGTTGACCACCGATTAGTTTTTTGCTAATAACTCTTGCATCCTTCGACCGACTTCTTCGACTAAGAGCTCGATGGAAAGCTTATCTGTTCCTCTTTCAGATGGCATTAACACATTTTACGAAAAGTCGTAAAAAATAAAATTTTTTTTGATCAAAACTAAAATATCGTCGAAATCATTGAAGAAGAAGAACCTTATCAGACGAAAATATGCCTTATCTAATAAGAGACATTTAAATTTTTTTAATTGCATAAATTGGCGGCATTTTATTCGGAATTTATAGTTTCTTACATAGACAAAAAATTCGTTTAATTTTTTCCCATTATATATTAGAATTATAGAAGAGTACTTTGCGAAAAGAATTGGCAGTAGGACGGAATCTGTTAACCACCGATTAGTTTTTTGCTAATAACTCTTGCATCCTTCAACCGACTTCTTCGACTAAGAGCTCGATGGAAAGCTTATCTGTTCTTCTTTCAGATGGCATTAACATATTTTACTAAAACTCATAAGAAATAAATTTTTTTGATCAAAACTAAAATATCCTCGAAATCATTGAAGAAGAAGTACCTAACCAGACGAAAATATGCCTTATCTAATAAGACCATTTAAATTTTTTAATTGCATAAATGGGCGGCATTCTATTCAGAATTAATAGTTTTTTACATGGAAAAAAAATTCGGTTAGTTTTTTCCCATTAAATACTACAATTATAGAAAAGTAACTTGCGAAATAATCGACAGTAGGACGAAAACGTATTGACCACCGATTTGTTTTTTGCATTTTATTCAGAATTAATAGTTTTTTATATGGACAAAAAATTCGTTTAATTTTTTCCCATTAAATACCAGAATTATAGAAAAGTACTTTGCGAAAATAACCGACAGTAGGACGAAAACGTATTGACCACCGATTATGTTTTTGCTAATAACTCTTGCATCCTTCGACCGACTTCTTCGACTAAGAGATCGATGGAAAGCTTATCAATTCCTCTTTCAGATAGCATTAACATATTTTACGAAAAGTCATAAGAAATAAAATTTTTTTGAGTAAAACTAAAATATCCTCGAAATCATTGAAGAAGAATTACCTAATCAGACGAAAATATGTCTTATCTAATAAGACCATTTAAATTTTTTAATTGCATAAATGGGCGGCATTTTATTCAGAATTAATAGTTTTTTACATGGACAAAAAATTCATTTAATTTTTTCCCATTAAATACTACAATTATAGAAAAGTACCTTGCGAAAATAATTGACAGTAGGACGAAAACGTATTGACCACCGATTAGTTTTTTGCTAATAACTCTTGCATCCTTTGACCGACTTCTTCGACTAAAATCTCGATGGAAAGCTAATCAATTCCTCTTTCAGATAGAATTAACATATTTTACGAAAAGTCGTAAGAAATAAAATATTGTTTGATCAAAACTAAAATATCCTCCAAATCATTGAAGAAGAAGAACCTTTTCAGACTAAAATATGCCGTATCTAAAAAGAGACATTTAAATTTTTTTAATTGCATAAATGGGTGGCATTTTATTGAGAATTAATAGTTTTTTACATGGACAAAAAACTCGTTTAATTTTTTCCCATTATATATTAGAATTATAGAAAAGTACTTTGCGAAAAAAATTGGCAGTAGGACGGAATCGTGTTGACCACCGATTAGTTTTTTGCTAATAACTCTTGCATCCTTTGACCGACTTCTTCGACTAAAATCTCGATGGAAAGCTAATCAATTCCTCTTTCAGATAGAATTAATATATTTTACGAAAAGTCGTAAGAAATAAAATATTGTTTGATCAAAACTAAAATATCCTCCAAATCATTGAAGAAGAAGAACCTTTTCAGACAAAAATATGCCGTATCTAAAAAGAGACATTTAAATTTTTTTAATTGCATAAATGGGTGGCATTTTATTGAGAATTAATAGTTTTTTAAATGGACAAAAAACTCGTTTAATTTTTTCCCATTATATATTAGAATTATAGAAAAGTACTTTGCGAAAAAAATTGGCAGTAGGACGAAAACGTATTGACCACCGATTTGTTTTTTGCATTTTATTCAGAATTAATAGTTTTTTATATGGACAAAAAATTCGTTTAATTTTTTCCCATTAAATACCAGAATTATAGAAAAGTACTTTGCGAAAATAACCGACAGTAGGACGAAAACGTATTGACCACCGATTATGTTTTTGCTAATAACTCTTGCATCCTTCGACCGACTTCTTCGACTAAGAGATCGATGGAAAGCTTATCAATTCCTCTTTCAGATAGCATTAACATATTTTACGAAAAGTCATAAGAAATAAAATTTTTTTGAGTAAAACTAAAATATCCTCGAAATCATTGAAGAAGAAGAACCTTATCAGACGAAAATATGCCGTATCTAAAAAGAGACATTTAAATTTTTTTAATTGCATAAATGGGTGGCATTTTATTGAGAATTAATAGTTTTTTACATGGACAAAAAACTCGTTTAATTTTTTCCCATTATATATTAGAATTATAGAAAAGTACTTTGCGAAAAAAATTGGCAGTAGGACGGAATCGTGTTGACCACCGATTAGTTTTTTGCTAATAACTCTTGCATCCTTTGACCGACTTCTTCGACTAAAATCTCGATGGAAAGCTAATCAATTCCTCTTTCAGATAGAATTAACATATTTTACGAAAAGTCGTAAGAAATAAAATATTGTTTGATCAAAACTAAAATATCCTCCAAATCATTGAAGAAGAATAACCTTTTCAGACGAAAATATGCCGTATCTAAAAAGAGACATTTAAATTTTTTTAATTGCATAAATGGGTGGCATTTTATTGAGAATTAATAGTTTTTTACATGGACAAAAAATTCATTTAATTTTTTCCCATTAAATACTAGAATTATTGAAAAGTACTTTGCGAAAAGAATCGGCAGTAGGACGGAAACGTGTTAACCACCGATAAGTTTTTGCTAATTACTCTTGCATCCTTTGACCGACTTCTTCGACTAAGAGTTCGATGGAAAGCTTATCAATTCCTCTTTCGGATAGCATTAACATATTTTACGAAAAGTCATAAGAAATAAAATTTTTTTGAGTAAAACTAAAATATCCTCGAAATCATTGAAGAAGAATTACCTAATCAGACGAAAATATGTCTTATCTAATAAGACCATTTAAATTTTTTAATTGCATAAATGGGCGGCATTTTATTCAGAATTAATAGTTTTTTACATGGACAAAAAATTCATTTAATTTTTTCCCATTAAATACTACAATTATAGAAAAGTACCTTGCGAAAATAATCGACAGTAGGACGAAAACGTATTGACCACCGATTAGTTTTTTGCTAATAACTCTTGCATCCTTCGACCGACTTCTTCGACTAAGAGCTCGATGGAAGGCTTATCAATTCCTCTTTCAGATAGCATTAACATATTTTACGAAAAGTCATAAGAAATAAAACTTTTTTGATCAAAACTAAAATATCCTCGAAATCATTGAAGAAGAAGAACCTTATCAGACGAAAATATGCCGTATCTAAAGAGAGACATTTAAATTTTTTTAATTGCATAAATGGGTGGCATTTTATTGAGAATTAATAGTTTTTTACATGGACAAAAAACTCGTTTAATTTTTTCCCATTATATATTAGAATTATAGAAAAGTACTTTGCGAAAAAAATTGGCAGTGGGACGGAATCGTGTTGACCACCGATTAGTTTTTTGCTAATAACTCTTGCATCCTTTGACCGACTTCTTCGACTAAAATCTCGATGGAAAGCTAATCAATTCCTCTTTCAGATAGAATTAACATATTTTACGAAAAGTCGTAAGAAATAAAATATTGTTTGATCAAAACTAAAATATCCTCCAAATCATTGAAGAAGAAGAACCTTTTCAGACGAAAATATGCCGTATCTAAAAAGAGACATTTAAATTTTTTTAATTGCATAAATGGGTGGCATTTTATTGAGAATTAATAGTTTTTTACATGGACAAAAAACTCGTTTAATTTTTTCCCATTAAATACTAGAATTATTGAAAAGTACTTTGCGAAAAGAATCGGCAGTAGGACGGAAACGTGTTGACCACCGATAAGTATTTGCTAATTACTCTTGCATCCTTTGACCGACTTCTTCGACTAAGAGTTCGATGGAAAGCTTATCTGTTCCTCTTTAAGATGGCATTTACATATTTTACGAAAAGTCGTAAGAAATAAAATTTTTTTGAACAAAACTAAAATATCCTCCAAATCATTGAAGAAGAAGAAAATATGCTTTATCTAATAAGAGACATTTAAATTTTTTTTAATTGCATAAATGGGCGGTATTTTATTCAGAATTAATAATGTTTTACATGGACAAAAAATTCGTTTAAATTTTTCCCATTAAGTACTAGAATTATAGAAATGTACTTTGCGAAAAGAATCGGCAGTAGGACGGAAACGTGTTGACCACCGATTAGTTTTTGCTAATTACTCTTGCATCCTTCGACCGACTTCTTCGACAAAGAGCTCGATGGAAAGCTTATCTGTTCCTCTTTCAGATGGCATTAACATATTTTACGAAAAGTCGTAAAAAATAAAATTTTTTTCATCAAAACTAAAATATCCTCGAAATCATTGAAGAAGAATTACCTAATCAGACGAAAATATGTCTTATCTAATAAGACCATTTAAATTTTTTAATTGCATAAATGGGCGGCATTTTATTCAGAATTAATAGTTTTTTACATGGACAAAAAATTCATTTAATTTTTGCTATTAAATACTACAATTATAGAAAAGTACCTTGCGAAAATAATCGACAGTAGGACGAAAACGTACTGACCACCGATTAGTTTTTTGCTAATAACTCTTGCATCCTTTGACCGACGTCTTCGACTAAGAGCTCGATGGAAAGCTTATCAATTCCTCTTTCAGATAGCATTAACATATTTTACGAAAAGTCGTAAAAAATAAAATTTTTTTTCATCAAAACTAAAATATCTTTGAAATCATTGAAGAAGAATTACCTAATCAGACGAAAATATGTCTTATCTAATAAGACCATTTAAATTTTTTAATTGCATAAATGGGCGGCATTTTATTCAGAATTAATAGTTTTACATGGACAAAAAATTCATTTAATTTTTTCCCATTAAATACTGCAATTATAGAAAAGTACCTTGCGAAAATAATCGACAGTAGGACGAAAACGTATGGACCACCGATTAGTTTTTTGCTAATAACTCTTGCATCCTTTTACCGACTTCTTCGACTAAGAGCTCGATGGAAAGCTTATCAATTCCTCTTGCAGATAGCATTAAGATATTTTACGAAAAGTCATAAGAAATAAAATTTTTTTGATCAAAACTAAAATATCCTCCAACTCATTGAAGAAGAAGAAAATATGCTTTATCTAATAACACACATTTAAATTTTTTTTAATTGCATAAATGGGCGGCATTTTATTCAGAATTAATAATGTTTTACATGGACAAAAAATTCGTTTAAATTTTTCCCATTAAGTACTAGAATTATAGAAATGTACTTTGCGAAAAGAATTGGCAGTAGGACGGAATCGTGTTGACCACTAATTAGTTTTTTGCTAATAACTCTTGCATCCTTCAACCGACTTCTTAGACTAAGAGCTCGATGGAAAGCTTATCTGTTCCTCTTTCAAAAGGCATTAACATATTTTACTAAAAGTCGTAAGAAATAAAATTTTTTTGATCAAAACTAAAATATCCTCCAAATCATTGAAGAAGAAGAAAATATGCTTTATCTAATAAGAGACATTTAAATTTTTTTAATTGCATAAATGGGCGGCATTTTATTCAGAATTAATAATGTTTTACATGGACAAAAAATTCGTTTAAATTTTTCCCATTAAGTACTAGAATTATAGAAATGTACTTTGCGAAAAGAATTGGCAGTAGGACGGAATCGTGTTGACCACTAATTAGTTTTTTGCTAATAACTCTTGCATCCTTCAACCGACTTCTTAGACTAAGAGCTCGATGGAAAGCTTATCTGTTCCTCTTTCAAAAGGCATTAACATATTTTACGAAAAGTCGTAAGAAATAAAATATTGTTTGATCAAAACTAAAATATCCTCGAAATCATTGAAGAAGAAGAACCTTATCAGACGAAAATATGCCGTATCTAAAAAGAGACATTTAAATTTTTTTAATTGCATAAATGGGTGGCATTTTATTGAGAATTAATAGTTTTTTACATGGACAAAATATGCCTTATCTAATAAGAGCATTTAAATTTTTTAATTGCATAAATGGGCGGCATTTTATTCAGAATTAATAGTTTTTTACATGGACAAAAAATTCGTTTAATTTTTTCCCATTAAATACTACACTTATAGAAAAGTACCTTGCGAAAATAATCGACAGTAGGACGAAAACGTATTGACCACCGATTAGTTTTTTGCATTTTATTCAGAATTAATAGTTTTTTACATGGACAAAAAATTCGTTTAATTTTTTCCCATTAAATACTAGAATTATAGAAAAGTACTTTGCTAAAATAATCGACAGTCGGACGAAAACGTATTGACCACCGATTAGTTTTTTGCTTATAACTCTTGCATCCTTTGACCGACTTCTTCGACTAAGAGCTCGATGGAAAGCTTATCAATTCCTCTTTCAGATAGCAATTAACATATTTTACGAAAAGTCGAAAGAAATAAAATTTTTTTGAGTAAAACTAAAATATCCTCGAAATCATTGAAGAAGAAGTACCTTATCCTCTTTCAGATGGCATTAAAATATTTTACGAAAAGTCGTACGAAATAAAACTTTTTTGATCAAAACTAAAATATCCTCGAAATCATTGAAGAAGAAGTACCTTATCAGACGAAAATATGCCTTATCTAATAAGAGACATTTAATTTTTTTTAATTGCAGAAATGGGTGTCATTTTATTCAGAGTTAATAGTTTTTTACATGGCCAAAAAATTCATTTAATTTTTTCCCATTAAATACTAGAATTATAGAAAAGCCCTATGCGAAAAGAATTGGTAGTAGAAGGGAATCGTGATCACCACCGATTAGTTTTTTGCTAATAACTCTTGCATCCTTCGACTGACTTCTTCGACTAAGAGTTCGATTGAAAGCTTATCTGTTCCTCTTTCAGATGGCATTAACATATTTTACGAAAAGTCGAAAGAAATAAAATTTTTTTGAGTAAAACTAAAATATCCTCGAAATCATTGAAGAAGAAGTACCTTATCAGACGAAAATATGCCTTATCTAATAAGAGACATTTAATTTTTTTTAATTGCAGAAATGGGTGTCATTTTATTCAGAGTTAATAGTTTTTTACATGGCCAAAAAATTCATTTAATTTTTTCCCATTAAATACTAGAATTATAGAAAAGCCCTATGCGAAAAGAATTGGTAGTAGAAGGGAATCGTGATCACCACCGATTAGTTTTTGCTAATTACTCTTGCATCCTTCGACCGACTTCTTCGACTAAGAGCTCGATGGAAAGCTTATCTGTTCCTCTTTCAGATGGCATTAACATATTTTACGAAAAGTCGTAAAAAATAAAAAATAATCAATCACAAGGCCATCTATCGATCAAAATCTGTACTTGTATTACCATTGCATTCTTACACTTCTCAAGAATGTTTTCGGCAATGCATAAATATAAATAGATATTGAAATGGATTGGTGGTCAAGCAAAAGATCGCTCATGAAGGAGTGTGGCGACTCCCGAAACAGCTGTACGATCTGCCTGCTGCTTGCTAAACAGAGAGCAAGTTCTTGTGACATTGGTTGTGTGTCAAAAATTAAATTTGATTGTTATGTCCAATCAAATATGACCTATATATCCCGCATTAATATGAAAATATTTACCTTTCACAATATTAACGCAATTGGTCCACGCTACTAAAACAAATATAAATTCCTGTGGGGGAGATACCGCAGTTCAAAACAAAAAACACAAAAACTCAGCATTGAACTTATCAACGCTGGAATCTAATTAACATAAGGTTCATTGCAGTGACCAGTCAGAAAAATGACACCACTTGCGTTTAAAATGATCCTTGACACCAACCAATCAATCACAAGGCCATCTATCGATCAAAATCTGTACTTGTATTACCATTGCATTCTTACACTTCTCAAGAATGTTTTCGGCAATGCATAAATATAAATAGATATTGAAATGGATTGGTGGTCAAGCAAAAGATCGCTGATGAAGGAGTGTGGCGACTCCCGAAACAGCTGTACGATCTGCCTGCTGCTTGCCAAACAGAGAGCAAGTTCTTGTGACATTGGTTGTGTGTCAAAAATTAAATTTGATTGTAATTTCCAATCAAATATGACCTATATATCCCGCAATTATATGAAAATATTTACCTTTCACAAAATTTTTTTCATCAAAACTAAAATATCCTCGAAATCATTGAAGAAGAATTACCTTATCAGACGAAAATAAGCCGTATCTAAAAACAGACATTTAAATTTTTTTTAATTGCATAAATGGGCGGCATTTTATTCAGAATTAATAGCTTTTTACATGGACAAAAAATTCGTTTAATTTTTTCCCATTAAATACTACAATTATAGAAAAGTACCTTGCGAAAATAATCGACAGTAGAACGAAAACGTATTGACCACCGATTAGTTTTTTGCATTTTATTCAGAATTAATAGTTTTTTACATGGACAAAAAATTCGTTTAATTTTTTCCCATTAAATACTAGAATTATAGAAAAGTACTTTGCGAAAATAATCGACAGTAGGACGAAAACGTATTGACCACCGATTAGTTTTTTGCTTATAACTCTTGCATCCTTTGACCGACTTCTTCGACTAAGAGCTCGATGGAAAGCTTATCAATTCCTCTTTCAGATAGCATTAACATATTTTACGAAAAGTCGAAAGAAATAAAATTTTTTTGAGTAAAACTAAAATATCCTCGAAATCATTGAAGAAGAAGTACCTAATCAGACGAAAATATGCCTTATCTAATAAGACCATTTAAATTTTTTAATTGCATAAACGGGCGGCATTTTATTTAAAATTAATAGTTTTTTACATGGACAAAATATGCCTTATCTAATAAGAGCATTTAAATTTTTTAATTGCATAAATAGGCGGCATTTTATTCAGAATTAATAGTTTTTTACATGGACAAAAAATTCGTTTAATTTTTTCCCATTAAATACTAGAATTATAGAAAAGTACTTTGCTAAAATAATCGACAGTCGGACGAAAACGTATTGACCACCGATTAGTTTTTTGCTTATAACTCTTGCATCCTTTGACCGACTTCTTCGACTAAGAGCTCGATGGAAAGCTTATCAATTCCTCTTTCAGATAGCAATTAACATATTTTACCAAAAGTCGAAAGAAATAAAATTTTTTTGAGTAAAACTAAAAAATCCTCGAAATCATTGAAGAAGAAGTACCTTATCCTCTTTCAGATGGCATTAAAATATTTTACGAAAAGTCGTACGAAATAAAACTTTTTTGATCAAAACTAAAATATCCTCGAAATCATTGAAGAAGAAGTACCTTATCAGACGAAAATATGCCTTATATAATAAGAGACATTTAATTTTTTTTAATTGCAGAAATGGGTGTCATTTTATTCAGAGTTAATAGTTTTTTACATGGCCAAAAAATTCATTTAATTTTTTCCCATTAAATACTAGAATTATAGAAAAGCCCTATGCGAAAAGAATTGGTAGTAGAAGGGAATCGTGATCACCACCGATTAGTTTTTTGCTAATAACTCTTGCATCCTTCGACAGACTTCTTCGACTAAAAGTTCGATTGAAAGCTTATCTGTTCCTCTTTCAGATGGCATTAACATATTTTACGAAAAGTCGTAAGAAATAAAATTTTTTTGATCAAAACTAAAATATCCTCGAAATCATTGAAGAAGAAGTACCTTATCAGACGAAAATATGCCTTATCTAATAAGAGACATTTAAATTTTTTTAATTGCATAAATGGGCGGCATTTTATTCAGAATTAATAGTTTTTTACATGGCCAAAAAATTCGTTTAATTTTTTCCCATTAAATAGTAGAATCATAGAAAAGTACTTTGCGAAAAGAATCGGCAGTAGGACGGAAACGTGTTGACCACCGATTAGTTTTTTGCTAATAACTCTTGCATCCTTCGACATACTTCTTCGACTAAGAGCTCGATGGAAAGCTTATCTGTTCCTCTTTCAGATGGCATTAACATATTTAACGAAAAGTCGTAAGAAATAAAATTTTTTTGATCAAAACTAAAATATCCTCGAAATCATTGAAGAAGAAGTACCTTATCAGACGAAAATATGCCTTATCTAATAAAGGACATTTAAATTTTTTTAATTGCATAAATGGGCGGAATTTTAATCAGAATAAATAGTTTTTTACATGGACAAAACAGTCGTTTAATTTTTTCCCATTAAATATTAGAATTATAGAAAAGTACTTTGCGAAAAGAATCGGCAGTAGGACGGAAACGTGTTGACCACCGATTAGTTTTTTGCTAATAACTCTTGCTTCCTTCCACCGACTTCTTCGACTCAGAGCTCGATGGAAAGCTTATCTGGTCCTCTTCCAGATGAAATTAACATATTTTGCTCGAAGGAAAGCTTATCTGTTCCTCTTTCAGATGGCATTAAAATATTTTACGAAAAGTCGTTAGAAATAAAATTTTTTTGATCAAAACTAAAATATCCTCGAAATCATTGAAGAAGAAGTACCTTATCAGACGAAAATATGCATTATCTAATAAGAGACATTTAAATTTTTTTTAATTGCATAAATGGGTGGCATTTTATTCAGAATTAATAGTTTTTTACATGGCCAAAAAATTCGTTAAATTTTTTCCCATTAAATACTAGAATTATAGAAGAGTACTTTGCGAAAAGAATCGGCAGTAGGACGGAATCGTTTTGACCACCGATTAGTTTTTTGCTAATAACTCTTGCATCCTTCGACAGACTTCTTCGACTAAGAGCTCGATGGAAAGCTTATCTGTTCTTCTTTCAGATGGCATTAACGTATTTTATAAAAAGTCGTAAGAAATAAAATTTTTTTGATCAAAACTAAAATATCCTCGAAATCATTGAAGAAGAAGTACCTTATCAAACGAAAATATGTCTTATCTAATAAGAGACATTTAAATTTTTTTAATTGCATAAATGGGCGGAATTTTAATCAGAATAAATAGTTTTTTACATGGACAAAACAGTCGTTTAATTTTTTCCCATTAAATATTAGAATTATAGAAAAGTACTTTGCGAAAAGAATCGGCAGTAGGACGGAAACGTGTTGACCACCGATTTCGTTTTTGTTAATAACTCTTGCATCCTTCGACCGACTTCTTCGACTAAGAGCTCGATGGAGAGCTTATCTGTTCCTCTTTCAGATGACATTAACATATTTTACGAAAAGTCATAAGAAATAAAACTTTTTTGATCAAAACTAAAATATCCTCGAAATCATTGAAGAAGAAGTACCTTATCAGACGAAAATATGCCTTATATAATAAGAGACATTTAAATTTTTTTAATTGCATAAATGGGCGGCATTTTAATCAGAATTAATAGTTTTTTACATGGACAAAACAGTCGTTTAATTTTTTCCCATTAAATATTAGAATTATAGAAAAGTACTTTGCGAAAAGAATCGGCAGTAGGACGGAAACGTGTTGACCACCGATTAGTTTTTTGCTAATAACTCTTGCATCCTTCGACCGACTTCTTCGACTAAGAGCTCGATGGAAAGCTAATCTGTTCCTCTTTCAGATGGCATTAACACACTTTACGAAAAGTCGTAAAAAATAAAATTTTTTTTGATCAAAACTAAAATATCCTCGAAATCATTGAAGAAGAAGAACCTTATCAGACGAAAATATGCCTTATCTAATAAGAGACATTTAAATTTTTTTAATTGCATAACTTGGCGGCATTTTATTCGGAATTTATAGTTTCTTACATAGACAAAAAATTCGTTTAATTTTTTCCCATTTTATATTAGAATTATAGAAGAGTACTTTGCGAAAAGGATTGGCAGTAGGACGGAATCTGTTAACCACCGATTAGTTTTTTGCTAATAACTCTTGCATCCTTCGACCGAGTTCTTCGACTTAGAGCTCGATGGAAAGCTTATCTGTTCCTCTTTCAGATGACATTAACATATTTAAGGAAAAGTCATAAGAAATACAATTTTTTTGATCAAAACTAAAATATCCTCGAAATCATTGAAGAAGAAGTACGTTATCAGACGAAAATATGCCTTATCTAATAAGAGACATTTAAATTTTTTTAATTGCATAAATGGGCGGCATTTTATTCAGAATTAATAGTTTTTTACATGGGCAAAAAATTCGTTTAATTTTTTCCCATTAAATAGTAGAATCATAGAAAAGTACTTTGCGAAAAGAATCGGCAGTAGGACGGAAACGTGTTGACCACCGATTAGTTTTTTGCTAATAACTCTTGCATCGTTCAACCGACTTCTTCGACTAAAAGCTCGATGGAAAGCTTATATGTTCCTCTTTGAGATGGCATTAAAATACTTTACGAAAAGTCGTAAGAAATAAAATTGTTTTGATCAAAACTAAAATATCCTCGAAATCATTGAAGAAGAAGTACGTTATCAGACGAAAATATGCCTTATCTAATAAGAGACATTTAAATTTTTTTAATTGCATAAATGGGCGGCATTTTATTCAGAATAAATAGTTTCTTACATGGACAAAAAATTCGTTTAATTTTTTCCCATTAAATACTAGCATTATAGAAGAGTACTTTGCGAAAAGAATTGGCAGTAGGACGGAATCGTGTTGACCACCGATTAGATTTTTGCTAATAACTCTTGCATCCTTCGACCGACTTCTTCGACTAAGAGCTCGATGGAAAGCTTATCTGTTCCTCTTTCAAATGGCATTAACATATTTAAGGAAAAGTCATAAGAAATAAAATTTTTTTGATCAAAACTAAAATATCCTCGAAATCATTGAAGAAGAAGTACCTTATCAGACGAAAATATGCCTTATCTATTGAGAGACATTTAAATTTTTTTAATTGCATAAATGGGCGGCATTTTATTCAGAATTATTAGTTTTTTACATGGACATAAAATTCGTTTAATTTTTTCCCATTAAATAGTAGAATCATAGAAAAGTACTTTGCGAAAAGAATCGGCAGTAGGACGGAAACGTGTTGACCACCGATTAGTTTTTTGCTAATAACTCTTGCATCCTTCGACCGACTTCTTCGACTAAGAGCTCGATGGAAAGCTTATCTGTTCCTCTTTCAGATGGCATTAACACATTTTACGAAAAGTCGTAAAAAATACAATTTTTTTTTTATCAAAACTAAAATATCGTCGAAATCATTGAAGAAGAAGAACCTTATCAGACGAAAATATGCCTTATCTAATAAGAGACATTTAAATTTTTTTAATTGCATAAATTGGCGGCATTTTATTCGGAATTTATAGTTTCTTACATAGACAAAAAATTCGTTTAATTTTTTCCCATTATATATTAGAATTATAGAAGAGTACTTTGCGAAAAGAATTGGCAGTAGGACGGAATCTGTTAACCACCGATTAGTTTTTTGCTAATAACTCTTGCATCCTTCGACCGACTTCTTCGACTAAGAGCTCGATGGAAAGCTTATCTGTTCCTCTTTGAGATGGCATTAAAATACTTTACGAAAAGTCGTAGGAAATAAAATTGTTTTGATCAAAACTAAAATATCCTCGAAATCATTGAAGAAGAAGTACCTTATCAGTCGAAAATATGCCTTATCTAATAAGAGACATTTAAATTTTTTTAATTGCATAAATGGGCTTCATTTTATTCAGAATAAATAGTTTCTTACATGGACAAAAAATTCGTTTAATTTTTTCCCATTAAATACTAGCATTATAGAAGAGTACTTTGCGAAAAGAATTGGCAGTAGGACGGAATCGTGTTGACCACCGATTAGATTTTTGCTAATAACTCTTGCATCCTTCGACCGACTTCTTCGACTAAGAGCTCGATGGAAAGCTTATCTGTTCCTCTTTCAGATGGCATTAACATATTTTATGAAAAGTCGTAAGAAATAAAACTTTTTTGATCAAAACTAAAATATCCTCGAAATCATTGAAGAAGAAGTACCTTATCAGACGAAAATATGCCTTATCTAATAAGAGATTTTTAAATTCTTAAAATTGCATAAATGGGCGGCATTTTAGTCAGAATTAATAGTGTTTTACATGGACAAAAAATTCGTATAATTTTATTAGAATTATAGAAAAGTACTTTGCGAAAAGAATCGGCAGTAGGACGGAAACGTGTTGTCCACCGATCAGTTTTTTGCTAATAACTCTTGCATCCTTCGACAGACTTCTTCGACTAAGAGCTCGATGGAAAGCTTATCTGTTCCTCTTTCAGATGGCATTAACATATTTTACGAAAAGTCGTAAGAAATAAAATTTTTTTGATCAAAACTAAAATATCCTCGAAATCATTGAAGAAGAAGTACCTTATCAGACGAAAATATGCATTATCTAATAAGAGACATTTAAATTTTTTTTATTTGCATAAATGGGTGGCATTTTATTCAGAATTTATAGTTTTTTACATGGACATAAAATTCGTTTAATTTTTTCCCATTAAATACTAGAATTATAGAAAAGTACTTTGCGAAAAGAATTGGCAGTAGGACGGAATCGTGTTGACCACCGATTAGTTTTTTGCTTATAACTCTTGCATCCTTCGACCGACTTCTTCGACTAAGAGCTCGATGGAAAGCTTATCTGTTCCTCTTTGAGATGGCATTAAAATACTTTACGAAAAGTCGTAAGAAATAAAATTGTTTTGATCAAAACTAAAATATCCTCGAAATCATTGAAGAAGAAGTACCTTATCAGTCGAAAATATGCCTTATCTAATAAGAGATTTTTAAATTCTTAAAATTGCATAAATGGGCGGCATTTTAGTCAGAATTAATAGTGTTTTACATGGACAAAAAATTCGTATAATTTTATTAGAATTATAGAAAAGTACTTTGCGAAAAGAATCGGCAGTAGGACGGAAACGTGTTGTCCACCGATTAGTTTTTTGCTAATAACTCTTGCATCCTTCGACAGACTTCTTCGACTAAGAGCTCGATGGAAAGCTTATCTGTTCCTCTTTCAGATGGCATTAACATATTTTACGAAAAGTCGTAAGAAATAAAACTTTTTTGATCAAAACTAAAATATCCTCGAAATCATTGAAGAAGAAGTACCTTATCAGACGAAAATATGCCTTATCTAATAAGAGATTTTTAAATTCTTAAAATTGCATAAATGGGCGGCATTTTAGTCAGAATTAATAGTGTTTTACATGGACAAAAAATTCGTATAATTTTATTAGAATTATAGAAAAGTACTTTGCGAAAAGAATCGGCAGTAGGACGGAAACGTGTTGTCCACCGATTAGTTTTTTGCTAATAACTCTTGCATCCTTCGACAGACTTCTTCGACTAAGAGCTCGATGGAAAGCTTATCTGTTCCTCTTTCAGATGGCATTAACATATTTTACGAAAACTCGTAAGAAATAAAACTTTTTTGATCAAAACTAAAATATCCTCGAAATCATTGAAGAAGAAGTACCTTATCAGACGAAAATATGCCTTATCTAATAAGAGATTTTTAAATTCTTAAAATTGCATAAATGGGCGGCATTTTAGTCAGAATTAATAGTGTTTTACATGGACAAAAAATTCGTATAATTTTATTAGAATTATAGAAAAGTACTTTGCGAAAAGAATCGGCAGTAGGACGGAAACGTGTTGTCCACCGATTAGTTTTTTGCTAATAACTCTTGCATCCTTCGACAGACTTCTTCGACTAAGAGCTCGATGGAAAGCTTATCTGTTCCTCTTTCAGATGGCATTAACATATTTTACGAAAAGTCGTAAGAAATAAAACTTTTTTGATCAAAACTAAAATATCCTCGAAATCATTGAAGAAGAAGTACCTTATCAGACGAAAATATGCCTTATCTAATAAGAGATTTTTAAATTCTTAAAATTGCATAAATGGGCGGCATTTTAGTCAGAATTAATAGTGTTTTACATGGACAAAAAATTCGTATAATTTTATTAGAATTATAGAAAAGTACTTTGCGAAAAGAATCGGCAGTAGGACGGAAACGTGTTGTCCACCGATTAGTTTTTTGCTAATAACTCTTGCATCCTTCGACAGACTTCTTCGACTAAGAGCTCGATGGAAAGCTTATCTGTTCCTCTTTCAGATGGCATTAACATATTTTACGAAAAGTCGTAAGAAATAAAATTTTTTTGATCAAAACTAAAATATCCTCGAAATCATTGAAGAAGAAGTACCTTATCAGACGAAAATATGCATTATCTAATAAGAGACATTTAAATTTTTTTTATTTGCATAAATGGGTGGCATTTTATTCAGAATTTATAGTTTTTTACATGGACATAAAATTCGTTTAATTTTTTCCCATTAAATACTAGAATTATAGAAGAGTACTTTGCGAAAAGAATCGGCAGTAGGACGGAATCGTTTTGACCACCGATTAGTTTTTTGCTAATAACTCTTGCATCCTTCGACAGACTTCTTCGACTAAGAGCTCGATGGAAAGCTTATCTGTTCCTCTTTCAGATGGCATTAACATATTTTACGAAAAGTCGTAAGAAATAAAATTTTTTTGATCAAAACTAAAATATCCTCGAAATCATTGAAGAAGAAGTACCTTATCAGACGAAAATATGCATTATCTAATAAGAGACATTTAAATTTTTTTAATTGCATAAATGGGCGGCATTTTATTCAGAATAAATAGTTTCTTACATGGACAAAAAATTCGTTTAATTTTTTCCCATTAAATACTAGCATTATAGAAGAGTACTTTGCGAAAAGAATTGGCAGTAGGACGGAATCGTGTTGACCACCGATTAGATTTTTGCTAATAACTCTTGCATCCTTCGACCGACTTCTTCGACTAAGAGCTCGATGGAAAGCTTATCTGTTCCTCTTTCAAATGGCATTAACATATTTAAGGAAAAGTCATAAGAAATAAAATTTTTTTGATCAAAACTAAAATATCCTCGAAATCATTGCAGAAGAAGTACCGTATCAGACGAAAATATGCCTTATCTATTGAGAGACATTTAAATTTTTTTAATTGCATAAATGGGCGGCATTTTATTCAGAATAAATAGTTTTTTAGATGGACATAAAATTCGTTTAATTTTTTCCCATTAAATACTAGAATTATAGAAGAGTACTTTGCGAAAAGAATCGGCAGTAGGACGGAATCGTTTTGACCACCGATTAGTTTTTTGCTAATAACTCTTGCATCCTTCGACAGACTTCTTCGACTAAGAGCTCGATGGAAAGCTTATCTGTTCCTCTTTCAGATGGCATTAACATATTTTACGAAAAGTCGTAAGAAATAAAATTTTTTTGATCAAAACTAAAATATCCTCGAAATCATTGAAGAAGAAGTACCTTATCAGACGAAAATATGCATTATCTAATAAGAGACATTTAAATTTTTTTAATTGCATAAATGGGCGGCATTTTATTCAGAATAAATAGTTTCTTACATGGACAAAAAATTCGTTTAATTTTTTCCCATTAAATACTAGCATTATAGAAGAGTACTTTGCGAAAAGAATTGGCAGTAGGACGGAATCGTGTTGACCACCGATTAGATTTTTGCTAATAACTTTTGCATCCTTCGACCGACTTCTTCGACTAAGAGCTCGATGGAAAGCTTATCTGCTCCTCTTTCAAATGGCATTAACATATTTAAGGAAAAGTCATAAGAAATAAAATTTTTTTGATCAAAACTAAAATATCCTCGAAATCATTGCAGAAGAAGTACCGTATCAGACGAAAATATGCCTTATCTATTGAGAGACATTTAAATTTTTTTAATTGCATAAATGGGCGGCATTTTATTCAGAATAAATAGTTTTTTAGATGGACATAAAATTCGTTTAATTTTTTCCCATTAAATACTAGAATTATAGAAGAGTACTTTGCGAAAAGAATCGGCAGTAGGACGGAATCGTTTTGACCACCGATTAGTTTTTTGCTAATAACTCTTGCATCCTTCGACAGACTTCTTCGACTAAGAGCTCGATGGAAAGCTTATCTGTTCCTCTTTCAGATGGCATTAACATATTTTACGAAAAGTCGTAAGAAATAAAATTTTTTTGATCAAAACTAAAATATCCTCGAAATCATTGAAGAAGAAGTACCTTATCAGACGAAAATATGCATTATCTAATAAGAGACATTTAAATTTTTTTAATTGCATAAATGGGTGGCATTTTATTCAGAATTTATAGTTTTTTACATGGACATAAAATTCGTTTAATTTTTTCCCATTAAATACTAGAATTATAGAAAAGTACTTTGCGAAAAGAATTGGCAGTAGGACGGAATCGTGTTGACCACCGATTAGTTTTTTGCTAATAACTCTTGCATCCTTCGACAGAATTCTTCGACTAAGAGCTCGATGGAAATGTTATCTTCTCTTCTTTCAGATGGCATTAACATATTTTATGAAAAGTCGTAAGAAATAAAACTTTTTTGATCAAAACTAAAATATCCTCGAAATCATTGAAGAAGAAGTACCTTATCAGACGAAAATATGCCTTATCTAATAAGAGATTTTTAAATTCTTAAAATTGCATAAATGGGCGGCATTTTAGTCAGAATTAATAGTGTTTTACATGGACAAAAAATTCGTATAATTTTATTAGAATTATAGAAAAGTACTTTGCGAAAAGAATCGGCAGTAGGACGGAAACGTGTTGTCCACCGATTAGTTTTTTGCTAATAACTCTTGCATCCTTCGACAGACTTCTTCGACTAAGAGCTCGATGGAAAGCTTATCTGTTCCTCTTTCAGATGGCATTAACATATTTTACGAAAAGTCGTAAGAAATAAAATTTTTTTGATCAAAACTAAAATATCCTCGAAATCATTGAAGAAGAA